>CAWUFW010000196.1:2538425-3738425 GCA_963921515.1 Calotriton arnoldi | reverse complement strand
CAGACAAAGTACATATTGGGTGATGCAACAAATGCTGGAGGGTTGGCAGTGTTCAAAGTCCTTACAATGTTACAAGTGCTGTGACCCACATTCTTAGTCCCACGGCCTTCAATGCATACAAGGCCAGAGACGTTCACCACAGATAGGGCCACAGTCAGTGTTGCAGCAGTTCTTTTCTTCAGGTAGGAAAATGTGGCTCTGACAGGATTATTGAACACTTGTATTTCCACTCGTTCTTTGGAGGGGACATTCATTGGGAATGTCGTATTGGAGGTGTGAGGGCAAAAGGGAGCTGCTGTTCTTCCTGTTTGGTTTAGCCAGAACTCGTTGTAGAACTGAGCGATTGTCCCATCGGAAGTGGCATTGTCTTTGTAACTTTCTTGTAGGAGCATCATCCAAGCAAGGCAAGATCCATGAACAGAAAAGGGTGAAGGGATGAAAGGGATGGAATGTTCAGTGGCATGTGGTAGCAGCCCACAGACCCAACAGTTAGTGGCATTGGTGGCAAGATTGTGCTGGTGCAGCATCTGTACGAAATAATTATTCCAGAATTCTTTGCGTCGTTCTCGGAGATGTGGCGGTAGTGATACCAGGTAGTGTTCTTTCTTTGTGATTGGTTGCATGGTTGGTGACAATGTTCTGTATGCAGGTGCATTCTCTTCAATGATCCAGAGTGTGACCATTAGTAGGAGGCAGGTGAGAAATGCAGCTACAAGTGCAATTGTCTTTGTACTGTGCAGTTCAAAAGTCTTGGTGTCTTTGCGGTGGCTTTGCAGGTGTTCCGTTTCTTCCATCATCTTCGAGGAGCTCACCAACTGTTAGGACCACAGACTTTTGTCTGGTGTTTTTCCTGGTAGCGTTGTTTGGCTGTGCTACCGATCTGAGACTCTGACTCAGTTAGTGGCCTGGTTGTTGGAGCTCCCCCTTTTTGTCGATCTTAGGTTGTACCCTTCCTTGGATGGCACCGTGGGGTCGGGAAATTCAGACAGTTGGAGGGTGTCTTCTTGTGGGTAGCAACTCAGAGCTGGTCGGTCTTTTGCGAGTACTTCCTCTTGCACCTCCACCTCTTCACAGGTTGCCAGCGTTGGAGGGACTTTCTTGCAGTGGTGGGCGTGCAGCCAATTTCTTTTTCCTTCCACTCGGAGGGCAGTTCGAGTGGTGATCAAGACTTGCCAGGGGCCCGTCCACCTGGGCTCCAGATTCTTCGTTCTTTGGAAGTTGCGAACTAGGATGAAGTCCCCAGGCTTTATCACATGTCCTGGGCCCCTGGATACGTCAGGCAAGGCTTGCTGCACCTGTTGGTGGATAATTGTTAGCTCGTTTGTCAATTTATGCAGATAGTCTGACATTAATATGTTCGGGACATCGTTAATGGAGGTGGGTCTTGGTGCCGCCCAAATGTTCATAGGCCTGCCGAAGACCACTTCATACGGGGTCAGTCTGTGTTTGGTCGGGGTGGAGCGCATTGATAGCAATGCCAATGGAAGGGCGTCGGGCCATTTCAACCCGGTTGTGGCAACTATTTTGGCTAGCTTTAGTTTCAATGTTGCATTGTGTCTCTCTACCAGGCCCGCTGATTGGGGGTGGAAGACGGCATGGAATTTTTGTTTTACCCCCAACCCTTTCAGTATGTTCTGTATCACTTCGGCTACGAAGTGTGGGCCGTTGTCGCTCCATAAAATTCTGCAAAGGCCGTACCGGGGAAGAATTCTTTCAACAATACTTTTGCAGTGGCTATGGCAGTATTGTCGCGGGTGGGATATGCCTCCACCCATTTGCTAAAAGCGCACACAACCACCAGGACATATTTTAGACCATGGCATCTCTCTAGTTGGATGTAATCCATTTGAAGGACTTCAAAGGGGTGATCAGGGACTCCAAACCCTCCCTGTGGTACTACTGTCCGTTTCCCTGGGTTGTGTTGTAGGCATACTATACATTGTTGTACTAGGCGCTTTGCAGATTCTGTTATCTTGACATTATGCCATACTCTTGTGATTAGTTCAATCATGGGGGTGGAGCCTATGTGTGCTGGTAAATGTGCCATGGTTAATATGGGGACGAGGTAGGCATTGGGTAACAGCCATTTATTTCCATCTTTAGTTCTCCAGCAATCTTCCTCGTCTTTTAGTCCCACCTTTTCCCACTCGGTCAATTCATCTTGTGTGCCTGTAGTCTGTATGTCCCTTACAGTGGTCCTAGCATCAGTCCATTGTTCAGCTTGTGACCTGGTCACATACATTCGTGTCATAGTTCTGTCTTCTGCCGTGGCTCGGGCAGTAACGTCTGCTAGCGCATTTCCCTGTCCAATGAGATTTGTCACTTTCCTATGTGCTTGGCATTTTATCACTGCTAGCTTTTTGGGGAGGAGGACTGCTTCCGTCAAGGCGGAGACTAAATCTCCATGCAGGATGGGTGTACCGTGTGAAGTCAGGAACCCTCTTTCTTTGCATAGAATCCCGAAATGGTGAACCACCCCGAAGGCGTATTGGCTGTCGGTGTATATGTTAACTGTCGTGCCAGCTGCTAAAATACATGCTCGTGTGAGGGCAATGAGTTCTGCTGCCTGGGCGGAACATTGGGCAATACGGGCTGTTTCTAGAATGGTTCGGGCTGTGGTGACAGCGTATGCAGCTGAGGTGGTGCAGTCGGGGAGTTTGATGCACGAACCATCCACCCATAGTTCTCCATCTGGCTCTAGAAAGGCAGTGTCTCTGAGGTCTACTCTACTTTTTGTTTGTTCATCGGTTAGTATCACACAGTCGTGTAGTGGAGCCACGTTAGGATCGTTCTCAGGTAGGGGTTACAGCGTGGCTGGATTGAGGGTGGTGCATCGCTTTAGGGTAATGTGCGGTGCTAGCAGGGTCAACTCATATCCTGTCAGTCGGGCGCTAGTCAAGTGTTGGGTTTTGGTCTGGTTCAGTAGTGTGTCGACTGCATGGGGTACTAAAACAGTGACTGGATTGGAGAGCACTATTCCTTCGCTCTGGCGTATTGATACTGCTGCAGCTGCCACAGCGCGCAGGCACGCTGGCAGTGCTCTGGCTACTGGATCGAGGGTGGCAGAAAAATATGCACAAGGGCGTTGTTTGTGACCAATTGATTGTGTTAGGACAGACAATGCACATCCCTCCCTTTCGTGTGTGTAGAGGAAGAATGGTTTGGAGTAATCTGGGGTTCCTAGGACTGGTGCTGAGCAAAGGGTATTGCGTAGTTCTTTAAAGGCTGTCTGGCATTCGGGGGTCCAGGGGAGAGGTGAGGGGATGTCCTTAGCTAGGAGGGAGAGAAGGGGTTTGACAATGAGGCTAAAGTTCGGTAACCACTGTCTGCAAAACGAGGTGAGGCCTATCAAAGAGCGGACTTGCTTCTGATTTTTGGGGACAGGGGTGCCTAGAATTGTCTGGATCCTGTCAGGCGTGAGTTTTCTCCCTTCTTTTGATAAAAGGTGACCCAAATAGGTCACTTGTGATTTACAGAACTGCAGTTTCTTTCGGGAGACCTTGTGACCATTCTCAGCAAGGAAATGGAGTAGTTTGATGGTGGCTGTGACGGCTATTGGTATGGTGTCTGCTGCTAGAAGGATGTCGTCTACATATTGTATTAGTGCCACTCCATCTGGCAATTGTATGGCGTCCAACTGTCTTTTAAGCGCCTGGCTATAGATACTTGGGCTCTCAGTGTACCCCTGAGGTGCTCTACAAAATCTATACGAACGGGAATTTAGGGTAAATCCAAAAAGATAGCGGCTGTCCTCGTGTATAGGTATGGAAAAGAAGGCGTTCTTGAGGTCGATCACAGTGAAGGTGGTGGCAGTGGAGGGGATTAAAGTCAAAATTGTCGTGATGTCGGAAACTACTGGGTATTGTGGTACTACGATTTTGTTTACCTCCCGCAGGTCAATGATGAAGCGGTAGGCTTTCCCATCTCCCTCTCCCTGTCTCTTTACAATCGGTAGTATGGGACTGTTACAAATGTTGCTCACTACTTCCTCTACCACCCCTGCCTCTACCAAAGAGTGTATGATCTCTGTTAGTGCTTTCTCACCCTCTGGCGATATTTTGTACTGCGGTATGTTCGGTAGGGTTGCGTCCTGTCGTATTGTTACGTGTACTGGGTCAATCATCATTCGTCCTACGTCTGAATCAGCCCTAGCCCATAAGTGTGATGGCAAAGTGTCCAGTAGGGATGTGTCAGTCTCAGAGATGGAAAACATGTGCTGAAAAGGGTTCTCTCTATGGCGTTGGGGGTTGTCATACAGGATGACACGCACTCCGTCTGGTGAGCATCTGATAGTCGCATGGAAGTGTTTCAAAAGGTCGAGGCCCATAATGGCGTCTGGGGTGTTAGATGAGAGGAGGAATGTCGTTTCGACGCCATTGCTGTCAAGATTAAAAGGGATGGGTCGGGACAAAGGGTTGGTGGAGGGCGTACCGTCAAATCCTATTGAGGTCACATGTGAGCCTGACAAGGGTGCCCTTGGAATCAGTCGTTTGGATAGTGCACTACGTGTTGCTCCTGTGTCTACCAAAAATGGCGACCTTGTGCCCAGGACCTCAGCGGTAACATAAGGGCCTTGCTGATCAACGCAGAGCTCGACTGGATCCCTTCCTTGCCCCTGGCTGTCCTATGCAAAGTCGTACGTATTGTCATAATCTGTCTGTTGGTACTGATTCTGTCTGGGATGGTCAAATGCGTTCATTCTTCCTGGCCTTTCCTCGCTTGCTTCACTCGCGTACCCTCTTCCACGTCCTCTTCCTCTCTGTCCACTTGCTATTTCCCTCTGCCCCTAGCAGCTCCTAACAAAGCCGGGTATTGGGATTTCCAGTGTCCATATTTTTTGCAAAATGCACATTGATCCTGTCCTAGGTCTTGGAGTCCTACATATGATGTAGATGGATTGTTCCTAGGGGGCTGTACTCTAGGGGTATTCTGCTGGTTTCCTCCCCTATATTGCTCCCTTCCTGTATTCGCCCCCTGGAGTTGTGCTATCATTACCCTTTCCTTCAAGTCCTTCTTTTTCCTTTCTGTAGCCCTGTCATTTTCGTTTCTCTGATGCTCGTAGTACTGGGCCATTTGGAGAATGGCCGTCGGTTTAGATGCTGCCCAACTACTTTCGCTGGCTTGTAGTTTCTGGGATACATCTGGCAGTAATCCTTTGACGTAGTTCTGCACAAATAAGTGGTGTCCGGTTGCGGTGGACATGTCTTGTCCACTGTAATCAGAGAACACAGTTTCAAATCTGGAGAAGTACTCTGAGACGTCCTCTTGTGGTTTCTGGCGGCATGCGGTTACTATGGACCAGTCTATCTTTTCTCTGGGATCAGCGTTTTCACTTTCTGCACTATTTTGTCAGGGAGGTCTAATATTGCTTTAACTGGTTTTTGACCAGGGTTCCGCTGTTTATCTAGTGTGTCGAGTTGTTCCCAGGTATAACCAAACAGTTAGGTATGGTCTACTTTCCTAACCTGTTTCCACACATCTGCTGGCAAACATAACCCGAAGAACAAGTCTATGTCGGCAAGTGTCATTATTGTTGATCCCAGAGCGATACCTAGCTCGGTTTAAAAGGCGGTGGGGTTCTTTCGTAAATCCGGCAAAGATTTACGGAAGGTCAGGATGTCCTGTCTGTCCCATGGCTGATACACCCAATTGTAGATCACCCTTCCTCTAGCGTCTTGATGGTTTATATCGTCACTAGTCCCTTGTCCTCTAGGAGGTACCCAGTAAGGGGCAGCTTCTTTTATTGGCATCATGCTATCTGTTTTTTCCACTGGGGGTCCTGCTACCTTAGTTGTCCTGTCCCTATCTATCTGTCCTTGTTCTATGAGGTGACGCAATACTTCTAGCGTGGAAGAAAATAGTTCTGCAACATCGTTGTCGCCTTCATCTCCGATGTCTACCTTCCTGTAGAGAGCCACTAATCGCTCGGGCCCTACGTCTTGGTACTTCTCTTCATATGCAGTAAGGGTGTGGTAACAGAGACGTACAATAAAGTATCGTTTGCGGTTTTCAACATAGGAGTCGCATATGTCTGTTACGTATTCTTCTGTTTCTTTCCTATCTATGAGGGTTTTAACTATTTTATCAATGCCTGCTCGCTGAATTTTTACTTAATCGCGGGACCCTGGGCGCTCCTATTTTCTTGGTACCTACCTCTACTACTGTATCCTTTGATGAGGCATTTGGTGTGGGTGACTCGGTGGGAGCAGAGGCGGTGGAGACTGAGGCGATCGTGCCATCTCCGGCTATACTTTGGTGGTCCTGGCGTTGTACTATGGGATGAGTAGGGGCGTAAGGGGGTGGCATGTATATCATTGGGGGACCTAACAATAAATCATCATCTACCCCCTGTTTTGCTGGTAACTCGGGGTAAAGAGTTAAGGGCGTTCTAACAGGGCATTGACCTGATATTTTTGATTCCTGTTCCTTTTTATCGATTTCCTTTTCTTTTAGTTCTTCTTCTAACTTTTTACAGGCTTGGTAAGCTGATTTTCGCGTTTCTTTATCTTGTCTAGCTTCGTCTCTTTTCTTTCGTTGAGCTGCCTCTTTTCGCCATAAACCAAAACTATCAAACATGGCTGGTCTAGCTTTCTTTTTGTGGAGAGCTAATTCTAACGTTTCTATTTTAGCGGGATCGAAAGATCCCGTCAGTGGCCACTGATTTACCCGGTCCTTCCTAGAGTACTTATGCCATAGTTTGCTATAAGCTACGGTGGCTAATCCATATTTCACGTACATGTCCTTGTTAGGGGTGCCTTCCGGCGGTGCCGGATGACTGACCTCTAACAAACGGTCCGGTCCAAAACAATCAAACAATCTAGAGAAAACAGGCATGACGTATTTAGCGGTCAAAATGAATATCTCAATTAATGTTAGACAAAAGTCTGCACTACCTGTCCTTCGCTGTCTGCAAAGAGAGAATATTCCTATTCTACGTTGTTTGCAAGCAGGGAATGTCTCAAATAACTCAAAAAGGAATACTAGTATTTCTATCAATCAATCAATTTAAGTCATGTTTTCTCACGACCTTACCCGGACCGTATGGACAGTTCTTCGTATTCCCCTTCCAGCGCCTGGTTGTCCTCTCACTCCAACAATCAATGCGGCGTTCCTGTAAGACCCCAGTCAGGACCGCAGGTCACTGGGAGAGAGGTCCGTTCGGAACCGGTGAAGTTCAGTCGATTGGCAGCCAGACGAGGGTCTCTTTCAGGCAGGTGCACTCCAATCATTTAGTCGTTCACTCCGTCGTTAGGACCTCTCTACTGGACCCACGTGTCTCTGATGGGCCCCCCCCTGGGTCGCCAATTTGTGAAAAGCAGCGAGTCTCCTGAGAGCCCCAATGCTGCCCGGCGCAAGGTCACCTTTAATCCACTTTGGATTCGCTATCTAAAATAACGAGGCAGGCGCTGGAAGCTGGAAGGCAAGAAAAAGGTTTATTACTCTTACAGGAGACCACGTCAACTGCTGACACCAGGATGTCTTCAGGGAGATGTTCTACTGGCAATGCTTTTGGCTCTTCCTTTTATACATGTTTTACACAATGTATTTGTTTCATTTATCATGGTTACAAGCTTGGAGTCTCCGCCCCGGGCAGGTTGTCACACAAGCCCGACATTGTTTCATCAGCATGGTTACACAAGCCCAACATTGTTTCATCAACATGGTTACACAAGCCCAACATTAACTCTCCTCCCGCCCAGGTCAAAAACAGACAATTTAATTGCAGCTGGACCTTGCTTCAGGGTCTAAACACAAGTGAGACCGGCCAGATCTAAGAGTCCGTTCTGTTGATAAAAACAGGTCCCATTGTTGGCAAAAAACAAGTCTTGCTGTGTGCAGTGCAATAAACCATGCTTGCAAGAGTCTGTTTGGTATTTGTAACCTGTTTGTGCAGGGATGAGAGGAAAGACGAGTTTGAGGCAGCAGGTGATGTTGATGTTTGTCGTGGAAATAGTTTATAGCCCCCAGCACACATATCAGGTTTGGTTAGAGAGTCAGAAGGCTGCTAGAGGACAGGGTGAAATGAAGGTGACCAACCGAGTACAAAATGGCTGTGGTCAATCAGAATGACTGTAGTTTATGTGCACGTAGGAACTTTCATCAGACAAGATGGCGCAGAATGTTCATGATTGTTGTTTTGCTCTTAACAGGAGCCGCCTCCTTGTGTTGACCCCGGAGGCAGCAGCAGGGTCAGGGCATGTGCTATGCCTTCTGCTAACCCTGCCACCACCACCACCACCACCATCACAGCGCAGAGTCTTCTTACGGGGAACGTGACTGCGCAATATAAATCCATTCAGCAATTCATTCATTTCATTCCTACGTCCATCGATCCCTTCTCCCACCCATTCACTAGATTGTCTCTAGCTGGGTTTCTATTTCTGGCTCTCTTACACTATTCACGCATGTCTGTCTTCGTCCAAGCTTTTCCCTCTTTCATTCATTCCCTTCTCCTCCCTCCGTCCCTCTCCCGCTCTGTTCCTCCCTTTCACCTTGCTCTCTGTGTCACTCCTTTTACTCATTCCGTTCGTTCCCTCTGTTCCTTTACAGCTCCTTTCTGCATTCCGTCTTTCTTCTCTCTTTTCCGGGTTGATGCCTCCTTCCCGCCTCATCTGCTTCTTTTCTTCCCTCCTCCCCTTTTCACCTCCCTTGTTCTCATTTCCTCCTGTCACTCACTTGCTTCATTCATTTTTCATTCGGTCCTTTTCTTTCTCATACCCTCTCTCCCGGTACCCTGTCTCCCCTCTGTGTCCCTCTGTCCCCTGGATCATCATAACCCTGTATTCTGCGGCGAGCAGCGCGTGGGCAAACAGTCCCCAACTCGGTCTATACCAAAGCTCTGTATCACAACATATTTGATGTCAATATGTGTAAATTCCCAACTGGCAAACACAGACTGTTTACTTTAAACAGTAAAGCAAACCCTCCCTCTCCTGAGAGCTGGAAAGTGAACAGGGTTTCTATACTTCGAAGTATTCAGATTCCATGTAACGCGTTACAAGAGGCCAGTACTTTAACTACAGGTTCATTGGGAACTGCGCCACGCCTCCCCGTCCCCCGGTTTCACTGGCTTGGCTGACTGACCCCTCCCTCGGGGTCCTTGAGCCTGGGCACGCTCTGCTCGGCTCCCTCCGTGTCCTTGGCTGTACCTTCTTTCCTCCTTCCCTCAGTGTCCCTCCGTTCCTTCAGTGCCCCTCAATGCACCCTCTTCTTTCCCTTGCTTCAGTGTCCTGAGCGCACCCTCGGTAACCCCTCCTCCCTGCCTTCCCTCGCTCTCCACGACGAGGGTGCACCCCTCTCTTGACTCCGCTCCCTCTCTCCCCACGGTCTCTAGCCCAGGGTGTTTTTTTCTCAGGGCGCCGGTTATCATCACTGGGGCCATGAGTCCACCCGAGGGTCTGCATAGTTTGGGGGTATCAGTCCGCCCTAGTGGCCCTTCATCGGTTCCAGGGTGGCTCCTTCGTGGTCTCATGGATCCGCCTCGAACGTTGATTCGATCACTGGGACCAGGAATCTAACCGAGGCGCCCCGGAGTGGTTGGGTGTCATTCCCCTGGCACCAGGGCCCATCTTCGGCGTCCAGGTGGCTATAGAGGGTCACGAGCACCAGTTCTCTGAGGCCCTCGCCGATGCTAGCATGTCGGCAGGATCTGTGCCGAGCCCGGTGCCAGAACGATTCCTCTCAGTCCAGTGGAGAGCCGGAGCGTGCGAGGCAGTCCCTGGCGAGCGGAGGGAGGAGGCAGTGGACGGACAGACGGCGGAGAGTAAAGAGGTGACACCGAAAAGCAAAAAAAAAGACCTAGCATAAAACTGAAGCACTTTCCAGCATGTCTGACAGCGAGACCCACACGCCGCAGGCCACCCAGGAAGCACCGGAAGCGCCCGAGACCCCCTGCGCAGAGCTCAAGGTCGCCATGGAAAAATGGTGAGTGCCCCTAAAATGTGATGTTTGCCTACAGGAATGTACTCCATAATGCTACTGAGCACAGCCTATACAGCGCGAACCACAAACTGGGCTGTTATTAGGTGCTATTACTATTAAATGGAACGTCTGTGGGGGGTCCGTTTTATTGACCTTTGGAAATGGAAAGGCGGACATGCCGGGATCCGAATGGGAAAACCGCAAATTATACACAGATCTGAACTGTACAGCAGGTGGGAGGAGTCTTATAAACTAGCTTGCTAAATATGGCAACCCATGGGCTGCAGTTAACAGGGAGGTCTCTGCAGCGCGCACATTAACCAACCGAGCTGTCTTACTAGGAGTAGAACCGGTGACCTGTAATTGAAGCAAACATCCCTGCGGTTAGAAGAGAAGCGGCCATAGGCGGTCACCAGGGAGGTGACTGGGGTGTACTTGAAGGACAGGCACTCATCCGGATGCCTTGGGTTTTATTTTTCGCCAGCGAATTAAACCGGATTTTGTTCTGTGGGCGAACAAAAAATACAGATGTTACTTGTTCCACTTTTATGGCGGACTTCTCCGGCTTCATCTAGCCGTGAGCTCTCGTATACACTGGAACTGCAATATGTGAACTGCGGTCTGCGCGCGCGTATTTCCGTACCTAGCAAAATAAACCAGTCGGATGACTTATTGCATGTGAATCCCTGTGACTGGCGTATTTTCACGTGTCCTAAAGGCACCAAAGCGCTTTGCCTCAGCCCCAGATTACATTACACGAGGTCAGAATTTTTTTTAGGCCCGGGCAGAATAAGCGATTTGCCCAGAATCGGGATGTTGAGCCTAAGAGACTAAACGGACTCGGACCTGGTCCCCCAGTTCCAAGGTCAGCAGCGAAGCAGTTAAGCCACATCACCTCCATGCTATAGCCGCTTGAGGATTCAGGCTGCGTGTGCAGCTCAGATTTCTGCAGAAGGCGCATCCACAATCTTTGCAGTTTGCTGGAAGTGTAGCCTTTGGCCTCCAAGGTGTGCAGATATATCTGCAAAAAGCACATTTACTTGCCCAGCTCATGTACTATCTTCAGGAGCTTCTCTGGTGATCCAGTGATCTGACAGATGCCAGACATTTCACCAAAATCTCCAAAAAAAGAATGAAGACTTTCTTTGCACTTCAGATAAAAATGGGTCCGTTCTCTGCTTCCGTCTAACGCAGGATCCACTCACGACACTGCTCTTTATACCACATTCCTGGCGCCTTCTTCCAATATTATTACTTGGTGCCATGTTACCTGGAGCACCTTCTGGCAGTCCTTTTAGGTAGCCGGCGACCCTGGCTTTTGAGACTCGTATTTCGATGCTTCTCATTATAAGTGAGTGACTGTCAGCACCTCTGTGCAGCGCGCGGCTCGATAGAAGTGGCAGGAACTCCTACAGACGCGGGGCCCGTTACAACCGAGGAGTTCCTGTACGTGGGGCCCGTTACAACTGCAGAGTTCCTGTTTTTCCATCGGCGACAAGAGGCCTCACGTCATGTGTGGCACCTTGAATGATGGCTTCCTTCTTAGCAACAGCAGTTTGCATGCTAGGATTTATGAGCATATATCAGAAATGTCAAAAGTGAAACTGCAACTCCCGAAATGCAGCTCATCACTGGTTTAACAAGCATTTGCAATGCACTAGGTCTCGCATTTACGCGAGCTTAAGCTATTGCCATTGTAAATTACAATGTCTTTTATTTATGTTTTAAAAACCAATACCAAAATAAAAGACATAGTCATTTACAATGCCAATAGCTCAAACTTGCGTAACTGCGAGACCTATTGCATTACAAATGCTTGTTGTCTGTTCATCCGAACAAGGTGGTTCTCCGGACCCGTCCATCTTTTCTTCCTAAGGTGGTCACTGCCTTCCACATCGGGCAGACCATTACTTTGCCCACCTTCTTTCCGCCTCCGCATCCTTCAAAGGAAGAAGAGAGGCTCCACCGTCTGGACCCAAAACGTGCGCTCTCCTTCTATCTGGATCGCACAAAGCAGTTCCGGGTGGATGATCAACTTTTTGTTGGCTACGTGGGAGCAAAGAAGGATCGGGCCGTACACAAACGCACCATCTCTCGATGGGTCGTGCTGTGTATCAAGGTATGTTACTCTCTGGCTAAAAAGGAGCCTCCAGTCGGGCTACGCGCCCATTCCACCAGGGCGACGGCAGCCACTACTGCCTTAGGAAGGGGATTGCCTCTAAATGACATCTGTCAGGCAGCCACGTGGGCGTCTCTGCACACGTTTACGAGACACTACTGTCTGGACAGTCAAGTCCGGAGAGACGGCTTCTTTAGCCGTTCTGTTCTCCAGGACTTTCTGGTGTGATCTTGGTTCGCAGACCCACCACCGGGGTTGGTATTGCTGGGGTATCTATTCTAAGGTAAGAAATCTATAACTAACGTGTTTCTTTCAGATGCACAAGTTACTTACCTTCGGTAACGATATATCTGTAAGAAACATTAGTTGGTTATAGATTCCTTACCGCCCCACCCATCCTCCCCGTTCTGCGAACTGATTTCTAGGGTTAAGGTCATCCTTTCAGGGCCCTAGTTTTGTGCACCACGGGTCAGTGTCTTGCATGGCTCTGCGTTTCTGGCGTAGAAAGTCGTGTACAGAACTGACATCGGCACACGAGGGCGGCGTCTAAGTAGCTGCCGCGACATCATCCCGGTGACCACGACGCAAACGACGGACGCGGAGCCGACCGACGCCATCTTCCGACGCGCAGAGGTACTGCTGACGAAAAAACTTTCCGGATCCAGTCTGACGCCTGGGCGTAATTCTAAGGTAAGGAATCTATAACTAACTAATGTTTCTTACAGATATATCGTTACCGAAGGTAAGTAACTTGTGCGTTACTCCCACTACTTCCTGGAACCCAAGAAGGACAAAGGCCTACGTCCTATCTTGGATCTCAGAGACGTCAACCGCTTCCTCCGGAAGGAGAAGTTCAAAATGTTGACATTAGCTCAGGTCCTGTCTGTCCTTGAACATGGAGACTGGATGGTAGCGTTGGACTTGCAGGACGCTTACTTCCACATCCCCGTCCTGCCAGCCCACAGGCGTTACCTACGATTCACGGTAGGCCACGAGCATTTTCAGTTTACTGTGCTACTCTTTGGCCTTACCAGCACCCCTCGGGTGTTCACGAAAGTGATGGGGGTGGTCTTAGCTCATCTGCGCAGATCAGGGGTTCCAGTCTTCCCCTATCTCGACGACTGGCTGTTGAAGGCGGGTTCGCCCCAGGCTGTCGTTTCCCACCTCCAGACTACGGCAGACCTCCTGCACTCACTGGGGTTCACTATCAACATGCTGAAGTCACACCTGATTCCCTCTCAGAAACTCCTTTACATCGGGGCAGTTCTGGATACAGCGCAGTTTCGGGCTTATCCTCCCGAGCAGCGAGTCTGGGATATTTGGGCTATGATACCGATGTTTCAGCCTCTATCCCAGGTTTCGGTGAGAATGACCTTGAGGCTGCTGGGCCTCATGGCCTCCTGCATCCTGATGGTGGATCATGCCAGGTGGCATATGCGGGCTCTGCAGTGGGACCTGAAGTTCCAGTGGGAACAGCATCAGGGGAATCTTTCCGATTGCGTCCAGATCTCGGAGGACTCTGCACACCAATTGCAGTGGTGGCTAACGAACCAGGATTGGGTCAACGGCAGATCCCTCTCCCTTCCCCAACCAGAGTTTACAGTGGCAGATGCGTCACTCCTGGGATGGAGCGGCCACATGGGAGAGGCGGAGATCAGAGGTCTCTGGTCTCCGGCGGAGTCCGGGCTCCACATCAATCTTCTGGAGCTCCGGGCGATTCGTCTGGCACTGAAGGCATTCCTTCCTTCTGTCAAAGGAAGGGTAGTGCAGGTGTTCACGGACAACACCACCGCCATGTGGTACTGCAACAAACAAGGTGGGGTGGGGGTCGTGGACCCTGTGTCAAGAGGCTCTTCGCCTTTGGACGTGGCTGGAACATCAGGGGATGTCCCTGGTGGTTCAACACCTGGCAGGTTCTCTGAACGCCAGGGCGGACGAACTCAGCTGCCGGTGCACAATGGATCACGAATTACATCCTCACTCGGAGGTGGTGCAAGGTCTCTTTCAGCATTGGGGAGAGCCTTGGTTAGATCTGCTCGCCACCGAAGAGAACGCGCAATGTCAGCAGTTCTGCTCGTTGGAATTTCCAAGGCGGCATTCACTCGGGAACGCTTTTCGTCGCGAGTAGAATTGCGGTCTTCTATACGCCTTTCCGCCTATACCACTTCTGCCCAGAGTGCTGGAGAAGATCAAGCGCGACCGAGCCCAAGTCATTCTTGTGGCTCCGGACTGGGCACGAAGAGTCTTGTATCCCGAGCTCTTGAACATGGCCATCGATCCTCTGATCAGACGGCCTCTTCAGGAGGATTTTCTGTTGCAGCAGCAGGGGACGGTCCTCCACCCGAACCTGTCCAGCCTCTACCTCCTTGCGTGTAGATTGAGCGGCGCCAGTTGATAGCTTTTGACCTTTCTCCCGAAGTCTGTAACGTCATCTTGGCAGCCAGGCGTCCCTCCACTAAAACGGTATACGCCTGTAAATGGAACAAATTTGTGGCATTGTGCCACAGCAAGGATCCCCTTTCTGCCCCTCTTTTAGAGGTTCTCCTCTTCATTCTATCTTTGGCCTAGCAGGGCTCTGCTCTGGGCACCCTTAAAGACTATCTTTTTCGGCCTTTCTTCGCCTTCCTGATCAGCCTTCTCTTTTCAAGTCCCCTATTGTAAATGGGTTTCTTAAGGGCATTACTCACCTATTTCCTCCTATTCCTTTCATAATACCCAAGTGGGACTTGGATCTGGTCTTATCTTACCTTACGTGTGCTCCTTTTGAGCCACTACATATTTGTCCTCTCAGACTCTTGACCTTAAAGACTGCTTTTCTGGTTGGCATCACCTCTGCTCGCAGGGTGAGTGAGCTTCAGGCTCTATCTTCTAAACCTCCTTTCTTTGCTGTCCATCCGGACAAGGTTGTCCTTCGGACTAGACCTTCATTTCTTCCCAAAGTGGTTACCTCTTTCCATATAGGACAGACATCACTTTGCCCACCTTCTTCCCGCCACCGCATCCTTCCGAAGAGGAGGAGGAGACTCCACCGTCTGGATCCAAAACGTGTGTTATCCTTTTATTTGGATCGCACAAAATAATTCCTGGCTTCTTTGGCTGTTCAGTTCTCCAGGATTTTCTGGTGTGAACTTAGTTCGACGACCCACCTCCGGGGTTGGTATTGCTGGGGTATCTATTCTAAGGTAAGGAATCTATAACTAATTGTCTCTTTCAGATGAACAAGTTACTTACCTTCGGTAACGATATATCTGTAAGAGACATATATTAGTTATAGATTCCTTACCGCCCCACCCATCCTCCCCATTCTGTGAACTGACTTCTAGAGTAAGGGACTCCCTTTCAGGGCCCTAGCTTTGTGCACCAGTGGTCAGTGTTTTGCATGGCTCTGCGCTTCTGGCGTGGAATGTCGTGTAAAGAACTGACGAAAGCGCGCAGGGGCGGCTTCTAAGTAGATACTGCGACGTCATTCTGGCAATCACGACACCAATGACGAACGCGGAGTGGACCGACGCCACCTATCGACGCGCAGGGGTACTGCTGAGAAAAAAGTCTCCGAATCCAATCTGACGCCTGGGTGTAATTCTAAGGTAAGGAATCTATAACTAATATATGTCTCTTACAGATATATCTTTACTGAAGGTAAGTAACTTGTTCTCCTCTCCCAGGAACTGCTTCATCGCTCCTACAGAGCTTTCCTCCATCTTCATGCAGGTGTTTCTGTAACCTCGTCGCCAGATTGCTCAGTCTTCAGGAAACTTCTTCAAAAAGGAAGCAGGAGTTAGTCTGGTTGAGAATGGTGACTTCATTCACATGCTAGGCCCTTAGGTAGTGTTAGGCACACACAACTCTTTTAAGGACTTCATCCTCCCACCAGGTGCAACTGTCTACAGGCTTCCACTAAACACACACATACCAGCGTTTTATTACATTCTCATTTATTCCCTGCTTTCCATACAAAAGCTCAGACTTGCAGGGAATGGAGACACACAGGATACAACAGACCTCCATCTGAAAAATTGCAGAGAGAACACCGCTACAGGTGGTACAGTGAATGTCATCCTGAAGTCGACGTAATGGATAGAGAAGGTCCAGTGGGCAGTCCTTAAGAAGAAGGTAGTGCAGCTGGAAGAATCCAGGCTACTGATATTTCCTTGTTCAGGAAAAGAGTGCTATTGGGATTTAAGAAGTAAATGACAGTGAAAGCTCTCATGTGATCAGTGGAATTCCTAGTGAGACTCAGCGGGGCATACAGAGGAAAATACTGTATTTTTCTCATCTGCAGTCAGCCAGGGCCAGTATGAACAATCTCACTGAAAAATAAAATTTACTCGGTGCTATATGAGTTTTTATTTTTGGTTCTTTTGGGGGCACTGTGTGGGTTGATGGTAGTTCTGGGATGTGTTTCCACGGCAGTGTAGAGATCTGCTCCTTTTGGGGGTGGGATATAGGAGACTGAGTATATAGTATTCGAAGGTGTGTTTGAGTATTTTCTTCTTTTCTCTCATTGCTCCCCCCTTTCCACCTCATATGCTCATTGATCCAACTGAGTTTACATGGTATAGTTACAAGATGCGGTTCATGTAGATTCGAAACATTTAGTGATCTTTTATCTATGTGATAAGGGGGTGGGGGGATTAAGCTACTTTTTGATGTTTCTCTCCATGGCTGGTAATCGTTTGACCTGCTCCTGAAACATTGTTAAAAAGAATTGAACAAGAAATAAATTATTAATCTTTAGACAATGAATTTGCTTACTGTTCGGAGCAGGGATGTGGAATTCCTATAGCCCGACGCCCAGGACATATTGTTTGGGGTCAAGGGCAACAAGTTTTCATGTGTATTTTGTCCTTGGGACAAGTAGGCCCAACCCCCTGCAGCACAAACCCTTTGGCTGCCAGTTTGCAGTACCACATTATGGATCAGGAAAGGGCACTGTCTGTAGTTAAGGTAATAATCTGAAAGAGACACGTTAGTGACAGATTCCTTACCTTAGAATATCCCCAGGCGTCAGGCTGGATCCGGAAAGTTTTTTGCGTAGCAGTGCCCTTGCGCGTCGGTAGGCGGCGTTGTGCGGCTCCGCGTCCGTCGTCGGCGTCGTGATCGCCGGGATGACGTCGCGGGCAGTACTTAGACGCCGCCCCTACGCGCTGACGTCAGTTCTTCTTTTTCCGCGCCAGTAAGCGCAGATCCGGGAAGAGCAGTGCCCTAGTCATTTTTTGACTAACTTTTTGGTGATTTTTTCACTGTTTTTCTTCGAGTCATCTAGGCTCCGAGGTGTCGGTAGGGATGCCCGGCTTCAAGCCATGCGACGCCTGTGGTCGAATGATGTCGATCACAGACCCGCACTTAGTGTCTCTACTGTCTCGGCCGCGACCACGACACGAAGTCGTGTTCCGACTGCCGGGCCTTACACCCGAAGGCTTTGCGAGAGCGGTCTCGAAAGCTACTCGAGGTCCGGCAGTCGGCTCCGCGCCGCACCAAGCCCCGGTCACGGGAGAGGTCGAGGGGCCGGTCGCGGAGTCCTCGCCCGTCATCGGAGTCCAAGTCTTCGCACTCTTCGGGTAAGTCGAAGCACAAAAAGTCTAAGAAGCACCATCGCTCTAAGACTTCGCCTCGCCGGTCTCGCGATTTGGCTGAGGCCCCTGTCGGCACCGTCCACGCGGCTCCGGAGGTGCCTGTGGAGCCGCCCCCGCATTACCCGTCCTTCCCGGGTTCGGGGGCGACTCCGGCCGAGATACAGAAATTCCTGTCGGCCATGGCCTGCCTCTTCGGGCCTCAAGGCCCCTCCGGTGCGCCTTCGGGCCCCGCGGGCCCTGATGGGGTTGCCCCGGCGCCGCCGACAACTCCGGTCCCGGCGCCGCCTGTCTCACCAGCCTCGCTCCCGGCCCCGGCTTCGATCCCGGCTCCGGTGGTACCGCAACCCCCATCGACGCCGGTTGACCTAACTACGCCTCCGCCGACGTTCCCGGTGCCGTTCCTGACGCCGCCCGGGGCTCCGGGCGGCGTCGTTCCCCGGTTCTCTCCGGATCCGGACGCGGCGTTGGACCGGCGTCACCCGACGCCGGCTCCGGCGCCAATGAGACCCTGGGTCCCTGACGTCCCCCCTCCTCCTTATTTTCTGTCGGAGGAGGACCAGGAGAGCTGGGAGGGGTCGGAAGACCCTCTCACACAGCAGTGTGAGTATGATCAGGACTGGGCAGAGGAACTTGGGGATGCCAGTGGTCTGGACACTTCTCCTGACACTGGCATGCTGTCTCCTCCTTCCGTGGCTACGGAGGAGGGAGCAAATTTCGCAACGGTGTTGCGTAGAGCAGCTGGAGCCTTACACCTCCAATTGTCTACAGTGGCTGTCAGGACTAACCTCCTGACAGAAGTGCTTCAGCCGGCAGCTACCTCCTCGGAGCCATTGCTGCCGTTTAATGATGCACTGTCTGACGTTCTTTTGGGCACCTGGTCCAAGCCCGCCACAGGGGCTCCTGTGGATAGGAACGTGGCCCGACGCCATCGCCCTGCTCCGGGCGACCCCTTGTTTCTCTCTCAACATCCCACCCCGAGAGCTTGGTTGTCCAAACCTCTGCCTCCCAAACCGCCTTCCCTACCGCCCTCCGGATAGGGAATCCAAACGCCTGGACCAATTTGGGAAGAAGGCCTTTTCTTCCTCCAGTGCTGGCTTGCGGTCAGTCAACACCGCTTGCCTTTTGGGCCGATATTCCCACTCTCTGTGGGATTCGGTGGCGCTCGCTTTGCCCCAGTGTCCTGAGGAGGTCCAGACACTGCTTTCCCGCACCATTGCGGAAGGAAGGGATGCGGCAAAGTACACCATCCGTTGTGGCCTTGATACCGCCGACTCGCTGGGCAGATCGCTTGCAACGACGGTGGCGCTGCGTCGCCACGCCTGGCTGAGAACAACTGGTTTCTCGGGTGATGTCCAGAATACACTCATGGACATGCCCTTTGATGGAGTCGGTCTTTTGGTTCCAAAGCAGACCATGCGCTGGAGCGCTTTAAGGACTCACGGGCTACTGCCAAGTCCCTGGGCCTTTCTGCTGTGCGCCTCCGCTAACCTCTGCTTTTCGCCCCTTTCGTGGCCACGGAAGGGGCGCCCAGTCACGTCCGCTGCCCAGCCACCGGCCCGCGCAGCAAGCGTCTTCGCGTGGCCGAGGACGTGGCTTCCGCCGTGGCGGATTGGGCAACCAGCGTGCGGGTCAGGCCACCAACCCCGCCCCGTCCGCGGCCTCCAAGCCCTCCTAGTCCTTCTTTTCAGGTGCACAGCACGCCAGTAGGGGGCAAGGTCCGCCATCACCTTCACCACTGGCGTGCCATCACCTCGGACAGGTGGGTCTTGGACATTGTCCGAAGGGGCTACTCCCTCCCCTTCGAGACCACCCCCCAGCCATGCCACCTCAATTCCACCGCATGTCAGGGGATCACTTGGTGCTTCTGCGGAAGGAAGTCACGGCCCTCTTGGCCAAGAGGGCCATCGAGCATGTTCCGACCCCAGAAGTAGGACGTGGTTGCTACTCCCACTACTTTCTGGTGCCCAAAAGGACAAGGAGGACATGCGTCCTATCTTGGACCTCCGGAACGTCAATCGCTTCCTCCGGAAGGAGAAGTTCAAGATGCTCACCTTAGCTCAGGTCTTGACTGCCCTCGACCCTGGATGGTAGCGTTGGACTTGCAGGACGCTTATTTCCACATCCCCGTCCTGCCGGCCCACCGGCGTTACCTGCAGTTCATGGTGGGCCTCGAGCATTTTCAATTCACTGTGCTCCCCTTTGGCCTCACAAGTGCCCCTCGGGTGTTCACGAAAGTGTTGGCGGTGGTCGCAGCTCATCTGCGCCGGGCAGGGGTTCCAGTCTTCCCCTACCTCGACGACTGGCTGCTGAAGGCGGGCTCGTCCCAGGCAGTCGTCTCCCACCTCCAGACTACGGCCGAACTCCTGCACTCGCTGGGGTTCTCCATCAATGTGCCGAAGTCGCACCTGATTCCTTCTCCACAGCTCCTTTTCATCGGAGCAGTTCTGGACACGACGCAGTTTCGGGCCTATCCTCCCGAACGGCGAGTCCGGGATATTCAGGCTATGATTCCGATCTTTCAGCCTCTATCCTGGGTTTCGGTACGGATGACCCTTAGGCTGCTGGGCCTCATGGCCTCCTGCATCCTGCTGGTCGATCATGCCAGATGGCATATGCGGGCTCTGCAGTGGGACCTGAAGTTCCAGTGGGCGCAACACCAGGGCAACCTGTCCGATCACGTCCAGATCTCGGAGGGGACTGCAAAACAGTTGCAGTGGTGGCTCTCGAACCGGCAATGGGTCATGGGCAGATCCCTCTCCCTTCCCCAGCCAGAGCACACAGTCGTGACGGACGCGTCCCTTCTGGGATGCGGTCACATGGGAGAGGCGGAGATCAGAGGCCTCTGGTCTCCGGCGGAGTCCCGGCTCCATATCAACCTTCTGGAGCTCCGGGCGATCCGACTTGCACTCAAGGCATTCCTTCCCTCTGTTAAAGGGAAGGTAGTGCAGGTGTTCACCGACAACACCACCGCCATGTGGTACTGCAACAAACAAGGCGGGGTGGGGTCGTGGACCCTATGTCAGGAGGCTCTGCGCCTCTGGACATGGCTGGAACATCAGGGCATATTCTTGATGGTTCAACACCTGGCAGGTTCCCTGAACGCCAGGGCGGACGAACTCAGCCGAAGGTGCATGATGGATCACGAATGGCGTCTTCACTCGGAAGTGGCGCAAGGACTCTTTCTACAGTGGGGAGAGCCTTGGTTAGATCTATTCGCCACCGAAGAGAATGCGCAATGTCATCAGTTCTGCGCGTTGGAATTTCCAAGGCGGCACTCGCTCGGCGACGCTATTCGTCGCGAGTGGAGTTGCGGTCTGTTGTACGCCTTTCCGCCTATACCACTTCTACCCAGAGTGTTGAAGAAGATTCGGCGCGACCGGGCCCAAGTCATCCTTGTGGCTCCGGACTGGGCTCGAAGAGTTTGGTATCCCGAGCTACTCAGTATGAGCGTCGATCCCCCGATCCGTCTGCCTCTTCGGGAGGATCTTCTGTCGCAGCAGCAGGGGACGGTCCTCCACCCGAACCTGTCCAGTTTCCACCTGCTTGCGTGGAGATTGAGCGGCGGCAGTTGATTCCTTTCGACTTGCCTCCTGAAGTTTGTGATGTGATTCTGGCAGCCAGGCGACCCTCCACTAAGGTGGTATACGCCTGCAGGTGGAACAAGTTTGTGGCATGGTGCACAGCAAAGGCTGTGAATCCCCTCTCTGCCCCTCTTTCTGAGGTTCTTCTGTTCCTTCTTTCTCTGGCCCAACAGGGTTCTGCCCTGGGTACCATCAAGGGCTATCTTTGTGCGATCTCGGCCTTCCTCAGGCTCCCTGATCAGCCCTCCCTTTTCAAGTCCCCTGTTGTTAACAGGTTTCTAAAAGGCATTACACACCTCTTCCCTCCTGTTCCGTTTGTCATGCCTCAGTGGGACTTAATCTTGGCTCTTACCTTTTTAATGTGCGCTCCCTTTGAGCCTCTACATAACTGTCCTCTTCGTCTTCTTACTTTGAAGACAGCCTTTCTGGTGGCCATCACTTCCGCTCGGCGGGTGAGTGAGCTCCAGGCTCTATCATGCAAACCTCACTTTCTGTCTGTCCATCCAGACAAGGTTGTTCTTAGGACGCGTCCGTCCTTCTTGCCAAAGGTGGTTACTGCCTTCCACATTGGGCAGACCATCACTTTGCCCACCTTCTTTCCGCCTCCGCATCCTTCCAGAGAGGAAGAGAGGCTCCACCGTCTGGACCCAAAACGTGCGCTTTCTTTATATATCAACCGCACACAACACTTCCGGGTGGATGACCAGCTCTTTGTTGGCTACGTGGGCGCCAAAAGGTCGGGCGGTGCACAAGAGAACCATCTCCCGCTGGGTCACCTTGTGTATCAAAGCCTGCTATTCTTTGGCTAAGAAGGAGCCTCCTGTTGGGCTGCGTGCCCATTCCACCAGGGCAACGGCTGCTACCACGGCTTTAGGCCGCGGTGTTCCGCAGCAGGATATATGTCAGGCAGCTACGTGGGCCTCGCTGCACACGTTTACCAAGCATTACTGCCTTGACAGCCAGGTCCGGAGGGACGGCTTCTTTGGCCGTTCTGTCCTCCGGGACTTCCTTGTCTGATCTTTGTTCGCAGACCCACCACCGGGGTTGGTATTGCTGGGGTATCTATTCTAAGGTAAGGAATCTGTCACTAACGTGTCTCTTTCAGATGCACAAGTTACTAACTTGTGTAACGATATATCTGTAAGAGACAGTAGTTAGTGACAGATTCCTTACCGCCCCACCCATCCTCCCCGTTCTGCGAACTGATTTCTAGGGTTAAGGACATCCCTTTCAGGGCCCTAGTATTTTTCAGACACCTATGTCAGCTTCTTGCATGGCTCTGCGTTCCTGGCGCGGAAAGTCGTGTACAGAACTGACGTCAGCGCGCAGGGGCGGCGTCTAAATACTGCCCGCGACGTCATCCCGGCGATCACGACGCCGACGACGGACGCGAAGCCGCACGACGCCGCCTACCGACGCGCAAGGGTACTGCTTCGCAAAAAACTTTCCGGATCCAGCCTGACGCCTGTGGATATTCTAAGGTAAGGAATCTGTCACTAACTACTGTCTCTTACAGATATATCGTTACACAAGTTAGTAACTTGTGCTTTGTGTCCATGAGTTAATGCTGTTCAAACTTGTATTTATGGTTCATTAATTGAAAGCCTTTATTATTAGGGTGAGCGCTCTGGCGAGCGCTCCAAGTAAATGTTGTAAGTTCGGACTGCACTACTGACAGTGGTTCCAGTATAAAAATATGTACACACGTTTTCAAAGTTTAGCAATATGAGGCTATGTATAATGCTCCTAGAATGCTCTCTGATTTGATGCAAATATTTGCAGGAGTTGAAAGCAAGATTGATGATTCTTTGCTTTCAAAATAAAATGTTCATTAAAAAATGCAATTAGAAAAAAAAACAGGAAAAAAACATTTTGCTAAACTACTGTAAAATTTCAGGTACCATTTCTTTGCAGCATCATTTAGTAACGTGTTGATGCATGATAGTATTTCCCAAAAATTGTCATAATGGAAAATCAGTGTAACCAGTTTCAATAAGATTATGGGAAACATGACAATAAACGAGCATTGGCAAAAAACAATGGGTATGACATTGATGGTCAGCCTTTTGGTTTTGTCAATGCATATCTTGTTTTGACATGATTTTTGCACAATTGTATTGTTGTGGGGGCTGTCGGGTCCTCATCATTATAACAAACATTGGCACAAGCAAAAATAGTTTTGGTTTTAAAAACCACACATTGCCGCAGTAGTTTCTGGCACTGAACAAAACTGCTCTGCGTGCCAATATGCTCCTTGAGAAAGAGCAGAATACGGTCACTCTCAGTGAAGCCAGCCGGTAGATAAAGAGAGAGATAGAATTTTATTGAAACAAAAGGTTTTGGTAAACGCCAGACCTAAATAGGGGGTCCAATTCTTAAAGAAAGTGCAGATTTACGGCTTCCATAAATTTACAAGAATTTACAGGAGTAGGTCATGAAATCGTACGCCTAGAAAATATTTGTGAACTGCATTTTAGCCCGAGCAAATATGCACGTGTAGATTTACTCATGCGAAAATCTGTTGAGCAGTAGCAAGCTTACTTTCCCACAAACCACTTTTTTTCCCCCCAACCCTGGAAGAAGTTTTACTTCTGCCCTTGTCAGGAGTAATTTTACAGCCTTTCTCTGTATGGTAAAATAGATACTAGCTGATGAAACCCCATAAAACATGCTAGTAGGTTTGCACAGACTCAAAAGGGCATTCCAACCATGGGGAACTATTGCTAACTGCTGCCACCAGCCCCATTATGTAGATCGGTGGAAAGGTGGCAAAATAAGTGGATTGCTGGTACTCAAACCCTACTATGGTATGAGCTCTGGCATAATCAGAGAGGCTATTAGAGCTCTGGCATAATGAAATTGATGCCATAATTTGTCGCGGACCTACATGGCACCAAAGGGACAAGTGGATTTTGTTACATGGCAAGTAGATTTATGAAGCAACCTGTCCCATGGGCAAGTAGATATTTAATTAAATTCCACACCCCTGTAGGAGTAATTATGGATTTCTTGAAATGTGTTAAAGTATTCCCCCATGCTACTAGATTGTACCCCTTTCGTTCTCCTTAGAATATTGAAGTCCATGCATAAGTCCTTACTAGCATTCTAATGCCACCACAGGGTGTTTAGTAGCACCTCACAAAAACTCAAATAAAACCAGCATTGGCAAAGCCAATCGGTCAGGCATTAGCTGTCATCCTTTTGGCTTGGTTAACGCAGGTTTTATTTTGCCATGGTTTTTACGAAACTTTGATTAGGGCCCAGCAGCTTGCCCAATAATCTATAAAACAATTTGACTAAAAGCAAAAATATTTGTGGGTCTCAAGAAGCATGCATTGAGTGGGGGTGCTCCTTGTGAAAGAGCAGAATGTCGTCACTCACAGTGAAGTTAGCCAGTGGCTGCAGTAGGCTGACCTACTGGCCCATGCTGTATTGGGCGGAAGAAAAATGTAAATGACAAACCAATGACTGCAGAGGATAGGCTGAAAGCCCATGTAAGTAAGTATAGTATAGATATGGTTTAAGTAAAATCAAACGGTCTTGGATAACGGTAGACCTAATAAAAATAAACATCTTTAATGGGAAGAGGTTTTCCTAGTAGAATTCACTTCAAATCATATAGGGAGGAAAAGTCTGTCCCTATGTTCAGGGTCCCTGGAAATATGCGATATTGCGCCCATGGATTTTTGTGTATAATTAAGGATTTGCCACAGTTGCTACATAATCAATCATCTGGTCCTTAATCTGCAGATTTCAACAGAAAAATTGTTTCTCGCTTTAACAGTTCAAAAGTTACTAAAAACTCGATGCCACGTGTTACCACGCAGCAAAAGGCTTTTGCAAAGGTTGACTGCTCACCTTTCTGTTGCTTATTTCTGTTTTTCGGTGTCAAAGTGGTACTTATAAGGTGAAACCTTTACCCAGATAGTGTTAACATGTGTACAAATAATGAGGTAATGCGAACACAAATTGTGCCATAATTACTCCTCATAATTTGCTTTTTCTTCCTTCATATTCTAACTAACTGTCACTTAATTTGGTCCTCCCTGTCGCATAATTCCAGCGACCCTACCTATATTCATGCAAACCTTTTACAATATTTCACAAGATTAGGATGGGTATAAGGACGTAGTCGTAGTTTCTGCTGAACATTATGCTCAATTTCCAATTAAATGACATCTCTGGCCATACCGTGGCATGAAGATCACACACCTGATGTGAAAAGCCTCCAAGTGTCACTTTCCTCTGGTGACTTCAGACAGTCTCAGCCTCACTCTTGCTCCTCCCCTTGTGGTTGACCCCACCTCTGTGCAGGTGGTAATTGAGGGAGGTTATTACCTGGTTGCACAGCGGAGAGACTTATAACAAAAAAAATCACAGGAGCCCTGCCTCACCTGATGTATGGATTCCACATGACTTCCCTGAGCATAGGAGGTAGAAGACATGGAGGGATTACTTTTTATTTTAATCTGTTACTCAGGCAAGCTACCGAAGGGGTCTTGTTGGGAGTGTGTCACTGACATCTGAGGGTGTACTGTAGCCTAAGGTTTGTGACCTCTCCCCCCACTATTGTCACTGCTGATTTGGCACTAGCCTCTCCAGTGCACCCACTGTGCTCATAGGAGTCAGTCTTTATCAACCATCTGTCTTCTCAGGGCTTAGTCGCTTCAACTTTCTCTGCTAATTGTCGCCCCTCAGGGTAGGTGGACCCCTGCCTCATCAGACCCAGAGTAGTTGACTCAGGAGATGTGTACTACTTTCAGTTCCTTTGGATCTGAGCGCAATAATGTAATCCATATTTTATTCCATCTGCGTTCCTTCTTGCATGCGTTAAGTTTAAGGATGGCCTATGCCATCTTGTTGGCCTTCGCGGACAGAGCTCCGTAGACCATAGCTGTAACATGATACTTATCTCTCTCCTACATATTATGTGTGTCTAATCTGCTGCCTATGTGTACTCTGTAAGGTTAAGTTTATGGATTAAAACAATTAAGATATTTTAGAGAGAGAAAAAAAGCTAACTGCCAGAGACACTCCTTTGGTCTTTCTGCCTCCATTGGTAGTGGTGTTCCTGCCAACTCTGCTGCTGCATCCGCGGGCTTCAGTGTAAACCCTCCCAAAGGTTGCAACTTTCTGGACATGAAGACCAACACAGTCTCTTTTGTCTCTGTCTTTAGCAGCACCGCTGGTTTCAGTCTCCTGCAGCCTGTCGACATCAGCTGTCGCCTGCTTAAGCTGCACCACTGGGACTCATATCCCCTTCCATTTCACCCCTCAAGCGGTCACACTTGGGAATCTGAATCCTGGCCCCTAGAATGGTCCTAGAGACCACAGCCCTTCCACATCGTTATCGCCAAAGCTTTGGGGATGATGTCTAAGTAATAGAAGCTGTTCTCTGAGTGAGCAACCTCAGCCTGCAAGTTATAAATATTGGCTCCCAAACATAAGATGTTTGTCTTAGAGAGTTTGCACAGTCTGTAAGTGATGTCCATGTGCATGCAGGGTGGGCCGCTGTCCTCCCACATGTACAAGTCTGTCAAGGGTCTTCAGATGTAAGGGAAGAAAATGTACCTGTTGGCTGATCTCTCTCTCTCGAACAAGTCACTGCCACCTTTGATGCAAGTTTAACTGGAACGCCACTTTGACAGCGCCCAGGAGTAATGTACATTTTTGCTTTACCTGTGTTAGGAGTTTGTGGACCAGAAACTACTGATGTATTTGAATGACATTGATGCTCTGCCATGATCGTGATCTTCTTTTGTTAATTCCCTGGCTAACATTACTTTTATTTTTGTATCTGAAGCCAGATACCCCAGAAATAGTCCTCATACTTCCTTTTGATGGTGTAAACTTCTTAAGATCCTGCATCAGTACAAAGTGGGCACAATCCAGGCTTAAACACAGAGTGCTATCCAAATAGCAACTCAGAGACTATTCTCTTACACTCTCTTGCAATTTGCAAGGTCTTTTACTAGAAGGCCTTGCAAATTTCTAGAGCTAGGGCATCCTTCGAGTGCAACCCCTTGGCAGGAGGTGCCTTTTCCTTGGATACAGGGACCAGTTCAAAGGGAGACAATAGAGGGACTAGCAAGTAAGTTACCCCAGCATCAACAGTTGCCTAGAAAGTGCCACTGACCTCCATGGTCATCTGCTGCCCTTGGTGGCACCATACTAGGAGGTGGAGTGGGGATTTCTTTTTCTCCACTCCCATCACTGGACCTAGATTACCACCAAAGTGTGGGTTGTCTTGTTGAGGAGAGGGTACGCTCACAAATCTACAGCTCTTATATCCACACATCGCCATAGTTAAGCCAAGCACTTATGCAGTTGATTTGAAAGGCTTCTCCTTTTAGAAGCAAAATAGCAACAGGCAAACAATTTTCACTGCTTTTTTTGTGAGAGAATAAAGATAGCATGCTCCACCCTATTCTGGATTTGTATGATGTGTTTGTAGAAGTTCAAATTATTCTGTAAAGTATTTAGGGAACCCACAATTAATGCATCAGTCGAGTCTCTTAATACTTGTGATGTCTCTTATTCAGTTGGATTGGATAAGGTTAATGTATTGATAGATCACTTTAGTTGCCAAGGACTGCTCTGGGTAATGCATGTAACTATGTAGGGCTCTGCCTGTGTCTGTCTTTCTTTGCGTTTTTGGCCTATTGTAGTATATAACATGTGTTGCCAGTATCAATTTCTTAAACCAGTGGCTGGATGTTCCTAAGTCAAAGAAGCCAGTGACTGAGGAGGTTGAACCAAAGACCTTTGTAGAGCTTATAGAATATCAATTTCCTGCACTTGATTCTAGTGTGCTCCACATCCTTTTTAAGCAGCATTTATGATGATTGTCTGTTTCAGAATATTCTGACAGAACAGGACACTTTTAAGCAAATTGTGTGTCTGGCATCAATTACTGCTCCGCCAAAGGACTGGCACCATGATCTTCTAAACATTACTGAAGTGGCCACATGTGAAAACAAGCATTATGGAACTAGAAAAATGCAGGATTCCATTGCCCCAAGAACACAATAAACTTGACATGTCAATGGGGGCATGCTTTTAAAAAAGCGGGACATGTTTTTTAGAAATACCCATAAAAGTCTGTCTTCAAGGCATATACTTGATACATTTTTGCCCTTCAGGTGTCTGATACAGCTCCCAGATAGTTTGATTGTACTGGTCTGGACGTGAATTTGGCTTGACCTACCTGCACATCGAGTAAATTCTTTTACAGTGATATCTCCTCCCATCCTTTGTTCCCACCTGGCTTTTAGAGCAGCAGTGGAGACCCGAAACACTGAGGCCAGCGCCCTGTCTATGCAGGTTACCACCTTCCTATTCACCCTGTGTGTCAATATCGCATAGAGGTGCTGCTGCTCTGTCCAGTTCCTATGTTCCCATCCCCCATTTATCCGGAAGTGCTGTTTTTAATGCTCCATACAGTAGGAACAGGCTCTTGTGTATTCTATAATCTTCCTTTAGGGTCTTGAAAGTCGAGAGCTGCCCTCAGTTGTATAATTCTCCCATAGTAGTGATCCTCACCCGGGGTCCAGGTTCTTGAAGCATGTCTGTCCGCCGCTTGAGCCGGAGCCGGCACCACCCATATCGGGAGTTATGGGGAGTATGGTTCTCTCTTCCCTACTTGCATTAAGTATCCCAGCATGCTTGTATCGTTTGCATGCTCTGTAGTAGGGGGCTCTCGATTTGGTGCAATGGTACAGGACTCCCAGGAAGTCCCCACCGACTAACATCCCCGCAAGATCCTGCCTCTCCTGGTCAGTGTCCACTGTTAGCCAGCGTGCCAGCCATACCAGTTGAGTCGCTATATAATACATTTCTGGTTTGGGGGCACCCATGCCACTCATATCCAGAGGGTTCATTGCTTTTTCAATGGAGGTACGTCATCTCTGGGCCCCCATATCAAACCAGTGAATAGGCACCTCAGTTCCCTGAACAACGTTCCTGGTAAGGCAAGAGGAAGAGCCATAAAATAATACAGCATCAGAGGGAGCACAATCATTTTCAGTATGGCCACCCTCCCAAGGGGGACAAGGGGCGCCAAATCCAGAAGGGCCTCATGTCCCATATACGAGAGACACATTAGTCCAAGTAGCTTTCCTTGAGGGCTCGGTCGAGTGATAAACCTGTACCTCTAAGTATTTGAAGGTATTGGGCTCCCAGGCAGAGGGCCCTCCAGAACTAGAGAATGTTCCAGTGATAGCATGGGCGTAGTGGGAACAGGCTGGACTTATCCCAATTCACCTGCATTCTTGTCATCTTCCCAAACTCAGTGAGCAAGTATCCCAGCGCAGGGAGACTGGTTCCTGAGTCTCTAAAGAACAGGTGAGCATCGTCCGCATACCAGGCTGCTACGTGGTATTTGCCCCCCACTTTAATCCCCACTCTGGTCATTTCTCTTGTAGAAGACACAATAATGGTTCTAGAGCCAATACAAACAGAATAGGGGACAGAGGGGAGCCCTGTCTGGTGCCTCTTTGTAGTTGCCAGTTACCTGAGTGAACCTTTCCCTTGCATACCCTAGATAGGGGTTTTGCGTACAGTAGCTGTATCCATTTCACAGTGTTTCCTTGATCCCCAAAACCGGTAGCACTGGCACGAGATATGGCAATAGGAGGGTGTCAAAAGCTATTTCCATGTCTAGGGAGCCTACATAGGGGGTACCCGGTTCTCAGTCCACCATGTCTATAATGTGGAGTTGTTTTTTTTAAAAACATGTTTTTTTATTTATTGAGGGTCGAAACCTTCCGGTATCAGAAAATCAGTACAGATGCACCAATCTCTCAGCTCAGAACAATCTGTAAAATAACAGTATAATGTGATCTCAACATTTTCTACACTTAGCTAAGATTGTAGTGGAAAGATATTCATGAAGAAAATAATACCTCCTGGACTCCGAAGAATATACTAACCGTAAATATCTGCACCTCTACTCTTTACAATGCATGTAACAAATTAAGATTTCCCAATAAACAAGTCATAAGAACATAATTCAATAAACAAACCCACCCACCCTCCCTCCCTGGTCACGTACATAGAAAGTCTCTTGCCACGCCATATGTCACTTCATCTGATCACTCGTAACTTCAGTGGGATTACTCTGTACTCAACATAAGAGCGTCCGAATGCTGCACCTCGGTGTCATCATCAGCGCGGTCTACGTGTGTTTCCTCCGATCCCTGCGTTTCAGAGGCCTCCTTTAAGGGGACCTCCGATATCAAAATATACCAGGCCCTAGCATCTTCTTCCAACTTTTCATCTCTCCTAACCCTCTTCATACGAATCAATTCCGCTGTCGCCCATTCCCTCAGGTCCTTGGCCCAAGTTTCCACTTTGGGAACTCATCCAGTGGATCGCTATCCGTCTCTTGGCCAGCACTAGCCCCAGTTGGAGAAATCTACGAGTAAGCTTCTTCCCCTTGGGACAGGGGAGTAAACCCAACAGTAGCTCTTTAATGGACTGGGGTAGCGTCCATCCTGTGACCCGTCGCAAGCGCTCTAGTATGGAGTTCCAAAAAAAGTGCAGCCTCGGGCACTCCCATAGCATATGCAAAAATGAGGCGTCACCATAACCACATCTGGGGCAACATGAGGAACGATCTGGATATATTTTATGAAGCACTCGCGGGGTTAAATAGGTTTGATGAACAACATTAAATTGGATTAGTTTAAATCTGGTATTGGAACTAATTTGTTTTACTCCTTCGTCCACCCTCTTCCACTCGGGATCTGTAAGGGGCATCTCCAGTACTGCATCCCATCTAGACTGGATCGGAAGCGGGTGCACAGTGAGATCCGCCCTCAATGCCCGATAGATATGAGAGACCAGTCTACGGCCTCCAGCAAGACTCACAAGGGCCTGAAGGGTGGCAGCTATAGGAGGTTCTTCTGGGAACATCGACCAAATCCCCGGCGCTACTGCAGCAACCTTCGCATACTGAAGATATTGACCCCTGCCCAGGTCGAACGCAGTTTTAGCTTCCTCCATGGTCAGGAATTGCTGATTTAAATATAGATCACCCATCATCCGACAGCCTCCCTCCACCCATCTGGAGACGGACATAACTTGACTAATCTGCCCAAACGGGACAACCGCCCACAGCGGGGCTTCAGGGGCATAGGGCGACCTACGTATCGCAATCTTAACTGCAGACTCCCAGGTGGAGGCCACATGTCTAATAATATACGGGAGTTGGTCAGGTACACACAAGCCCAACATTAGTAGGTCCGGGAGTGAATTATCCTTGTAAATACCCCTCAGTAACTGTTTTTCCCAATTATCATTCTCATCGAGCCATTGTACAGCATGTTGGAGCTGCGCTGCTATATAATAGAATTCCTATTTTTGAACCTCCAGACCCCCACTTTACCAAGTTCTCTGCAATGTCCGCAACCCCACCCGTTTCCGTTTGCTTCCCCATAATAGGTCCACCAGCAGACGGTCCAACCGGAGAAAGCACTCCCGTGATATCCGATAGAGTGAGTTCTGCATTACATATATACATCTCGGGAGGACCACCATTTTTATCAGAGCCACACGTCCCATTAGTGATAAGGGTAAGGTACGCCAAAACTCCACTGACTTGCGGATACCCTCTACACATCGTCCCATATTATGTTCCAAATAAGCCTCCTGCGTATGTATTAACCGGACCCCCAGGTACCGCACCGAGTCAGTGACCCAGCGTATCTCCACAGCGGGCAGTTCACTCTCATCCTTGTCCCTCAGGTTTCCCATAGGAAAAAGCTTAGATTTCCCCGGGTTAAGGCAAAGGCCTGATAACTCCCCAAAAGCAGTGAACTCCTGAAGGAGCTCCGGGACGGACTCCCTGGGACGATGGAGATACACCAGTGTATCGTCAGCATACATTGACACTACGTGCACTGTCGGACCCATCGGAACACCCCACCCTGCCATCCAGTGTCGCAACGCAGTCTCCAATGGCTCCATTGCCAGTGCGAAAAGGAGCGGCGATAGGGGGCAACCCTGTCGAGTACCCCTTTGGAGTTCTAAACTGTCAGATACTTGGTTGCGGAGACTGATCCGAGCCGTCGGTCGAATATAAAGAAGCTTCACCCAGCTCAAATATTTGTCCCCCAATCCCATTTTAGCAAGCACTGCCCAAATATATTCCCATTAAACCGTATCAAAGGCCTGCTTAATGTCTAAAAGACACAAGGCCCAGTCCTCGCCTAGTAGGTGCGGATCGTGCCAAATATGGGCAAGTCTCTTTAAATTATGCGTAGTGTTCCGACCAGGAATAAAACCGGCCTGGTCATGATGGACTAGTCGGGTCATATAAGGCTGAATTTGTGCTGCCAGTACTCCGCTAAGTTTCTTCTCGCAACATTTAAAAGAGATATGGGCCTATAAGAAGTCGGGGACAAGGGATCCCTTTCTGGCTTAGGAACCATAGACACCAGAGCTTCCATCATGGTGGTAGGGAGTGCCCTCCTCTCAAGAGCCTCGTTGTACACCTCTAGGAGATGATCCACTAACTGTGGAGCAAACATTTTATAAAATTCAGTCGGGAGGCCATCACTACCAGGACATTTTGCTGACTGCAGGTTCTTAATTACAGTTAACACTTCCTCCCTAGTGAGTGGTGCTCCCAGGGCCACAGCATCCGTCTCTTCCTGGGCAGGGAGCGTCACTGCGTCTAGATAATCCGATAGTGCCTGCGACCGGACCGGGGGGGCCGCCGTGCATGTCTGTAGTAAGTGATCTGCAAATGCTGCAAGTATCGCAGTTTGTGTGTGTAGCACCTCCCCTTTATCATTACGAAGTTGCAGCACCGGAATCTGTTCAGTATCAGTGTGAATCAGTCGCGCTAGAAGTGCCCCCGACCTGTCGCCCTCCATTTAAAGTCGTGGTCTATAAGTGGTTTATCTATGCTTCTCCAAGCGGGACCAAGCCTCAAGTAATTCTCCTTTAACTCGTGTCCACTCGGCCATATCTGTCGGGGTCTTATGGAGTGTGGTCTCTATGGTTTTTAATCGTGTTTCCAAGGAGTCAATATCCGCATTGAGTTGGTGTTGGACCCCATAGGTAGTCCTCATACAGACTCCCCTAATCACAACTTTTAGCGCTTCCCATTCAGTGGCTCTAGTGGAGGCGGAACCCCAATTTTCAGCAAAATAATGTTGAATAGCCTCCGCTACTGTCTGCACGTAAGGGCCTCTGCCCGTAGTCTCCAAAGCGGGATGGACGGTCATCCCGGTCCGCTAGACATCGTCAACAACAGCGGGGCATGATCGGACATATAACGCGGCAAATAAGAAATGCCTTCTGTTGCAGCAGAAAGGCCCGCCGAAAGACAACAATGGTCAATTCGGGAAAAAGTGTTAGCCGCTGAAGTAAAGCAGGAGAACTCTCTTTTATTGGGATTACGGGCTCTCCATTCGTCTCTAAGACGCATACCCTGAAGTATATCAGTTAGGGAGGTTACCATGCGGGGTTTAGTACGCTCTTTTGGGGGCTCTCTATCTAAGTTTCCATCAAACACACAATTGAAATCTCCAAAGAGGAGAATCTCAGCTCCTATATAGGGAGTCGCCGCCTTCAGAACAGCCGGGTAGAAATCAGAACAATCCAGATTGGGGGCATAAACGTTAATGATGCAGATCTCTCTTCCTTCCCACCTGCCAAACACAATGACATATCGCCCCTCAGGGTCAAGCACATGTTGGATATGGTGAAAGGGAACTCCAGGCGCCACCCACACGAGTGCCCCACGTGCGAACCCAGAGTATCATGTGGCATATAACTGTCCCCTCCACCGTTTACGGAGACTCGCTATTGAATTTTCCCAGACATGTGTTTCCTGCACCCCAGCTATTGCTATTTTATATCTCTTCAGGAAGGCATATATTCTACAACGCTTATCTAGGGTTGCCAACCCTCGGACATTCCAGCTAAGAAATCGCAACGTCTGTGCTGGCATGGCGATGCTGTACTAAGCAGTTGACGTCAATCACACCCCCAATAGAATCTCCCTCTCGAGTAGGTCTAAATCTGTGTACCATGGCATAATATTTCGTGACCTGTAAAATTCCCCAACAAAGAAAACAACTTTAAAAAGCCAAACAATGCAATCCCTTCCCCCCCACCCCCGGGCAGTAGTAAAGATTCACATGCGCAATAAATAATCCACATTAGAAACAGTACACACCGCCCCAAAACTCCCCCACCCCCCCATTGCCACCAATACCGCAATGGCTGCACGGCCTTTCTGGGGTCACGTCCCAGGGCAGCCATATTCAAGATATTAATATGGACATTTAACCAAACGCTGTGCAAGAGAACAAGTAACGTCGAGGCGCGTGATTGCTCTCAAGCTACCTCAGCGGACCGGGGCTGTAGTGGGGGCGTCACCATTCCTGCGGCCACTCATTCTACAAAATTGTAAGATATACACCAGAATGATTTTCAACCCGTTCATGTAAATGAAAGTAAGAGGAGGTTAAAAAATTAAGAAGTCCCCTCCACAGTTAGAAATACAACCTCCAAGGCATCTCAAACCATCTTATTTCCTAGGATCACTTATTAACAGGCACTCGAGGACAACTTATCTGTACAGTTCAGCAGTCAGTGCTCAGCTCGGAAAAAAGGTTATTCATGACCACTACCTGGCCCCCCATCGTCCCGCACAAGATCTGGTGTCGGTGCCATAGAGTCTGGAACCACCTCCGAATCTGAAGCTTGAAGTGTCCCATCTCGATTGACCATGACACGGCCCAGGCTCATTGTTCTCCTTTGCGGTTTCTGACGGGTGGACTGTCTGCGACCTCCCAGCGAGGACTGTAAGGAGTCCCACAAGAACTCATAGAAGGGACCAACCTTCGTCCCTCCGGGGCTCTAGTATCCTACCAGTCTCTCGCCTCCTCTGCCGAGAAAAAGAACAGGACGCGGCCTTCACTCACCACCCGCAGTTTCGCCGGGAACATAAGGTTAGTTTTCAAGTTTAGATCTCGAAGTCGCCGCTTGATAGCCACGAAGGTCTTCCTCTGCTCCTGGACACGCTGCGTATAATCCGAATACACTAAAATAGAGTGGCCCTCAAAGAACAACCGTCGTCCGCTGCGAGGGAGCTGAAGCAAAAGATCCCGATCTCTAAAATTAAATAACTTTGCAATAATAGCCCGAGGGGGCGCTCCAGGCCTCGGGGGGGCGCCAACGCTTGATGAGCCCTCTCCACACTGAAGAACTTTGATAACTGTTTAGGGGCCATCTTTCGGGTGATCAAATCCTCCAAAAACAGGCCAACTGCGGGACCCTCTGCCTTTTCCGGAAAACCCACAAAACGTAGATTTCCCCATCGGGACCCCCCTTCAGCATCTTCCGCACGGTCATCGAGCTTAACCACCTGACGTTTCAACTCCACCACCGTGGCGCTAAGGCTTTTTACTTCTTCTTTTAATGCGTCGGTATCTTAATCTGTGGCCGTTACTCTGTCCGAAACCTTCCGGAGGTCACAGCGCAGGAGGTTAACATCTATAGCCACAGCATCAATCTTCCTAATCATCTCATCTCCAGTGGACTGGACGGCACGTAATACATCCATCAGTGTCGGTGCCTCCTCAGCTCCACCCTCCGCAGCACTTCTGTCCATTGCTGGGTTCCCGGCAGCCTCGTCAGGACCATGGAAGACCGGCTGGGCATAATTCAGTATGTTATTTGATTGTGATTTCGCTGGCTTGTCCCTCCCCATGGCACACAGAGGGCCGAGCGGGGACTCACTCCGGATAACACCTCCCACTGGGGGAACAGCCAAAGCGCCTCTTCAGTGATCTTTAAGCTCACCTCAAATACGATCGATCCACCTCTCTGTCCGGCTTGTACTTCCTGTATAATCTCAGCTGGGGCTCGGGTCAAATTAAGTATAACTGTGCTGCGCCCCTGTACTCAGTCAGTAGTTCAAACCTCAGCTCAGCAAACCCAAGCAGTCGGCTGCGGGACCTTGACAGAGGGCTCCAGGAGAGAACTCCCCTATACTCTCCAGCAAAGGTGGGACCTCAAAGCAGGACAATCAGTGTTCAAGTCATCGCCCACCACATTTCCACCTCATATCACAGTCATGAGCTGCCCTTGGGAGCACACCACACCAGGGCGTGCCAGATCTGGCATGCGTTCCTCACGAGTCTTCTCAGCAATAAGGGCTACCTACATATACCCCTTATAATGCCATGGGGTTCCTTGCAGCAGATCACGCAGCTCCTAATGGTGAAAATTACATACAGAGGGTCTGCTGAGCACCAGGTGCAACTCAGTCGTTATCCAGAGTTGAGCGTGGCCAGTAGACGCAGCTGAGGTGCGAAAGGACAACGCGTCGTTGGTCCCCTATACATCTGAGGCTATAAATTAGTGCCGGGATAGTCCAATCAGAATACTATGGTAATTATTGCCACAGTAGTGCGGCAGTGTCCGGGAGCCGATCGGGACGCAGCGACTGTCTACGTCACCACGAGTCGTCCCGTCTTGCACAGGGGAGCCACGCACCATAGAACAGCAGGCAGGGCTCAGGCCACGCCCTCCCCGACCGGGGAAGCCGAGTAGAAACCTTCCACTGCGCAGTCCGCTCGGGAGGGACTCTCACATCCTGCACAGAGCGAGTCCGGATCACCGCCCAGCAGGTCCAATCGTCGGACGAGGTATCTCCCAGTAACCTCACTCAAGGTCAGAAATCGGAGTGCTCCTCTCTCTCAGGGTGTCAGGTTCTTCCTCCGGCAATCTTTCGGCGGTGCAGTGTGTGCCGCAGGGCAAATACGGGATTAAGATCTTCACCGCAGGGTCCCGGATCCGCACAGCTCACCACGGCAGGTCTGTAAGACGATCCCCGGGGGCACCCGGGCACTCGGCGTTCCCCCGCAGGTCCGTGGCCCGGATTCCTCTTGATCAAGATGGCGCCGCTACGCAGTCCGGGCCATCTCGGTATTTCGAGCCCCACAGCCGTATATTCACCTTCACAGTCTAAACAATTGCTGTATGGGGTCTGCTGCAGCTCCGGTTACAGTCCGGGTTCAGTATGAGGCCAGGACAAGGCAGGATTTTAAAGGATATTGGGCCGCCGCACGGAGCTCGCCAAAGACACGTCTAGGCGGCCATGCTGTCAGGCCACGCCCCATAATGTGGAGTAGTTGTGTAGGTTGATGTGGCTGTTCCATCCTGGGATGAACCCACACTGGTCCGAGTGTACCAGGCCTGGTAGATGAGGGAGCAGTCGATTTGCAATTGCTTTCCCTAGTATTTTATATTCCGTTAGAAGAAGAAATAGCGGTCTATAGGACTGCAGATCCATGGGTCTGTGCCCTGTTTCAGCAATATCACTATGACGACTTCCCTTGTTGGTTCAGGGAGTTCCCAGTGTTGAAAAGCCCCCTTATACATAGCATGTACCCTTGGCGCTAGCATGGACCTATTAGTGATATATAAATAGGCGGAAAGGCGTTGGCCTAACGGCTAGGGCGTTCCACCTCGGACCTGGGGAACGGGTTCGAGTCTCGGTAATGACGCTGAACATCCTGTGATTCTGGGCAAATCACTTAATCTCCCCGTGCCTAACAAAAATGAATTTGTGTCCTCATGTAACGTAACTGGTGCTATGTAAAGCGCTCTGATACCCGGTTGCGGGTCAAGTTCGCGCTATATAAAACTCTGCAAAAAAAAAAAGAAAAAAAAGGCTGTCAATACCTAGGGGAATTCCCCCCTTTGCTAGTTGATCTATGGCTAGCTTCATTTCTGGTTCCCCCAAGTCCTCATTTAGGGCCAGGGTTTGTGAACGATGGTATAATAATAATAAGTCAATTTATATAGCGTCTGGTTACACCAGCTGGTGTGTTCTCGCGCTAGGAGCTACTAAGTAAAGATGGCTGAAAGGACCCAAGAACAGGGAACAGGGGCAATACGAACATGAGACCACAGAGCTGGAAGGGCCAAGTTTTTAATCTTTTTCGGAAAATGTTCTCCGATGGCTCTGCCCGGAGAGAAAGGGGTAATGCATTCCAGTTTGTGGCTGCCAAACAACCAAATGAGCGTGCACCCATTCTTGCTCTTTGGATTTTAGGGACTTTAACCAAGTGAGCCCCGGATGACCTAAGTTGACGTGTTGGATTATGGAGGGGCAAGGAGATCATGGAGATAGCTGGGTCCTTTGCCCTGCAGACTCCGGTGGCAGAAGCACAAAGTTTTAAAAATAATTATTTTGTTGACAGGCAGCCAGTGCAGGGAGTCAAGGGCTTTCACAGAGGAAGCTCTCCTAGGTAAATTGAAAACTAGACGTGCTGCCACATTCTGAATGCGTTGTAGCCTATGGAGACATTTTTTTGTTGCTCCAAGATAGAGGACATTTCCATAGTCCAACTGGGACGTTACAAGAGTGTGGACCAGGGTTTTCCTGGCTGAAATGGGGAGGATCTCCAGAGTTTTCCTCAAATTGTTAGTGTTCCAAAACATTTCCTTGTAGTCTTCCTAGTATGGGTCTAGAAGGAGAGTTTAGGGTCCAGCCAAACCCCTAAATTTTAAACTTCCTCCTTGGGGATGGGTGTGGGACCCAGAGTCTGGGGCCACCACGCTGAGGACCAGATGGAAGGGGACTTCCCTACGAGCAAGACCTCAGTTTTACTGCCATTCAGCTTAAGGCAATTACTTGACATCCAGGAAGCAAGGTCCCTCAGACAGGAAGAGAACTGGATGGCTGTATCTTCTGAGTTGTGGGATAGGGTGACAACAAGCTGCGTGTCGTCCGCATAGGAGACAGTGGTGACATTGTGTTTTTCCACAAGCTCCACCAGGGGTCCAATGTAAAGATTAAAAAGAGTTGGGCTCAAAATTGACCCCTGTGGGACCCCTTGTGAGAGTGGAATGCATTTGGACATATGGGGACGCTGTGCAACTTGAAAACTACGATCTCGAAGGAAGGAAGTCATCCATTTTAGAGCTGCTCCCTCCAGCCCGCCTGACCTAAGTCTCTGCAGGAGCAGTTTGTGGGATACCGTGTCAAAGGCTGCTCTGAGGTCCAGCAAGACCAGAGCTACAGTCTGACCATCATCCGCACGCCTGCGTGATGTCTCCGTGGCGAGGAGTAACGCTGATTCCGTAGAGTATGTGGCTCTAAAGCCTGATCGCGTGGGGTGGAATAGGTTGTGCCGGTTAATATGCGCAACCAATTGCGTGTTCACCACCTTCTCTGCTATTTTAGAGAAGGAAGGCAGGAGTGAAATAGGACACAAGTTATCCAACAAACCCAGATCTGCAGATCGTTTTTTCTTTAAGAGGAGGACAATTGCTTGCTTCCACTTACTCGGGACCTCACCACAGTGGAAGGATAGCTCCAAAAGTTGCTGCACATAAGGGAGTATTATTTCCCAGGACCTCGCCTATGTCCTGACCAAGCGAGAGATAGCTAAGAACTAGAAGACACCAAGGGGACCGCGGGTGGGCACATGGAAAAAGGAATTGGAAAAATTGGCATGGGCAGAAGAGAGACTCTTACTCAGAGAAACTAGACGGGGAATAGGTAAAATAGACCAGGCAAGGGCATGGGAACGCCTAGTAGGTGAATTAGCAGCTGACGGACAGGGACCCAGAAGGGCAGAATCCCCTCAACTGATAGTACAGGACCAAGAGGAGGGAGGAGGCGAACAAGCTGGCCAGGGATAAATTGGCACCTCAGCGCCCTGAAACAAGACTAGACCTCTATTGAATTAGCGACACATCTACCTAGAATCAACAGCAACTCAAGGGGGGCGAGGGGGGGCGGGAAGCTCAGTTATAGGGGACTTAGATTAAATACACCATAGAGTAAAATGTATAAAATGCATGCATAATGTATAACATGAAAGTGATTCATGTAAGCTGAAGAGGTTTTAAAAACCCAATAAAATCTGGTTGGGAAAAAAAAAAAATTAGGTAGTATTATGTCTAGCCCTTCCCTAATGATTTTAGGTGAAGCTGGATCCATTGGTGAACCAGATTTAATACTTAGAGCTATACCTTTTAAATCTTCCATCAAGGGGGACGAAAATTCTGAGAGGTAGTTGGCCCCAAATAAATAAGTTCTCTCCAAATGGGAAAAATTGCTGTTACAGGCCTCATCAGGAAAGGAGTTGTATATTTTAGATACCTTCGAAGCAAAGAAGTCGGCAATCTGGTTACACGACTCAGGAGAACTTATGGCAGGAGCCATGGTTCACTCTAGGGAGGATAGATTTTTAAGGATGGCAAATAATTCTCTAGAAGAATTGTCCGCCTGCTCTATTCTATCATTATAATAAGCAGTCGCTGGTTTTCTTAATAAGAGACTGGTAGGTTTTGTGTGCTACATTATAGGCAGCCTTATTGCAGTCGGAGAAGTCTTTCCTCCATTGTCGCTCTAAGTGTTTACAGGATTTTTTAACCATCCTTAGATCTTCATTGAACCATGGTGCTGATTTGGTTCGTCTCTGGGGGGTATTGGTAGTCCATGGAGCAATTACATCCAATGTTTCAACGATCCACTTGTCCACTGCCGAGTTAGCAGCATTAATATCTTCTCCCAATTGCGGCCGTCTCTGCTGAAGGGCTTGAATAAAGCTCTTAGCGTTGAATCTGGCCCATTTTCTCCGTGGAACAATTTAGCCTATTCTACCTGTGAAAGGAGGTTTGTCTACAAAAATAGTGAAGGCCACAAGATGGTGATCGGACCAGGGAACTGCAATCGGGGCTTCAGCCACCAACTCTAAACAGTTGGAGAAAATAGGATCTAGTACGTGACCCAGTTGATGTGTCTGATAAGTGGATTTAAGCTCTAACTGAAAGGCGGCTAGTTCCTGGCATATGAATTGCGCTTCACTATTAGTTTGGTCGTCAAAGTGTAAATTTAAGTCACCCAAAACAGTCAAATTATTATAACGTAGTGCCAGTTGCATCACTGATTCCACAAGTTTTGAGATAAAATTGTTTGCCGGGCCTGGGGGTCGGTAGATCAGAAACCCATTTACCGTATGCTCGTTAGTCGCCATTATGGTAAAGAAAACAGCTTCACTGTTTTCTATATTGGCTGTTTCCATGGTGCATTTTAAGGAAAGTTGGTAAATAATGGCTATTCCTCCTCCGCGCTTCATGGGACGGTCCTGTCTGAGGATGCCATAATCCTGAGAAAGAGCTTGTAGTATCTCGGGGGCGGAAGCCTCATTCAGCCAAGTTTCCGTAAGAAACATGGCATAAGGTTGATTGTCAGCAATATAATCGTGAATTTCAGTCTTATGTTTACCAAGTGACCTACAATTAATAAGTAGGAACTTTAATTTGTGCTCTTTCCTGGGACCTTCCTTTAATATGATCGATTTTAAACGAGCAGTGAGTACAACACAATGTGTCTGCCTCTGTAGCTAAAGTGTGGTAGCACACTTCAAGGAGCGGTGGTTCCATTTCCTTTATGCGCTCCGACGAATACCTCAGGGGCCGATCGCTCCTGAAACAGACAGGGGTTCTGGGCGCGGCCTGCTGTGGACGGGCGCAGACGGGCTTGCCTTTGGCTCTCCCGGTCCCTCCTTGCCATTTATTGGCAGGGAATTCTAAAGACTGGAGCGCTAACCTCCAAAATGGCTGCCGGGCAGGAAGTGAGTAGGCAGTGGTAACTGTAACCTCCCCTTGGCTCTCTCCACACAAACGGAGGTATTCCGGCGGTGAACCGGAGAGTCAAGGGAGCTGCAGCAAGGTAGGGGGTCCTGGTATCACTAACAGCAGGAGTTTAAAGTGACTAAAAGGACTAACGGCTAAAACACGCGATAACAAGATACACAGTAAAATTCATAAGTATAAAAGCAGCAAGTTGAAAAATCAGATAGCGAGAGAAGGCAAGAGACAAGTGCTGGCATATGAAAACAAGAGAGTAGCAGCCTTCTTACAGTAGTTATGCTCAGTAGTTGCATCGACTGCAGAAATCTGGTAAGCTGGGCGGGTTGTGGGATCCTGTCGGCCGCATACAGTGCTTGGGAGCAATCTAAAAAAACGATTGATGTCCAGCTGCGTTGTGGCAGTCCAGCCATCCTTTGTCTGTATAGCTCCTATGGGACCCTGGGGGTGTCAGATCGACCACCCACGCCAGAAGGCGACCCGCTCTGCCTCCCTCTCCATGCTGGTGGGTATAGTGCCAACAGTAAAGGCGCTCCAAGGCTGCCTGACTTTTTGGTTAATTCAAACAATTTTGGTCGAACCGCTGGAGTTTGCACCACAGACCATTCTTGATTTCAGAGGCTTCCCTCCAGCTGCCCCACTTCCTCCAGTTGCAGCATCTTCATGCCAAAAGAGGTCTAAATGCAGACCCCTCATATCATGACTTTAAAGGCACCGCACGCCACTTTTGTTTGTGCGTATGTGACTCTGCCTTTGCCGTTACGGAAATATTCAGCTATCGAGTCCCCTACAGTAGCTCTAAAGGGCGGGCCTAATAAAGCATCACGTTGCCGGCGCCAAGTCAGCATCACTGTTATAGGCCTGCCCAGCAATAGTGTTACAAGATTAGGATTACGGTCCAAAGTGGTGCGACAGAGATATTCTGTACCATGAACAATGGAAGTGAGGACTGGCGATTCCAGAAACCTGTCTAGTCTGGTATGAATCTCATGTCCTCTGGACCAGAAAGTGTATAGATGGGTCTCTGGGTTTACCACCCTCCATAGGTCCACCAGGTCCCATTCATTAGCTCCTTGCTAGAATCCCTGTGTCAATGTAGCACAAGGGCCCAATGTGAGGTGCGGTGCCGATCGGTCCAGGTCACAATTGAGAATCAGGTTATAATCCCCCCCCACACACACAGACACAACCTGGTCATATCAATGGATCTGTGTAAGAAAGGGGACAATGCATCAAGAAAATAGAGCTGTTTGGTACATATATGCTTGCGAGTGAAAAGTCCCTCCCGTCTAGAGTGCATCCAGCACTGTAAATCTGTCTTCTGGGTCGATGTGTGCCTGCGACAACCTAAGTGGTACCCCTCGAGCAATCCATACCATAACACCCCTCGCACAGGGTCCTGTACCATAGATTTGGCCATGCCATCTTTTCTGCAGCTTTCGCAGTTCGGGGTCGGTCATGTTTTTCTTGGAGGCATGCAACATGTATGTTCTTCCTGCATATGAAGGACTAAACCTTGTTCCTTTTCGCCAGTGAGCCTAGCCCGCTGACGTTCCAGGACTGAAAGTTGTATTTATTCATTAGTCCATATAACAGTGGTTTTCCCCCTCAAGTCGAGATAGAACGTACCCCATCCATGTTAGCCATTTGAATCTTAAACAGTAACATCACAAACATTGCTTAGCAGTACTTGCGTTACTGCTATGTTCTGTGGAGGCAGGCGGCGGAGCAAGTCCAGGTCTTGTAGCCCTCTCCACCATACTCCAGATAGGGACCCAAGTCCCCAGGTCTCATAGGTCAGTATCCCTCAGAGTGGCATGTGGATCTGTTCATACAGGCATCGGGTCATAGTATCAGTTCATCTGCAGATCTGGGGGTAACCACGGGGCCCCGTGACAAGGAGTCCTGTCCCTCTCGTGATAGTGTCTGAGTCCCTCTCTGAGGTATCTGCATCGCTGGACCCTGTCAATTTGAGAGGTTCCCTCTGAGCCCTGATACTGGACACAAGGGTCGCTCTTTCCATCGCTGCACGTTCCCTTGATGCAGCCCCAGAAGGGGGCCGTCTCCTTTTTTCCGAGGTATCCGGGTACGATCAGCATCCAGCTCTGGCCATCTGGCACTAGGCACGTCATGACCTTGTTCTTCCAGTCCGGTTCAAACCTCCTCTGGGTTGATGAAGAACGTCTTGTTATTTGCTGTGACACGGAGTTTCGCTAAGTAAATCACTCAATAAGTCATGCCCAGTTTTTTCAGCATTTGCTTAGGTCCAGGGAAGCTGAGGCACTGTTTCTGTACTTTGGCTGTATAGTCCGGGAAAAAGTGAATCTTGAGTCCCTCAAGATCCCAAGGGCCATGGGCGCGTGCCTGCTGCAGGATATCATCGCTGTCCAGCTAATTCAACAAACTAGCACCATCGGCCACGAAGGTGCACCCGGAGGCAGCTGGTGCGCTGGCACTGTCTGGGCCCTCTCTACTGTGAAAAACTCAGATTGGGTGTTGGTAAGCGCTTCCTTCATTAGCCAACCTTCCAAAAACAGTTTGGCCGAGGCACCCTCGGTACATTGGGGTAGCCCACTATCCTTATGTTATTGTGGCGGAATCGGCCCTCCGCATCCTCCACTCACTTTTGTAACATCCTTGGGTCCCGGCACATGGTCTCAGGCTGTTAATGTAGGGCAAAGACTGTAGGGCTCATAATGGCTATAGAGGAGTCAGGGTCACCCACTCTGTCTGCTAGTGTTTTGTGATCCACTCAAAGGAGGCCTACATCGATTGCTATAGCATCTATATATTGTTCCAGCGCCACGCGGGACACTGATTGCCTGCAGTATAGTCTCCGCGTTGTTGTGCCGATGTGCCTCCTCTCGTACCCTGGTCTGCTGGGCACCTCATTTGGGAGCATTCCGCACAAGCACAACTATGGGTGCTTTTTGATGTGGACTTGCCCATACTGCCAAGGCCGTTCAAATCTGTCAGGCCACTACTCCTGCCATCGCCACCTGCCAGAAATTACAGATTACAGGCAAAGGAAGATGTCTAACTGGGTAGTCTGCAAAGGTAGGGGCCAACACGACTCTGGAAGTTGCTTACCCGGGGCCCGTGCTCCAGTCAACTCCTATCAGGAGGTATCGGGGTGACCGGCCAAAGTCAGAGCATCGCAGGACCTACATCCCTGGGGAGTGGGCTACTGCGGTTCTCCGTCTAGGGGCTAGGAAACACAGTGCAATGATCAGCCCAGTATCCTCCATCCTGCCTCCTCCTCAGGTCTCACCCAGTCTCCACCTTGGTGCGGTCCACTGTGATAAGCTGCCTCAGACCTCCCAGAGCTGTATGATCAATGCACAGTCCCTCTACTGAGGCGGCCTCTCACCCCCTACAGCCGTGCTGCCGACCCCCGCTCATTGATGTACACTAGGGTACTAGGGTGACAAGCAGCAGGGCTCCCCTGTCCCCCTTTGGAGTATCCGACCTCGACAACAGGCCCACCTCTGGTTGCTACAGGGGCCTGGAGCAATAGGTCCTGCAGCTGCAAGGCCTGGGCCTACTCCAGTGCAGCAGCACCCACCTGTGCAGCCTACGCCGGCACCCTCCTCAGCTCAATCCGGCAGTACAGTCCTCTGGTGGCAGCCGATGCACTCATCCCCTGCGTGGTCTCCCCAAGCGGTCCACGGCTGCAGCAACTCTCCTCGGCCCTCCCCAGAGCAATCGGGAGCTGCTCCCTTGCCACCTGCCGAGTCCCCCGCCGGTACACCACCTCACAACCCCGTTGTCTATGGCAGTTGCCACCCTGCATGCCTCAGTGCGGGTCTCCACTTCCGGGGATATATGAGGCGTGTCCCTCCTGCGCTGCGTTCCACCACAGATGCCCCCTCCACCCCACCCCCCTTCCCAGGTGTCTGGCAGCGTAAACTCTGGTGCAGCAGTCTGGTCCAAGCCCCTTGTTCCCTTCAATATCGATGTCTAAGAAGAGAAATGAAGAGGATGATATCAATGTTGAACAAAGATCTCTTGAAGTCCAAAGAAAAAGAGCCACCTCAAGGCAGACCTGGAAGACCTCATTCGTAAAAAGAAAGAGTTTGACAACTTCCTGAAGTACATAATATCTAGGCCTAATAATATCTTTCATGCACCAAACGAAGACACTGAGTGAGCAAAAAACCAGAGGAACTGAAACCTCCACTGAGCCCAGAGCCACAAGAAGAGGTGGAGCACATTAGGCCCACTTCCAAGGGTCCAGGATTTCGGAGAACCACTTGGCAGGGTTTACTCTCAGTTGGCAGAGCCCAGATGGTGGAGTTGATGTTGTTTAAGCCTTCTGTACCTGAGGCTCAAGTTAGGAGGCCAGACAACTAGCCCTTGGAGTCACTTTGGTGTCCTGGGTTCAACAGATGTCGGTCCAGAAATGAAATGAAATGAAAAAAACATTTATAAAGCGCGATAGCTACCCTGAGGCATCCCAGCGCTGTAGACAGACGCAGACAGAGGGAAAGGATTAGCGGTTAAAGGTGTTTGTTAAAAAGTCCAGCCATTTTCACCCAGGCAGGAGGGCAGCAGGTCAGCACAGCAGGGGAGCAGTCCTTCAGAGCAGCAGTCCAGCAGAGTGGCAGTCCTTTCAACAGCACAGCAGTCCTTCCTTCTGGCAGAGTATCCACAGGTCCAGAAGTGTAATGAAGAGTTGGTGTCTGAGGCCCAGTACCAGATCCAGTTGTGCCTTTGAAGCGGGGAGAAGCTTCTAGAGGCAGGCCTTTGAAGTGCATAGGCGCCCTGCCTTCCTGACCCTGGCTCCAGACTAACTACAGGGGGTATGCAGCCCTTTATGTGGAGGCATGACATAGCCTATTCAAGTGTAAGTGGGGTTCTGCCCAGCTTCTCCCTCCCATCTTGCCAGTGATTTGCCCATACAGGCACACCTAAGTTCCCTATTGTGTGTGGCTATCTATGAGGAATACACAAAACCTACTGTCAACTACACCCAGTCATGTAACCCAGAGACCGGTTGCAGGCCCCAAATGGCTAATGCAGGAAAATGCCAACTTTCTAAAAAATAAATCGTGAAAGAACAGGATCCTGAAGGTGTTACTTATATGTACTCTGAATTTGTATAGAAATCCAACCTATATTGAATTAAACACATAAGACATACTTATATTAAGGTGTAACAAATATAAATTGTAGAAAAGTTTTCTTTTTTCATATAAATAAGACATCAGCAACAAATATCAAACATTATGCATAGTCTATTACAACAATGTTCAATCAGGGTCCAAAATAAAACATTGTAAAGAGCACAGCCAACCCACATTAATCAGAAAAAATCACTTTGTAGTGTATGTTGTAATGCTCAATGGGGATTGGTATATCCACCTAACGCACCACAGACTTTCTGACCATAGCCCAACCAAGATTGAAAATGTAGTTGCAAATTATCAAAGCCAAATGATAGAAGTTAGAGAGGATGTACTATCGAAGTTTTGGTCTCTCGTGGCTAACAAGACCATCTTCAGGATTGAGTGATGAAAACAAAGCCAAAAAGACAGGCCACTGAGGAATCCAGCAAAATACATAAACATCAGTATAACTTGAAAGATATTGTTACGCCAAAAAAAAAAAATCTTAAATGTGAATCACTCACCATAAATGTGCTACCCAAACCAAAAGTAACCACAATTGCCACTAATCAAACCACACCAAAAATGTCCCTACATATCCAAAGTGCACAACTGCATCACCAACATAAAATTTACCGAAGACATCATGAAACACTACACCATGATCTGTTTATAAAACATCAGTCTACCTAAATAGCAAATACAATAATCAGTAAAAGTCCTAAATCCGATATTACACCCCTACCCTGGATGTGCGATGACCAAATCTGTCTAGAAAGAACAAAATTAATCTGGAAGGAGGAACAATTCTTTGTATCCTTTGCCACGCAAACAACGGATCCCCAGTCACTAAGGGGACTATCGCAAGATGGATAGTACAGACCATCTAATACTGCCACAAAAGAGTAGGTGGGATGCTAGAACTTGATTTTTGCACTGAATAATGCGCCCCTCCCCCTAATAATCTCCTTCCCCTGCCTCATGCTTATTGAACATGACACAAAAGTTTAAATATGCATGAATGTATACAGCTATTCATTAAACTAAAACTTTAGCTCAATGTATCTAAAGAGCATCTACGACCTTTGGCTTCCATCCAGTTCCCTTGTACTATCTTAAATGCCTTTGTCAGAAAAAGAAAATGCTATGGCTGCAGTCCCTCACTGATCACGTTTGGAAACTACACACATCTGTCCATCTATTCAGATCAGTGCTGGGCATGATACGTTTAGGATTCATGATAATTCCATTTTGAAGGTCAAGGATGCCCAATAGCTCTAAGTAGTTTAGATTTTTTTTGTGAATGCTACAAAGTGCTTTTTAGCCCCTATGCAGTTTCCCTATGCTCCACCGCTCACCACCCCACTCTCCACTTCAAACTGTTTATTTATTTCTTAAGAGCCTTAGAAGCTGCTAATTGGTAGCAGGCAGCTCGCTTCCTTTTAAAAAAAAATGTAGATAATACTTGTTATTTACGGTTCTACAATGGCGGTACACCATGTTAGAACGGAAAATGGCTATCGGTGTGTCACGATGCATACATGTGCGTTGGCAGCCATTTGATTTCTTTCTTTTTTTTTTATCGAAAACCTATTCCAAAATGGCAGGCCATGTGTCCTAATGAGTGAGCATGCGTCATGATGCATGTTTTGTGACACAATGGCAACCATTTTTAGGTCTCGCCTAGTGCAGCGCGCATGTGCTGCTCTAGGAGAAGGCCTCTTGGAATCACTTCAGACTTCCAAGAGACTTCTTCGTGTGGGTCTGCCTCCTCCCACACATCCCATTGGCCTTTGCGTGTGGCTTTCAATAATGAAAGCACGCAAATGGCCAAAGACGGGTGCATGTCCCGCCTTTCCTCAAAACTTTTACTCCCCTGGCCTAGGGGTCTCGGGAGCGAGCAGCGGCGCGCAGGCTGCCATCTGTTCTGGCTTTCACTTTCGCGTGCAGCGGCGGGCACAATGGCAGCTGCATTCCTTACAGCGCGCGCGCACCACTCGCGGGCTTGTTTTTTTGACGTTGAACATGCATGTTTTTCAGTTCTCCAGGTCCCCTCGTTGCTTTCTGAGTCTTACTGCAACGTTATTTTTATGTGTAGACTGTAGATACGTTTGTAACCAAACCCAGCCTTTTAAAATTCCCTGGCGTGGGCATTTTCTTGCCTTACTTGTAGGGCAATATATACAGAAACGTCCTCTATTCTGGCGCTCAAAAGTGTATACCGCCTAGGTATAATACTATGTGCTGCCCTGTGTTAGCACCGCAGCGTGAGCCTCGGGTTGTAAACAGGCGGTCACAGGAAGAAGAAATATTACTGTGTAGGTGCTCCTTTTAATAGAAGTGAATCTCCCCCAACCCTGGTGTCCGGTGTACCCGCTAAAATATGTTCTCTTAAACTTCCTGGCAGGTTCATGTGGACGAACCAGAACTCGGGGATACATGTTATGAAAAATGAATCGTAATATTCTGTCCTTGCAAGTAGGAGGGAAGAGTCTCCATTTTGACTCAACTCCAAAGCAACCCTACCACGGAATTAATTGGTTTGTTTGCTTTGAAGTTGAGGCGCAGTTGTCCGTATCATAACATATTTAAATAATCCCCCAGAAATTCCTGAATTAAAAATCGATTTCTAAGTATTTCTTGATCATGATACTTTAACATGAACTAATCATGCTGCTGTACGTATACTTTTCTGGTGATGTATTTATAATAAACATATTTAAAGCTTCTTCGTGTCTGCGCACAACTCCTTTTTTTAAAAAATTTTTTTTTTTAACTTTTTAATGACTATATTTAAATCTAGAGAACTGCAGCCTGGGTATAGTTTTAAAAACGCTGACTTGCTGGGTATGTACATATTTCTTCGGTAACAAGTCTGTGCGTGCACTCCCTTGAGGCACGCGTGCGGTATCAATGCCAAACCCTTTCCTATTTTTCCAATAAACACCAGAACGTAACATTTTTTCAACTGTAATTGGAACAGTATTCTTGCGTAAGTAGACCGCATAGACCGTTCCACCGCACCCTGTCACTCCGAGGTACTACTTGTCACAGAGCGGGAAACCCCCTCTCCTGTCAAGGCGACATTCTTCAATAATTGTTCATAGATGACACCGGGGCGGGGGTGGCGTGACGAGACACGTGGTGTTCTACCAGTGAACTGAATGTGCAGGGTTTAACGCTGAGGTTGCAGAATGGATACACCTAGACATTTTTTGCACACAAGTTTCTAGTGTTCTGTGGAACTGTTGCCAGTGACTAAATTAAATTTCCTTTGTCGATTTCATGTTAGATTCATTTTTTTGTCTTATCTTTTGAAACGGTATGAACTTTAGACTTTTTAAATCGGCGTTTGTGTATATCTTTTTTTAATAGGGTTGGTCTGTTGTACGTAATGTCGTCTTGCTTATATATAAGGTAACAAAAATGCTTATAACACTTTTTATTATGACTTTTCAACATGCTGCACAGCAGCCACAATGCTCTACAGCATAGCTTGACAAAGCCAATAGCTCTGGCTAAACACCTATAAGATCCCAAAGGCGAGACCTATTGGCTATGCCAATGCTTGTTGTATGTTAATGTCAATGAAAAAGGATTGAGAAAGCCAGTAACTGTGTCTCTTTTAGAGCCGAGACTTACTGGCTTTGCCAATTCTAGATTTGTTTGCTTTAGCACTCCATGGGAATGATTGTTTTTTCTTGCCTCTTCCCGTTTGCTGCTTCCCTTCCACACCACATTCCCCCTGCCCTTTGCTTCTCTCTCGTGCCCTCAACAGCTGCTGATTGATATTTTCTCTTTCATTGTAACCTCTTTTAATAAAGGCTGACCCCCCTTTTTCGTAATCTAAAATCCAATCCTTTGATTTGATGGAATACTTTTAAGGGTGGCCTTTTCGGCACCAGTCAATAACTGGTTGTGAGAGGATTGGGTCCTATAGGCTAGGAATCACCGTTTAATTGCCCAGTAAGACGGGATGTATTATTGGTCTGGTAGTGAACACACTCGACATACAGGGATTAGGCCCACCGTAAGGATACTGTGAGTTTTTTTTTTGTTTCTCAGTAAAATGCATATAATTATTTCCAGAACGTGAGTTATACAGCTAATTTTACCAATATTAGGATTCTGAGTCACAAGGGCATTTATTAGCAGCCTGTTTATTCTTATAAGCAAATGTCATCTATATTTTCATGCTAATGCAATTTCTTAGACATTGGTTGTTCAGTTTTTAGACGAGTGAATGGGCCAATATATGTTTTGCTATTGACGTTTTTTTAGACTATGGCTTTTTCAAGGCAGTATGGTCTTTGTAAAGTGATATGTTTGAGAGCATTGTCATTTCAGCTGTTTAACAAATGGCACAGTAAATATCACGTTCAGTCATAGAAACAGGATACAGATTGAAGGAGACTTTGAGTCTTATTTTTGGTTCATTCAATGGGGTCTTGGTGTAATGGTACGTTGGAACTGCACAGACTTTGGATCATTCTTTAAGGCTCACTTTGATATGGGTCCAATGCCTCTGCCTCAAGTGTCTCTTGAATATCAGGTTTCAGGGTTGATACATCCCTCCAAGTCTCTCAGGGAGCAGCTTACAGACAGAAATGATACTCATCGTTTCTCGAGGTTTCCATTAATCTTGGCTTTGCATTTGTGCACCACTGCAGATGCTCTACTTTGAAGAAAGCAATACCGTGCAAGCTATATTTAATACTGACCAATTTTTCAAAACAGTTTTTTAACACTTGACTGACTTTTGACGTTAAGTTGAAATAGCCCTGCGTGCCTGATGAGTATAGTTTATTTTTCATGTCGCATTGGGCACTATTAAAGGTTGCTTGTCTTCCCTTTTGGTCTTTCTGTGTTTAGCAGACCAACTGTTCTCATTTAAATCACCTGTTATGGGGAGATTTATGAAAGATTTGAGACACATTTTCCCTCCTAAGCCTTTATGATGTTTTTCATGTGTAGGCCGTACCAGTCGATTCATAGTTGCCTGCTGCATCTCCTGACCTTAAAAACTGTCTTTCACATTAGGATTACACCAACTCGTCACATAAGAACTCCAGGCACTTTCAGTGCAGCTGCCTTACTCCACCTTTTTTCCGGACTAGTTGGTCCTTAGGACTCGTGCAGCATTCTTGACCAAAGTTGTGACTCCTTTTCATCTGGGCTTCCAGAACACGGATAGCTTTCTTCGCTACCAGTCACCCCTCGAAAGAGGAGTGCCCTCATTGGTTGGACTCCAAAAGGTCTTTAAGCTTTTACATTGGTCGTACTAAGGAACACTGTGTGGACGATCAGCTTTTTCTGGGGTAAAGAAAGAGACGGATCAGACCCTTCCAAGGTGTATAGACCTGTGTATAAAAATTTGCTTCACACTTGCCACAAAGCAGCCCACGGAAGGACTGAGAGCTCATTCCATCAGGGTTAAGGCTACTACCGCTGGTTTGGCTCACTAAGTGCCTGTCTTTGACATCCGCCAAGCTGGGATATGTGCATCAGTGCATGCGTTCACAAAGCACTATTGTCTTGACTGCCTGGTCCTGCAGGGCTTTTTGACCTGAGTCCACTCCATAGACCCTCTACATGGGAGGTACTGCATTGGTATCTACTCTAAGAAGAAGAATCTGCAGTATGAAGTATCCATCAGAAAATCAAGTTACTTACCGTTAGTAACTCTTTCTGGTGGATACTCTATTTAACTGCAGATTCCTCACAACCGTCCCTTCTCCCCATTCTGTGAGATGGCCTCTTTTTAAATTCTAAAAAGGTCCCAAGTTAGAATTCAGCACACAGGTACCAACAACTGTTCACTCTCCGGGTCTAGGGGCGCAGAAATAGAAAAAGAAGAAACTAATGTTAGAGGCGCAGGGGTGGCACTTATATAGGGCTTCTCCCTGTCCGTTCTGGGGAGGTGCAGAGCCAACTCAGATCTGCATGGCGCCACCTACCAGCACGCAGAAGCACTGCTGGGAAAGGTTTCTGCATACAGTCTGGTTTCTTGAGAGTCTTCTAAGGTGAGGAATGTGCAATTAGTTATATTAGTTAATATAGTTATATTCACCAGAAAAGGTTTACCAAAGGTAAGTAACTTGATCTTTAGGATGCTTCTTCAACAGCCAGTGATAGCAAATGACTCCTTAGAGTATGGAGGGTATGACTGTGGCAATGGGGAAGGAGGGCACACCAGATATGCTGAGCATTGTCTCCACTCCCCTCATGAGAAATTCTCCAGGAAATCCATGGTTTCCTCCATCTTTAAAGCATTCTGTCTCCTAGCCGCTGACGTTTTTGCTAGTAACCTGAACAGATGGTGCAGTCACTTTGTCTCTTGAATAAGTAGAGTATTGGATATCTAGCGAAGTCCTGTTGTTGACTTGAATGGGAGACATTTATATATGAATTCCCTTTGATTATTCTAGTAAAACAAATTGGGGACAGTCCAGGTGCCCCAATTAGACCTAATTGAACTCACAACCTTGGGTCTTGGACCTGCTTCTTCTGTGTCAGACTGACCACGTCTGCTTCCTTGGGAGGAGAGACCTCCTTTCGATGATTGAGAGAGAGAGAGAGTGCTGTAGTCCTCCCTACCAGACTTGTTTGCATAGTGCTTGTTGTGCTAGATGACTTCCCTTAACAGCTTTCACAAGAAAGTTGATTATATTCAGGTAAAGTGACGTTGGTGGAAGGCAAACGAGATGCTCTCAAAGTTGGAGACCGCTGCATCAGAAGGAATTGGGTGGGTTTCTTATTCGTTCTCGCTTCCTCTTGGTCTAGCATCATTATTGCTGTGTACTTAATGCTGCATCTCCTGTTTGATGCTGATTGCTCCACTGTTTACCCTTGAGACCGTTGCTGTCTAGAAGCAGAGTTTCCCCATGTTTTCTGTCTTTTGTCGATGTATTTAACAAATCTATAGTCCTGGATTATTTGTCCTTCTTGGAGGTGTATGATGCTTAGTTGGTGGCTTCAAACATTACTGTGCTGTGAATGTTGTTGGAATAAATGTTTTACATATAAAGCCGTGAAAGGCTCACCTCGAATGAGGTAACGCTGACTGTACTTTTGTTCTGTGTCACTTGAAAATCATAATTTTTGAAAGAAATAAAACGTGTGATGGACTTGATGCACCTGTGCTCTCTGATCACAAATGGTTGTAGCACCTTTGTCTTCATTCTTGTCTCTGACCGACTGAAGCATTAACCTTTTGAGCTGTGGGCCTTGTGTGACCTGAAGCTTCATTTATGAAAGACTTATTTCTTGGTGACTATACCAATGGCCAGGTTTGTAAGTGAGTTGTAATTGCTTTTTGACTCCGAAGCATTCACGATATGCCACTCGCCCACGGAGGTCCTAAGGACTCATCCTACCTTCATTTAAAAGGTGGAGTTGTAAATCCTTGTCATTTTTCATATGTAATTTTCATGTTTGCATACTCTTTGGTTTGGGAAACACTTAACAAAGTTGATGCCTTTCACATTTGTGCACTTTTTCCTTGATGGGGCATGGATCTATGTTGTGCCAACCAATTGTGGCTTAGGAGGCAATGATGGTGGTGCGCACCTTCTAAGGTTACTATTTCCAAAAGAATTAGATCATATAACCTTTGCTATACTCTGAATGGAGCAGAACCTCCATCTTGTGTCCTAGCACACTCTATCAGATCGGAAGCAGTGCCTATTGTATTCACAAGGCACGTACTTGTCAGAGACATAATGCCAGGCAGTTATTTAGTCTTCCCCACATGCCTTTTGGCGATACTCTGCTCATGAGGTTTTTCATCAGAGTGATGCTTAGTTTTACAAGGAAGTTTTCCCCAATCTCTTTCCTAACTAAGGTCATTGGTGGCTACCTATCAGGGCTTCACATGTATTGCAAGGGACACATAGGCAGCATTCGGAAAGGCCTTGAGGTTGCCCTCAAGTCCTGACATATATGAAACGTGGAGAAGAGGGTTTTAGTCAAGCTCACTGAAATCAAGGGTAGGTTGACGGCACTAGAAAACGCTCACACAAATGTAGGGGGGTCCAGTGTAGGCAACCAATAGGGGTGACCCACCATTTGTCAAACAAACTTCGGATATGTCACGCTCTTTGGAACCACAATACCCTAGATCAAATAGCTCCCCTGCACCATTAGTGCTAAGATTACAGACAACACAAAATAGGGAGGCCCGTGTCGGCACCAGAATTTAAAACCACCGAGGGCAGGACACTTCACCTTCCCCCAGAGGCAACACCATACACCATCGTCTTAAAAGGAGCTCCCAAATTAACATCTCAAGCTAAAGAATCCTGGAAAGAATTAAGAAACAAAGTTGTGCACTGGATGGCTAGTTTTGATATAAATATCAGTTCTCTCTGTGAAGAAATTATAGTGGTGAGACGTGTGAACTGGGTGGGTCCCACAGAAAAAACAGGTAATGGGGAGAGCAAGACCTCTGACCTCCTGGCCAGAGACCTGCTCTCTCTCCAAGCAGCTCCGCTGTTGTGCTGCCTGCCGCTGACCCCGTTCACCTGTTGCTGGTAGGTGTTCGAGGCCCTCCTCCACCCGCAGGCTCCTGCCTGCGCCTCATCCCTGGTGGTCCAGTGGGAGAGCCTTGCTCTTCTGCTGGTCCGCTGCTGTCTGTCTGTCCTTGTGTTTGTGCCCACTTTCTGTCTGTCTGTCTTTATTTTGTAATTTTATGCCTTGTTTATTTCTCTCTGTTTTCAGTTTTCCTGTTTGTGCCCTTGTTCTGTGTCCTCCATGCCTGTTTTCGCGTCTTTCCCCGCGGCCCCTCCCCCCTGCCGGTTCCCGCTCCCGCCTCCCAGCTGCGCTTCCCTCCCCTCTTCCCTATTTAATGGCGGCCGCGCGCAGCGGGCGTGCCAAAGGCAAGCCTGTCTGCGCCTGTCCGCGACCCTTCCGCGAACAGTGCCAGGGACCCTGGTTCTCCGACCACCCACCGCTACGACTCTGCCGCCCTCATCGCACTCAACCCCAGAAAGAACAACAGCTGCCAGATGTCTACGCCAGCCACCACCCACAGCCAGTTCTCCTGCTGACACCTTCACCACCCTCCGAACAGCCACGGCCGACGCCCCCACACCGGACACCAGCAGCCCCGAAGCCCTGAAATGCATCCTCCTCAACGTACGCTCCCTACACAGACACTTAGTAGAGATCTGGGACCTCCTCGACACCCTCTCGCCAGACGTCACCTTCATCACGGAAACATGGACCAACACCACCTCCGCCCCCGACATCGCTACTGCCATCCCCGATGGATACAAGATCCAGAGGAAGGACTGCCCAGGAGGAGGACTCGCCATCGCACACAAGAGCTCCCTCCGACTCTCCACCTCCAGCACGAGCGATTCCCCTTCCACCACCTAACACCTCCATTTCCAGATCCAGACCAGCCCCAGAGCGACCTTACGAGGCACCCTCGCCTACAGACCCCCGAACCCCATACCGCATTCACCACCACCTTCGCTGACCTCATCGCGCCCCACGCCATCACCTCCATGGACTACATACTCATCGGCGACTTCATCTTCCACCTGGACAACCTCAGCGACCCCCAACTTCGCCACCCTCCTGGACAACCTCGCCAACCTCTGACTGAAACAACTCGTCACCACCCCCACCCACAAGGCAGGACACACCCTCGACCCCATCTTTGCAGGAATGAACAACACACACTTCAGCCACACCACCCAACCCCCCTGGATGGACCACCACTGCGTACACTTCTCTTTCGACAGAACCAATGCTCTCAAACCTTCACAACGCCCACCGCAAAGGAACTGGAGCAAGGTCACAGAGGAGCACCTGAACTCCACCCTCAACCTAGAGCCCCCTCCCGCCTCGACCAACACCAACTCCGCAACCCGTAAACTTCACCGGTGGATCACCAACTGCACAAACAAGCTCGCCCCCCTGCGCAACCCCGACACACAGCGCCCCAGGAAGGCCACCTGGTTCACCATCGACCTCCGAGAATCCAGACGCACCTGCAGACGTCTAGAGAAGCAATGGAGCAACAGCAAAACCACCGAAAATCAAACCACCTACAGGAGCGCCATGACAGAATACCACCAACTCATCAGATCCACCAAAAGGACCTTCATCTGGAACAAAATCCTCGTTAACCCTCAGCAACTCAAAGGAACTCTTCAGTATCATCCAGGAATTCACCAAAACCCCCAGCGAAGCCACGGACTTCACACCCTCAGCAGGACCTCTGCAACAAGCTCTGCACCTACTTTCATCTGAAAATCAAGGCCCTCTATGACAACTTCAGCGAACAAACTCCAGAAACCACCCCATCCTCCAACAACGACAGCCAGCCTACCCTCGCCGCTTGGACCCAGGTCACCACTGAAGACACCGCCACGACCATGAAGAGCACCCATTCAGGTGCCCCCACGGACGCCTGCCCGCTGCACATCTTCCACAGAACCACCGCCGCCATAGCACCTGAGCTATGACGCACCATCAACGCCTCCTTCAAAACCGGCACCTTCCCCGACGACTGGAAACGTGCTGAAGTCAAGCCCCTCCCCAAGAAACCCTCTGCAGACCCGACAGACCTGAAAAACTACCAACCCATCTCTCTCCTTCCCTGTGCGGCCAAAGTCACGGAGAAGATTGTCAACGACCAGCTGACCAGCTTCATCGAGGAGCACGCCATCCTTGACCCCTCCCAATCCAGTTTCCGAAGCAACCACAGCACCGAGACAGCCCTCCTCGCCGCCACAGACGACATCCCCATGCTCCTCGACCAAGGCCACACCGCGGTCCTCATCCTCCTAGACCTCTCCGCAGCCTTCGACACCGTCTCCCACCGCACCCTCATCTCCAGACTCTACGACACCGGCATACGGGGAACCGCCCTCGACTGGCTCCGCTCCTTCCTCACCGGCAGAACCCAAAGAATCAGACTCCCGCCCTTCCTCTCCAAACCCACAGAGATCAACTGCAGAGTACCCCAAGGATCATCGCTCAGTCCTGCGCTCTTCAACCTCTACATGGCCCCTCTCGCCGCCATAGTCAGACAGCATGGACTCAGCATAGTATCCTACGCCGACGACACCCAGCTCATCCTCTCCCTCACGAAGGAACCCGACGCCACCAGACTCCGCTTCCAGGAAGGAATGAAAGACGTTGCATCCTGGATGAGCAGCAGCTGTCTGAAGCTCAACTCGGAGAAGACAGAAGTCCTCGTCCTCAGGTGCACCCCCTCAGCTTGGAACAACACCTGGTGGCCCACCACCCTCAAACGCCCCCCACCCCCACGGACCACACACGGAACCTCGGCATCATACTAGACTCCTCCCTCACCATGAATCACCAGATCAATGCCGTCGCCTCTACCTGCTTTAACACCCTCCGCATCCTTCGCAAGACCTTCAAATGGACCCCCCCCCGAATCCAGAAAGACCGTCACCCACGCACTCATAACCAGCAGACTTGACTACCGAAACGCCCTCTATGCTGGAATCAACAGATCCCTGCTATGCAAACTCCAGACCATCCAGAACACCGCAGCCAGACGGAATCCCAAGGCACGAACACATCACCCAACACCTACGAGACCTTCACTGGCCCCCCGTCAAGAAGAGAGTAACCTTCAAGCTACTCACCCACGCCTACAAATCCCTCCACAACACCGGACCCAAATACCTTAACAACAGAGTCTCCTTCCATGTACCCAAGAGAAATCTCTGTTCCGCCGACCTCGCTGAAACCCCATGCATCCGCAGAACAAGAGCGGGTGGAAGAGCCTTGTCCTACATCGCGGCGAAAACTTGGAACGGGCTCCCGATCACCATCTGACGCTCGCCAACTCTGCACACCTTCAGAAAGAACCTTAAGACCTGGCTCTTCGACTGACCCGGAGCTGCACATCCCTAACGGGTGAGTAGCGCGCTTAACAAACCCCTGATTGATTGATTGATTGACTAGTTATTAACTTCCGACACCCAGAAGTGGTTAGATCCTGCCTGAAGAAGATGGAGACAAGACAATATTATATGATAAATCGAGAAGAACGAGTGATCGCCGTCCCATTAGGTTTTTTCTATAAACCTCCTCCTGTATTTGCTAACACAGCTACCCACATGAGGGTCAACCCTGTACATATATCCAGTAAGGGCCCAACAGTAGCTTGTACGAATCAATATGCCCCACTCTCCAGCCTGGCCAAACAGGATTGACTGAATGAACATGGTGAGACAGAAACAAATATTAGGGAGAGAAGCCTAAATGGCAAGGAGCCTAATATTGGAGGTCAAACCAAAAAAGCTATCTATATAATTAGCCAAGTAAAGCTTAGATCCTTGAACATAGCCAGGATCAAGAATAAGCTTAATGATAAGGAGTGGCTAGATAGTAATACATCATTACACTTGCTGTGTCTCCAGGAGACATGGCATATTCAAGAACCATATATGGATGGCTTTGTCAAGGTCTCGACCACAGCTACACCCTCAGTATTTGGACGAGCTAAGGGAGGCCTGGCAATTTTTATCTACATTTCAGCACCAATAGAACTAAAAAAAATGTATAATGGCTCCCCCTATTTCCAACTGGCTCTCTTAGCAATGGGGAAAAATCAAACCCTTATTTTGGTTAATTATTATAATAACATTTTAAATGTCACTCGATAGAATGCTGTGGAGGAGCTAGAGAAAGCACTGGCTAACTTTGTAAAGGGGGTGGACCACGAATACATGGTATCTGGGTTGGGGATTTCAACACTAGTAAGTGCAGCTATTCAGGAATGAGTGTTTGTGGATTCACGGACATAACTGGCACCAATCAACATCATTTCCCACACGATAGCTATGGGGAAAAGCCTAGTGAGCTTTTGTGTAAACATAATCTTGAAGTTTTAGTATCAAACGGGGAAGAGGGTGAATTATCAAAACCAACCTTCCAAGATAGAGGCAACCCAACATGTATTGACCACATTATAGTGTCTACCAATGGCCTGAAATACTGTGGGCTACTCCATATCGAATTAACTAGACACAGCAACCATGCCTCCATGACCCTGCCCATAAGTGTTAAAATAATTTGGCCTGAGAACAAACTACTGTTACCAAATATAACAGTAGCAGGGAAAAACAGTATCCGCATTAAATGGACAGGGATAAATGAAGACATCATGCTACAAAAGGTGGTTAAAGATATCAGAGAAAGTTTCGCCATCTGCACTGACATTAATTCCTCCCCTGACATGGGTTTTGCCGCATTTGATAAAATTACTACGGCAATAGCCTCTAACTTAAGAAAAGATAGCTCTATGAATAAGAGGCAGACAAAAAGATGGTTTAATCATAACTGCACCCGGGCAAAACAAGAATTAAATAAGGCCCTACACATAATACCTAGAGATAGGATAGAAATCAAGCGTCACAGACTAATATATAAACAAGCTTTAAAACTAAGGAAGAAAGAGGTACAGGAGGAGGCTTGGTCGAAACTGAATCAGGCTGCGGATACAAGGGATTCCACTCTATTTTGGAAGGTGGTAAATTCACCGTTGTGGAAAGATGAACAAGACCCTATAATTGAATCAGTTATTGCCCCAAATGATTGGCTTACACATTTTCGTGGAATCTTTAACATATCCTCTAATAATATAGGAGAGTCAGCCCCCATAGCTCCCTTACCCTTACAACAGATCGGGCTAGAGGAGGTAATTTTGGCAATTAATAAAATGAAATATGGTAAGGCCCCGGGACTCGATGGGGTTCCGGCCGAGGCATACAAAAAATATATGCAGTTATGGGCACCCATTTTAACTCAGGTCTGCAACGCAGCTGCCAAAGGCTGCGTACCTTATACATGGACCGATAGTATAATTGTTCCCATTTTTAGGTCTCGCCTAGCGTTGCAGCGCATGCGCTGCTCGCTCTGCGAGATCTATTGTCATCGAGGAGACTTCGGCAGGGGACTTGAAGCCCCGCCCATCCTTCCCATTGGCCGGCGTCATTATTTATGTTAAACGCTGGCCTCCGATTGGAAGCGAGGCTTCTTGGTGAACGCCCTGTCTCCTTCTCGGCCAGCCCATCCGGACTGGATCGTGTGCTGGCGGCGTGAAACGGTCTCCTTCAATTAGGTCTGTGAGCACTTTTTTTCGCGGCAGCCTCAGCACTAATAATGGCTGCCATGCGATTCTTTTGTAACTTGCGATCGCCTAACACAGCCGCGTGCCTTTTTTCTATTTATTTACTTTTTCTGTGAGTGCAAGGCAGGTACTGTGGAGGTCGGGTGCTTGGTTAGGGCTCGGCAGAGGAAGGTGCCTGGGCTGATTGCGCGTCAGTACTGTCCGTGAAAGACCGCTTGGTGAAAGCGCGATGCAAATGTTATTGGGATCAATGAACATCCTGAAAGGTCTCCGTGAGGGGGTGCTGGTGCGTCACGTGGCTTCAAGGGACAACAGTTATGCAGAAGAAGGCAGATACTCGGGCCGATAGCGCACAGGGCGAGGCTGGCATTCTAAATAGATGCTTATCTCGTGTTAAGTGATCACGTTACTTGTCAGGCACAGATTTCTTAAAGAGGAATTACGAAATCTCCCTCCTGTCAGCAAGGGAGCGGCTGCAGGTGACGGTGAATGATTTTGGGAGGCTCCGGGAGGTGCTGGGGGGCATGTGGAGAGAGCAGCCCGCGAAATGGGAGAGAGGAACTTCCTTAAACAGTCTTCGGACACCTCGCCTGTGAGAGGCTGCTGGTGGTCGCCCCTGTAGAGCCTGCCCGAGACTGCACCTGTGGACCCCGCCCCAAAGGCTGCGCCTGTGGAGGGTGTTGTGGCACTCTCCTGTGGAAACTGCTGGAGGCCGCAGCAGGAGGGGTCTGTGTAAGTGCGACAACAGCCGACCAGCATGGGCAGCAAAGACTTCCTCACCGGCAGGACCTTACCTTTCTACATGCTGGCACTATTTCACCACTGCATGCTTTTTTTATTCCTAGTGGTTACCAGAGGACTCATTTCAGCAAATACGGCATTCTGGGAATTGTAGTCTTTGCTCACAGCCAGAGACTTAAGTGCACTAGAGTATCAGAACACAGTAATTTGCAAAATATTTTAAAAAAACGCGAGGCAGCAACACTTGTACCTCTGCTGTCAAAACAGTCCTCGGTAACATTAAAAGGAAGACGTGTTTTATTTCCCTCAACGGGTCTACCTCTCTCCGTCTTCCATATAGTGCAGTCAAAGAGAAAATACCCATGTGTCTGCTTCAAAACCTGCGCCCGAACGTACAGAAATGTTATTAAGTTAGGGTCGATATAATGTTTTCATTCGGCATACAGGCCTTCCGTTCCTTCTATATCTGTAGTATTTGGATACTATACGATTTTCCTGTCAGCATTCGGTGTGTGTCGCAACTCAGTCAGCAGTCCTCTGCTTACAAAAGATATCGTGAAAAATAGCCCAACTGCGTTTTTTTTTCTAGCAGAAATACCTTATATTGTACAACGTTCAGATTTGTATATAGTGTTAAAAATACGCTAGTGAAAATGCACCGATCCTCTGGAAGAGGTGTTGCAATGACATCATTTTACCAGGATCACACAAGTAAGGAGAGCTTGATAAAATCCAAGGTCTGCTGAACCCACAGCGACAACCTGAGACAGTTTGGAGGCTGCGTAGATTAATTGGTGCCGGTCCTGTGAAGATAGATCTGTCTCTATTTTACACTGACCACATATACGTGACGTCACTGAGATGTAGTGTTTGTGAAAGAGAGAAAAGATAGAGAAATCCCACCAAAGTAGCATTTAAAATGGGTGTTTTGAATCAGCAAGCTGGGCAAAATTACCGTGCTGATAATCAATATTCAAAATACCAGTGCTGCATAAGGCACCAAATATTTTGTTGGGTATCCGTAGCTTAGGTTTCAAGGCGCTTTCTGCGCTAATGGCTGCTATAAGCAAGTGACATTGTCATTATGCACACTGAAGGCGTACGTTGGGTGTGAGGATGTAGCTGGTCCATGCATTTTCTGGCAGGTGAATTCTGCACATTAGTATTTGAGAGCTCTACCTGGTAAAAGGGTTACCCCTGGAATATGGCGCTTCATCTGGCGTTTGATGATACAATTTGGGCGCGTAAGGGCACACGATAGGTTTGACTGGCCATATGAAGCTGAGCTGGGCATATATTAAAGGAATGAGAGGATTGACTCAGTCCCTCAAACTTCCTCCCATATTTAAGTCTCAGCAAAAAGGTGTGACACTCTGAGAAAAAAAACGTGCTCCACGTTGGGTAGGGAGGGGCGTTATTACCAGTGGTCTCCATCCAGAGGTCTTTTCAGGTCTTTTTCCGTGCATTTAATGATCAGAAAGATGAATAAAACGTATTTTGCTTCTTTCTTCCACTCCTCTCCTAATCTCTCCCCCACTCTCTCCCTTAATTCCTCCATCTATTTCTTCTGCCTCTTACTCACTCTTTCCTTTCATTTTCTTTTCTGGACACTGTGTTTTTGGTTCCACAACCAATCGGCATGATCTTTTTATATTTCAATATTGTACACAACTAGTCGTTTTCATTTTTACATTCCAACAAATTTACAGCAAATTTGGCAATAAATGTGCCAATACAATCCTGGTGCGATATAAACACACACAAAGGTAATTTTGTATCCAATTAATTATATCTGTTTCTATGGGATAAAAGCCAGCCCTTGCTTTTAGTTATGTTTTCAATGTTTTTTAGATTTTCCCTGGTATGTGAAAGGCAGTGTGACTTTTAAATGTATTTAAATGTTTAGGTGTAAGAGGGTTTTTGGGGAACAAACCATGTAGGGACATTGTACTTTCTTTTAGCGTACTTTTCAATGTACAAAATGCTAAAACTTATATAACAAAACAGTAGATGTGCCGTAATCTTCACACCAAATGGCTTGGCAGCTTAAAAACGTCAGTTTTACTTTCTATGGGAATCTTCACATCCTGTTATCTATGGACAAGCATGCCATCTGTATTCCACACATGCAGCTGCAATAAATATAAGAATCTTTACTACCAGGGTAATTTTCTCTTTCCTATGCTGTTGTTTGCGTTCCCAAAAATTGTCACAAGCCCAGAAACTAAGCGTATTTAGCAGCTAGAGCTATACTGCAGGGTGACGTCTCCCCAGCTCAGCTACCATGTCTAAGGCCTACACCTGTAGAAATCTCTAAATGAGCGCAAGCTTCCTACCCTTATGCTCTCCTATAAAACCTCAAAGGCCCACAATGTACGCGTCCTTACCAGTCTAAAGCTCTACTTCAAGGTGACCTCTCCCCAACCCAGTGGACGTATCTAAGGTTTGGACCTATAGAAGTTTTTAAACGATCGCAAGCTTCATCCACTCATCCTCTTCCCACAAATCATCACAGGCCCACAAAATAACCGTCCTTACCAGGCCACAGCTCTACTTCATGGTGACTTCTCCTTAGCTTTGCTAACAGGTCTAAGAACTAAACGTGAAAAAAAAAACTAAAAAAGCGCTAGCTTCTTACCCTCATCCTATCCCATAAAGCCTCAAAAGCCAGCAGTCAAAAGCTCTACTGGGCGGTGACTTCTCCCCAGCTAACATGTCTCAAGCCTGGAACTGCAAAGATCCTACCGTAGCGCAAGCTTCCACCCCCACAGCTTCTTAAACGCACTCAAAGTAAGCGTCCTTAGCAGTCCAGAGCTTATCTCCAGGGTCACCTCTCCCCACCCAGCAGACATGTCGGGCCTCAACCTCCAAAGATCTTACCGTACCACAAACTTCCTTCTCTCATCGTCTCCCATATATTATCCCAACACCTCAAAAAAAAGTGTCCTTAGCAGTCCAAAACTCTTCTACAAAGTGACCTCTCCCCAGCTCACCACACCTCTTTTTCTCTCTCTCGCTCTTTCTCTCTCTAACTCTTTCTCTCTAGCTATACCCTATTTCTCTCTCTACAGAAAACATCATCTCTTATGTAATGACAATGCCTTTTATTTATGTTTTAAAAACAACAAAAAAGGCATCGTCATTTATGTCAATAGCTCAAACTCTCGTAAATGCGAGACCTATTGCATTGCAAATGCTTGTTAAAAAAGGCAACAGGGAGATGCGAAATGCTACCGTCCCATATCTCTTCTAGATTCATCAGTAAAGATCATGGGGCGAATAGTCCTTGAAAGATTGGAGACATGGGCCTATGATTGTAACATCCTGACAGAATCCCAATATGGCTTTAGGGGGGAGATGAGGACAGTAGAGCAGTGCATAAATCTGAATTTAATCATTGGTAAATACACACTGGCCAAGACAGAATACATCCATTAATGCTTCGCAGACCTTAGTTCGTCCTTTGATTGTGTATATCAAGCTAAATTGTGGGAAGCAATGATTGATATGGGCGCCCCAGATGACATTGTGTCATTTTTATCACAACTTTATGCAAGACTGACATCTAGAGTAAGGTATGGGAGGGAAGGAGAGTGCACACCAAGTTTTTAAGTGTCCAGGGGAATAAGGCAGGGCTGTGTTATTGCACCCCTCCTCTTCTCTTTATAGATTAATGGGATTGACAAAACCCTCCAAGAATTTAACACTGATGCCCTGAAAATAGGCTCTCGTCTATCCCCGCTGCTCCTGTATGCAGACGGTGCAGTCTTAATATCTAGAACTGCAAACGGACTATAACAACTGGTCGAAGCTTTCGTCTCATACATGAAGCAAAAAGACCTAAAATTAAATCTTACTAAAATGTTTGTGATGGTCTGCGGACGGGGTAGGGCTAAGAAAAAGACTCGCTGTGAGGGAACATAATCTGACAGAAGTCCAATGTTTCTCCTATTTAGGCATTTTATTCTCCTTTAATAGTCATTGGGGCCCCCATATAGACCAGTTAAAACTTAAACTTATCAGAACTATGGAGGCTATTTTCAGATTTTGTAACAAGATAGGCAGCAGACCTATTCGCGATATGCTCAAACTATGACATTAGATGCTTATCGGTAGCAACCTATGGCTCTGTAGTATGGGGTAACGCCATTGCAAATTTATTACAATCCTGTGAAAATTGTATTTTCTGCCGTATGCTGGCTGTACCAAGGTCTACATCCGTATATCTCCTACATAAAGAACTGGATGCATCGTATGTTGCCGACCTAATACAAGCAAGAGCTTTATGCTCTTGGCATAACATCTGGTGCAAGGATGGACCAAAGTTCACCAGGGACATAATTAAGGATTGCTTAGCACTGGAACATTTCAATAAAATCCCATGGCTAGCATATATGGATAAGCTGCTGAAGGAAATCGATAAAGTCCTATCAGTGATAAGTCCCGCAGGTATTCTGCAATACTGCAAAAATGAAATTAAAAAGATTTACATGGAGAAACTAAGCCAAGAAAGAGCTAGCAGAGAAGAGAAAAAAACCAAGCATATCAAGATATATGGCTACTATAACTCTGTTTGGTCTACCTGAATATCTAGTTAAAGTTACTAATACCCAGGACAGATTTTACCTGACAAGGTTACGTTTGGGCTCTGTCCATGAACTGGTAGCTTTTCCAAAGCATGAAAGATGGCAGAAAATAGTTTACAGATGCTCATGTGATGGGAAAACTACCCAGTCCACGGTGCACTTTATGCTGTTCTGCAAGTTCTATCGAGATATATGGAGAACATTTTTATGGGCCATTTCTATGGCAAAGAAACTTATCTTTTATAAGGATGCCATGAATTTTATTTATACCCTCAATAATGAATTAGTATGCCGAGCTGTTGCTGGATATATAAACCTGGCTATAAAAAGAAGGAAATCGCTTGCATAATTAGATAACCTAGTCTATGAAGCTGATTGAAAGATGATTTTGGACTGATAATTTTTAAAATTTAAGGAAACAAGATGATTTTTATTAATGAAGTTCTAACTACTAATTGAATGAGTTTTAATTTTATACAAGATGTATTCTCTAATTTATGTACTTTTTGGATCTATTGATAGAAGTTTTTAATCTTGTATATGATATTTTCTCTTTGCATTTTATGCACTTTTATGGATCGATGAAAAGATTCAGAATAAAGTTATTATGAAACGTGGAGAAGTACTTCCATAACACAAATACTGAAATCTTGCTTCTGGTTCTTCTGTAACCAGCCACACCCCTCTGTATTGAACACACAATATAGTACTACACCACTCTTCCCATTCAGAATTCTTGAAAACTAGTAGTCACTTTAGAGTGAACATGTTTAGATAATTGCATTGTACCACCATTGCTGAGCTCTAGGATCCTACTGATGTTGTTTCGGACAGACTTAATTTTCCTGGTCCATGCAGTTGTAATTTCCATCCCACTTATCTGCCTGCTGTTTCCTCCCAAGTCACAACTGAAATTGCAAGAGAACTTAGAACTTTACAGCCCACCTTGTTTTGCACAATAAGGCCATCTGACAACTTGCCATGAAGGCTCAACACTGAAAGCAAGTTGTTGCTTTATTTTGGCCACTGCTGATATGCCATTAATAGTTCTGGCATTTCCAATCTTCGTCCCAAAATATAAGTTCTATATATGTAACACATTTTTCTTGCCTTGGTGGCAGAGCCTTCCAGTGCCTACCCCTTGAAACAGGTTGGTGTAAATGCTAGAAAGGAATGATGCCATACCTTTTTCCCCCTATTTATGGATCATAATCCTTGAGATTGCAGACTGCTGAACCTTAAAAATGTACTACTATAGCACAGGCCACTGATGATACCCTACCGGTATTCCAGACTGCAGTTTATCCCAAAACAAAAGGTCTTCACATGTTACAAATTCTCCTAACTTCAGTGTCCAATCGTTTGTTGATCCAGGCCAGTGTAAATACTTGGAATGACAACACCCATACCCTTTTTCCTCTATTTATGGACCATAGTACTTGAGTTCATGTACCATTGAACCTTAAACATTTACTAGACTATCGTTCATGAAAGCCTGTGAATTCTTTTTTACAAGAATGTTAAGAGCTCATAGGGGGTTGGCATGACAACTTTGAAAAAAACTGTCAAATACGATAAAAACAAAAACACTTTATGTTTTTCTTGTAGATTTGGAAATGATGTCCAACACTTTAAAGTGCTGAGAGATGGTGCTGGGAAGTATTTCCTTTGGGTAGTGAAGTTCAATTCTCTCAATGAGCTGGTTGATTACCACAGGTCCACATCTGTCTCCAGGAACCAACAGATCTTCCTTCGGGACATTGAGCAAGTGCCACAGGTAAATACTTTAACAAGCGGCAGCTAAGGGACTGCACTGTTGATACATGTCTATTGCATGCGGATGATGTGATGTGGTGCATAGGTAGGATGATGGAGAGGTTGAATGTGGCAATGTCGGAAGTGTTCTGTTTTGCTGGGCACAGCTTGAAACATGTAATAGAGAAGTGTATGCCCCCTCAAGGATTGGATGTGTGTGCAAGTGGACACTATTTACTCACTGGCAAACCGCAATAAATTAACTTTTCATTAAAAAAGTCAGTTTTATTAAAATGAAATAACTGATTGATAGTTTATATAAATTATTTCATTACATTTCAACATGGAGAGTTTTTGCACACTTTCTGCTTTAACACCTGATGATCGGTTGATCTAAGAGTGGTCATCTGTTGGGCTTTCTGACAAATCTGTGTTGAAATGAAGTTTCAGAAAGCGGGATTGATTTTCTAATGAATACATGACAACAACCACTAACGTCTGACAGCTTCTTTCGCTCTTTTGAGCAAACAAAGGCCATACATCAAAAATAGTGACCATTCATCTTGTCAGTCATGAATTACGAAGTTTAAGCTTGTTAGACTTCTCTGTCAGAGGTTGTTCTAGAGCAGAGTGTATTACTATCACCAACGTCAATAAGTTTATCTCTTTACTAAGGACCGACCGTGGGACAACACGTGCAAAGAAAAATAGGGTGATCCTCAAGAGGAGGACACCACAAAGGTAGAATATACTGACTGCATTACTAACTCAGCTGCACTGCTTGCAAGGTATCCTCAGAGAATGGGTTCCACTTCATCACAATAACTAATAGGGTTGTTATGGCCAACATAACAAAGGCAGAAGTAGAACCGGTAGAGGGATCCAGACAAATAGCCAAGGAGATCAGTATTAAGACACAATTCCTGGTGGAGTATCTAAATTGTGCCCAGAGATGCAAACCTAATGATATCTTAAAAGGTACTTTACTGTTTGCAGATGAGATGTTGGAAATGCTCTTTCCATATTTAGCCATTTCTATTGCAGGAACTACATTACCAGCAGAAGATGTGACCAGCGAAGTAGTCTATATATAATGACTGACTTAGAGGAACACGTTACAAGGACAGAGATTGGCATTCTACATGGGTTGGAAAAAACAATTCACCTCCAGGGTAATCTTAATTATAATCATAAGCGCTGAATTGTCCCGCCCACACACGTCGTCCTGGCGCACTTTTTAGAAGAACATATACAGCGCACTTTTCTTTTTGAAAGCCAATTGGTAAACAATGATTTTGCATCATAGGAATCCTCACTGCAGTCATAAATGTAGAATATTCCCGTCAGCATGCAGGAAGCCCGGAACACTTCTCATTATTTAACTGATACAACTTTCGTTGGCGGTCGACACTTCCAAAATTCCAACTGTGTGCCACCTACTTAGTATAGAGCAGGGTAGCATTTGCTGACATTTTCTCCTCGCAATACCTAATTTAAACAGAAGGAAAAACCTGCATTGCAACACCTATCTGGAAATTTTTAAATGAAACCTCTTAGCATAGTTGGATTTAAACTTGTGTATTACAGTACAGGAAAAATTAAGCTAAGAGTGCATTAGATTAAAAATGTCTGCTCCTCCTTTAAGGAGCCAGCAGCTTCCTTCTTCAACCGTGTACTGTACTGGCATTTTGCCTCACAGCTTCAGTTTTGTTTTCCGGCTCGTGCTGACTGGATCCTTTAATGCTTATGGGGATTTTCTGCCTATTTTCTGAGGTTTTAACCCTCAGCTAATATTTTTTAATTTAATTTGACAATTTAAACGCATCTTCTCCTTCATCAACCATTTTCCCACATTTGTTAGATATTTTCACTCTCAGTGCCTTCACTATGGTGTAGTGCCCCTCCTGTGGGAGGGAGAAGGCTGCAATCAGACTTTCACTCTTTGTGTGGTCTGTGTACCATCTACCCACTCTGTTTCAAGCTGTGAAGTCTGTCATAAAATGACGAGAACAGCATTTCAGACCAGGGGGGATCTGCCTTAGGGAATACTTGAAATACCTAAGGGCTGAAGAGGAGAGAAGAAAAAAAGAAAGCTGGACTGAGAGGGGCAGCCCTCTACTGGATCCTTACCTTCTTCCAGAAGAGAGAGCTATGAAGTTACATGGAAAAAAAGAGTCGCATAATCACCAATACTCAAGGGAAAAAGAAAGTCAAGTCACAGAGTACTCCCTCTAAACTAATATATTTCCACGGATACTCCTGGCCAAACTGTGCTTAAACAGTGTGCTTGTTCTATCTACTAATGTGTGATCAATAATAAAGTTTTTTTGAAACACCACCACATAATTTTGTTCTGATGAGGTTCTGCTTGATTTCGCATGCATGAGTACAAATTGTTGCCTCAGCTCCATACCGGACATGGAGATAGTGTCTTCCCAACTTGAAAGCCCTTTGCTGCCTGTGATGGGTGAGGAGACCCAGACGCATTCCCCACCATTCTAGACACACTCAATGGTCACAGGAGCACCAGCTGGTGTCTAGAGAAGCCTTTGCATTGACATGTTTGTCGTCAAGGGACAGTTTGATGGCATGTATGGTGTCGCAGAAACTTTACCTGTGGCGAAGTGCCGATGTTTAAAACATTGCCGGTGAAGCTGTCTTCGATGTCGGAGCGATCACCGTCAAGATATTAATTGTCAAAATGTTCAAGATTTACTTCCAATTCAAGGCAATTCAAGTCGACATCGGAATACACACAGTCAAAAAAATCGACTTTGAGGCTCTGTTCCATGAGCCCCTACGCAGGATCTCCTTCTGGACGCATGTCCTTTTTCAGACCGCTTACGCCATTATCAAATAAAGTGCTTGGAATGCTGTTCCAGTCATTGATCCAAACCATGTACCTCTACCCAATGTCTCCAGTTCTCCATTTGTTCCAGCCCATCGGCCTATCTCACGAGCATCCTCAAAGAGACCATAAAAAAGTTGGTCACCTACTGGTTCTCCATCATGTTCAAGACAATCCACCACTGATTACTTCTCAACATATATGCCCACCTCACCAGCACCTTCACCACTACACATATGGTGGATGACATTACCACTTTTCAGGAAGTTCCTATTAGAGGAGCTTATATAAAAATCCTAAAATAACTGTCTTCTTAATTATGGAGATGCTCCAGCCTAGCAAAGCTCTGAGACGGTTACCTTTGTTTCTGGATATTTCTGAACTAGTAGAAGGGTAATTTCACTCTTCAACAATCATTAAGATCACTCCACCCAGGCTACTCAAAATGGAAAAACTCTTAGAAAATGATTATTCATATTGATGCTAGGATCCAGAACCTCAATCAGTCATCGTGTCAGCTGTAAAGGAAAGGAATGCAGCAGAAATTTCAAAATTTTCACACCTTCCAAGCAAAATGATTGATTCTGCAGAACGCAAAGCCTGTTATCTGCTGCTGCAGCTCCCTCAAAACGACCAGTGACTCAGCTCTGTCAAGGGGATAGTCGGGTCAGTGTAGGAAACACTATCTTCCTTTGTAGACAATTTGCCATGGAACCGCTAGTTCGAAGTATGTGTATGTGACCAGTGCAGCTATTGATTCCATGGATTTGTCTACCACCCACTGCTAGTGTCACTTCAACATGCTTCCAGGTTAAGATTAACCTCCTAGAAACCAGACGCACAACTAAAGATTTTAAATCTTCCCTTCTCAGGTTCAGTTCTGATAGATACTTCCAACTGCAGATTCTTCACTTTGTAAAAACCCGAGGCAGAGAGATTCAGAGATTTTTCTCAGCATTGCTCCGACACACCAGCAGGTTGCGTTGTGCGGCTCTATTTCAACTTCTGCCAGTCCTGGAAGTGGCACAGAAGCCACATAAATGTACCACCCCTGCACAATGATGTTAGTTAAGTTCTTTCAGCGCTTTTGGACGTGGATCGGGAACTCACTCCATAAACTTTCTTGTTCTTCTGACAAATGTTCGCAAACTTTTCCTTCAGTACTCAAGGAAAAGTATCCCCTCCGAATACAATCTGGTTTAAACCTTGTAGGGACTGTCACAAGCAGATGTCTGTGACAGATCTTCACCAGGTATGTCTCTGCCCCCGGATGAATCCCAAGGTGATTTAGGACAGCGAAGCTGTGTCTCACTGAATTCCATCAAAAGGTGCATGATGGGCGTGCTTTCGAGCCCCAGGAATCCAAAGAGGTCTCCAGGTGGGCTACACTCACAGGTCTGTCTTAGAAGCATTCTGTGCCTCTTGATACCACTGCGGGACCCTCCCCATAAACCTCTCCCCCACCCTCCAACTCTGGGGCCAAAACTTAACTAGCCTTTGAATCAGGTGCCACGTTCTACGCTGGTCCCTGCCACTTCAATGCCAGAGGAAGAACCCATTGTCTTATCGGACTCTGAATCGAACCCAGCACAACATCGACCAAAATCACGCCCTCTACAACATTTGGTGCAGCCAGTCCAACTTCATTCTGATTCAGACAGAATACTGCAACTGCCTACGACGCTTCACATTCCTTTAATCTTAGAACACAGTCAACACTATGATACTGGAGATGATGGGGATAATGTAGCCTATTATGAGGATCATCTTTATAGGGACCTTCAGGATGCCAGTGAGCTAGACACCTACCCCGGACATTAGGTTGAACTCTCCCTCTGGCCCTTCCACTGAGAAATCAGTTTTGCTGTGGTTCTCAGATAGATTGCCGAAGTTTTATCCCTGCAACTCCTATCTTTTGAAGTTAGAATTAATGTCCTGACAGAGGTCCAACAGCCTGGGCAAAATTCCACTGTAGCACTTCTACCTTTAAATGAAGCCTTGATGGACACACTATTGGGCCCGTGGGCCAAACGTTGCTGTTTCCTACCAGTAAATTGACAAGTCGCCAGAAGACGTAGATGTACCCCTGGTGGTCCTCCTTTCCTCATGCAACACCCTACGCCTGAATGTTTGGTGTTCCAAGCATCCACAAGTAGGCTAAACCCTCACTCATTCACTACTACACCTTCCGATGGGAATCAGAAGGCATTTGTGAAGAGGATGCTTTCCTCCGCCTCCCTCACTGTCTGATCAGTATATGTTAGCTGCCTCCTGGGAGGATATTTACATGTGTTGTGGGATATGGTCTGCAACATCTTGCTGACAGTCCTTGATGAATATGGTGCCAGCCTAGAGCAGATCATTAAACATAGTCGGGACACAGTGAAGTGCATCATCCGCTTTGGGCTAGACACCACTAACTGTTTGAGCAAGGCGGTCGGTACTAGCATGGTGCTTTGGCTCCATGCATGGATAAGATCCACAGGCCTCTCGGGTGATGTTCAGGACTCAAGTCAGCTCCATGAAGCTTTTCAATGTGCAGGGCCTTACTCACTAGACATCTCAAGAAGATGAAGATTTTTGTGAATCCTTACTTGGACAACTGGCTTTGAAAAGCAGCACTTTCCAGTTAACTCTGTCACTTCAGTGTAGCAGTTTTTGTTCTTCATTGCTTGCTTCTCAGAGTACACCAATCCAAGTCCACTTCACGTCAAGTGAGGTCTAGTTTATCCACTACCTGGGAACCTTTCCACAAGGACATTCTGTTCCAAATCAAAATGAAGGTGATGAATACTTCCCTGCTAGGTTGGGGAGCATGCATGGATCGTCTGTAAGCACAAGGAACAAGAAAATTTAGGTTCGAGGCATATGAGCTGTAGATCATATGCTGTGCATATATCGCCATCTAGTGTTGGGTCCGGATGTCTGCACTTTGTTTTTCTTCGAAGAAGTCTTTTCCAGCCACGAGGTAGGTGACTCCTCCTTCCGGTGATAGTGCGCATTGGCATCGACTCTATTGTTAGATTGTTTTTTTCCGCCATAGGGTTCTGATGTAAGTCGATACGCTCCGGTTCGACACCGTTTCTTCGGTTTCCCTTGGTGCGCAAGACATTCCACCTCGACGGTATTGTTTCCGATCGCGTATTCCATTCTTCGCGTTTCGTGTTTGCTGACAAAAAACCCTCTTTCGATCGGAGAGCTCATGGTAGGCCGTTGGGCCTACCCGCGTCGGTTCGACTCGCAGTCGATGGAACGAACTCCATTTAAATTCTGCCCTCTGTGCCACGTGAAGTACCCGCGCACCGACTCACACGAAGTGTGTAACCTGTGCTTGCCCCCCGAGCACAGTGAACAGGACTGCGACGCGTGCAAAGCCTTCCGCTCCAACAAGACGCTTCGCGACCGTCGGGCTCGACGTCGCGACATGCAGAGTCAACACACAGGCTCCATTCCTGACCTTTTCGGGACTGAATCGGAGGAGGAAGCCGGCGATGCTATCCGGGCCGAGGAAGAACAGGAACCGATCTCCGTTTCCGAGTACAGCTCTGACCAGGATGAAGACATTCCGCAGGGACAGCGTACTGTAAGTACAGACCCTCCCTCGCCCCGAAACCCACCACAAACAAAAAAGAAGGCAACAGACTAACCCGTGCCCTCGGGCTCCGGTCGGCACCGAGACCATGCTTCCGACGCCCCACCGTCTGGCCCGGCACCGAAGCCGGCTCCGAAAAACCCCATGCAAAATTGGGCACTGAGCCAAAACCTTCGGGATCGAAACCTAAGTCCGGCTCCGATCCACAACATTCGGTGCCGAAACACACTTTGGATCCGAAAACACCAGTCCCTATACCTTCGACACCGAAGCCTTCGGCGCCGGAACAACCACAGGCACTGAAATCACCCAAAAAACACTGTTTCGACGATCCGCTCGATAAACCAGTCCCGAAACAGAAAATGCTCTACATTCATCCAAAAACTGGACATATTACCACCACAGTGACTCTAAAAAGAAGAACTGATGCTGAAGAGGAATATCACATTCCTTTGAAGAAGAGAACTGTTGGAACTAACCCTTCTCCTCCTTCTCTTCCTCCTCCTATCCCATCTCCCCCTTCTCCACAGTCTATAACTGTGCTTACTTCACCTCAGCACTCACCACATACACCTGATAACCAGGATGATGGGGATGATAATGGGGACGGGGGATGATGATGGCCAACCAATACCTGCAGACCCATGGGACGATTATAATGTTAACTCGCCTACAGGCAATGATCCCGACTTATATCCTACCAAACCCTCTCCTCCAGACGATAATGTAGGATACATTGAATTGCTCGGTAGGGCTGCTAATTCTCATGGGGTGCAGCTCCACAAAGATTCCCTCGAAGAATATTTCCTTTTTGAGACCCTTGGCACTACTCAAAAGTCATCACACACTTTACCAATGCTCAAGGGTATGATCAGACATGTGGATGATATCTTTAATGATACTGTCAGGGCACGTATCATTACACCTAGGGTAGACAAAAAATATAAGTCTGCACCATCTGACCCAGCGTACATAAAAGGACAATTACCGTTAGACGTGTCTAACGCGCGCAAAAGGGCTAACTCCCAAACCACAGGAGATGCTCCACCCCCAGATAAAGAATCTAAGCTTCTTGACGCTTCGGGCAAAAGAGTTGCATCTCAGGCAGCAAACTTCTGGCACATATACAACACACAAGCGTTGCTAGCTAGATGCGACCGTGCGCACTGGGACGAGATGGAACAATTGATCCAATATCTGCCCCAAGAACACAAATCTAAGGCTGAAGACCTAATAAAGGAGGGACAACTTATTTCCAATAATCAAATCAGGTGCTCCCTCGATGCTGCAGACACAGCTGCCAGAGCAGTAAATACCAGTGTCCTTTTAAGAAGACACGCCTGGCTACGTATCTCTGGATTCAAACCCGAGGTTCAATCCTCTATCTTAAACACACCTTTTGATAAGAAACACCTTTTTGGACCGGTGGTGGACTCTTCACTAGAAAAGATGAAGAAAGACACCGAAGTGGCCAAATCCATGGGGGCGCTTCAGTCACCGCAAGGACGTGGTTCCTTTCGACGCTCTTTCTATCGAGCGGGGTCCAAGAATTCTTCCTCCGAAAATACCTCCACCTATAAGGGTAATAACCAACCCTCTGGCTCTAAGACCTACTTCAGAGGGGGTTACAGAAGAAATAACGGTAAGGGAAGAGGTAGAGGTTCAAACTCACGCACCTCCCCCTCCAATACAAAATAGTGACTCACCTCTCCTTCCCCGACCACCTAACTCCTGTTGGGGGAAGACTGTCAAATTTTTTACCAGCTTGGTAGTCAATAACAACAGACAAGTGGGTTCTACAAATTATCCGTTCTGGTTACTGCCTGGAGTTCATCAATACTCCTCCAAACATTCCCCCAAAGTCACACAAACTCTCCTCGGACCATCTACACCTCCTCAAACAAGAGGTACGGTCTCTTAAAAGGAGCTATAGAGCCTGTACCACTGCAACACCAAGGGTTGGGCGTGTACTCCTTTTACTTCCTCATACCAAAAAAGGACAGGTCTTTCAGACCAATCATAGATCTCAGAGAACTCAATTTTTACATACAGTCAGACCATTTTCACATGGTTACACTTCAACAGGTACTACCTCTGTTGCAAAATGGCGACTTCCTGTCCACCCTAGACTTAAAGGACGCCTACTTTCACATCCCAATCCACCCTGCTCATCGCAAATTCCTCAGGTTTGTGCTAGCGGGCCAACACTACCAGTTCAAAGTACTCCCATTCGTGGTCACCACTGCCCCCAGAGTCTTCACAAAATGTCTGGCAGTAGTAGCTGCTCATCTCAGGAGACAAAGCATCCATGTCTTCCCATATTTGGACGACTGGCTCATCAAAGCCAGCACCTGCCAACAGTGTCTCAAAAACACTTCTGTAACCATCAAGTTACTACATCAACTAGGGTTCACAATCAATGTGCCAAAGTCACATCTTCAACCAAACAGTATTCAGAACTACCTAGAAGCCACTTTAGATACTCAAAGGGCTCTAGCGTTTCACAACGCAGCCAGAATTCTCAACATTCAGGCTTTGGTTCGTCAGTTTCAACCCAATCAATCTCTTCCAGCTCGGGCTTACATGCAACTGCTGGGGATGATGGCATCCTGCATAATGATCGTGCCGCATGCCAGACTTCACATGCGTCCGCTTCAGGAATGCTTAGCCAGTCAGTGGAACCAGTCAAACGGTCTATTAACCGATCTAGTGTTGGTAAGCGGCCGTACTCATCGCTCTCTGCAGTGGTGGAACACACAAAATCTGTCCAAAGGACGGCCCTTCATAGACCCGGTTCCACAGACGGTACTAACAGCGGATGCGTCTAACTGGCTGGGGTGCCCATCTATATCAACACACAGTACATGGACTGTGGAGCCACCAACAAAAGTTGCTTCATATAAACCATTTAGAGCTCATGGCTATATTTCTAGCCCTCAAAGCTTTTCAGACCCAGCTGAAAGGGAAAACTGTCCTAATTCCTACCGACAACATGACAGCCATGTATTACATACAGAAACAGGGGAGAACACACTCCCCCCAATTGTCCCACTTAGCCCAGGACATCTGGAGGTGGGCCATTCATCACAGGATCTTTCTCCTAGCAGAACATCTCCCAGGAGTAAACCATCAAATGGCAGACCTGCTAAGTCGTCAGACACAGCAAGTCCACGAATGGGCAATACATCCTCTGGTTCTCCTCGCATTCTTCCAAATGTGGAGCTTTCCAGACATAGACCTGTTCGCCACGCATCTAAACGCAAAATGCCCAAACTTCGCGTCCAGGTATCCACACCCATTGTCCAAAGGCAATGCACTATGGATGAACTGGTCAGGGAAATTTGCTTACGCTTTTCCACCTCTCCCTCTCATTCCATTAGTGGTTCGGAAACTCAAACAAGCATCCCTGACACTAATCCTAGTTGCTCCCACATGGGCACGTCAACCATGGTTCACAACCCTGTTGGAACTCTCTGTAGTTCCTCATCAAAAACTACATCTTGCACCCAATCTCCTTATACAGACCCGTGGAGACATATGACATCCGGACCCCAGTCAACTCAATCTGGTGATCTGGCACCTGAAGTCTTAAAGTTTGGCTATCTTAATCTACCGCCAGACTGTATGAATATCATCAAGGAAGCCAGACAACCTACCACAAGAGCCTGCTATGCAGCAAAGTGGAAGCGGTTTGTAATTTACTGCAATAACAACCTCATCAACACGCTTGATGCTTCTGTCCAAAATATTATATGCTATTTGTTACATCTACAACGTTCCAATTTAGCATACACGTCCATACGTCTACATCTAGCTGCATACCTACAAAATAGTCAACATCTATCTCTTTTTAGAGTGCCTGTCATTAAAGCATTTATGGAAGGACTCAAAAGAGTTATTCCTCCGAGACGTCCACCTGCTCCAGTATGAAATCTCAACATTGTCCTCACCAGACTAATGGGCCCACCTTTTGAGCCATTGCACAAATGTGAAATACAATTTCTCACATGGAAAACTGCTTTCCTTGTGGCTTTCACATCACTCAGGAGAGTAAGTGAACTTCAGGCATTAACTATAGAAGAACCTTTTTAGCAAATGCATCAAAATAAAATAGTTCTTCGGACTAATCCTAAATTCCTTCCTAAAGTCATTTCTGCTTTTCACATCAGTCGGTTGAGTTACCAGTGTTCTTCCCTCAACCAGATTCAGTAGCAGAACGTGCTTTACACACATTAGATGTTAAAAGAGCATTGTTGTATTACATAGAAAGGACAAAACCTTTTTCTAACACAAATCAACTTTTTGTAGCTTTTGCTCCACCACGCAAGGGCAATCCCATATCAAAATCAGGAATTGCTAGGTGGATAGTCAAATGCATTCAAATCTGTTACGCAAAAGCAAAAAGAACATTAACAGTTCCCCCTAGAGCACACTCTACACGCAAACTGGGGGCTTCTATGGCATTCTTAGGAAATATACCCATAGATGACATATGCAAAGCTGCAACATGGTCTACACCTCACACATTCACAAAACACTATTGTGTAGATGTGTTAGCAAGACAACAAGCTAGAGTGGGCCAGGCAGTTTTACGTACACTATTTCAAACCACTGCAACAGATACAGGTTAGCCACCGCTTTGGGACATAACTGCTATATAGTCTATGCACAGCATATGATCTACAGCTCATATGCCTCGAACGGAAAATGCTACTTACCCAGCATGCATCTGTTCTTGGCATATAGAGCCATACTCTTGAGACGCTGGCACATCAATCACCAAGAGGGTCGAACGTGACGCCCCCTTTCTGACAGCCCCTTGGTTTATGACTGTCCCTGACCGGTGTGTGGGACTAGAGGCTCCTGGCTACAAGAGTGACCAGCGGCATGGCAACTACTAGGGGAACAGTCGGAACACCGCGGTCTGAACCACGGGTCTTCCGACTCCCCAAGCCCTACCACGCATGCCTTAACCACGGGCTTGCGGACGGACGGACGGATGCAGGAAGCAGGGAGGGATCTGCGGTGAGGTAAGTGGGGGTGGGTCGGGGTACTTTGGTGGGATGGGGGGGTTTGAGGTTGTTTTGTGGGCTGGGGGGTGAGTCGGGGTTATTTTAATTAGGGCTGGGGGGCGGGTCCGTGTACTTTTGTGGGCTGGGGGTGGGTGTTTTGTGGGCTGGGGGGTGATTCGGGGTTGGTTTTGGGTCGGGGGCAGTCTACCTTCGGACGCAAGCAGGAAGAGATTTGCGGTGAGGTAAGTGGGGCTGGGGGGTGGATCGGGGTACTTTTGTGGGCTCGGGGTGGGTCTGGGTAGTTTTATGGGCTGGGGGCAGGTCGGAGGTAGTTTTGGGGGGTGGGTCTGGGTAGTTTTGTGGGCTGGGAGTGGGTCGGGGTAGTTTTGGCTGGGGGGGTGGGTCGTGGGTAGTTTTGTGGGTATGGGGTAGTTTTGTGGGCTGGGTCCGGGGTAATTTGGTGGGCTGGGTGGTTGGTCGGGGGTAGTTTTGTGTGCTGGGGGTTGGTCGGTGCTGTTTTCTGGGCTGGGGGTGGGTCGGGGGTAGTATTCTGGGCTGGGGGTTAGTCGGGGGTAGATTTCTGGGCTGGGGGTTGGTCAGGGGTAGTTTTGTGAGCTGGGGGTTGGTCAGGGGAAGTTTTGTGGGCCGGGGGTGAGTCGGGGGTAGTTTTGCAGCGTGAATCTTTCTGGAATCACTATGCTGTGCATTATTCCGCCATCTAGTGGTTGGGTCCGCAATTGTAGTCTTTCTTTTCTTTTCTTGTTTTGTTTTCGTGGCCCAGGTGGGCGTCGACATACCACCATTTGGTGTCCTTCGTGACGTCGACGCGCTTCCTCCGAAATCTACAAAATCACAGATTTCAACACACCCGACTACAGGTGTCAGGTGGTAACCGGGTCGACAAAGGAGAAGGATTTCACCCGAGATCTCGACGTCCAACGGAAAATGCGCACACAGGGGGCTCCCTGAGCGCAGGGATGGACAAAATGCCATTCAAATTTTGCGGCAACTGCCACCACAAATACGCCCAGAAGGACCAGCATCCAGTCTGCAACCTCTGCCTGCCGCTCGACCACAACAGCAAGGACTGCAACGCGTGCTCGGCGTTCACCCCGAAGACACTCCGAGTAAGAGAGAGGCAGAGAAGGGCGAACTACACCATGCAGGGGCAGGGGCCACCTCCATCGCTCCGAGACTTGGGCCTCTCCAGCAGAGAAGAGGACAACATCACCGAAGGACCGGAGGACTGCACAGTCGTCTAAGTCCAAAAGAAAACGTCGAAGGAGGTAAGAGAGTCGCCGACCCCTAGACACTCGACCAACACTCATAAGAGTGAAGCAAAGTCCTCGAAGGGAGCATTGCCGTCGAAACACTCGGCGAAAGCAACGGCACCCAAGGACAAGCAGCCCAGCGGATCCTTCAAAAAAGACTCCCAAACGGCGAAAATCCAGGAAAAATCAAGGTCGTCGAAGGCTGCCCTCGAAAAGGACACCAACGCCGACAAAAGAAGGGTCAACAACGACTTCGACGTCGATGACCTCAAAGCGAAGTGCTCAAACTCTCGACGCCGAACAAGCTGCCGAGATGGAGAGGAAGAAGAGGAGGCTCGAGGCCGAAATGGCGAGCATCCTGCAGCGGAAAAAGGACTTTGACGAAAGGATGAGCCAGTACACCATCCCGCCGAAGCCCGCGACCGAGGTCGAAGGGGGCGACGAAGACCCTGAGCCGCCGAAAACGCCTGAACCGGTCGAGGACAGGAGGAAGAGGCCCTGTATTACTTCGAGGGCGAAGGTGAGGAAGATCAGCAGACCTACCAGGACTCTATGTCCTCGGAGGCGCAAGACTTGGAGTGGCATGACCTCGACGCCGAAATACCGGAAGAAGGAGTAGACACATACCCTTCGAGGCCTTCACTGCCGGACGATATAGGGATCTATAATATGGAGGTTAAAAAGGCTGCAGAGACATATGGAGTGAAATTGGAGGAGGAGAAGCCCAAGGCCTGTTTTCTCCTGGAAACTCTGCTACCCCCACAAACAAGAAGTCAGTTCCTGCCCATGCTCCCTAGTGTGCTGGACCAGGGCAGGGAGGCCTTCAGGGAGCCAGCTGTATGTAGATCAGTGAACACGAGGACAGAAAAGAAGTACAAACACTCCTCAAAGGACCCTGCATACATTCAGGGATCAGTGCCAGCTGATTCAATAATAACAGCAACAGCTAGGAAAAGGGCCAATGTGCCCACAAATGCCGGACCACCTCCAGACAAGGAGAGTAGAAGAATGGACCTCATGGGGAGGAAAGTAGAACGGAGTGCAGCGATTCAATGGCGCATCGCAAACTCTAACGCCCTAATTAATAGGCATGCATACCACCACTGGGAGGAGGTAGGACAACTCCTGAAGCATCTACCAGAACAGTACCATCAAAGGGCAGCCCACCTGGTAGAGGAAGGAAAAACATGGCTAACACATGTTTGAAGTCGGCCTTGGATGCTGCGGAAACATCCAGCAGGCAAATGGTGATTGGGGTGACAGAGGGAAGGCACACATGGCTTAGGATTTCAGGCTTCAAGCCTGAGGTACAGAACAACATCCTGAACACACCCTTCAACGGAGAACAACTTTTTGGAACGCCAGTTGACGACAAGTTAACTCAGCTCAAAAAGTACAACGAGACAGCAAGGTCCATGGGAGCACTGCAGTTCAGAGGGATGAGAAGGGGTACGCCCTCAAGAAGGCCAGCAGGTAGAGGAGGCAACCAACCTAGTACATCGCACCAAACCTTCCAACAAGGTTATCAAGGAAACAGCCAAACGCAGCAGCAGTAGGGACAGCAGCAACAAAACTGGCAGTACCAGCCACGAGGCCAGTCCTTTCGAGGGCGCTCAAACGGACGGGGACAAACACGGAGAGGAGGGCAACAATCCACCTCCAAGTGACTTCGCCGTAAGGCAAACGCCCACCCAGACAACACCTCTAGGGGGGCAACAAAACAAAAGACAAAGCCAAAAAATGATTCGACAAAACAAACAGTTCCCCGAACATATAACACCAGTAGGAGGCAGGATAAGGGACTTCTTCCAAGATTGGAGGAAGGTCACAACGGACAAATGGATACTAAACCTCATACAATACGGCTACTGCATAGAGCTGGAAAAACAACCTCCAAACAAGAGGCCAAACTAGAAGGTGCACTCGGCAAAGGAACTTTCACTCTTGCTACTAGAGGCACAGGAATTGCTCAACAAGAAGGCAATAGAGATAGTGCCTTACAAGGAAAGAAACAAGGGGGGTTACTCCAACTACTTCCTCGTACCAAAGGTGGACGAAACACTAAGGCCTATTCTGGATCTAAGGTTCTTAAACAAGTTCATAAGGACACAAAGATTCAAAATGACATCTCTGCAAGAAGTAATACCCCAGATACAGGAGGGGGATTACATGGCAACTATAGACTTAAAAGACGCGTACTTACACATCCCCATCAACAAAAAACACAAACACCTACTAAGGTTTGTGATCAACAAAACTCACTACCAGTTCAGTGCTCGCATTCGGACTCAAATCCGCACCAAGGGTGTTTACAAAATGCCTAGCAGCGGTAGCAGCGCACCTAAGGAGGCAAGGAATACATGTATATCCCCACCTCGACGACTGGCTCGTAAAAGCAAGCTCTTACAACCACTGCAGACAACACATCCAGGAAGTCATACAAACACTAATCCAACTGGGTTTCTCAATCCATTGGGGAAAGTCTTCAATAGAACCGGAACAGGTGAAGATATTCTTAGGGGCAGAAATCAACACCATACAGGGCAAGGTGTTCCCCAACACAAAGAGAACCTTGGCAATACTGAAGGAGACACGTCTTTACCGCAAGGGGCAAGCTCTGACAGTGAGGACAGTGAGCAAACTAATGGGAATGATGGGCTCATGCATACACCTGATCCCAAACATTCGTCTCCACATGAGACCGTTCCAGGAATGGATACAGCAGCAATGGTCCCAGGCAACAGGGAGTTGGGAAGATCTAGTGGTTGTCACACACGCAGTGCATCAGGAAATAGCGTGGTGGAACAAGGAAAACATATCACAAGGGAAAACATTCACACAACCAACTCCAACAGTGACCATCACAACGGACGCCTCCCAACTGGGGTGGGGCGCGCACATGAACAGACTCAAGGTGAGGGGGTTATGGTCGCAGCAGGATGCGGTCAAACACATCAACTACCTAGAGCTAAAGACAGTGTTCCTAGCCTTAAAAGCCTTTCAGAAGGAGCTGTACAGAAACAGGGTGTTGATCCAAACAGATAACACAACCACCATGTTCTACATCAACAAGCAAGGAGGAACACACTCGGTGGCACTATCAGGGCTAGCACAGGAAATATGGAGATGGGCCATTCCACTGAGAATAGACCTACTAGCAATACATCTCCCAGGGAAGGACAATGTGGAAGCAGACTCAGCAGGCAGACGTCGGCATCCCACGAATGGGAGATCAACCAACAGGAAATAGAGAAAATATTCAGGAAATGGGGTACTCCGCAAATAGACGTATTTGCAACACACCAAAATGCAAAATGCCAACACTTCGCATCCAGACAACCAGACCATCGGTCCCAAGGGAATGCGGTATGGATCAGTTGGTCAAAGACATTTGCCTACACTTTTCCCCCGATACCACTGATACACAGGGTGCTCAACAAATGCAGGATCAGTAACATGACGCTAATATTAATAGCACCTCAGTGGGCCAGACAGTCCTGGTTCTCACAAATAGTAGAAATGGTGCAAGCACCAGCACACAGATTCCCCAGAAGAAGGGACCTGTTAACAATGCAGAACGGAATGGTACTGCACCCAGAGCCAGAGAGCCTCAGCCTAGCAGCATGGCTCCTGAAGACTTAGAATTTGCACACCTCAGACTACCAGCAAGCACAATGGCGGTGCTCAGGGAGGCAAGGAGGCCTACCACAAGAAAGTGCTACGTAGCAAAGTGGAAAAGATTCTACGAATGGTGCATTAGGGAGAAACTACAGAGGAAAATTACAAAAGAGTCAACAGTACTGAGATACTTAACGCATCTTCTACAAAATAAACTAAGCTACACATCCCTAAGGGTGCACTTAGCGGCGATCGTGGCTTACACAAGAGGAGAAACAGGAAAGAGTTTCTTCACCTCCCAAGTAGTTAAAAGATTTCTAGAAGGGGCAAAGAGAATCGCACCTCCAAACAGAATGCCAGCACCAGCATGGAATATCAACGTGGTGCAAACTCAATTAATGAAGGCACCTTTTGAGCCTATTCACAAGGTTTCACTGCACATGCTCACGCTAAAGACAGCCTTCTTAGTAGCTATCACATCGCTACGAAGAGTGAGTGAACTACAAGCGCTAACAATTCAAGAGCCCTACCTACAAATACACAATGATAGGATTGTAATGAGAACAGACCCACACTTCATGCCAAAGGTGGTGTCACGGTTCCACATCAATCAGACAATCCAAATACCACGTTTTTCCCAAAAACCAACCACAAGCACAGAAAGGGCGCTACACACACTAGACGCCAGGAGGGCAGTAATGCACTATATAAAAAGGACAAAGGAGTGCAGGAAAACAAAGCAGTTCTTTGTATCCTTTGCCAGCAGTTTTTTGGGACGACCAGTTACCAAAAATACCGCTGCACGGTGGATTGCACAAACCATACAACTCTGCCACACTTAAGCAGGGCAACAGTTACAAGGAGCAGCTCATGCTCACTCAACAAGGAAGAAAGGAGCAACAATTGCGTTTCTAGCAAACACACCTATTCAATAATGTGTAGATGGCCGCCGAGATGGAGCTCGACAAAGAAGCTCCGGGGTTAGGGATCACTTTTCTGTGAATATCCCTGTATATGCCCCCCATCCACCCCTCTACATTATATCTTCGCAAAGAAGATTACGTTTGGAAAGCAACTGATTTGACGGAAACCTAATGCGGCGGTAGATGTGCCCCTGGGACTGCCTCTGACTCTGGAAGTGGACCTGAGGCTGCCGAGTCCCGTCCCCTCAGCCGTTGGGTGAGTCTCTCCAGTTAACCTGCGGCATGCCTCGGGCTCTCCGCGGTGCTGCGGATGATTTGTGGCAGTGAAAGGAGATCCCCCTCCTCTGCGATCCTGGTTGCGGGGCTGAGCTTGCTGGCGGCATGCCCGTGCTCCAAGAGGTGCTGCGGAGGAACTTGCCCGTGCTCCAAGAGGCGCTGAGGAGGAGCCTGCTGCCAGCGGAGGTTGCCGAGTGGCGGTCCTGTCCTGGTTGCAAGTCGGGGCACTACGAGGTGCTAAAGAGGACCTTGCTGCCGGCGGAGGCGGCCGACCGTCGTTCCTGCCCTCGATTTTAATCCTTCGATCCCAGATGATCCCTTCAGTACCCGCTTTGCTGGTTAGTGAGTTGGAGGAGTGCTGGGGACGTGGGGGTTGCCTGATTACCGCTGAGGACGTGGGGGTTGCCTGATTACCGCATTACTTAGCGCGAGTCACACCGGCTCCTACCTGCACGCAGGCGTTGCCTGCTCTTCCTGCTTCGTGCCGGGATGCCACACGAGCCTGGATTGTTTTGCTGGTTCCGGCTAGGCTGTCCCGGATTTGCTGGCCCTTTTTGTTGTCCTTGAGCTCGGTTTTTCTTCAATGAAGTGCTCCCATTTTGTTTGATTTTTGATTGTTGTGGTTTGACACCCATTTTGTTCGCCTGGCTCATGTAATGGAAACTGAAGAGGGGCGCTCTCTTCCCTGGTCTCTGCTCTCTGCTAGACATGGAAAGAGAAATAGGTGTGCTCCATCCTCAACATATGGTGGCCATCTTGGAGTGGTCAACGTACCTCTATCCCACACACTTGGTCTCTGAGGTGTCCTTTTAATGACTTGCATGAACTGCCTTGCGTGCACTCCCTACTGCAAACAGAATGAAATCCACCACATACGGTGGCCATCTTGGAGTGGTCAATATACCTCAATACCACATACTTGGTCTCAGAGGTTATTTTTATTGACTTGCGTGAAATGCCTTGCGTGAACTGCCTACTGCAAACAGAAGCGTTGCAAAGTGGTTTGGTTTCGTTGCTGTTCTGGTAAAAATGGGGGTCGGCCTGGAGGCTGATAGCAGGGCAGTCGGTACCACTAGCATTTTGCCCCTCTACTCACTCAATTTTCTACGGGAGCCCGCCATCTTAGTTTAAATACGTGAGGACGTCTGACCAGCCCCTCACCACAACCTTAACTACTAGCGTTGCCGTCATCCTGGACCATGTCGAGGCAACTCTATAAAAGTTAAGAGTGACACACCTTATCCAAATGGATGCATTACGTGAAAGCGGCACAGTGTAACTCCGAATTGTCTAGCCTGCTTCAAAGAAAATAATTACACCAAGCAATTTCTAAATCAACTGGTCTGCCAATTTGTGAGTGTCATCTGTGGTAATTTCATTTGTTATTCGAAATCAAATAAACTCTGGCTCACATCGCTCCGAAAACGGTGCACACTGTTAGAACAGGAAAGCCAGAATAGAAGACAAATAAGGTTTCAGCGCCATCTTCTGGCCCTTTTTTATACATCTGCCAGATAAATAATTCTCAACGAAGTTACACAAAGTTAAATGGGATAAAGCCACCGTCTTGACTCCTTTTTAGGTCTCGCGCCTAGCGTTGCAGTGCACAGCACTGCTCGCGCAGCGCGAGACCTTTAGAAAGGGCTTCTGAAAACGACCCACACGCTCGTGCGTGTGGTTTTGTTTTCAGAAGCCCACATTAGCTGTAGCGTGCGTTTTTTCAAAAACGGCACGGGATTGGGCAAAGGCGGGCGCATGTCCCGCCTTCGCTCCTCCCATTCCCGACGGTGGCCAGAACGCGCAGCAGCGCGCGTTCGCCTCGCTCCCTGGCCCCCGCTCCTCTGTGATGCGCGCGCACCACTGGTTTAGATTCCGCGTTCGGATCGTCATTGCCTCTTGAATATCTGCTGTTTCAGGGGAGAGGCCTGCTAAGAGAGGAGGGGTACCTGGTCCTACGTAGCGGGCGTTCCTTGCGTTTTCCATCTTCATCTCCCCAGGCCGAGGTGGGGCGACTGGGCTCACGGGGCGAGATTCCTTCTCGCTGTTTTCTGCTTCCCGCGGGGCTGCACTCGGTTTGAGGCCCACTGTTGCTTCCACACCCTCGCTGCACTCATTACCTTCATTTAGCCGAGTAAACGTGCCGAGGCCCCCGTGCTCGTCACTGCACGGTCCTTCTGTCGTCTGATGCTGGATTAAAGCCGCCTGGCTCCTGGGCAGCTCCTCGGCCCCATCTGCGGTCTGAGCTGCGTCCATACCCACAGTTGCTTTTCTGCCGCCCCTTAGAGCCGGGAGGGTCTCCTCGGTGGGCACTTGATCCCCAGCGGGATCCCAGACCGGCTGCTCCCTGGTGGGCAGCTGTTCCCTTTGCTGTGACTGTCCTCTTCGTCTGCCTGGAGCCCGTATAATTAAAGGGTTAACCGCTGTAAACACGCCGGGCTGTCTGAGGCATGATGCCTCTTACCTAAGCATGCACGTCCCTCTCTTCGTGAATGTCCCTCTCTCTGAGTGCACGTCCCTCCCTGTCCCTTCCTCTTGAGTGCACGTCCCTTCCACTTGAATGCAGCGCATGACGCAAACTGAACTACCTCTTGGCACTGAAATAACGAGCTCTGAAAGCGTGCAATACTCCTCCCCTGAGACGGAAAGGGTAGGTGCCAGCCGTGGTACCAACGGTCTTCCAGAGCCACGGTAGGTATGGGCACAAGTAGCGCTGTCTGCTCCACACGCAGACCGGACTCTGCGTCGTCACGTGGAAGTGTTTCAGGCCCTGTGCGCTGGTCCCTTGTGAGATTGTGAGGGGAAGGTTGACCACCGGGTTCAGCAGCACGAGCCCAGGACGGGGTGGTGGTGTCGGCTGGTACCGGCAGTGTCGCACCGGTGGCATATGATGCTATGTAGGGGTGGCTGCGAGGCTTTACCCCCTGACACTGTTCACGGCTGCTGGTTCTCTGACACGTCCGTGCTGGGCTGGACGTGTGCGAGGTCTGTCTGCTGTGATGTGGTCTGTTGTGTTTGTGATGTGTCTGCCGGGCGGTGCGATGGTCCCTTCGCATCTGATGCACTTGTATTGTGCTGCAATATTTATATAGTGCTTACTGCCCATATGTGGGCGCAGAGCGCTTGCCTCCATGGGTACCACCCTGCTCCGTGTAGGGTGCGTGATTGGAAGGATGTTATTGTCGTTTTGACCCTATGTACTACAAATACCCACAGCAACGACTCCTCTCTCTCTCTCTCCAAGATCTGTGGCTTCCGGTCACCCGGTGCGTCAGTTCAGAGTGAGCGGCCTATGTCTGCTGGGTGAGCCTTGTGCAAGTGCAAGCAAACGGCGCAAAATTGTGCATATTGAGTGTTGCAGTGCAAGGTGAGCAATGTGTATGCAGGGTGGGTGGTGTGGGTGTACGGATGAGTGGTGAATGTGCAAGGGGAGTGAGGTGAGTGCAGGGTGATCAATCAGCATGAGAGGTGTGTGGGTTTGTCCAAGGTGAGAGGTGGGTGAATGCAGGATAAGCAGTGTCTAGGTTTGCATTGATTGGAGCTGGCTGCGGGGCGAGTGGAGGGTGTTTGCAGAGTGACAGGAGGATGAGTGTGCAGGGTTTGAGGTGGATGAGTAAGCGGGTGAGCTGTGTATGTACAGTTAGTGGTGTAAGATTGTACAAGCTAAGCTGTGTGTGTAGGATAAGCTGAATTTAGGTGCATGATTAGCAGTCTGTGTGTAAAGTAAGTGGTTGTCTGTGCAGGAGAGTGATGTGTGACTAGTCTAGGAGTGCAAGGTGAGTTTGTGTGTGCAGGATGAGTGCTGAGTATGCAGTGTGAGAGGTGTGTGCACCGGTGAGAGACGTGTGCACGCCGGTGAGAGACGTGTGCACAGGTGAAAGACGTCTGCCAGCATGGTAAACTGTCAGCATGAGTGGTGTATGAGTTCAGAGTGAGAAGTGTATTGTGGAGTATGAGTTCAGGGCTAAAGATCAATTGTGCAGGGTGTTAGGCGTGTCAGTGCTGGGAGAAAAGTCTGAGCAGTGTCTGAGTTCAGGGTGAGCGGTCTCTGGCGTGCAGGGTTAGCAATGTTAGTGCAGGGTGAGTGTACAGGTGGGTGAGGGCAGGGTGATTGTATAGTGTGCTGTATAAAATGCCTGTGGTGGGTGAGAGATGTAGGAGTGCGGCATAAGAGGTCTGTCAGTGCAGGGTGAGTGGTGTGCCTGGGTGATTGCAGAGCGAACACTTTGTATAAATGCTGGGTGAGAGGAGTGCTCTTGTGAATTCAGAGTGAGTTGCATGGTTTTGTGAGTGCAGCACATTGCCAATGCTTGTTACTCTTGCCTTGCTCCCTACTTCCTTCCTCCTCCTCACCATCCTTTGCTATCCCTTCCCAACTTTCTCTATTCTTTTTGCTCTTGCTTTTCCCCCTACTTCCTTCCTCGCCCTCACCATCTTTTGCTATTGCTTCCCACCAAACAGATGTGCACTCCCGGCTGCTCGGGCGAATCTTTGGGCATCTCATCCAGACCACATCTGGAAAAATAGCAAGGAGAAATAGGGGATGGACAGACACTTTTGTTTTTAGTGGCTAGCATTCATCCCTCATTTTTGATTAATATTCACACAAAACGATGTTTGCACTCATCTGTGGGCAAACCAAAGCGTAATCCCAAGCAGTAATTGTAATGATTCATTATCAATATTTAGTCCGGTCTAAATAATAATAATGAATTAATACAATTACTACTTACGATTACGTTTTGAGCCACAGATCATCCATCACTTGCTGTTGTTGATAGGAATCTTACAGTTCCTAAAACCTTGGTACAACAGTGAAACAAAGCAGACAGGCTACCCAACCAGGCTCAGGCACTCACAAGTTAAATGTGGGAGTTACCTCTCAACCCCCACCAACAGCCCCCATCTTTATTGTGCTTTAAAAACGGAACATTCCAAAACATGAATTTAGGAAACATATTGTAGGTTTGTATATCTGTGAATGCCTGTAAGACTATCTGGCATGGCATGATTGTTCTTTTCCACAAACAGTGGTTCTACTACGCAATAAGAAAACGAGCTTTTGCTATGCAATAGGTGTCGCATTTGCGAGAGTTTGAGCTATTGGCATTGTAAATACCAATGCCTTTTATTTCTGTATTTTAAAAACCTGCAAGCGGTGCGTAAACAGGCACTTTGTACTTGCAGTCGTTGCTTACGAGAAGCAACGCTGGCAGTAACTATGCCTTTTATACTGCCAGCCTTCCTTTTCGTAAGCAAAGACTATAAGTACAAAGGGCGTGTTTATGCACCGCATACAGCTTTTCGAAACACATAAATAAAAGGCATTGTCGTTTACAATGCCAATAGCTCAAACTTTAGTAATGCGAGACCTATTGCATTGTAAATGCTTGTTATACATCTGCCAGATAAATAATTCTCAACTAGTTACACAAAGTTATATGGGATAAAGCCACCTTTCTTGCCTCCTACTCCTACATCTGCCATAAAAACATTTCTCAAAGAAGCTACATGAAGGCAAATGTGATAGAGAGAATGTATCTTTGCTCAGACCATAGAATCTGATAAGGGCTGACTGCCTACACTCCCTGCTTATGGGATTGTTACTGGAATTGGCTTGTGGACATTGTCTCCTCCCAATATGGCTGGCATTGAAAAATGCTGATACTCCCCCTGCGTTTGGAGTGTCCCCCTGGTTCGGGCCAAATGATGCTTACTGTAAAAGCATGGTTACTGCTTGATTCCTGATTGCGCCTCGGCATTTCTACCATTCAACCATGCACCCGCCTAACCCCACCCGGAACTCGAATCTCGTGCGTTACGGACCCAACTCCTGGTCCATTAACTACCCAGACAAAATGACCAGTAATGCAAAAAAGAACTTCAAGCACAGTACTCTAAAACAACACCCGGAAACACTCATTGTAGATAACTACCACACAGCGACCAACGGCAACACGAAAACTAACTTCATTTTTTACACTAATCGCCCGACTAAATGGAAAAACACCTTCTCTCTTCACCTTAAAGTCGCCAAGTCAGTAATCATTCCCTATGGTGAAAAAATCTCCACTACTATCTCTCCGACCTTCAAAGGGGAACTCACCATTTCCATCTACAGAACTGGAACCATTCTCATACAGGCCACCGACCCGCACCACTTTTGACCGCCACTTCCCCACACTTCTTTCCTCGTTAACTCAACTGAGCCACCAAACCCTATCTCCCCTATCCCCCACCACCCTCACTAATAACGTGGAACTGATCCAATCTCCCTGCCCTGAAGAACCTCTCTTCAACTCATGGACATCCACCATCACTCACTACAATCACACTACCCCCATCATTACTCTCCGCCGCCAAACACCCACCATTATTACATCAACTGTCACACCAGGAACAACAAAATCACAATTAACAAACACCACAAGGCCGATCTCGATCTTGTCAGCTCGGACTTTAACCTCAGCCCTCCCACGACTGAAATCCCTACAGGCACTCCCCTCTCGACCCCTGATAATCTGAACCCTCCCTCACAAACTACCCCTTCCTCCAACACAGACCCTTTTCCCCCCGACCCTTACTTCCCCCTTGTCCAAAGTCATCTCCAATCCAGCGGTCACTCTCCCCCCTACCACCACTGCACACTCCCCTTCCGATGTCCCACATCCACAGGCACAACCTGTCTCCACCGCTTACCTCACTGACAACCCCCGTGACTTCCCCATGTCCAACGTCTTCACCAATCCAGCAGACACTTTCCCCCCTATTATCACTGCCCACTCCCCTTCCGCCGTCGCACACCCACATACACAACCTGCCTCCACCGCTAATCTCATTGACATTCCCCGGAACTCTGACTTCCTTCCTAGAATTTCTCTCCCTCCTCACTTGGACAGTAGACCCTCTACTCCTCCTCTGAACTCCTTGAATGGGAGCATTACTAATCCGGCTCCCTGCGTCCAACCTCTCCCCTCTCCTAATCCCACTGATTCCGTCCAATCCCTGACCCCTGTTCACTCTCCCTCCATAGACCCAAGTCATTCTCGACCCCTGCCAAAAACCTTAAACTTTTTCAGCTCAATAACACAGCAACTGAACAGAATGGAGCAGAAAATTAACTCCCTTGCTGTCGATTTCCTATACTTACAACAAGACCTTCTCAACAGGACCAAGCCACTGTGCTCCCTCTCCCCGGGTAGATTTGCTCATACCTCCCTCAATACCTCTCCCATGGCCCCACAGAGCACCCCCCGACCCTCCAGTCCGTCAACGAGTCAGGCACTTCGACCCAACCGGGATCGCCACCCCTTTCGGTACTGAAACCTGATGTGATCAACGACTCTTACCTCGCTCTGAGCCAGAAGTCAGCCCCTTTCCCCATCCCTGTTATTGTTGGCACTAACAGAATCCCTAAAACTGTCCACTCGCCTAGACCTCCTGCTCAATACTCCTCTATCCACCTAGCTCCCCCACCATCAAGGCTCCCCGCCCTCTCTCGTGCATGCTCCTAAACTGCAGATCAGCAGTACAACACACCACAGACATTGCTGAAGCTCTACTCGCTGAAGAAATTGACATCGCTTTCCTCACAGAATCCTGGCTCAATGTCCACTCCACCCCCATTCTTGACATTCTCACCCCTCCAGGGTACAACATCATCAGACAAGACAGGCCAATCAAAACTGGGGGGGACTAGCCATCATTCACAAAGCTGGAATACAGATTACCAAACTTAAACCTGCAGAATACCTATCGTTTGAATACCTGGGTGTCGAACTCACTGCCAAGGGCACCTCTCCCATCAAATTCCACACCATCTACCATCCTCCTGGAGAGCGTACCCTTTTCCCCGAAGAACTAACAGACCTAATAACACGTTTCTCCATGACAGACACAAAAGACGTGTTCCTGGGTGACCTCAACATCCACTGGAATGACCCAGAAGACTCCACTGTCCAGAACCTATCCAACCTACTTGAAATATACAATCTCAAACAACTCTGCAATGAACCAACTCACATCAAAGGTGCAACACTGGATGCGATCATTACCAACAATGAACTGGTCTCTCTGAGAGCGATTTCTCCCATTGACTGGTCAGACCACCACCTCATTCTGTTCAAGATTGATGCACTTGTCAGCCACCAACCTATTCGTGATGACAAACCTAAGCACTGGACCAGAAACATCAAAGAAGTCCCTTTACCCGAACTTGAATCCAGGATTCATGCCCATCTACAACTCCAACCCTCATCATGGACGGCCGATGACCTCACTACACACTTTAACTCAAAAATGACAGAGGTTTTAGACCAAGTAGCTCCACTCAAACAAATGAGGCGAACCAAATCTAAACCCTGGTTCAATGTGGATCTGAATAACGAAAGGCGTCAACTCAGACAAACGGAAAGGTCTTGGAGACTAAACCCCTCGACCTTGCACCTAGCGCAACTTAGATCTGCTCGGCAGGCATACAAAAACACATTTTCAGTGAAAAGGCGTCTTTCTTCCGCAGCCAACTAGATCTGGTGAAAAACAGACCGAGAGAACTCTTCAACATTGTCAAAAGCCAAACAAACTGCACTCCCTCTAACGAAATCAAAGCCACCAAAGAGCGATGTGAAGAAATTGCCACCTTCTTCACTAATAAAGTCTCAAAAATTGATCAGTCCTTCCTCCAAACCGCAAACCCTCCTTCCCTCTTAAACTGCCCCCGTTTAACCACCCTTGACCAATCAGAAAGAGTTCTTACCAAGGACAATCAGGTCTGCCTCCAGCTAAAAAACAATGCGCATTGGTCCGACTTTGAGCTAATGTCGGAAAACGAGGTCTTCAGTATAATTTCTAACCTAAAACCTTCCTCCCACACTATGGACCCCCTCCCATCCACAATTATAAAAGAACTCAACCACACCATTTCCCCTTTCTGGACAAAAATCATCAACGCCTCTCATCTCAGGCTGTGTCCCAGACTCCCTTCAACTAGGACAAATCACACCCATTCTCAAGAAACCAGGGGCCGACCCTAATGATCTTAACAACCTCAGACCTATCTCCAACCTCCCGTTCCTTGCGAAAACATTGGAGAAATGCGTTCTCCACCAACTCAACAAACACATTGATGAGTTCAACCTCCTCGACACCTTTCAATCAGGATTCAGGAAAGGCTGTAGCACTGAAACAGCTATGCTCAACATCTCTGACGATATTCACAAGGCTTTAGATGAAGGTGATGCCTGCCTTCTCATCCTTATTGACCTATCTGCGGATTTCGACACTGTAAATCATCCAGCTCTTCTGGAGACCTTGTCGAAGCGCTCCGGCATTAATGGCACAGTACTAAAATGGTTCACCTCCTTCCTTCAACACCGCTCGCAACAAATTAAAATCAACTTCTGTCTCTCGAAGCCAACAAAAGTCACACTTGGGGTCCCGCAAGGCTCGATCCTCTCCCCGTCCCTCTTCAATCTCTTCATGGAGCCCCTCACAATCATCTTGAAAAAAGCGGGAGTGAACTACCACCTTTACGCTGATGACACCCAAATCTATTTCAAAAACAAGTCTCCCAGCGACATCCGACACCTCAATGTCACTCTAACCGAGATCCAAACTTGGTTCAACGCTAACCACTTAAAGCTCAACCTAGATAAAACTGAACTAATCCTATTCTCTCCAAAAAGCAACCATCGACCAATCCAAGAGTGGCTCAAGAATCTGGTTGCCCTAAACTGCCCCCTCGTCCTATCCGACTCAGTTAAGTCTCTAGGCATCACCCTTGACAAGAACTTATCAATGGAGGCCCACATCAAAAACTCTGCAAAAGGTGCTCTTTTCTCACTAAAACACCTCAAGAAATTGAAACCTTTTCTTCCCCAGGATGACCTCAAGACAGTAGTTCAATCCCTAGTTCTCTCTAAAATCGACTACGGGAACGCCATCCTAACAGGGACTCCAAAGCTCACCTAGCCCCACTAAGGGCAGTGCTGAACATGGCCGCTCGACTCATATCTGGAGTGAAAAGATTTGAACACATCACTCCAGCTCTCAACTCCCTCAACTGGCTTCCCATGGAAGGGAGGTGTATTTACAAGCTGGCCTGCATCACACACAAAACCCTTCACTCTCCGGCCCCCAACTATCTGAACAACAAACTGGTAAGAGCAGGTCAATCCAGAACGCTGAGAAGTTCCAACTCACTCCTTCTTATCCCTCCGAAACTGAAAAAGAAAACCACCCAATACCGATCGTTTTCTGGCAACGCTCCCAGGATGTGGAACGCTCTCCCTAGAGTCCTCAGATGCAACCCCTCCTTCTCCTGTTTCAAAAGGGACCTGAAACTCCATCTCCTTAACAAATACTTTCCTGACCAACGTCAACTAACCTAGACTTCAATATCCGAGTTGACTCCTCTCTCTCTTGACATTCAAGGATAGTGGTGACCGGATTGTGTTAACCACCTTCGTTTGTTTTCTCTCCCTCCGCTGCACTGTTTATCTATTTTTCATGTTGTATTTTTTATCTCTGTTTTGCTTCCTTACTGCCTTCCTACTATGTAATGCAATTTCCTTTGGTTTTTTACAGTGTGTATGTAAAGCGCTCTGATACCTACGGGTCTAGCTAGCGCTATATAAAACTTTTAAAATAAAAAATACATTTGCCAAGCCGTAACATCAAATCAAATCAGGGACATTTGTACAGCGCACATATCACTCGGAAGTCTCATGGCGCTTGCGGACGTCTCTGAATTGAGTATCGTTTAGTTGTCGAATAGCCATGATTTCAGCTTTTTGCGAAAGCAATTGTGATCAGGGATAGTGCGTAAATTCAAGGGAAGTTTGTTCCAGGAGACAGGAGCACAATAGGAGAAAGACCTTCCTCCATTTCTTGCAGTGCGGATTTTGAGAGGAGTAAGAAGGGATCCATTGCTCGATCTTAGCGATCTACAAGGCTGGCACCAGCGTAGTTTTTTGGACCAGTAGCCCGGGCCTTTTCCGTACATGCTTTTATGTGCGAGACAGAGAGTCTTAAATAGGATTCTCTGTCTGACTGGGAGCCAATGAAGAGATCTCAGACAGGGGGCAGACGAGGATCTTGGCGGAAGATTCAGAACCAGTCTGGCCGCAGTGTTCTGCAAAATCTGGAGTTTTGTAAGAAGGCCTTCATTGATTGAGGATAATAGGGCATTTCCATAGTCCATGCGATTTATTATCAGTCCCTGGACTAGTGGTTTCCTAGCCTCTATCGAATCCATTTGAAAACCTTTCGTAGATTACGCATCACTCCAAAACATGAGCCAATTATGTGGTTGGTCTGATTTTTCATTGATAATTGGCTGTCCATATGAAAACCTAAATTCCGTACCGTCGGTTTAGGTGTTGGACAAGGGCCAAGGTTCGGGGGCCACCAGTCGTGAGACCAGTGCTCGTGAGCATTGCCGAAGAGCATGATCTCGGACTTGCCTCCATTTAATTGAAGATGGTTTGTATTCATCCACCTATCAATGTGGGACATACATTTTTTTAAACGCTGCTTTGTTTCTAATGGATCTGGTCCAAGAGTGACCAGGATCTGCGTGTCGTCAGCATACGACACAACATCAAAACCGTAAGATCTGATCACCTTGGCCAGTGGCGTCATGTAAAGATTAAAAAGAGTCGGACTCAAGATAGAGCCCTGTGGCACTCCCATCATGACTGGTCTGTTACATGAAACAGTGTTTCCCACCTGAACCGTTGTAACTCGGTCTGTTAGGTAGCTTTGAAACCATTTTAAGGCGTTTCCCCTGACGCCAATCTCCCAGAGCCAATGTTCTAAAATGCCATGGGAGATGGTGTCCAAGGCGGCAGAAAGGTCAAGCAGGACAAGAATTATGGACTGACGTTTGTCCAAAGCCAGTCTAATGTTGTCTGTTACCTCCACCAGTGCTGTCTCTGTACTATGGGCCGCCCTGAAACCCGACTGTGAGGAATCGAGTAGCCCATGGCTCTCTAAATATGTGACAAGCTGTTGATTTACTAGTGATTCCAGTGCCTTCCCAAAATAGGGTAGCAGTAAAATAGGACGATAGTTTGAGCAGAGTTTAGGATCTGCTGTAGATTTTTTTAGAATAGGCCTAACTCTAGCAGCTTTCCATATTTTTGGGAATTCAGCTTCCGATAATGATGTGTTAAATAAGTTGGTTAGACTTTCCAATAACACAGGCGCGATGATGGGGAAGTTTTTAGGAGAGACCGTGTCAGTGGGAGACCCTGATTTTATTTTTAGCATGACAGTTTCCACTGACACGATGTTAAAGTTAGTAAATTCGTCCAAGGTATAAGGAAGGTCTAAGGACATACTGGACGCATTTTCTAAGTGGTCATTAATTATTTGGGATGGAAAGGAATGATGGATTGTAGCAATTTTATCTTAAAAAAATTTGGAAAGAGAATCCGTCCATTCTTGGGAATTGGGGTTAATGACTGAGCGGGAGGTGTTGTGAATTCTTTTAGAACTCTATAAAGCTCCTTGCAGGAGTTCGCTGCCTTGTCTATTCGGTTTAGGAAGAATAATTTTTTTGCTTGCTTGATGTCCTCCATATAGCCGTGGTGGATGTTTTTGTATATTTCACGGTCGATCATGTCTTTGCTTTTTCTCCATTTCCGCTCTGCTGTTCTACATGAGAGCTTCACTATCTTTAGTTGCTCAGTGAACCAGGGAGCAGCCCTAGATTTAACATTGACTTTAGTAAGGGGAGCGATTTTGTCTAGTGCAACCGTAATGGCCTTATCAAAGGCCATTGCCGCACAGTTAATATTTTCCTTCTGGTTTGGATGGGGCAAGCTAAAATGTTTAGAAAACAGAGATGAAGTAACTTTGCGCCAAGATCTTGCCATATTTGTTCACTTCTGGGGTCCTCTTTGATCCTATGGACTGGAATACTAAATTTAATTAGATAGTGATCTGACCTTAGCAATGGGATGGGAGGTTCTATGGTGATGTCTGGAGAATTAGAAAAAGAAGATCAAGCGTATGTCCTGCGTTGTGGGTGGGCTCTGTTACCAGTTGAGTCAGCCCTAATGTGTTAATATTTGTAATCAACTGATCTGTGTCTGAATTCGACAGAATCTCGGCGTGATAATTAAAATCACCTATTAGGAAAAAAAAGTCGGAGGCCAATATTTGCGGGGCGATTATCTCCAGTAGTTTGTCTAGGAAATCGCTTTTAGGACCGGGTGGTCGGTATATTAGAGCTCCCCTCCACGTGCCCCCAGTTAGGCCTTCTATCCTAAAGCTACATAATTCTAATTGGTTTGAACTTATAGTTTCTAAAGAGGTGATGGTCAAGCCAGTGATAGCGGCTATGAGTAGACCTCCTCCTCTAGTTTCTTTCCTATCCACTCTGGTTATGTTGTATTGAGGAGGAAAGGCGATCTGTACATCGGTGGAGGCGTGCTCATGTAGCCAGGTTTCAGTGACAAAACAGATGTCAGGGGTCTCCGTGTCTATGAGGCTCCACATCTCCACAGAATGCTTCGGAATGGAGCGTGCGTTAAGATAGCTGGCACTTAATGGTTTAGTGTTTCTGAAATGATTTGAGTCATGAGAAGTTTGGACTTTATTCGATGAGGTGGATCCTATTGTACGCGATATACCTTGGGTACTACTAAGTTCCTCTTCTAATGTGTCGGAGGGTCTGAGATGGAATGTATTTAAATCTTTTAGCTCTTTACTAGAGTATATTAGCGGTGCCATGGAATCTGCTAATGAAAAAGAGAAGACACCAGAACGATAGTCAATACTGAGTACAAAATGGTGAAAATATTGCAGGGATCGTGGCAGCTGGCAGCGGTCAGGCGCGGACGGGCGCAGACGGGCTTGCCTTTGGCGCGCCGCTGCGCGCGTCCGCGCCGTGCCCTGCTTTATATGGGGTGAACGGTTGATGGCGAAAACTAAAATGCTAACTGCAAGTTCCGGTCGGCAAACCGGAAGTTGTTTTATTGCCTTGATGTCCATCCGTACGATCGGCACAAGCCGTGACGGACCGGGGACATTAGCAGCTGATTTGTGCAGCAGGTAAGAAAATTTAAAATACAAAGAGTATATGCGGCGCAATTTAAAAGTGCATAAAGATACAATTTACGTGATGGCGACTAACTGCAATTTAGCAGAGAAGTAAATTTGGTGAAATTGATAGCGTTCTTAATGTCAAGGCTACCATGAAACATTAGCGAATATCTGCACTAACGAATATCAGCAGGCCAGTAGCTTACAACGATACTCACAGAGCGCCGCTGCGCGCGTCCGCGCCGTGCCCCGCTTTATATGGGGTGAACGGTTGATGGCGAAAACTAAAGTGCTAACTGCAAGTTCCGGTCGGCAAACCGGAAGTTGTTTTATTGCCTTGACGTCCCTCCGTACGATCGGCACAAGCCGTGACGGACCGGGGACATTAGCAGCTGATTTGTGTAGCAGGTAAGAAAATTTAAAATACAAAGAGTATATTCGGCGCAATTTAAAAGTGCATAAAGATACAATTTACGTGATGGCGACTAACTGCAATTTAGCAGAGAAGTAAATTTGGTAAAATTGATAGCGTTCTTAATGTCAAGGCTACCATGAAACATTAGCGAATATCCGCACTAACGAATATCAGCAGGCCAGTAGCTTACAACGATACTCACAGTGCGCCGCTGCATGGTCTTCAGTGCACACATTCACTAAGCACTACTGTGTAGATATTCAAATGAATAAGGAAGCGCAAGTGGGACAGAAGGTCTTACAACACATATTCAGTAACCAGAGCTCATCTTCCACCCAGCCACCACAATAATGAGAAACCGCTACAAAGTCTATGCACAGCATAGTGAATCCAGAAAGATTCACGCTGCAAAACGTATAGTTTCTTACCTGTCTGTGTAGTTTTGCAGCTTGAAGACTTTCTGGATTCACTAGCGATCCCACCCTCCTCCGCCAGAAAGATGAGACAGGAGGAAGAGGATTAAAACAATAGAAAGACTTTAAAAGTTAAAAGAAGAGAAGAAGTAGCACAAGACAAGAAAAAAGAATCCGAAGATGGCGCCCAAAGGTGGGAGCTTCCGGAGGAAGCGCGTCGACGTCACGAAGGACACCAAATGGTGGTATGTCGACGCCCACCTGGGCCATGAAAAAAAGAAAGACTACAATTCCGGACCCAACCACTAGATGGCGGAATAATGCACAGCATAGTGAATCCAGAAAGTCTTCAAGCTGCAAAACTACACTGACAGGTAAGAAACTATACATTTTTTGGGCTGGAGGTGGGTCATGGGTAGTTTTCTGTGCTGGGGGTTGGAGGTAGTTTTCAGGGATGGGGGGATTAGGGCTACTTTTCAGGGCTGGTGGGACCAGGGCTGAATCCGAGGCCCCCACCAAAATTTCATGACCTGCCTCTTTGCAGAGATTGACTGGAATAGTCGTAGTCCGGGCAGTCCTCAAACAGAATTTATCAAAGCTCCGGAAAGACTTCCAAGAACTGGGGAACAGAGATGACCAACTAGAAACAACCCAAGATGAGCTTATCGTGGATCTTGAGGAATATCGCTCCCGTTTGGTCACTATGACTGACCAATTGATCACACTCCAAGAGAAGCAGGAAGATCTCAAAAATCGGTCTAGCTGATGTAACCTTCAGATTCGGGGAGTGTCCCTGGCAAAGAGGGCAAGGACATGAAAGCTTTTATTCAAGGCCTGGCGGACTCCCTCTTCGATGACCGTGGGCCAGTCTCCCTGCGCATTGATAGGGCGCACTTGGGCGGACCCAGGAATGGGGCCACAAAGCGCACTCCTGACATTCTCATGTGTTTTCACTACTTTGAAGATCAAGAGGCGATCTTGGAAGCTGCGAGGCGCGTTGGCCCGATAAGATACAATGGCGACGATTTTCAAATCTTTCAGGACCTATCTCCAACCAAACTGATCAAGAGAGGATAGTTTTGCCCAGTTACCAAGTTTCTGCACAACAACAAGGTTAAATATATATATTTTTTATTTTACAGAGTTTTATATAGCGCAAACTTGACCCAAAGGTATCGGGTATCAGAGCGCTTTACATAGCACCAGTTGCGTTACATGAGGACACATTCATTTTTTTTTTTGTGAGGTGCGGGGAGATTGTGATTTGCCCAGAATCACAGGATGTTCAGCGTCATTGCCGAGACTCTAACCCGGTTCCCCAAATTCGAGGTCGACCGCCCTAGCCTTTAGGCCAACTCCTCTCCCCATATCATTGGGGGTAGCCCTTTCGTATACTGTCTGAATGGCAGGGTAAGCGTTGGTCCCTCAGGTTTCTGAAAGAAGCGTGCTCAATATTAAATGTCCCCTCCCCAGAGCCTGAGACAGATCCCCAAGAGAGCCGATCCAGCGGAAGAGCCCGTAATGGACACAAGTACGGAAGGGACGCAAAAGGGGCAATCCCCAAACAGGAAGAAATCCTTCCAGAAAAGCAATCCGCCTTTGACCACGTGCAAAGAGTTAGTGGTATATCCATGCCGAGCCCGCAGTCCTCGTTGACCTCTATTTCAGACAATGAGTTGGCCCCTAATTGATCCTGGCGTTGGACGCCTAAGGTATTAGAGTTGAGATGCGGGCTGCTCCCGGGGCCCACAGCAGTCTTCGTAATGTTGCTCTGTGACAGCGGGCGTTGCTGCCCCAGGGCGGCGACGTCCTGGACTGGTGTTGACAGAGGCCTTATTCCCCTTCAGGTTTTGATCCTTTCTTCCATATTGGACTGCAGATGTCGCTCAGGAGCCACATGGAGTGTTCCAGTTTCAGCTCTACATGGTCCAGCTACATTGATGTTCTTTGTTTATTTTGTGTTCTTTTTTTAGGATTGTTTTGAGGAAATTGGGGTTTTGGGAGGTAAGTTTTCTGTCATCCTAGTTCACTATATTTATATTGTGAGTAATAACACCTAAAAGTGTTCGATTATATAAAAACACATACTGAAACCAGTAAATACTATATTCATAGTCGTCTCGTTGATAGTGTTAATGGTAATGGCATATGTAATCCGACCTGTAAGATCTTTTGTGAAATTTTTAATTGCATCCGTCACATCAAGGGTGAGTTCATGACCATTGCATTTTGTGTGCGAGTTATGGCTTGCATGGCTTTTGTGCTAGTTATGAACTGTGAAGCTAAGCATAGCTGGTTAATTTCATTGGTGTTCAGGCTTTGTACCCACAACTCCTTTTTCTGTAGTCTTGCAGTGAAAAATTCTCTCTCAATCTCTCTCTGCATCTCTATATCTGAGAGAGAGAGAGAGAGAGAGAGAGAGAGAGAGAGAGAAAGAAAGGTAGCTAGACAGGCTTCCTTGTTCTGTTGTTTTTCCAAGAAAGTCTTCCCAACCATCACTTAAAAACTTTCACTCAACATCTTTTGGCCTTAGCATTGCTTACTTTCTCTTTTCATAAAGAAAACTTTCCCTTGTCACAGAAATACCATCTCTGCTTTGTTAAATATCCTTCCTGTGTTAGAAAGCACAGACTTATCCACTCAATATCTATCTAGTTTGTCACCCTGATTTTCATTTTCCGAAGAAATGTCCCCACTGCCAGAAAATGTCATGAAGGATAGGAAGGAAATTCACCTGTATAGGCTCCAGGAAGACCAATACAGATGTAAGGAGTCTACATCAGAGGTTAAAGGGGCGTAGACATGGGGCCTCTTACCACTGCTTGTTCCAGCTCGTCCATTTGGAGATCTAAAGAGAAATCAAGACTTGGAAAATGTTGTCTTACCTTGTCCAGTCAACGTTAAAAGATGTCAACATCAAGGCATTCAATGACACGCACGTTTTCTCAGAACCTGTCAGCAGACTGGATCAGGAAATTAGAATGATTCCTTCTATTTCAAATTCAGAATATACCTGAGCATACTCTGTCTTGGGAGTAACTTCTCAAGTGTACATTTTTTTATTTACTTCTCTTCCAAAATATTCGTTCCCAGGTGCACATCACTATCCGCTTTTATGCATCAGCCACAGTCTCAACTGCTAGTTGCACATTCTGTGAAACTTCCGCTTTTAGACGTTCAAGGGTACCCTGATATGCCTAGTGACCTTTTTGGCAACTTTTATTAGCAGTGATTCACAAAGAACTCATTTAAGTGCAAACATTAAACAATAATGCTAACTCCCGAAGTTAGAATCGATACAACCGTATGAGACATTTATTTGAAAACAGTTCAACTTGCACCACTGATCTAGCACTCAAAGCCGGTTACACAGTGATATAACTGGAAAACAAGTGTAAGATACAGATTTACAAAACAGAATGAGCAATAAGAACAAGCTACAGAGATGAGCTGGATGAGAAAATTGTTGATTCTAAATAGTAGCTAGATTACTGTAGCTAATGGCAGATTTGCTTATTTACGTTATTTCGGCCATGTTAATAAAAGTTAATCAGGACAAAAGGTTAGTCAAGGAGTATTCCAAGGAAAGGAGGCAAATTATTCTGAATTGTGCTAGGAATTGAACAAGAAGCATTAAAAAAAAAAAATTAATGGAGTAACATGGCCAACAGTGAAAACACGTACCACACGTCGCAGTGTGAAAGTATTCCTATATTTAATAAAAATGCATGGTACCCCGATTTTGAAACAAATAGTGGATCCGCACAGAATGAACTATTATAAACTTCAAAGGTAATATGGTGTACAAGTGGACTAAAAATGCATGTGTGAGGCAAAAAACAAGTCATAGTTGCATATGGAATTTACATTTTCATGTAATACTGAAAACGTAGCATAAAGATGTGCATACCAATCCTTACAGAAAAATATGATAAATGTTAGCCGCAATGGAGATCAGCAGTGACTTACTAAAGTACCTGATAAATTATGGTTCACGGTGCAGCTGGCAGAGCAACCATCACAAACTAACTGAAGGGTTCAGCCCACACACAGTTATGTAACTTAATAAAGATAGAGGTGATTATGGGAGTCAATTACACTTTCACAGAGTGATGGGCAGAACATGCTGCGTGTGCTTGAAAAAATTCAAAATAGAGAAGCAAAAATAATAATGAGGGGAAAACTAAGTACACCAAGCTCCCACAACAGACCTATCGCAAGTGACCAAGGGCCATAAACAAGGTACCTCTCACATGGATGGGATGGGACCTTATCAAAATGACAGCCGCAATGTCCTGTGCCTGATCATTAAGCCAGGTCTTCTGAAAACATTTCCAACAGAATAGAAGTGATAGTTTTTGAATAATTTCTTCCATTTTTAGGTCGAGCTTAGCGTTGCAGCGCATGCGCTACTCGCTCTGCGAGGCATGCTGTAGTAGGATATGTTTTAGAAGTGGAGTGGAAGCCCCGCCCATATTTTTCATTGGCTTGTGGCATTGTCTTTGGGAAACGCTGGCTTCCGATTCAATATGAGGCTTCTTAGCCCCTCCTTGTTACCGCCCTGCCTCCTTTTGTGCCCGCCCATCAGGACTGGATCTTTTACTTGCGGTGTTACACGGTCGGCGTTGTAGTCGGTGAGCACTATTTTCTTTCATGACTAATGTATGTACGTGCTTACGGAGGTTTGATACGTTTAAATGTATACTGGTGTTTCAAATCGGAACATTTAAGGAGCAGCTAAAGCGCTAAACCTGGCCCAATCCACTACCCCCAGTCCAGAGGCCTTGGTGGGAGGGGGGAACGGTGTGTATTTTTCATGGCCCCCACCTTTGAAATAGGAGCGGTGCTTCCCTCAACCATCTCCATACGAATGTGCTGTTAATGAGGGGGTGCAGCAGGGGGCGTTGCGTCAGGGCATGCCTCTCTTGACCCAAAAGGGCACGAGTGCCCACTCAAAGCGTGTTTACACATTTGTGCTGCTCATGGGCAAGACTGTAAAGCAGCTCAGTGGGTTGGGCGCCTCTGCACGCCGTAGACTAGTGTGTACCCTGCCTTTCCGCCTCCTATGGGAGTAGCAGAAGAGATCGGGGCACATTGCTAAGGGGCGACCAGGTGATTTCAGGGTCCTTGTGCTCGTGTGCTACTCCTAACACTAACATAGCACCTTCTGGCTGCTTCTTGGCGCTTTGACTGCTAACATCAGCAGCCACGGATTTGAATGTTGATAGGGCCAACTAGGTCGCTACGTCGAGTGTCATTAAATAGGGAGCTAGTTACACCTATTCTTAACAGCGCTATAGAATGGCACACAGGGAGTAGGCGCTATACGCGGAGACTCATTACTATCAGGACCATGCTGAGGTTTAGTGGACACCCCACGAGTGACACAGCGGAGAGGGGGGCGCGTCATGGGAAGTGACTGAAGGAGAAACCCAAGAACCGAGAGTAAAATATTCAGCTGGCGAGAAAGGGGCAAGGAGGGAGGGGGCAGCTGAAGCAGGGGGCAGGGAGAGGAGCATTGCTGTGCATTAAGCAGGGCCTCGGGGACGTGCACTGCTCGTGTCAGGGAGTGTTTAACTGGCAGCAGCTGGGAGGTGCCCCTCCCCCCAGCCCCGGGGTCTGTGTCGGGATAATCCCGGATTATTGAGGGTGAATGGACCGATGCTGGAGGCTGCGGGCCTGAACCCGTGGGAAAACCGGGAGCAGCAACTGGTGTGTACGGAACAAGAGGCTCTCTGGAGGCCGGCGGGGCTGTGGTGGAGGCAGGGCATGCCTGGGGTGCCGTACTGCCCTGTGCCAGCGTTGGTCTTTTACCTTACCGCCCCCTCCATACCGCCTAGTATGCCTTAATGCCAGCACCGGTTCCACAATTTACTGGGATACTGTGTCCTCCTCTCCTGCACGTTTCCAGACACAGTTCTTTTGTAAACTGTCCTGAAAAATACCCCTGGGCAGAGCATTTTAATGAGCATTTCGGATACATCATATTTAACCCAATCACGTCCGCCAACCTGTCCTTCAAAGACAAGAGATGCGCCGGGGTTATGGCAGACATAAAGCACTGTGTGCTTGGGTTTAGGGGCTCTGTACCTCCGCGATTCTGTGGGCTCTCAGTAACAACTCCTGGGAGGCGGGGGGTTGGGGGCGGCGTTGACATGAACCACCTGAGCTACCTTCTGACGTCTGTGCGTCACTGGCTGAATCCGAAATACTGTATATTGTAATCTGTGGCCTTTCTTTTAGTCCTACATTAATCAATTAGTTAAAAATGCCACATTATACGCGTAAGCTTACTTCCACCAATTCATTTAACAGTAATAAGACAATAAATATATTTAAACAACAGGTACATTTAGCCGTACGTATACCCTGCAGATGTTAACGTATTTAACCGCACAGTATCTGATATAGGTCCATATAATGTATCCAATACAGTTACTGGAGCCGATAACACACTGGGGCAAAAACTTGTATTAAAAGAAAAAAAGGTTCAGTTGAAAAGTGTATTATTCACGTTGACAATAAACGCAGGTCGACTTGAAGAAGGAAACCATGTACATACACCAGGCACTCCTTATCCGGTGGGGGAGGTTGAGTTGGAGGGGGTTGGTGGTGGGGAGTAAACGCATCCTCTTCAGCGATCTGCTTTTGATCTCATGGTCACAGGTCTCTCCCGGCGGGTCTACCCGGCCTTTCATCCTTCCTTGGTCTACGGCACCAGTGAGGTGGCGATATCAAACATCTGTACTTCAGCGTCAAGACGTCCCCAAGAAGTGAACGTGCGCTTTACAAATACACGTTTTACACTACAGCAAACTCATCTAACCACACAGCAATCAAGATATTTCACCGCTCAGTAATCAATACATTTAATTCATACATCAATACTTTTCACGCTATAGCAATAAGCACATCTAAAAACACACCGATCAACACATTACACCGCTCAGTAACCCATACATTTAACCATAAGGCGCTCAGTGCTTTAATATCCAACTTTCTGTTTTTATATCTGACTGGGCCCTTGCGTGTCTTGTGTTCTTTACTGGAGGTGCCTGACCCTGGCGTCAGTCAGGCCCGTCTCCATGCCTTGGAGTCACACTGGACACGGGTGGACGGTGCTCCGGCCTCTGGCTGTGGTCACTGCCCGCAGCGGGCCTTGAAAGCTGGCACTTAGCGCCCACTACGGGTCACTTCATTAGCGGCAATCATTGGACGAGGTTCAATACACGGGTTAAAATCAATACACCTGATCGGATTGCCTCCTGCCCTGGTCCAATAAGGGGTTATTCACACCTGCCTGCAAATGAAGATCCCCTTCCATGGACAGACAGACATCACCCACCGACCCTCACAGCACCGCGGGGGTGAGTCGCCCACCTTCGTGCAAGTAAAAAAGCAAAAACAGGTTGAAATGAGCTTGTTATCTTTGCAATTTATTTATTTGTTTTTTCTACTAAAAACAGACAGAGCTCATACGGGTGACCGGCAAACCTTGTTCAGGCGAGGAAGGGAGACAAGTCTTACTCGTCAACTTTTTGGACGTACGAGGTGCTGCGGTTTCACACTAGTGATTTCAAAAGTAAAAGTGAGGGTCCGGCTGTCGGGTGTGATACGGGTTCCTCCTTCATAACAAAGTTAGTGCTTCAGCACTTGTGTCGCTTGGAAGCGTCGCAAAAACTTCGGGGGGGGACTGTACACAATTGTGCATTTTGTCATCATTGTGAAGGACGCAGATCCAATGCTGTCCAGCTTTGGCATCCGTACTTTTGAGGGCAGGAAGTAGCGCTTGCAGTTGTCTCACAAGGACTTACCCACTGTTGATACCAGACAATCTGCAATAAGACGTCAAGGGGTAGGAAGATGCGGCAAACCATCTTATTGCTATATTATCCAAGAAACTTAAAACTGAATAGTTTTTCCTTCCATAAAATAATGTCGAAGTAGCCTGAAGAATGTTGCCATCACAGCCCTTCCACGTCTTTCCGTCACGTTGTATTAAACGCTGGCAGCAGCACACACGACTACAGCACAACAGGTGGTAAATCACATCTCTTAAAACTCCCTCTCCTGATCACGAGGCCTAACCCGCCAGGAGTTTACTTTTACATGCCAACAGTAATGTGTCTGCACCACTATTAAGGCATGTTTGATTCAGACGAATAAAGACAATGATAACGTGCGCCGCACATTAAACGCTTACATTCAATAATGAATTAAACTTGGCCAAGCAAAACCCAAGAAAAAGGGTACTGGAAATTCCTGCAGACTAGGAGCAGCAGTCGCTTAAATAACAACTACTTAAACCGCATGCTTCTTTCTGTCCTTTGACTCCAGTATTCAACAGAAGGAGAAGAAAAACATACTCTGCCCACATAGGATTCCATTCAGTAGTGCATTATGTGGCCGTTTGCAGCTGTTTCCTATTATATGCTACAGATGAGCGACGTGTAACAAGCCTCTAAGGCACCACCGCACTTAATAGAGTTCATAATTGCTCGAGTGCGTCTGACATACAATACACTGCCTTAAAGAAGCACACACCGCCACCACCACCAGTACCACCACCACCAGTACCACCTCCACCAGTACCACCACCAATACCACCACCACCAATACCACCACCACTACCACCAACACTACCACCACCAGTTCCACCAGCAGTACCACCACCACCAGTACTACCAGTACCACCAGTACCACCACCAATACCACCAGTACCACCACCAATACCACCACCAGTACCACCACCAATACCACCACCACCAATACCACTACCGCCAGTACCACTACCGCCAGTACCACTACCACTAGTACCACTACCACTAGTACCACCACGACCAGCACCACTACCACCACCACCAATACCACCACCACCAATACCACCACTACCAGTACCACCACCACCTCAGCGCCTCTCGCTCACTAGTAATAGCAGGGGCACTGTATGAGGCCGGAGCTGCGGCCGAGACCATCCCTCCCTCCCTCTCTCCATGTGTGCCATAAAGTACAGCCCGCCCTGCACCAGGAGGTGAAGCCAGGGCCCTACTACAGCTGTAGTGTTTATTAGGCCAAAGATAGCAATGACATTACACAATGCCACACTGCACGCTCAAATCACGGAGAGGGCAGGAAATAGCCCCCACCCCCCCCCCCCGCTCTTCCTCCTGAGCCGCGACAGTGTAATCACAGTGCGAAAGGTGTTGGAGCGTTTTGTTAGTGTTTATAGCTCGGATCATATGTAACTCTCACTTCACGCTTTGTGTCTGTGTACTTTACAACACTTACACATCATTTTCACTGCACTATTTATCACTACTTTGAAGACTTCGCAGGCCGGTTTCTTCCTCTGATCCTTACAATCTAACAAGCGGTCGAGAAGGACCTTTATTGCAATGCAATAGGTCTCGCGTTTGCAAGAGTTTAAGCTATTAGTATGGTAAATGACAATGCCTTTTATTTATGTTTTAAAACCCAAAACATAAATAAAAGGCATTGTCATTTACAATGGCAATAGCTCAAACTCGCTTGAATGCGAGACCTACTGCATTGCAAATGCTTGTTTAAACAAGTTTTATTGCGTTTTCTATTTTACATGCTTCTACAAATATGTAGTGTGCCAACATCATAAAAAATAGAGACTTATCCCTGCGCCCAATGATTAGAAAAATTGTGACATTACTTGGTGGATATTGTATAACATTTGCATTGTGATGCATGATGGTATGTGGGGATGCGTTTAGTCCATAAGGTGTGAAGTACTAGAACTAGAGAAATAAAGAAATGTAGATACCAGAACATGCGAGTCAAACCATGGCTGGCCTGGTCCTATTGTATAAAGAATGCGAGTGAGGACAAGTCATGGGGTGCAGTTAGTAAAAGGGCATAGTATGAGTTGCTTGACTCGTGATCTATAAGTGTGTCCAAAGGCTTAGGCAGGAGCGTTGGGCCCGCAGACACATCTGGCTGTCACTGCAACATTGTTGGGGGCTAATGTGACTTGATATGGATGGGAGTATCTAAGGTGGCATGGATAGAATTTCTTACAGTCTTTTAAAAACATTATTCAAAAATATATCAAATGTACCTTAGCCCAGAAGGGAGTAAATCTAGGAGCCATATATGCAAATAGGAGAGGCCCTTACCATCATGTTGGCCACACTAAGAGGGGTTAGTTGGTCACATAAACAAGACCGTCGGCTACAAATATTCAAGAGAAAATTATATTTTTGGGTTGGAAGAAACACTAGGGGAGAAAAAAGAAGGATTTGGTGAAAGCACATAAAAAGCAATTATATTATAATGGAAAAAATAAAATGAATTGAAAGGTACAAACTTCAGTGAAAAATGCAAATAATATACATTAACGTAAATCATGAGATCCAAGGACAAAGAATAAGATATGCTTAAATGAAAACAATGATCCGTAATTGAAATACATCATAAAAAGTAGTACAGTTCATAGGAATCTTGGGACAGTGCATTTGTAACCAGATGACATGACCTGCCATTCAACATCATTCTCAGTATGATAAGTTCTCATTTATTATATAATATTGTACCAAGGTAGCATTGGCAGTCATGCCCCCCAATCCTCCTCCTTTGTTTGCGTCTTGTCCTTTTGAGATGTTCGTCCTATATAAGGACGGACACATGGGCACTCAGTAAATAATACAGCCGGTGTTGCGATTTGAAAAATCATGTAGATTGATGATAATGTTGCAATGTTAAAGGTTTTAGTGTTTAAGGTAAAGGTATATGCAATACACCCACCTTGTGTATCATTTCATACAGGTACTGGTAGGTCCTGGCATGTTTTGCGGTTGTGTTTTTTGATGATGGTGTGAAAGCATGTACCACGCGTCTGTCGCTCTTGTACGAATAGAGGGGTGGGTCAAGTGCAAGACCGGCTGCTGTGTGTATTTGACAATGCTTTCTAATGGCTTTAGCATGCTTTTTCAAACGTGGACACAAGTGATCCTCTATGCTTTCCTCTCTTTAACCAATAATTTCTCCCTGAAGTAATGCCAGGCTCTCCTAATAGATCGGCTTAAAAGTCTCTTAGCCCCTGCTAATAACTTGTCATGAAGGCCCTGGGCTTCCAAGAATAAGTCAGCCTTGAGCTTCCAGTTTGTGTATTCTATGGAAGTGACCTAATGGAAAACTGTCCCTGAGGCCACGTGGATAGTGACTCTCATATTTGATCAATGTATCTGATAGAGACATCTAGCCGCAGATTCCTCACCTTTGAATTTCCTCGGCGTCAGACTGGAACCGAAAAAACTTTCTTTGAGCAACACCCCTGCGCACTGGTCGACTCCGTGTGACGTCGTCTACGCCGTGGTGATGTCCACATCACCTATATAGGCGCCACTTTGGCGTGCTAAAGTCAGTTTGTTTCTTCCATGTCAGTCAAGCGCTGATCCATGAAGAGACCTATGGTGGTGCGAAGCGCGGCTGGTGTCCTGGACCTCCAGCTCCCTTCAGTGGCAGTCAAGACTAATAACTTGACAGAGGTTCTACAGCCAGGTGTCTCTTCTTCAGAACCCTTGCTGCCCTTTAACGCAGCCCTGACAGATGTCCTACTGGGAAACTGGTCAATAGCCCAGCACAGGGGCTCCTGTGAATAAGACAGTTACCCGCAGCCATCACCCTGCTCCGGGCAAACCAAACTTCCTCACTACCCACCCTACCCCGGAGAGCTTCGTAGTCCAAGCCTCTACCTTCCATGGCACGTTTCCTTCCATTCCCCCGGACAGGGAATCCAAGAAGCTGGACAGTTTGGAGTAAGAAACATTTTTCTTCCTCCAGCCTTGCATTGTGGTCGGTGAATACCGCATGCTTATTAGGCCGTTATGCCCACACCCTGTGGGAATCGGTTGTGCATGTGCTGCCACAGGTCTGGGCACCCTCTCCCAAGTAGTATCAGACAAGAGAGTCCGAGCACAATTCGCCATCAGTTGTGGTCTCGACACGACTGACTCACTGGGCTGAACGATTTCATTGATGGTGGCTGTTAAGTGTCACGCCTGGTTGAGGACTTCTTGCTTTTCGGGAATGTCCAGGCCTCTCTCATGAACATACCCTTTGATGGCACTCGTCTCTTTGGAGACAAGGCAGATATGGCGCTGGAGCGCTTTAAGGACTCACAGGCTATTGCCAAGTCCTTGGGCCTCTTAGTGGCAACTCGTCCCCAGTTTGCATTTCACCCCACTCGTGGCTAAGGAAGAGGCTTTCAGCCGCGACAGCCCTATCCCAGCCATAAGACCGTATAGGTTCAGCAACCTCAGCGCGGCCGAGGGCACAGCTTGTTCTGAACCAGTGGATCAGGCGGCCAGAGGTCAGTCCACCTTCCCCTCCACGGCAGCCTCAGCCTCCAAACCCTCCTAGACTTGCCCTACAAGATCATGGGCGGCCAGTTGGTGGCAGGATCCCCCATCACCTCCACTGTTAGCTCGATATCACATCGGACAGGTGTGTCCTCCAGATAGTCCAAAGGGGCCACTCCCTCCCCTTCGAGGCTGCCCTTCCCTGCCTCCATCTTACAACCGGTTGATGGAGGATCATCTTATTTTGCTTCAGAGTAAATCATGACTCTTGGCCTAGAGAGCTATAGAGAGGGTTCCAGCACCAGAAGTAGGCTGTGGTGGTTATTCCTGATGCTTTCGTCCTATCTTAGATCTACGAGCCCTCAACTACTTCCTCAAAAAGGAAGGATTCAAGATGCTCACATTGGCGCTGGTCCTGTCTGCCCTGGACCCAGGAGACTGGATGGTAGTTTTGGACTTGCCCGGTGCCTATTTTCCATATTCCCTTCCTGCCTGCTCATTGGCGCTTCCTGTGATTTTTGGTAGGCCACAAGCATTTTCAGTTTACCGTGCTCCCCTTTGGCCTTAGCAGCGCCCCTCAGGTGTTCACCAAGGTGATGGCGGTGGTCCGAGCTCATCTGCACTGATCAGGGGTGTCAGTCTTCCCCTATCTCGACGACTGGCTGTTGAGGGCGGGCTCGCCCCAGGCTGTCGTCTCCCACCTCCAGACTACAGCGGACCTCCTGCATTCCCTGGGGTTCACTGTCGACGTGCCAAAGTCACACCTGACTCCCTCTCAGACACTCCCTTTCATCGGTGCTGTTCTGGACTCAGTGCAGTATCGGGCCTATCCTCCAGAGCGGCGAGTCCAGGATATTCAGGCTATGATACCGAAGTTTCAGCATCTATCCTGGATTTTGATGAGAATTACTCTGAGGCTGCTGGGCCTCATGGCCTCTTGCATCCTGCTAGTAACACATGCCAAATGGCATATGCTGGCTCTGCAGTGGGACCTGAAGTTCCAGTGGGTGCAGCACCAGGGGAACCTCTCTAGCATGGTCTAGATCTCAGAGGGAACTGCTCCGGATTTGCAGGGGTGGCTGACGAACCCCGATTGGGTCACATGAAGAACCCTCTCTCTTTCCCAACCAGATGCTTCACCCCTGGGATAAGGCGGCCACCTGTGAGAAGTGGAGATCACAGGCGTATGGTCTCTGGCAGAATGGGCCCAAGTCATCCTTCTGGCCCCGGACTGGGCATGGAGAGTCTGGTATCCCGAGCTTCTCCAACTGAGCCTCAGTCCTCAGATCAAGCTGCCCCTTTGGGAGCATCTTCTGTCGCTGCAGCAGTGGAGCGTTTTCCACCCGCACCTGTCAACGCTACGCCTTCTTGCATGGAGATTGGGCAGCAGCAGTTGACAGCATTGGACCTTCCTACCGAAGTCTGTGATATTATTTTGCCAGCCAGGCATCCCTCTACCAAGTTGGTGTACGCCTGCCGGTGGAACAAGTTTGTAATGTGCTGTACAGAAAAGTCTATTGACCCTCTTTCTACTTACCTATCTGATATTTTACTATTTATTTTAACCCTTGCCCTGCACTCTAGGCACTCTAAAAGGGTACCTTTAAACCCTTTCTGCGGCTGCTAGACCAACCCTCTTTATTTAAATCTCCCACTGTACATAGATTTCTCAAAGGGCTTGTACATATGTTCCCACCTTCCCCTTTCATCATGCCTCAATGGGACCTTCATTTGGTTCTCACCTTTATAATGTGCGCACTGTTTGAACCACTGCACAACTGCCCCCTCCGGCTGCTTACCATCAAGACAGCCTTATTGGTGGCAGGGAAAGCGAATTGTATGCTTTGTCATCCAAGCCTCCTTACCTGACATTATTCCCTGATAAATGGGTGTTTCACTCTAGGGCCTCTTTCCTGTCGAAAGTGGTAGCACCCTTCCATGTGCGGCAATCTGTCACCTTGCCCACTTTCTACCCTCCTTCGTATCCCTCTAAGGAACAGGAGCGACTCCACCGTCTGGACCAAAAAGAGCGTTGTCATTCTACCTTGACCATGTTAAAGAATTCCGGGTGGATGACCGACTCTTCGTGGGGTACGTGGGAGCTAAGAAAGGTCTTGCGGTGCAGAAGAGGACACTCATGGTGGGCTGTCCTCTGCATCAAAATTTGCTACTCTCTGGCGAAAAAGCAGCCTCCTAAAGGCTTAATAGCTCATTCCACCAGAGTTAAGCCTTCTACCACGGTTTTACAACGTGGAGTTCTAGTCCTTGACATTTGTCAGAAAGCAACATGGGCATCCCTGCACACATTTACCAATCCTGGACTGTCTAGTCCGCGGGGACGGCCGTTTTTGGCCCCTCTGTTCTGCAGGACTTCTAGTCTAAACTTGTTCGCAGTCCCTCCTCCAGGGATGGTATTTCTTGGGTATCTATTCAAAGGTAAGGAATCTGCTGCTAGATGTCTCTATCAGATGGACAAGTTGATTGCCTTTGGTAATGCCTTATGTGGTAGAGACATGATCTAGCTGCAGATTCCTTACTGACCCACCCATCCTCCCTGCACTGCAGACAGGTTTTTAGGGTCAGGGCTGATCTTTTTCAGGGCCCTAGTTGTTCACAGCACACCAGTGTCAGTGCATTTCATGGTTCCGTGCTTCTGGCATGGAAAGTCGTGAAAAGTAACTGATGTCAGAGCGCCGAAGTGGTGCCTATATAGGTGATGCAGAAGTCACTACGGCTCAGATGACCAATGACGTCTCGCAGAGCCAACTGACGCCACTTACCGGCACGCAGGGGTATTGCTCGAAGAAAAATCTTCCGGATCCTGTCTAGAAACTATAAATGACGTTGGTACTGCATGCAAGGAGGCCTGGTGTTTAAGACTTGTTCTTTAACCTTAAGACATTCAGCTTGTGGTATGCTGGTGTAAAATTATTCAATGTCCATAGTTGCCAGAAATGGTTGCACCAGCAATTGTGTTGTGTAGCCAATTAGAAAATCATCAATGATATTGATAGCGATGAAATGTGATGTGTCCCTTATATATACTTTAGTCTAGGGCGCAAATTCACAACATAATTTCTGAAGTTTTCCACTACTAAGTCACAACTAAAAGGTATTGCTCTACCTGGTATATTTTGTACATTCTTAGGTACCTTCAATAGGATGTTTAGAACTATGGATTCTTGGGAGTTCTGTGATTTCGGAAGATTAATTCTCAGTCACTCGGAAAGCCTTCCTCTTTGCTAGCCATTGTGACTATATGTATTGTTTTCTGAATTTCTGGTAAAGGATTGTGATTGTTTGGTGTAGTGTGTAGGATTACTAGGTTGGATGTAGATCTTTGCCTTAGTCAGGTACATTCTGAATAACAATGCCACCGCCTTTGTCAGATGGCTTGATGATGGTCTTTGTAATTGTTTATAGCCAGTCTCTCTTCATAACTTCTATTGCTTCCAACATTCTTTCAAAATCCATATTCTCTAGCTGAAAAGTCTTTACTCACTCCTGGGAAGGGCTCTCGAATTCTGGCTCCGTAAGGCTAAAAACATTTGCAGATCTAAATCTCTGTCAACTATGGGCCTGTTTGTATAGGTTTAGTCGCCTTAGAACAGTTCATATCCAGGTGGATTGGCTGTTACATAGTACTTAATCAGAAAGTAAATGCATTCTTATTTGGTAGAGCCAAAACACTTTTTGCTAGGATTAAGAATGCGACTACCACTATGTTGAGAAATATTCTGATAGTGGGAATCTGTAAGACAGGTAAATGGTGATCAAGCCACACATTCACAGGACACAATGGTATTGATTTGAATTCCACAGCGGACTCCCATGTTTGAAGAACTTGTTTGGTTACATCTTTGACATTTCGTTTTTAGGTCTCGCCTGAGCCAGCGCATGCCCTGGTCTGGCGAGACATTTAGTGTGTGGGCTTTAAAAATCCGAACACACGCTTTTGCTTGTGGCCTAAAGCTTGCGGTTACGCGCATAGCCGCCATCTGGCTTTCCTATCTTTTCCTCATTAAGCGCATCATTCAAGCGCATCGCTCGGGGCACCCTTAAAGCGTGCGCACCAAATCAGCGCGCGATTGCGATCAGTTTCACTTTCATGCCGCGCGGCCGCGTCACTTTCACGGCCGCGCGGCCAATGCTTGTTGCTTCCTTGTGTTCACCTTCTGTTTCCGTTCTTGCCTCCCCACCCCTAGCTATTGTCAGTTTGCTGCACCATCCCTCCTGCCCTCTGTAGTCCGTGTGCTCCCCCTTTGCTGCCCATCCTCCGTTTTCTGTGTACTTATAGTTTGTTGGTGTGCTTTCACGTCTGTCATCGTTGTGCTTCCCAATACTTGTTGCGTAGTCCGTGTGCTCCCCCTTTGCTGCCCATCCTCCGTTGTCTGTGTACTTATAGTTTGTTGGTGTGCTTTCACGTCTGTCATCGTTGTGCTTCCCAATGCTTGTTGTTTCCTTGTGCTCCGTTTCCGTTCTTGCCTCCCCACCCCTAGCTATTGTCAGTTTGCTGCACCATCCCTCCCGCCCTCCGTAGTCCGTGTGCTCCCCCTTTGCTGCCCATCCTCCGTTGTCTGTGTACTTATAGTTTGTTGGTGTGCTTTCATGTCTGTCATCGTTGTGCTTCCCAATGCTTGTTGCGTAGTCCGTGTGCTCCCCCTTTGCTGCCCATCCTCCGTTGTCTGTGTACTTATAGTTGTTTGTTGGTGTGCTTTCACGTCTGTAATCGTTGTGCTTTCCAATGCTTGTTGCTTCCGTGTGCTCACCTTCTGTTTCCGGTCTTGCCTCCCCACCCCTAGCTATTGTCAGTTTGCTGCACCATCCCTCCCGCCCTCCGTAGTCCGTGTGCTCCCCCTTTGCTGCCCATCCTCCGTTGTCTGTGTACTTATAGTTTGTTGGTGTGCTTTCACGTCTGTCATCGTTGTGCTTCCCAATGCTTGTTGCTTCCTTGTGCTCACCTTCCGTTTCCGTTCTTGCCTCCCCACCCCTAGCTATTGTCAGTTTGCTGCACCATCCCTCCCGCCCTCCGTAGTCCGTGTGCTCCCCCTTTGCTGCCCATCCTCCGTTGTCTGTGTACTTATAGTTTGTTGGTGTGCTTTCACGTCTGTCATCGTTGTGCTTCCCAATGCTTGTTGCTTCCTTGTGCTCACCTTCCGTTTCCGTTCTTGCCTCCCCACCCCTAGCTATTGTCAGTTTGCTGCACCATCCCTCCCGCCCTCCGTAGTCCGTGTGCTCCCCCTTTGCTGCCCATCCTCCGTTGTCTGTGTACCTATAGTTTGTTGGTGTGCTTTCACGTCTGTCATCGTTGTGCTTCCCAATGCTTGTTGCTTCCTTGTGCTCACCTTCTGTTTCCGGTCTTGCCTCCCCATCCCTAGCTATTGTCAGTTTGCCGCACCATCCCTCCCGCCCTCCGTAGTCCGTGTGCTCCCCCTTTGCTGCCCATCCTCCGTTGTCTGTGTACTTATAGTTTGTTGGTGTGCTTTCACGTCTGTCAGCGTTGTGCTTCCCATCGCCCGCCCTCTGTTGTTTGTGTGCTTCCTTATTGTTGTCTCATGCTTGACCTTCTCTCCCCGACCCACATCCTTTCTCCTGCCCTCCTCTATGTTGCTCCGCTCACCACCCCAACTCACTTTCTTTTTGTAAGCGCATTAGCACCGTATCAAGAAAGCACACTAGTGTTATATCAAAAAAGTGAATTTGGTGCACCTTTGTATGTACTAATCCATCTCGGGTTGGTAGATAAGAAAAACATGCTCGCCTCATTTTGTTGGCATGTGCGTCCGTTTTGGCGTACGCCTACAAAAATGCTGTCTTAGCACATTTTTTCTTTTTTACATTATTTTCAGCCTTACTGCACAACATGGCTAAAAATAATTTCCATAGCCTTTCGGTCTTAGGAGCACCGGAAGTGGGGGGGTGGCGGCAGCACCACCAAGGTAACCCTGCTGGTGTTCTGAAGGCATAAAGAGGACTGTACATTTTGTTTTTATTCTGTTGCATTTGGTGTGAGTTTGAAGACAGAGGTAAAGTGTCATTCAATATATTATGACATACTGCTGTTTATTTAACAAGGAGATGGGTGTTTACTTTTCTTTCCTGGATGACAAATGGGGGAATTTTATAATGTGAAATAAGTGACAGTCTTGCAGGAGTACAGCGAGTATTGATAGAAAAGCTGCAGAATGTCACGTTTTCTAACACAATAAAATGTAATTACTTGTAATGACCTTTTCAACCATTCCAAAATATATTGTCAGCAAGAAAAGTTCCATTGAGACACATTGTTGTATTTGTAATTCTGAGGTAAGAGGGAATTTTAATAGGATCAAAACGAACCAAGACACTTCACTTGTGTGATGCAAAAATGATAAATACACACAGAAATAAGATTTCTGCGCATTATCGTTTGTACCTAGGTTTATCAGTAAAGGTGCATGACTGATGCTAATCTAATGGCCATTTCAGTTGAAAATATGCTCTGTAAAAAGCAGCACCCTAGCACACCATGTTTAGTCATATATTTGGGACAATGAGTTGCACAGTGCACCACTGGACACACACTACTTGTACACCATTCTTGTGCTGAAGGGCGTGGCTCATTTGCTACACTTTGCATAACACTTGGATTTTTACAGCCCCTATACTTCAATGCAGGGCTCTGAGAGTGCTTGTTGGACTGGAGCTGTCAGTTCTCATTCACAAAATTAAGTTGAATTGAGGTTTTCAACCCTCAAATGGGTTATTTGAAAAGTACAGAGATGTCTCCACAGAAAGTAATTCTAAGTCAAAAGACATTTAATTCAGTCAGTTGCAGTTTGAACACCATCAGGCTACTTTATTGGCAAATAAATGAATGAATAATTAAATAAAAACAATAAATACATCTCCATCAGCTTTACAGGTCTTGGGCAATAATTTTAGTTCAATCTAATAATTTAAGTTACAGGTCCTGCATGTATGATGACATTGGCATAGCCAATAGGTCTCGCCTTTGGGACCTTATAAGTGTTTAGCCATGCAACAGTTGATGTTGTTGCACTAAGGATGTTGTGCTGCATAACTAAATACTTATAAGGTCCCTAAAGCGAGACCTATTGGCTATGCCAATGCTTGTTTCTTCCACCGCCTGTTCTTTGGTTTGAGCTTGCTACTCTATGTATTGCTCATGATTGTCAGTATAGAACCCCCGAAGCAGAAGGACAAGTTGCTTCCAAACACGCACAACATGCACTTGGGATGCTAGTAATTCATTTCTCATCACCAATCTGCACAAGAAATGACATCATTGGTTTCCTGCCAACACCATCTGTAAAAGAAGCCATGCCTGAGGACGTCATTGCCCATCACCTAGTTCTACAGGCAATAACTTCACTTCCTCCCTTCTCCTTACTACAATCAACTCCTCAAGGCATCCCTAGCAAATGGCTAACACTTACAAGGGCTTTGCTTGTTTGGGCCTGTTAGGACCAGGTAGGGGCTTGAGCCAGAACCTCCCTTTCCACTGAAACTTACAAAGTAAGATATAATCATGTACCTCATCCAGCAATCCCTATAATCACACCCAGACCAAGACTACGCAAACTTGCATAGCATCTTCACAATACATACGCCCTACATCATACATATCCCACTATCATACACCCTCAACCACACCCTGGTTCCTCAAATGGGATTCGGTGGCAATGTCAATCACTGGCTTTCCTTTTACCTTTCCAATCAACACCAGCTTGTTCACATGGGCACCTACAGGTCTCAAAAGATTCCTATCATCTGTGGAGACTCCCAGGATTCCATAGTCTCTCCTGTCATCCTCAACCTCTAGATTGAGCCCCTTGGGACTCTACTCACAGGTAACAGTATCAAGATTCCCCAATATGCCGCAGATACATATCTCTGCCTTAAAGTCTCCTTTGTTTCATAGATCAACACCTCAAATCTTACCTGTATCTCATCAGGTCCTGGATGTTTAGTGTCTAATCAAGGCAAAATTCCTTTTATTTGCCAGGAACCAGGAAGAAAAAGTACAAACATTCTTCAAATACATGAACATTGATGGCTTTAAACCCCAACTTTCACTGAATGCCAAGTCTCTTGGATTCAACTCGGACACCTACCTCATAGTCACAAAACACTTTGCCAGATAAACAGTCTGCCTGGTACCAGCGCTTTCTCTTAAAGGAAGTGGAACAGTTCCTTCCAGAACGCGACTTCAGACTGCTATTCATGCCCTCGTACTCTTGTATCTGGATGTTGGTAGCATCCGCTCCATGGCCTTCCATACTGGCAGCCCTTAAGGGTATCCTCCACACTGCAGCGCATTTCATCTTGACTGGAAGAAATATGATCACATCAACCTATGATCAGAATGATGAGGTCATCATTTCCCCCCTTCCCACCCCAGTTTTGATGGAACTCCATCCCTTGCTGGCCGGCACCATTTTCAAAACCAGCTGCATCATTTGCGAAGCCATTCTGAACGGCACCCCTGATTATCGTGCAGATGGCTCTCGGGACAGCTGCAGCCAGACCACCATCAGACTGGGGACTAAGAAGTGTAAAATGAAAAGAAAAAAACAAGGGAGCAGGCCTTTTCCCATCTATTCACCCGGGATCTGGAACAAAATCCCTGTATCCATAAGGACCATCCCAACGCTGCTCCAGTTCAGGAATGCACTGAAGACACACCTCTATAGTAACATTCCATTAGTCAGCTGCCTCCATCACGCATTGACTTCATGCTTGCCTTTGACCTGGTACAGCGTTCCTCTGACTTTTTGGCTAGGTTTACAATATTCAAATACCACATACATACATGAATATGACTGCAATGCTCATGACCTCACTGTTGATGTGAGCAGTGCTTAATTTGTAAACAAAAAAAAAAAGTTCCAGGGCCCTCGTGGGGAGGCCACTACTGCTTGCACCCGCCCTTTTCCCTGCCAGCGCTGCCAATGACCATACCAACAGAGCCAATAACCCTCACAGTCCTACAAGTGTGACAATTCAGACTATTCCAGGCCCCTAAAGCTATAAGAACAGTTTGGCCGGCAGGTGTTAGTCATTTTTAATATATATTGAATTAATAAACGACAGTTGTTGTGCTCCACTCTAAATGTGACAAACAGCGCCACCATATGGCTGTTATACATGCCAGTGTTGACAATTAAGTGCCGGTGCCGAGCACTGAACCACAGGCTCAAATAAAGCACTGGATGTGGGAGACCCAATTATAAATGTTATAAGTGATCTTGTATGTCAGATTACATATCATTATACCTTTGACTATCAACGTGACAAATTTATTATTTAGTTTTAGTATGTGTTTTATGTATTGATGTTTTGCTCTTAGGTGCTTCTTATAATGTTGTGAGGTCATAAGCATTACATTCAGTGTGAGTTATGGTTGCATGGCTGTTGAGTGAGATAGCGATTGCTGAGGTAACTAGAACTCTCAAACGTGAGTGGATTTTAGATGATTTTTGTAACAATCACTTTAACTGTGTTTTTTCAGTGAATTCAGTTAATTTATGAGGCGTTTTTAACATACATTAAGGTGCTGTAACCAATCCTAACCATAGTTTCACTTTAACTGTAGTTTTCAGTCAGTTGCTTTTTTTAAATTATATACATCATCCATCTTCTGTAAAATTATTTCCTTCCCTTCTGCACACAGCTATTGGCCATTCCCTGTGCCTAACACACCTCAGGGGGCCAAACCCGACTGCGCAGAGCATTTACAAATGAAAGGGGCCTGTGTCTGTATAGGTTTGGGAACTCAAGAGGAGTTTGCAGAACTCATAATGTAAAGAATGTTATATATATATATATATATCTATATATATATATATATATTTCACAGTGGTTCAAGGTCGGGAAATGATGGCGCTCTTGTGGTAGTGCGTCGCTCTTCGGCAGAACCAAGCCGATAAAATATCAACATTTTTCTCCCCAGCTGGAAAGAGGTTGAGCCGCACACGAAACTTATTCTTTGCAAATTTTATTTAATTGATAAAAACGGCATGAGGCACAGTCCTGACGCGTTTCGTTCTCCTTGGAACTTCTTCAAAGGTAAGCCTTGCACCAAGACACGCCTCATGCTGTTTTTATCAATTAAATAAAATTTGCAAAGAATAAGTTTCGTGTGCGGCTCAACCTCTTTCCAGCTGGAGAAAAATGTTGATATATATATATATATATATATATATTTTTTTTTTTTAAATTTTGGTGGATGTGCCTTAGGAGTCCTACCCTGTGGCTTGGGGTCAGGGAGTAACCCCTCTTCCCCTTTATGTGGCATCGTTCTGTGGCGGCCACAAGAGAACATATTGTTTAGCTGCTGGCCAGTTGGCCCTTGGGTGTGTACACCGAGCTTTGGGTTTGCAGATCCAAAGTGGACAAAGGGGTAAAAAAGTTCCATCGAATCAAGTTTATTTTTTTAATTTGGGTTTGCGAACTGCCCTCGAAACTGGGTTCAAAGACAGTCGGATGATTAAGGGTCCCAATATCTCTAACTTAACTCTTGCAGGCCTGTTGATACGTTACTGTAACACTAAGTTCTAAAACAACTGAACTGAGCAAGCAGACGCCTCCTTGAAGTTTTATTCTTATACCAAGTTTGATGTAATTCTGTTAAGCAGTATTTATGGGTAACAGAGAACAAAGCTATCTATGGGACTTAAAATGGCGAAAGTCAGTTGTGACCCACCCTTTAATGCCCTCCTATTCCTCCATCCAACAAACTCTCTAACCCCCGCCATCTCCCCTTTTATATCTGCGCAAAACTTGCTATGCTGAACCCAAACAGGATTAACTTTTTGTTTTTAGAAAGTATTGTGCAGAGTTGTCAAATGACATCAAACTTATTTATAAAACCAAAAACTAATATTCATGGGAAACGCTGACCTAACAGTAACTACACATTTGGTACAGCTGACAGTGTAATATAGGGGGGATGTGTGTGTGTGTTTTTTTTTTTTAAGTACTCTGGGATCTGGCATGTAGACATGCCTGTTCAGTGCGTATGACTTTTATGAATATTTTCCTGAAAGAGAACCAGGATTACAAAGAACTAACTTTTCCTTATGCGGTAAAAAACATATTAGCTGAATGGAATGTTCTCCCACACAAGCATCCCTCCTTCAAGAGTCATCCTTGAATGTTTGATCTCTCTACTTCCTGAAAGTGAAAGTTTTAAAACTCAGCATTTCAGTGAGTTTATTGTATTTTCTGGCTCCTGTGTTGCTGATGACAGTGTCAATACTTGACCCAAGAATAGCCTAGTTTCCATTATGTCCCATAGTATCGAGAGAAGTGGCCTGACAGGGCAAAAGGGTTCAAAGCATGAGTTGAAAAAACAGAAAGTTACACAAAACGTATGTATTCCTAACTCTTAATATAAGTGTTTAAATGTCTGGACCCCTGTGCAATAATTGGGCAATAACTTCTTTTCTGTCCTTACTTTACAGCAGCCAACACATGTCCAGGCCCTTTTCGACTTTGATCCACAGGAAGAAGGGGAACTGGGCTTTCGCCGCGGGGACTTCATCCAGGTCATTGACAACTCCGACCCCAACTGGTGGAAGGGCGCTTGTCACGGGCTTACGGGCATGTTCCCTCGCAATTACGTCACCCCTGTGAACCGCAACGTTTAATAAGTGGATCAGAGTATTTAATACATAACGGAGGAGGGAGGACCCCAGCAAAAGAAAAACCACGTACTGTCCAAAGGATGGAGAAGCCTTCAAGTGGTGGGTTCCCCCCATCTTCTCCCTCTGGAAAGAGCAAAGGCCTCTTCTATGAAACTTTTGGGGATTCCCTTTGGAGGGGACGTTTGGTTTTGAATGCCAAAACTTACCTTTAAATTAAGAGAGAGATTTTTTTATACATAGATTTCAACAGCTGCTCTTGTGCCCTGTTCCTTCTGCACATCCCTTCTCTCCCACTTCCTGTGTCTGTCTCGTTGCATGCAGTTAAATGCCATAAAAAGCTCTCACCTCCTGATCAATGATAAACTGCTGGTATTTTATCTCTATGCAAAGGGGATCATGGTTTGTCTGATTTGAGCCGAGAAGAGAAAGATGCTTCTCATGTCTTGCCTCAGCACACCCGGTGTTCTGCCTTCTTCACTGAATGTTGATCTATGAGTTTCCTGCAGCAGCGTTTGGGTCTTGTATGGAGCGTGTTCCCAACCACCACCTCCCACCCCTGAAGCAGCCGCCATATTAGGCCTGGTTTGAGTTTTAAGCTCAGGCATATTTCAAGTGACCTCGCTGCATTTTTTCCTCTCTTGTATTCAAAAGATGTCCAAGCACTTTTTCATTTATTTTTCCATAGTGCCTTCTTCCTGGATTTTCATTTCATTTGTTTGTTGTTTGTTTTTAGTTTTTTTTTAAAAAAAAGGTGTAACTCACAGTCCTTAAAGTTTCAGGTTAACTTTGTCGACTAACGTTGCAAGTTAACTTTGTTTGTTTGATGTACATGTGTTCACAAGGGGAGCATGTGGGAGTGGATGGTATTGGTGTAAAGATACGAGTTACTCCAGATGCTAATGTTAATCTAATACTTTACAGCACCTTCCCATTTTCTATGCATGGCAGGCACATGTGAATCACCGTTAGCCCCAAGCCTTTGCTGCTTTTTATTCCAAGAGAGGTAGTTTACACATTGGAAAGATGTTCATGCACAATCTGCATTTGAATTGCAGAGGTAAACTAAAACAATAAGGACCTGGTATTAAAATGTAGTTTGCGATAATGCCACACATACCCTGCAGCACTATTATTCAAGCAAAAATATTCCTTCTATCACTCAGGTGAGTTATTTGGGTTGTTTTTAGAACAGCTTTACATATTAATAGCTGAACAGTAGATGTGTTTGCTTCTTGATCCCAAGGCCTCTATTTGAGGTTTGAGGTGTGGTTTAGGTGAATAGTTCATTCAGCCTTGTAGCACAGACTACACAATATTTGGAGCTTGAGGGGGTGGGAGGAGGGTGTCTCCACGTTCTACAGACTCTTCAGTTTCTGTTGTGTAAAGGGCTTGTACACACCGGCAGTGGGTTTAATGGTGCTAAGAAGATGAGAAACCAGCAGTGATCTCAAGACGAGGATACAGCCAGGTCTTAAACAATTTTCTGAAGTTATGAAGCTCTGGAATTTTGCACAGGAACGGAGTTTGAAAGAGTGGGGGCCCTGGACATGAGATGGCTCTCTGTATCTTTCTCCACAGGCTCTGCAGTTTCAGAAGTTTAAGGCATCTGTCCTGGATCTGCAGGCACTTCAAAGTCTTGATCGTGCAGTATTATTTATAAAAGAACCGCAGTAGCTGGAAGCTCGTGCGGAATTCAGATATTTGTTGCCAATGTTTTACCTTAATTATTGCCTTTAATTCCTAAAGACGTCATAATGTCCCCACATGTTGAGTTCTAGAAATCTCATACTTCCTATTTTCCTTTATTTGCCTTACAGTCTGGAAGTTAGATTGGCCTCTCCACATTATTGGGAGGGAGGAAAACAAGAAAACTTAAGCTGGATAAAGTATGTTTTTGTAAAACACCTGGGATGAAACATATATTTTCAATGACTTTGTTGAGCAAAAGCTGTTCATGGTCTGCAATTACCAATCTGTCTGTTGTTTTGGGAACATTTGTTTCTCATGGGTGAATTGGAGACTATTTCTTAATTGTCTTTAATTTTTGTCATTTAAAAGAGGTATGAAGACTTAATATTCTTGGCAATTTTGTATATCTGCAGAGTTGTAGATGCATTCATTGGATGGAGCTTGCACCAGTGAATGTGTTTGCAAAGGTGCAGTGAGAGCTGCTGGTTGTGTGTTTTCTCCATTCGATTTAGATGGGATCAAAGAGTTGTCTGGTGAATATGGGTTCAGCTTTTCATTTAGAGCTGGTTGGTTGCCGTAGTCTAAGAAATTGCCAAACTTACGAAACTCAGTTTGTGCATTTCCATTTGGGGTTCCATTGAAGGTTGAAGCTGGCTGTACTTGTTTTACTTTCCCTCTCCCTATCTGTCATTGCTTTTCTTTTTTATATAGCTTCTTTTCCCAAATTGCCTGAAAGCAGTCTCCGGGATTTTTCCCAGGACATCTGATTGTTTCTTTCGGGATCGGTGTTTGTCGGACATCTGTCTTGTGTGTACATATATATAAAACAAAATCAGTGTTTAAATAAACAAAATGGCTTCTGTACGTAATCTAACTGATGCAGCATTTCCTAGATAGCAACTAATAAACTGTGAATAATAAAGCTTGTGTGCTGTGTTCAGTTATCCAGCATGTTGTATTTGTCATTTATCTGATTATTGCATTACCTTGCAGAGTAAGCAAAGCATGGCCGATCAAAGATGGAGTGTAAGTGTAAAATTTCGGTTTTTGTATGAAAGAAACCTCCTGCAGTGAAACTCATTTTGTTAGCATTAATTCCTGCTTTTATTTAAAGAGTTGCATTCACCCCATCTATGTATGTATATGGTATTTATATAGAGCAAACGTAGCCAGAGGAAGTGCACTGTTGGAAGAGAGGGAAATGAGGAAACTGAGAGAAAATAGTTCCTCCATGCCACTGCACACCATAGTCTGACATTTACAGTGGAAGGATACATCATCCAGTCAGAGCACTACGAGACCTAAATGCTCCTGGGCGAGAAAAAACACAAGAATAGGGACGGAAACTATTTAATCAGGAGCAGGGGGCATGGAAAGACTACAAAGCCATCCAATCATGAGCGATAAGGTCACTCAAAGCCCACTCTTGAGTATGTTGTGTATTTTAAATAATAGGTCTTGCCAACAATCCAAGAAACAACAATCATTGAACAATTTATTGGAGAAGGGAAAGGGGGCTCCTAAGTTCTGGTCCGAGAGATGACTTTTACACCATCGAGATGTAGTGTTCCTTAACAAGGCCTGTCTTCAACTGTTTTTCCTCAGTACTTTTTGTGAAGCTTTTCTTGTTGCATGTATTATTATTTTGTTTTTTTCCAGAGTATCCACTGTAGGGGGTCTGTGCCAAGAGTGGTCTAATCCTAGCGGGTACACATAATTGGAACGATCCAATCTTGCTGTGTCTTAGACTCCAGTGCACCACATCAGTATTTGCTGCGGAAGAAACTCCTGAAGTAAAGGGGAAAATGGCCCACATACAACTGTATGATGCAAACCGTGACTTATGAGGATGAAGCGCTCTGAGCTCCACTCCACACAGAGGCTCCTCTGGCTCAGATTGTCTATTGCATGTCAAGTAACTTAGGAATACCCCAATTCTGTCTTGGGATTCACTTTGATATCCATAAGCAGTAGAATATCTTGGTGCACACATGGAATCCTGGGCTCATCACCCTCCGCCTGGGACGACTCCTGGTGGCCCCCGGCCCTGGGCACCGCACCCAAGCCAACGGACCACGCACGCAACCTGGGCTTTATCCTGGACTCCTCCCTATCGATGACCAGACAAGTCAACGCCGTCTCATCTTCATGCTTCAACACCCTGCGCATGCTCCGCAAGATCTTCAGATGGATCCCCACTGAAACCAGGAAGACCGTCACCCAGGCACTCGTCACCAGCCGACTGGACTATGGGAACACCCTCTACGCCGGAACCACAGCCAAACTTCAAAAGAGACTCCAGCGCATCCAGAACGCCTCCGCACGACTCATCCTGGACATCCCCCGACACAGCCACATCACCGTACACCTGAAAGACCTGCACTGGCTCCCCGTCAGCAAGAGAATCACGTTCAGACTCCTCACCCACGCACACAAGGCCCTCCACGACCTGGGCCCAAAGTACCTCAACGACCGCATGTCCTTCTACACGCCCACACGCCAGCTACGATCAACCAGCCACGCCCTCGCCACCGTACCACGCATCCGCAGAACCACCGCCGGAGGAAGATCCTTCTCCTACCTGGCGGCCAAGACCTGGAACTCCCTCCCCACTCACCTTCGGCGAACCCAGGACCATCTCGCCTTCAGGAAGCAGCTCAAGACCTGGCTGTTCGAGCAGTAACTTACCCCCTCCCCCAGCGCCTTGAGACCCTCCCGGGTGAGTAGCGCGCTCTATAAATGCCGTGATTGATTGATTGATTGATGGAATGCCCACAATGCTCTTTAAACAACATAAAAGAAAACCTTCATACAAAATACACCTTTGTCTAATTTTTTTTTATTATTAAGAGATGCATTCAGTCTGTTATAAAAACATTAATTCCACCCTGTTTTAAAGTTTAAAAAAACTTTATAGGAAAGGTGAATTCTCGTAGTTTGTTTACATTGACACTGCGCCTTTATGATTTCCAGAAGCTGCAGCCTTTCCATTATGCCGTGGTAAGTTAGGCAGTTGGCTTTCTTCAGGCTCTTTGAAAACGATCCCTAAACACTGCTACATGTTTGTCTAGGAAACTAATTGGCAGAAAAGTCCTTTTTCGTCGTTTTTTTTTTTGTCTCCACTCTGATTGTTTTTTTTCTGCATTTCTTTGTGGTGAGTGCCTCTTATTTCTAGTTTCTAATTTACTCTCTGCACCTCATCTACCGAAGGCCCATGGCAGCTCCTATATACAGGGGGAGGGGGCACGCGTGTGTGTTTGTTTTTGTTTGTTTGAATGTCCTGATCAGAACCTTTGGCGCTGGAAAAATGAACTGATAGCTGAAGTTCATGTAAGATCTCCACTAAAGGTGCATCAGCCTCATTACTGTGTAATGCATTTGTGTATACACTGCACAATTTGGCGACGAGTGACCCTGCTTCCATGACAGGAGGCCCGACCTTCACCCTTAGACAACAAGGAACATTTAAGTGCAGAACATTTGTTAGTAGTATTGTCAGTTCCATTAGAGAAACCACTCTGGTGATGAACTTAGTTAACTTATTGAGGTGCTGAAATCTTGCAACACGCTTTGCTTCGAACACTTGTGAGCCTCCTCACACACACCATCTGGTCCTTCGCAACTCTGTCAGTTTTAGGAGTAGGCGCTTGTTGCATCTCGTTTTTTGCTGCCCTGTGCATGCATTTCAGCGGCCACCATGTAAGTCTCCTGATGTAACTGAGCGAAAAACACTACTTGAATGTGTGACCGTAGAAATAACTGCTACGTACGCCGGCACATATTCAAAGGAATAGGAGAAACAGTAAGAACAGATTAAAAGAGAAGTGAACAGAGGGCTGAAGGAAGTGTGTATTTGTGTAACACAGTAAATAGTAAGAAAGACAAAGGAAGGAAGAAAGTGGAGCTTACCAGTAGTGGAAACGTACCTATTTGGAAGACTGGGAGACGGATTGGAGTAACATTAACAAGCATGCACAAAGCACAATGGGAAAGCTGTTACATTCATTATTGTGTTGTTTAAATTTATTCTAATAATTTGTTATAGTGTATTTTATGTTTTTCAGAACCACGATACACAAGTAGTTTGAATAATGGAAAATATATATTTTTTGTATGCTGACCATCAGTGGAGATAAATTCACTGGAAGCTCTTGTATCAAAGAATTCATGTATGGATGAGCTCAAAGGAAAAGGGATTCAGATTTAGTTGAGTCTGATATGAGAACAGTAGGATATGGTGGCAAGCGAGTAGAAATAATTGGCATGTAGTGGAGAGAAATAATAAAGACAAAGGAATTTACAGGCCTATTGATTGGATGAAGGAAGCACCCAGCTTGTGGATGGCATTGCTAAATGGATGCTGATGTGCTATAGACTCCAAATGCTCATTAAAAGGTGAAGGGAATTGAAACTGACCAGAATCGTGGAGGTTTTCAGAAACTATCCTAAAGTATTTTCTGATAATTTGGGATTCTTGAAGGAATTGTTTCTGCATCAAATCATATTAAAAAAAAAAAAAAAAGTATACATAGACCTATTCCACATTTAATGAGAGAACCACTTCAAAAAGAGCAAGAAACGTTATTACCAGATCCTATTAAATCATATGAATGGTTGGTGTGAGTAGTTTTAGTTTCACAACTTAAAGGAAAGGTTTGTTGGAGAGTCTAGAGTCGGTTTTCATGGTATTTGGGTGGATAGACCTCTTCCCAGCATATTAGAGATGCTCAGGGTGATTGGGAAGGCAAAGCATTTAGTGCCTTGAATATGTCTGGTGCATATCAAGTAAATCTACATGAAGAATCAAGGCCATTGAATGAATCTTTGTGTCAGTATTCTAGAATGCAGTTTAACATTTGCCCTCTGCACCTCACCTGCTGCATTTCAGAGATGTGGTTAGAAAAGGTACGCTTGGATATAATAAGAGAATCTGAAAGAGACAATTAGTTATGGATTTCTCACCTTAGAATTACCCCCAGGCGTCAGACTGGATCCAGAGAATGTTTTCCTTAGCAGTACCTCTGCACGTCGATAGGTGGTGTTGGTCGACTCCGTGTTCGTCGTTGGCGTCGTGGTCGCCAGAATGACGTCTCGGTATCTACTTAGACGCCGCCCTCGTGCGCTGACGTCAGTTCTTTCTTTTTCTGCGCCAGCCAGCGCAGATCCGGAGAGAGCGGTACCTCGAGTCACTTTTTGACTTAGTTTTTGCGACTTTTGTTGACACCTTTTTTGAGTCAATCGACTCCTGGTGCACGGAAGGATGTCACGTTGGACCGGCTTCAAGGCTTGTGACTCCTGTCACAAATTGATGTCGGTCACGGACCAGCACCTCGTTTGCCTTTGGTACCTGGAGAGTGACCACGACCCGAAGTCGTGCTCCGACTGCCAGGCCATGAATCCGAAGTCTTTCCCGGAGTGGTCCTGAAAGCTTCTCGCCGTTCGAGGTCCCGGTCGAGAGGGAGGTCGCGGAGCCACCAGCACCACTCGTCATCGAAGTCTTCGTCTTCAGGTAAGTCGAAGCACAAGAAGAAGGCGAAGAAGCGTCGTTGCTCTTCGCGTTCTTCCTGTCCGTCGCCGGACGGAGTTGTCCAGCTCCGCCCCCGGAGCCTGTTGGGTCGACTTCAGCCTTCCCTCCCTTTCCGGGACCCGAAGCGACCCCTGCCCAGCTTCGAAGCTTTTATGAAGCCTTACATTCTATCTTCGGGCAGCCCGACTCTGCCGGCGCGCCCTCGGGCCCTGCGGACTCGGTTGGGGGCTCTAGGCCTTCGATGTCGGCGGCTTCGCCTCTGGCGCCGCAGGGCCCCAAGGATCCAGGCCTGGATCCGGATCGGCGCAGGTCGACCTCGTGACACCGCCTCCGGCGCCGAATCCAGTGACTCCGACGCCGGTTGTGTCCCCAGCCGGCGTCGACCCCGGCCTCCCCCTCGATGAGGACACGGCGCCGGACCGACGTCGCCGGACGTCAGGACCGCCGCCGACCGGTACTTTAGTACCACTGTTCTCTCCTGATGTTTCCTACCACCCTGAGTGGCTCACAGGAGAGGGTGAGGAGGCCTGGGAGGGGTCTGTGGACCCTCTTTCAGACCAGTTTGAGGAACCGGACTGGAAAGAGGAATTGGGTGAGGCCAGTGGTCTGGACACCTCCCCAGACCTTGGCATGCTATCTCCCCCTACCGTGGCTACGGAGGAGGGTGCATCGTACGCAGTGGTGTTGCGTAGGGCAGCCGAGCCCCTAAAATTCGAGCTTCCTACGGTGGCGGTCAGGACTAACCTCCTGACAGAGGTGCTTCAACCGACAGAGGCCTCCTCGGAGCCCCTGCTGCCGTTCAATGAGGCTCTTACGGACATCCTTTTGGGCACTTGGTCGAAGCCCAACACAGGGGCTCCTGTGGACAGGATGATTGCCCGACGCCACCGCCGGGCCCGGGCGACCCCATTTTCTTCTCTTCCCATCCTACCCCTGAGAGCTTGGTAGTCCAAGCCTCCACGTTAAAAGGCGCATTCCCTAACGCCCCACCTGATGGAGAATTCAAGAAGCAGGACCCCCCCTTCGAGACTACCCCTCCATCCATGCCACCTCAATTCCATGGCATGTCGGAGGATCACCTGGCCCTTCTCCAACAGGAAGTTACGGCTCTCTTCACCAAGGGAGCCATCGAGCGCGTTCCTGTCCCAGAAGTAGGTCGTGGTTGTTATTCCCACTACTTTCTGGTGCCCAAGAAGGACAAGGGCCTGCGTCCTATCTTGGATCTCAGGAACGTCAACTGCTTCCTCCGGAAGGAGAAGTTCAAGATGTTGACTCTGGCTCAGGTCTCTGCTCTCGACCCTGGAGACTGGATGGTAGCGTTGGACTTGCAGGACGCTTATTTTCACATCCCCATCCTGCCAGCCCACTGGCATTACCTATGGTTCACGGTCGGCCACGAGCACTTTCAGTTTACCGTGCTCCCCTTTGGCCTTACCAGCGCCCCTCGGGTGTTCACGAAAGTGATGGCGGTGGTCGCAGCTCATCTGCGCAGATCAGGGGTTCCAGTCTTCACCTATCTTGACGACTGGCTGTTGAAGGCGGGCTCGCCCCAGGCAGTCGTCTCCCACCTCCAGACTACGGCGGACCTCCTGCATTCGCTGGGGTTTACTATCAACGTGCCGAAGTCACACCTGACTCCCTCTCAAAAGCTCCTTTTCATCGGAGCGGTTATGGACACGACGCAGTTTCGGGTTTATCCTCCCGAGCACCAAGTCCGGGATATTTGGGCTATGACTGATCTTTCAGCCTCTATCCCGGGTTTCGGTCAGAATGGCCCTGAGGCTGCTGGGCCTCATGGCCTCCTGCTGGTGGATCATGCCAGGTGGCATATGCGGGCTCTGCAGTGGGACCTGAAGTTCCAGTGGGCACAGCATCCGGGGAATCTGTCCGATTGCGTCCAGATCTCGGAGGGCACTGCTCAACAATTGCAGTGGTGGCTCACGAACCAGGATTGGGTCAATGGCAGATCCCTCTCCCTTCCCAAACCAGAGTTTACAGTGGTGACGGATGCATCACTTCTGGGGTGGGGCGGCCACATGGGAGAGGCGGAGATCAGAGGCCTCTGGTCTCCGGCGGATTCCGGGCTCCACATCAACCTTCTGGAGCTTCGGGCGAGTCGTCTTGCACTAAAGGCATTCCTTCCCTCTGTCTGGGGAAGAGTAGTGCAGGTGTTCACAGACAATACCACCGCCATGTGGTACTGCAACAAACCGGGCGGGGTGGGGTCGTGGACCCTATGTCAGGAGGCTCTCTGCCTTTGGACATGGCTGGAACATCGGGGCATATCCCTGGTGGTTCAACACCTGGCAGGTTCTCTGAACGCCAGAGCGGACAAACTCAGCCGCAGGTGCATGATGGATCACGAATGGCGTCTTCACTCAGAGGTGGTGCAAGGTCTCTTTCAGCAGTGGAGAGAGCCCTGGTTAGATCTATTCACCACCGAAGAGAACGCGCAATGTGTCAGCAGTTCTGCGCGTTGGAATTTCCAATGCGGCATTCGCTAGGCGATGCTTTTCGCCGCGAGTGGAGTTGCGGTCTTCTATACGCCTTTCCGCCTATACCACTTCTACCCAGAGTGCTGAAGAAGATCAAGTGCAACCGGGCCCAAGTCATTCTTGTGGCTCCGGATTGGGCACGGAGAGTCTGGTATCCCGAGCTGTTACACATGGCCATCGATCCTCCGATCTGACTGCCTCTTCGGGAGGATCTTCTGCCGCAGCAGCAGGGGACGGTCCTCCACCCGAACCTATCCAGTCTCCACCTCCTTGCGTGGAGATTGAGCGGCGGCAGTTGACAGCTTTCGACCTTCCCCCCGAAGTCTGTAACGTTGTCTTGGCAGCCAGGCGTCCCTCCACTAAAACGGTATACGCCTGCAGATGGAACAAATTTGTGGCATGGTGCACAGCAAAGGCTGTGGATCCCCTTTCCGCCCCTCTTTCTGAGGTTCTCTTGTTCCTCCTTTCTTTGGCCCAGTAGGGCTCTGCTCTGGGCACTCTTAAGGGCTATCTCTCAGCCATTACAGCCTTTCTTAGGCTTCCTGATCAACCTTCTCTTTTCAAGTCCCCTATTGTAAATAGATTCCTTAAGGGCATTACTCATCTCTTCCCTCCTATTCCTTCCGTAATGCCTCAGTGGGAATTGAACTTGGTTCTGACTTATCTTATGTGCTCTCCCTTTGAGCTTCCTCTCAGACTTTTAACTTTGAAAACTGCCGTCTTGGTTGCCATCACCTCAGCTCGCAGGGTGAGTGAGCGCCAAGCCCTTTCTTCTAAGCCTCCTTTCTTGGCTGTTCATCCGGACTAGGTTGTCCTTCGCACTAGGCCTTCTTTCCTTCCCAAAGTGGTTACCTCTTTCCACAAAGGACAGACCATCACTGTGCCCACCTTCTTTCCGCCTCCTTCTAAAGAGGAAGAGCGGCTCCATCGTCTGGATCCAAAACGTGTGCTTTCCTTCTATCTGGATCGCACAAGACAATTCCGGGTGGATGACCAACTCTTTGTTGGCTACGTGGGCGCCAAGAAAGTTTGGGCCGTACAAAAACGGACCATCTCTCGATGGGTCGTTCTTTGTATAAAAATCTGCTATTCCTTGGCGAAAAAGAAACCTCCAGTGGGGTTGCATGCCCATTCCACCAGGGCAACGGCAGCTACTACTGCTTTGGGACGTGGAGTCCCCCTTCATGACATCTGCCAGGCAGCTACGTGGGCTTCACTGCACACGTTTACCAAACACTACTGCCTGGACAGCCAAGTCTGGAGAGACTGCTTCTTCGGCCGTTCAGTTCTCCAGAACTTTCTGGTGTGAACTTGGTTCGCAGACCCACCACAGGGGTTGGTATTGCTGGGGTATCTATTCTAAGGTGAGGAATCCATAACTAATTGTCTCTTTCAGATGAACAAGTTACTTACCTTCGGTAACGATATATCTGTAAGAGACATAGATTAGTTATGGATTCCTCACCGCCCGACCCATCCTCCACGTTCTGCGAACTGACTTCTAGTGTATGGGACTCCCGTTCAGGGCCCTATTTTTCGTGCACCAGTGGTCAGTGTCTTGCATGGCTCTGCGCTTCTGGCGTGGAATGTCGTGTAAAGAACTGACGTCAGCGCGCGAGGGCGGCGTCTAAGTAGATACCGCGACGTCATTCCGGCGACCACGACGCCAACGCCGAACGCGGAGTCGACCGACGCCACCTATCGACGTGCAGAGGTACTGCTAAGGAAAAGATTCTCCGGATCCAGTCTGACACCTGGGGGTAATTCTAAGATGAGGAATCCATAACTAATCTCTGTCTCTTACAGATATATCGTTACCGAAGGTAAGTAACTTGTTCATTTAACACAAAAAGAGATCAGAGGAATGCTTGCAAATAGTCTAACCACTGGCAATCGCTCGGGTAGTGTTCCTACCCTTTGTTCTTTTGCCCACTATTCCACGTTAGATTAAACCCATCCATTGCAAATCAGCCTAGATCCTGCTCCAACAGGAACAGTCCACCCCGAACTGCCAAGCCAGTTCTTCTCTGAACCGGAACACAAGCAAACCAATTCAGATTTCAACATTGTAGGGTGAGTTTGGTTCCAGGGGTCACAGTGAGCACAGGACTCGCATCTGGGCATAACCCTGGCCACTTAGGGCATTACATCAAACACACAAAAATGAGTAATGCTTGCAAATAGTATAACCACTGGCAATTGCTCAGGGTAGCATTCCAACCCATTGTTCTTATGCCCACAGCTACCTTAGATTAGACCCAGCCATATGCAAAGCAGCCTTGAAGTAACATCCTGACTTGTCAGGAGATGCGGAGATTGTAGAATGTATGAGGGATTTAATGAAAATAGATATTTTTGAATGAAATGTTTGTAAAGAGGCCTTTGTAAAGGTAAAAGAAAGTATATCTGTGTCTCCGACATTGGGGCACTATGTTATTGCAGATTATCAATGCTTCCATTCTGTGATGAGCATATGTGAAAGAAAATATTGAAATGTAACCAGATTCTGCTTTTTCTTGCTGTGATGATGAAAATGTACAATGTTTATAAGAGGAGTTCGATGTCTGATTTACGAAATGTTGCCATTGGAAGAGGGAGAATGCAATTAGGCAGTAAGCAAGGATCAAGTTAAGAAAGCAGGTCATGAAAGGTGGAGTGATAAAAATGTAAGTGAAGTTTCATTATGTAAGGTTGTATGATGGAACCACGCATGCGTTTACCACGCATGCCGGTTTCACGAAGGCTAAACAACGAAATTCTTAATCACCAATATGCCTTTACCACGCATGCCTTTACAACGAATCATTCGTTGTTAAGGCAGGTTTGGTAAATACATATACTTGCCTACCAGAGGACTGCATTGACATCCTGAAGTCTAAATGCCCCTCCACTCAGTCATCATATGCCATCAAGTAGAAAAGGTTTTGCAAATGTCAAGAAGACTCTGTACAACTTTTGTCTTTAATTTTCAGAGTAGGGCTTTAGGTTTTCATATATTAAAATACTTTTGGCATCCGTCACTGTTTATAGGAAAAGTCCTTCTTCAAGCATGTTATTCACCATCCCTCTAAGTAAAGATTTCCTGAATGGGCTTAGTAAACTATGGCTCCGAATTAGATCTCCCTAGGATCTCCTTTCAAAATTCATGGGCCACCCATTTACAAAGCATATCTAGGACCTTTCTTATTGAAATTAGCTTTCCTTGTGGTCATACCATCAGCACAAAGAGTGAAAGAGCTTCAGGCTCGTAGCAGGGATAGTATAGTACTATAGTGAAGGTGGGTTAAGAACACTTCTTTCCTTCGTGTAGTTATCTCAAATTTCCACAGAAATCATATTTCCCTTTTATCTGTATCATCTACCTCTGTCAGAGAGACTCTAGACTTAAAAGGAGCTCTGAAATACTAACACAAGACAAACGATCACAGAAAAACGAATAAGGCTTTGTGCACAGGCATGCCTTGCACAAAACAAACCTTATCTAGATAGTATTCTGCACTTTCTGCATCACATGCTGTCAAAATCTAAAATATTATTACCCAAAATTCCAAAGCCCTTTACCTTGTGAGGGGTTTTTGAGTCACGGAGTGGTACTGTGGAACAGCTGCAAGTGCTTTCATGAGAAAAGACCCCAGACATATGAAGATCCTCTAGACATCCGCTCATTCATTTGATATGCAGTGTGAGTTGATTTCCAGAGAGGTACCTCAGTCGGGTAGACTTTTCTATGTGATGTATGCACTTGAATTAATGGTCCTTTGTCTATGCTTTTAGATACTTCTGGGTCAAAAAGTTCTTTAGCTTGCCACTCTAATGTATTGTACTGTTTATGGAAAGCAGAGGAAACCCCATTGCAGAGTAGGAAAGTTTATCTCTAATCCTAGTGCTCTCTAATGGGTATACTCTCTGAAATCATAAAGATAATTCTGATAGACACTTCTAACCACAGATTCCGCACCTTAAAAAAATTCCACCAGCGTTGGACTAGATCTATAATATCTTGAGCAGTACTTCTGAGCACATATTAGTGGTGTTCGTGGCTCTGCATCAACTGCATCCATGTTGGAAGTGATGTGGGGGTGCCTACATAGGTGCCACCCTGGTGCACTGACATCAGTTCCTTTCCGTCACACCGACAGGCCAGATCCGGAGAGCTATCTCTGTCATTTTTGGCCAACTTTTTCAACCCTTTGGTCAACCTTTTTGGAGCAATTGCTCCCAGTGTACTAGAGACACGTCTCCCAAAAAACCTACGGTTTTTAAGCCTTGTGGAGAATCTCACAGGCAGATCCTCACTTGGTCTGCCTTTGGTGTCTGGGGATGACCATGACTCCAGGGCCTGCGGCAACTGTCGGTCTATGAAACCAAATACAATCCGGGAGCGAGCGATAAACTTCCTAGCCGCACGACACAAGAAGGCTCCACGTTGTTCCCAGTCACCATCTTGAGAGAGGTCTTGGGCCTGGTCGTGAAGTCAGTTTAGCAATTGGTCGTCTTTGAAATCAAACTCGTTATCAAAGTAGGGTAAGTCAAAGAAACACAAAAATAAGTTGTGGAAGCGTTCATTATCTTCCCCTCTCTCAACCTCGTACTTCTAGGCCCTGCTGCTGCACTTTCACTGCAGAGCCAAAAGCTCAGCCCAACTTAGGGAGTTCTGTTCAACCATGCACTCCATTTTGGGGCACTGACTCCTGGCGCACCTTTGCGCCCCACGGAGCCGGGAGGTGCCCTAGTTAGATTACCGTCAGCGGGGCCTCCAGCGCCAACTGGGCCCTCTGGATTTGCCCCCGGTTCTAGACTGACAGCCTTGAGCCCGAGATCCATGCCACAGCAAGTCCGTCCGCCTCCATGCCCAAGGTTCCCAGTGCCACCGACTTCATGGAAACTAATATCTTGTCCAACTCCGAGACAGCGCAGACACTGGCTTGACCTCGCCCATCCAGTTCGGACACACTGCATCTGTCATTTGACAGACCCAGTCCGAACTTGTACTTTGGGGGTGGTGATGACGATGGCTATGGGTTTCCCTGACCCAACTGATGACCAGGGCCTGTCCTACCATGAGGACAACTGGTATGAGGAGCTTGGGGATGCCAGCAGACTCGATATGTCTCCAGATTGTGGTCTGGTGTCACCACTAGGACGTGCAACGGAGGAAGGCACATCCTTCATCTTGACAGAAGTTCTTCAACCGGGGCCAGCCTCTGCGGAGTCTCTAGTCGTCTTCAATGAAGCTCACATGGATATTCTTCTGGGGGCTTACGCCAAACCCTGCACAGGTGCTCCTTTGCACAGGAAGATTGCCCATTACCACAACCCTGCACCAAGAGGCCCAGCTTTCCCCGAGAGCCTGGTGGTGCATAGCTTCAGCTGCTAAGGTTACACCTAGAGCATTCCCTACCACTCCAGCGGACAGGGAATCAAAGAAGCTGGATTCCTTTAGGAAGAGAATTTTCTCTTCTACCAGCCTAGCATTGCAGTTGGTAAACACTGCATGCCTCTTGGACCATTATTGTCACATCTTGTGGGATTGGTTTGCGCAAGTGCTGCTCTTAGTCCCAGAGGAAGCCCAGGCCATGATGAACTAGGCCATACTTGATGGCCGGGATGCAGTAAAGTTTGCTGTAAGGTGTGGATTACAGTATGCCCCCATGCCTGGTTGAGATCAACGGGCTTCTCAAGAGACGTCTGGACAGCATTGGTGGACATGCACTTTGATGGTTTCCACCTGTTTGGGGGGAGGTGGAGATTAGAGGACTCTGGTCTTGGGCAAAGAGCCCGCTTCACATCAACCTTCCGGAGCTGAAAGCCTTCCAGCTATCCATCAAGAAAAGGCTGGTACAGGTGTTCACGGATAACACCACCGCCATGTGGTATTGCAACAAACTGTGGTATGGGTTCATGGCCCCTATGTAAGGAGGCCCTGCGCCTCTGAACATGGCTGGAACGTCATGACATCGTCCTGGTCGTGCAGCACCTCGCGAGATCTCTGAATGCCAGGCAGACTAACTCATCCGTCGATGCCTTGCGAACCACAAGTGGTGTCTGCATCCGGAAGTGGCACAAGGTCTCTTCCAAGTATGGTCAGCACTTAAATGAGTTGGAGTTTAAAAAGTTGCTCTTACTCTGAGATGCATTCTGTTTGGAATGTAATTTGGGACACCTACACCTTTCCACTGATGCCTCTCCTGCCCCATGTTCTCACAAAGATCAGCACCAACCCAGGCCCAAGTCAGCCTAGTGGCTCTGGATTGGGCATGGAGGGTGTGGTATCCAGAACTCCTGGGCAGGAGCATTTATCCGACAATCAGGCCGGTCTTTCAGAGGATCTCCTGTCGCAGCAGCAGGGCAGGGTCTTACACCCAAACCTGCGCTCTCTCCACCTTCTTGCTTGGAGATTGAGTGGCAACAGCTAAGTGTCTTTAATCTCTCTTCCGAAATCTGCGATGTTATTGGACAGCCAGGCGAACCTCAACAAAGACCGGGTATACCTGCTGTTGGGACAAGTTTGTGACTTGGTGCTCCTTATGAGAGGTTGACTACTTTCTGCCTCTCCGTCAGAGGTGCTGTTGTCTGTGTTGTCTTTAGCCCAGCAGGGACTTGCCATGGGTACTATTATAGGTTACCTGTCTGCCATTTCAGCTTTTTTGCAGTGGCCGGATCAGCCCTCTCTGTTAAAGTCACCAGTTGTGACACGTTTTCTATTCTATTCTAACAGGACTTATAGAGCGCATGGCTATCCACACAGGGCTTGCCAGTGCTAAGGATATTCAGAATAAGAAGCAGAAAACCTATTGACAAGTTCACACATAAAGCCACTTCTTGAGACCTTTCCTAAATGTTAAATCATCTGCATCCTTCTTCAGAGTGGGAGGGAACTCGTTCCACAATTTTGAGACTAGGAAAGAAAAGGAACAACCGCCACTCCGGCCGTTGCAAACTCTGGGAATCACAGCAAGACAAAATGTAGCAGATCGCAGAAATCTCCCTGGACTGCAGAGTTCTAGCATACGATGGAGCAATCTTGAGCTTATAATATTGTACACTCTGGCAATGCATAAGGCTTTGAATTGAATATTTTTTTCATGGAAAGCCAATACAACTTGACCAGAAAGACTGAGGCTGACTGATGTTTGGTAATCCTTAACAAAAGACGAGTTGCAGCTGTTTGCACCATCTGCAGTCTATTAAAAACAGATGTGAGATTCCTAAATAAAGCGCATTTCCCTAATCAAAGCAGGAGATTACTACAGCTTGTGCAAATTCTGTTAGAAATTCCAGAACCTTTCTGACTGACCTCAGAGTGCCGAAGCAACCAGCAGCAAGTTTCTTTCCTTGTGTCTGAAATGACAATTTGTTATCCAACCAAATTCCCAGATTTTTAACCACAGACTTAGACTGTGGTTGGGGACAGACGGATTGTGGCCAACAGTCGGGGGACCAGTAGTTTAGATTATTTCCAATTATAATTTCATCTGTTTTATCCCCATTAAGTTCTAGATGGAATCTATTTGGCTACTGTAGTAAGACACGGTTTTAGTAGCCCTGCCTTGATATGTGAGTCTGGGACTTGGAAAATGATAATCTGGGTATTGTCCATGTATGAAACCAATGAAAGGCCAAATGATTGCACAGTGTCTCCCAGTGGACAGACATACACATGAAACAATATGGGGCTCAAGGAGGACCCTTGAGGCACTTGTCACGAAAGAGGCAGGGACTGTGAGTAAAAAGGTTGATCTCATACCTAAAAGCTCCTATCTTCCAAGAAGGAGGACAACTCCCGAATTGCGCCGCCTCTCTAGTAAGGTTGTGTGTGATACTGTATCAAACGCTGTGCTGAGATCCAACAGGATCAGAGCAGCTGAACTGCCTTGGTCCAGTGTCATTTTACGACTGTGCTGTGTCCAGGCCTGTAGTTGTTTATTAACATGCCACTCCAGGATCTTGCCCAAGCTTGGAAGTTGGCCTGTAATGTTCTGTAAGTACAGGATTGAAAGACGTGTTTTTTCAACAGCGGTTTTACCCCCGCATGCTTCCAGGTTTTGGGGACCTGCCCACTGGCCAAAGAGTGGTTTGACATCCTGTTTATGACTGGAAGAATGATTCTGGCTACTCGCTGAAGAATGAAAGGAGGGGCAGGGTCCAGTGGACAGCCAGACTTTACCCTGGTCATTAGAGCCACCAGCTCCTCATCTCAAATGACTGAGAAAGCAGAAAGTGTTTCCTTGAAGGGTATTTCCTTTGTCTCGAATCCATCCATGGGAGACCAAAGTTCCTGGCCCTGTAAAGATACATATATGTCCAAAATGTTTGGCAAAAGAAGCTCGCTGCGTCATTAGTGCGAGCTTCAGAGGATGTTACAGGGGCCATTCCCGCAGGGTTCAACATAGGCCTTACTGTGGAGAAGGCTTATTTTACTGAGTGCTGCGCTATCGATTTTTTGTGCAAAATAATCGTCCTGAGTTCGTCTTATTGTATAATGATTGATACTTTTTAACTGCATTTTTATATTCCTTTCTGCTACTCACATCGTAAGATTTTTCTCCATTTCCTTTCTAATCTTTTGCAATTCTTTTTTTAAATTCTCTAAGCTTGGAGTCGAACCAATGCGCTAACTATTTTCCTTAAAGAAATCATCTGATTTAACACTGAGATAATCCCGTTCCCAAATTTTTATCTAAATCTACTATATTACCATCTGGGTTTTGTCTAGTGTTTGAAAGCACACGCTCAGACTCTACGACATACAATTTAGACCATCGTTGTTCCACACTAAATGCCTTCCCCCACATTGCAAGGTTGAGTGAAAGAGGAATAACAAATGGTTGGACCAGGTCACTGGGATTGGCTGGTTAATTACCAAAGTTGGTAGGTTTGAGTACACTGGGTCCAAAAGTTTACCTTTCTTGTGTGTCGGGTAACTTATCATTTGCACCAATTAAAAGTCCTCTGGGCCACATGTACAACCCTTTTTAGCGATCGCAAACTGGAATTCGGCCCGTTTGCGACTGCTAAAAAGGGTTGTGGTATGTACCAACCCTATTTTGCGAGCCTGTACCCTATTACAGATTCGCAAAATAGGGTTTGCGAGTCGCTATTAGGAAGGGGCCTGCCAAGGGCATCCCTTCCCAATAGCAAGTCGCAGTGGTATGTACGATTGTTTTGCGACCGCAAATGTGGTCGCAAAACAATCTCAGTTACCACCTACTTCAAGTAGGTGATAAGCCAGTCGTAAACGGGAAGGGGTCCCCAGAAGACCCCTTCCCCTTTGTGAATGTATGTTAAAATATTTAAGAGCAGGCAGTGGTCCCACGGACCACTGCCTGCCCTTGAAAAAAGAAAACTTAATTTTTTTCTTTTAAGCACATCAAAACTGGTTGCATTTGATAAAGAAAAGTTGCTTTATTTAAAAAGCAAACACAGACATGGTGGTGTGCTGTCCCCAGCAGGCCACCATCCCTGTGATACTCCTAAGGGGTCGCAAATTGTGACCTACCTTATTAATATTAATGAGGTAGGTCTTTAGCGACCCCATTAGGAATCGCAAACAGTGTTTGAGATACTGTTATACATTCCATTTTGCAAGTCCCAAAACGTCGAAATTTACACTTTGCAAAATGGAATGGTCGTACATCTGGCCCTCTATACAAACTGGTTCTCCAGACTTTGGCCTCCTTCATACTTAAGGTGTTGACCCCCCCCTTCCATGTTGGCCCAAACATCAAGCTGACGCCATTTTTCGTTCCACTTCATCCTTCCAAGTAAGAGGAGAGACTCCATTGTTTGGACCCAAAAAAAGCCATTTCCTTTAACCTTGATTGCACCTAAGAATAGTGGGGGGACAATCGGCTCTTCTTTGGGTTCTCTGGAGCGGAAAAAGGCAAGGCAGTGCAGAAATGGACCATCTCTCAATGGATTAAAGTCTGCATCTAAATCTGCTACGCAATGCCTAAGAAGGGGCGTCTTGAAGGCTTGCGGACTCATTCTACCAGAGCCAATGCTGCTACTACTGCGTTGGCACGAGGAGTGTCTGTACTAGAAATCTGTCAGACTACTGAGTGGGCGTCACTCCACATGTTCCCAAAATACTGCTGCCTGGACAGTCGGGTCCATCGAGACAGGAATTTTGCCCGTTGGGTCCACCAGGACCTTTTGCTTTAAGCCAGTTCACAGACCCACCGTAGGGGAGGTATTGCTTTGGAGTCTATTCTAAGATAAGGAATCTGCAGTTAGAAGTCTGTATCAGAAGAACAAGTTTCTTATCTTTGTTAATGCTTTTTCTGGTAAAGACTCTAACCCCAGATTCCCCACTGATGCTCCCTCCTCTGCGAACTGGGCTCTTCACCTAGAAGATACTGTTAGATTCTGCATACTGGTAAAAAAAATCATGCCGACGTGGCTCTGCATTTTTGACACAGTAATTGTCCCGAAAAAAACTGTCAGCGCGCTGGGGTGGCGCCTAAGTAGGCACCACGCATGTCACTGACGCGGACGATGTTGATGCAGAGCTGCGGACGCCAGCTACTAGTGCTCAGGTACTTCTCAACATTTTGTAGAATCAATCTGATCTTAGACTAATGTGGCATGGTTGAGTGCTAGCGCAAACCTGGCGTATTCTCAACTTGATCTCAAGTGGTATGGTGCTCCAAGGGGAGGAGAGCAGCCACAAACACTCAACTCATTGAGGAAACCTCAATAACTTTTAAACTGGTGCTACCCCTGAGCAACCAATATGTTCCAAAAAATAATAGTATACGAGTCCAAACAAAATTTCTTCGTTATTTTTAATTTTTTCTTTCTTCAAATTTCATTTAGTGTTCTTAACATAGTTTGTAGTCCTTCAGGTTACTTCCGTAGCCAACACATATTTCGTCAGTTTGGTGCATTAACCTCTGACTTCATCAGGGCTATAAAATAAATGAAAATCAACAGCTCCAAGTAATGTTCCTGGAGCCGTAATCCCACCACCTATAGGAGGTCTACATGTGTGTGTTATGAAGACCCATGTGTCTATATTACACTAATCAATGTATGGCTTATTTGTGACAACAACCTCCAGTGAATTACCATTAGTCAGATAGTGTGCCCATATCTGTATTAAATACTCTCTCAGGACCCCCATGCTTTATGGGGTTGGTGACACTCGGTTGTATGTTGAGGTCCAAACAGTTAGACTCAGCAGTGGTCCTCAACACAACCAAATTAATATATTGACACCGCATGTAATCGAACGAAATGGAAATATGGTAAATGATGAAAGCATGCTTTAATTCATAATGCCCCCTTAGTGCTACCTTACAACCCATGGATCAGTCGTAATATTTTTAAGTCAACACACCCGCTAACCTGTTGTAATCACAAAACTTCTAAATCATATGGTTATGTGAAAAACGCAAGTCCTTCCGTAAATCTATTTTCAAAAAATTCATATTATTTATTTAGAAGAGTTCAGACCGTATCATACCAAATCTGAAAGAGACACGTTAGTGACAGATTCCTTACCTTAGAATATCCCCAGGCGTCAGGCTGGATCCGGAAAGTTTTTGCGTAGCAGTACCCTTGCGCGTCGGTAGGCGGCGTCGTGCGGCTCCGCGTCCGTCGTCGGCGTCGTGATCGCCGGGATGACGTCGCGGGCTGTACTTAGACGCCGCCCCTGCGCGCTGACGTCAGTTCTTCTTTTCCGCGCCAGCAAGCGCAGATCCGGGAAGAGCAGTGCCCTAGTCATTTTTGGACTAACTTTTTGGGTGAATTTTTCACTGTTTCTTTCATATCGACTCCAAGGTGTCGTAGGGATGCCCAGCTTTAAACGTTGCGACGCCTGTGCTCGGATGATGTCCATCACAGACCCGCATCTGGAGTGTCTCTTCTGCCTCGGGCGAGACCACGACACGAAGTCGTGTTCCGACTGCCGGTCCCTAAACCCGAAAGCTTTGCGAGAGCGGTCTCGAAAGCTCCTCGAGGCCCGGCAGTCGGCTCCGCGCCACACCAAGCCCCGGTCGCGTGAGAGGTCGAGGGGTCGGTCGCGGAGTCCTCGCCGGTCGTCGGGGATCCAAGTCTTCGTCGTCCGGTAAGTCTAAACACAAGAAGTCCAAAAGCATCATCGCTCTAGGACTTCGCCTCGCCGATCTCGCGACTCGGCTGAGGCCCCTCCCGGCACCGTCCCCGCCCCCGGACATGCCTGTGGAGCCGCCCCCGCAATACCCGTCCTTCCCGGGTTCGGGGGCGGATCCGGCCCAAGTACAGGAATTCCTGTCTGCCATGGCCCGCCTCTTCGGGCCTCAAGGTCCCTCCGGTGCGCCTTCGGGCCCCGCGGGCCCTGATGGGGTTGCCCCGGCGTCGCCGACGACTCCGGTCCCGGCGTCGCTCGTGCCTCCAGCGTCGGTCCCGGCTCCGGCTTCGGCCCCGGCCTCGATCCCGGCTCCGGTGGTACCGCAACCCCCATCGACGCCGGTCGACCTGACCACGCCTCCGCCGGCGCCGATGTCTCCGGTTCCGTTCCTGACGCCGCCCGGGGCTCCGGGCGGCGTCGTCCCCATGTACTCTCCGGCTCCGGACATGGAGCCGGACCGACGTCGCTCGACGCCGGTTCCGGCGCCGATGAGACCTTGGGTCCCAAATGTCCCTCCTCCTCCTTATTTTGAACTGGAGGAGGACCAGGAGGGTCTGAGGACCCTCTGGCACAACAGTGTCAGTATGATGAGGACTGGGCAGAGGAACTAGGGGATGCCAGTGGTCTAGATACTTCCCCTGACACTGGCATGCTGTCTCCTCCCGTGGCTACGGAGGAGGGAGCCAATTTTGCAACGGTGTTGCGTAGGGCAGCTGGAGCCTTACATCTCCGACTCCCTACGGTGACGGTCAAGACTAATCTCTTGACAGAAGTGCTTCAGCCGGCAGCCTCCTCCTTGGAGACTGTGCTGCCGTTCAACGATGCACTCACTGACGTTCTTTTGGGCGCCTGGTCCAAGCCCAACACAGGGGCTCCTGTGGATAGGAACGTGTCCCGACGCCATCGCCCAGCTCCGGGCGACCCCTTGTTTCTCTCTGTCCACCCCACTCCTGAGAGCTTGGTTGTCCAAGCCTCGGCTTCCCAAACCGCCTTCCCTACCGCCCCTCCGGATAGGGAATCCAAACGCCTGGATCAATTTGGGAAGAAGGGTTTTCTTCCTCCAGTGCTGGCTTGCGGTCCATCAACACCGCTTGTCTTTTGGGCCGATATACCCACTCCTTGTGGGATTCGGTGGCGACTGTTTTGCCCCAGTGTTCTGAGGAGGTCCAGACACTGCTTACCCGCGCCATTGCGGAAGGAAGGGATGCGGCCAAATACACCATACGTTGTGGCCTTGATACCGCCGACTCGCTGGGCAGATCTATTGCAACGACAGTGGCGCTGCGTCGCCACGCCTGGCTGAGAACCACTGGTTTTTCGGGTGATGTCCAGAATACCCTCATGGACATGCCCTTTGATGGAGTCGGTCTTTTTGGTTCCAAAGCAGACCATGCGTTGGAGCGTTTTAAGGATTCACGGGCTACTGCCAAGTCCCTGGGCCTTTCTGCTACACGCCCTCCGCTACCTTCTGCTTTTCGCCCCTATCGTGGCCACGGAAGGGCGCCCAGTCACGTCAGCAGCCCAGCCACCGGCCCGCGCAGCAGGCGTCTTCGCGTGGCCGAGGACGTGGATACCGCCGTGGCGGTTCGGGCAACCAGCGTGCGGGTCAGGCCACCACCTCCAACCCGTCCGCGGCCTCCAAGCCCTCCTAGTCCCTCCTTTCAGGTGCACAGCACGCCAGTAGAGGGCAGGGTCCGCCATCACCTTCACCACTGGCGTCCCATCACCTCGGACAGGTGGGTCTTGGACATTGTCCGAAGGGGCTACTCCCTCCCCTTCGAGACCACCACCCCAGCCATGCCACCTCAATTCCACCGCATGTCAGGGGATCACTTGGTACTTCTGCAGAAGGAAGTCACGGCCCTCTTGGCCAAGAGGGCCATCGAGCATGTTCCGACCCCAGAAGTAGGACGTGGTTGCTACTCCCACTACTTCCTGGTGCCCAAAAAGGACAAGGAGGACATGCGTCCTATCTTGGACCTCCGGAACGTCAATCGCTTCCTCCGGAAGGAGAAGTTCAAGATGCTCACCCTAGCTCAGGTCTTGACTGCCCTCGACCCTGGAGACTGGTTGGTAGCGTTGGACTTGCAGGACGCCTATTTCCACATCCCCGTCCTGCCGGCCCACCGGCGTTACCTTCGGTTCACGGTAGGCCTCGAGCATTTTCAGTTCACCGTGCTCCCCTTTGGCCTTACCAGTGCCCCTCGGGTGTTCACGAAAGTGATGTTGGTGGTCGCAGCTCCTCTGCGCCGGGCAGGGGTTTCAGTCTTCCCCTACCTCGACGACTGGCTGCTGAAGGCGGGCTCGTCCCAGGCAGTCGTCTCCCACCTCCAGACTACGGCCGAACTCCTGCACTCGCTGGGGTTCTCCATCAATGTGCCGAAGTCGCATCTGATTGCTTCTCCACAGCTCCTTTTCATCGGAGCAGTTCTGGACACGACGCAGTTTCGGGCCTATCCTCCCGAACGGCGAGTCCGGGATATTCAGGCTATGATTCCGATCTTTCAGCCTTTATCCTGGGTTTCGGTACTTATGACCCTGAGGCTGCTGGGCCTCATGGCCTCCTGCATCCTGCTGGTCAATCATGCCAGATGGCATATGCGGGCTCTGCAGTGGGACCTGAAGTTCCAGTGGGCGCAGCACCAGGGCAACCTGTCCGATCACGTCCAGATCTCGGAGGGGACTGCAAAACAGTTGCAGTGGTGGCTCTCGAACCGGCAATGGGTCATGGGCAGATCCCTCTCCCTTCCCCAGCCAGAGCACACAGTTGTGACGGACGCGTCCCTTCTGGGATGGGGCGGTCACATGGGAGAGGCGGAGATCAGAGGCCTCTGGTCTCCGGCGGAGTCCCGGCTCCATATCAACCTTCTGGAGCTCCGGGCGATCCGACTTGCACTCAAGGCATTCCTTCCCTCTGTCAAAGGGAAGGTAGTGCAGGTGTTCACAGACAACACCACCGCCATGTGGTACTGCAACAAACAAGGCGGGGTGGGGTCGTGGACCCTTTGTCAGGAGGCTCTGCGCCTCTGGACATGGCTGGAACATCAGGGCATGTTCCTGATGGTTCAACACCTGGCAGGTTCCCTGAACGCCAGGGCGGACGAACTCAGCCGCAGGTGCATGATGGATCACGAATGGCGTCTTCACTCGGAAGTGGCGCAAGGTCTCTTTCTACAGTGGGGAGAGCCTTGGTTAGATCTATTCGCCACCGAAGAGAACGCGCAATGACCTCAGTTCTGCGCGTTGGAATTTCCAAGGCGGCACTCGCTCGGCGACGCTTTTTGTCACGAGTGGAGTTGCGGTCTATTGTACGCCTTTCCGCCTATACCACTTCTACCCAGAGTGTTGAAGAAGATTCGGCACGACCGGGCCCAAGTCATTCTTGTGGCTCCAGACTGGGCTCGAAGAGTTTGGTATCCCGAGCTACTCAGTATGAGCGTAGATCCCCCGATCCGTCTGCCTCTTCGGGAGGATCTTCTGTCGCAGCAGCAGGGGACGGTCCTCCACCCGAACCTGTCCAGTTTACACCTGCTTGCGTGGAGATTGAGCGGCGGCAGTTGATTCCTTTCGACTTGCCTCCCGAAGTTTGTGATGTGATTCTGGCAGCCAGGCGTCCCTCCACTAAGGTGGTATACGCCTGCAGGTGGAACAAATTTGTGGCATGGTGCACAGCAAAGGCTGTGAATCCCCTTTCTGCCCCTCTTTCTGAGGTCCTTCTGTTCCTTCTTTCTCTGGCCCAACAGGGTTCTGCCCTGGGTACCATCAAGGGTTATCTTTGTGCTATCTCGGCCTTCCTCAGGCTCCCTGATCAGCCCTCCCTTTTCAAGTCCCCTGTTGTTAACAGGTTCTTAAAAGGCATTACACACCTCTTCCCTCCTGTTCCGTTTGTAATGCCTCAGTGGGACTTGAACTTGGTTCTTACCTTTTTAATGTGCGCTCCCTTTGAGCCGCTACATAACTGTCCTCTTCGTCTTCTGACTCTGAAGACAGCCTTTCTGGTGGCCATCACCTCCGCTCGGCGGGTGAGTGAGCTCCAGGCTCTGTCTTGCAAACCTCCCTTTCTGTCTGTTCATCCAGACAAGGTTGTTCTTCGGACGCGTCCGTCCTTCTTGCCAAAGGTGGTTACTGCCTTCCACATTGGGCAGACCATCACTTTGCCTACCTTCTTTCCGCATCCTTCCAGAGAGGAAGAGAGGCTCCACCGTCTGGACCCAAAACGTGCGCTCTCCTTCTATATCGACCGCACAAAACACTTCCGGGTGGATGACCAGCTCTTTGTTGGCTACGTGGGCGCCAAAAGGTCGGGCGGTGCACAAACGAACCATCTCCCGCTGGGTTACCTTGTGCATCAAGACCTGCTATTCTTTGGCTAAGAAGGAGCCTCCTGTTGGGCTGCGTGCCCATTCCACCAGGGCAACGGCTGCTACCACGGCCTTGGGCCGCGGTGTTCTGCTGCCGGTTATCTGTCAGGCAGCTACGTGGGCCTCGCTGCACACGTTTACAAAGCATTACTGCCTTGACAGTCAGGTCCGGAGGGACGGCTTCTTTGGCCGTTCTGTCCTCCAGGACTTCCTTGTCTGATCTTTGTTCGCAGACCCACCACCGGGGTTGGTATTGCTGGGGTATCTATTCTAAGGTAAGGAATCTGTCACTAACGTGTCTCTTTCAGATGCGCAAGTTACTAACTTGTGTAACGATGTATCTGTAAGAGACAGTAGTTAGTGACAGATTCCTACCGCCCACCCATCCTCCCGTTCTGCGAACTGATTTCTAGGAGTTAAGGACATCCCTTTCAGGGCCCTAGTATTTTTCAGACACCTATGTCAGCTTCTTGCATGGCTCTGCGTTCCTGGCGCGGAAAGTCGTGTACAGAACTGACGTCAGCGCGCAGGGGCGGCGCCTAAGTACTGCCCGCGACGTCATCCCGGCGATCACGACGCCGACGACGGACGCGGAGCCGCACGACGCCGCCTACCGACGCGCAAGGGTACTGCTACGCAAAAACTTTCCGGATCCAGCCTGACGCCTGGGGATATTCTAAGGTAAGGAATCTGTCACTAACTACTGTCTCTTACAGATATATCGTTACACAAGTTAGTAACTTGTGCTTTAAGTATAGATGAGTTCACAATAAGAGATAAGGCTCATCAGCTTCTCACCTATTTTAAACTCATATTTAGCTCTTCTTATTACTCTGTCCAGTAATCTCCATATACCAAAGAATCAATTGTCTGCAAACAAAAACCGATAAGCGGTAAATAACTATTTTTAACCAATAATTTACTAAGACTAGCGAAGGATAAAAGTAAAAAACGATAACTGTTTTAAACAATATTTGCTAATACTGGCGAAAGCTAAAAATAAAAGACTAACCAAACATCCAGCGTAAACTCGTTCCGAGAGCCCAGATATGTAATAGAACAGTATGCTAAAATTGTAGCATCACACTTTTTTTTTAAACATTTGTTTATTGGCATTTCCAAAGTTATTATCAACAGTTTGCAAGCTACATATATAACACTCTCAGCTTTTCAGTACATTTTTTCCCAATCACGTTTCCAAGGGTTTATTCACGGTAGGGACTCAGTGCTTTGCTTCCTTTTGGTTCAGCTTTCTTCATTTTGCACATCTCTATATTACAATTCTGCCCTCACTGGAGTTGTTGTACCCATTTGTGATCAACATCGTGCTTTCTCACTACGCGCTCACCTTATGCCCATGTTCAGGGGTTTACAAAGTAGATGGAAGCCTGCTATAAACTCAACTAAGAACATTGTAAATAAGAACTCTTGCTTATCCCATTTCCGCCAGTGGCCTCAATGCTGCTAGTCTATTTAGTGTGGGGGGGGACTGCGTGTGTGTGCGGGGCCCACATGGGCGTTTGACATGTGCTATTTGGTCTCCGTGGCAGCCGTTCAGGGTCCCGTTCATGGTGTGGCAGCTATTATGTGTCTCCCCCAACCTGAGGTTCAGTATCCATTGTGGGTGTTTCCCTCCCCTCCATACATGTACTGATGTTCTGACTGGTGTCTGCCCATTTCCCTCACCCTCCTTCTCTTCATTGTCTAGGTCTAGGCCTTCCCAGGCTCTCATTAACTCTCTCCATTGATCTGCAATTGGCTTCTTGCGCACCCCCTCACTTCTTCCCTGAGGAGTTCCCGTGCCTCTGCCTCAACCGTGAGGTCCCTTTTCCAATTTTCTATACGTGGTCCTGTGCTGGTTTTCCAGGTCATTGCCACTCTTCTCTTGGCAAGGGCCATAGCTAGGTCAATAAATGTATTCCCTACTTTCCGTTTCGGTGAGCGGCGGAAGAGACCCAGCAGGCATATCTCCACGGTGTTATTCAATTCCCTCCCCAACGACGCCCCTGTCCGCCGAACTACCTCGGTCCAAAAGGGGGTCAAAGACGGACAGTTCCAAACCATGTGGATAAAGTCCACATCTCGTTGGTCGTATCTTGGGCATGCCTGCATCTCGCCACCGTGTATCATTCGGAGTCTGTGTGGGGTCAGGTACGTCATATGGACGTAATTAAACTGAATAAATTTGTCTCGTGTTGCGTGATATTGACTTGAGGGGTGCCAGGACTCTTTCCCATTCTCGGTCTGTGAGTTGTTTATTTAACGCTTGTCCCAGCGTTCCCTGATCTTGGGCAGTTTTGTCAGCGATGCCTCCACTAGAGTCGTATAAAACCACTTTACTTGATAGCCAGCGTCCCCAAGGTGAGCAATGCATGTAGTAGAGGATGCGTTCCTGGTTCAGCTCGTCCTCCGCCCCATAGTCCTCTGAAAGTACAGATCAAGGCCTCGTACTGTAGAAATTGGCTTACAGGCAACCCATATTGTTCCACCAGCTCCACAAAAGGGATCGGTGTCTTTTCTTGGTAAATGTCGCCCACAGTTCTGAGGCCCACATCCTTCCACTCTGATAATAGCTCCGAGGTAAATATTCGTCGTGGGGTTCCATGTGGAAGGCCCACCAGGGGGAGCCGTGGTGAGTACTGGGGGGGGATCACAGGCAGCCTGGCTAAGCTCCTCTTAAAGCACTGTAGCGCAGTGGTCTGTAGGGTCAATCTGTAGGGGGCTACCACTTTATGGTCAAGTATCTTAGCCAACAGCAGAGCCGGGTGAGCACTCAGCTCGCCCATGAACGCGCCCTCCACGCTGGCCCCTTCCAGCCACTGCAGTTGGGAGGCCAAATAATCAAATTAAAAATTTGGTACCCCTAGCCCCCCATTTCGTATCGAGTGCCTCAGTATCCTCAGTGAGACTCTCCGTCGACACTCTCCTCATATTAGGTCTCGAACTAATGAATCTAGTGGGGCGAACCAACTTCTGGGCAGCACCACAGTATGATTCACAAAGTAATATAGCAGCGTGGGCAGCAAGACCATCTTGGTTAGAGATATGCGCGCCATTACCGGCAGCTTCAGGGAGCTTGGTTTGTGCCCAGTTAAAGTCTTCCGGGAGTGCAAGCGGTCTCAGCAGTGGTCCTGCCGTCAGAAAGAGATACGTCTTCACCCGAAGCCCTGTCAGGGTGGCAAATCTATCCCGTCTCCGATCCTGCCACCGCCTCCCGTAGGTAGATCAGCAAGTCATCGGCGTATAAAGAGACAATGTGCTGTCTCCCATCCATCGTCAGTCATAGTCCCAGCCCACCTTGTTGGAGCAGGGCTGCCAGAGGCTCCATCGCTAGCACAAACAGCACCGGTGATAGCGGGCAACCCTGCCTCGTACCACGAAAAATCCCATATTGGACGGAGACTGCCCCTCCCGTTCTAACTCTAGCTGTTGGGCGTGCATACAATATTTTAACCCAATTAACCCACTTCCCCCCCCCCCCCCCCCACCGCTCCATGCATGCAAATAGGTAGTCCTAGCTGACTGTATCGAAGGCCTTTTCAAGGTCTATCGATAATATTGCGGCTTGCTCAAGAGATTTGGCCTCTGGGTGATATAGGATGGAATAGACTCTCCTCAAATTGTATGATGTGTTTCGTGCAGGGATGAACCCATTTTGGTCTACATGGATTAGTGTGGGCATGTGCGGGAGTAATCTCGTTGCCAGCACCTTGCTCAACATTTTTAAATCCAGGTTGAGCATGGATAGTGGTCGGTAATCTCCCACTCGGGTCCCTGGAGTGGTAGTTTTCGGGAGTGGGATCACAATGGCACTTTGCGTAGAATCTGGGAGTCACCCCAGCTCCAATGATGTAGCATACAGCATTTCCAGGCGGTGGGCCAACTCGGAGGCATACGTAGAGTAGAATTGGGCCTGGTGTCTTCCCCTTAGCCGTCGATGCTATGGCCTGTCTAATCTCTGTCAGCGTCACCGGCCCTTCCAATGATTCCCTGTGTTGTTCGTCCAATATCGGTAGCTGCAGGGGTGCCAGGAATTCCCTAATTTCGCCTTGTAGAGGTGAGGGTGGGGCAGCATACAGTGTTTCATAGTATTTTCTGAATAGGGTGTTAACCTCCTCTGGATCATACAGGACCTCGTCTGCCGCATTGCTGATATGTGTTACGTGGGAACCTCGTGTTTCCGGTTTAATCAACCTTGCCAACAACTTGCCTGTTTTACCCTCTTCATCATGTACCCTGGCCAGGTAGCCTTTGTAGTCAAACTTCCAGAGACGTTCCAGCACCTCATATATTGGGCTCTAGCCTCTGAGAGGTCCGCCTGAGCTGTTGCGTCTATTCCCTGTCTATTGTCAATTGTGTGGAGGCGCCCCTCTAACTCGTCTAGTTCCCTGCAGAGGGTTCTCCTCACCCCAACCAACTGGCTCAGGCAGTGTCCTCGAACCACCACCTTGAAAACCTCCCATTCCACTAACTCCGTAGAGGCAGAGTGTGCATTTGTGGTGAAGTAAGTGCCGATGCTAGAACCCAGGGATTCCCTAAAGGGTGTATCTTCCAGCATCTCGGGCCTGAACCTCCATGTGAGAAGTTGGCCTGGTATATGATGTCCACTAATTAAAGTGCAAAAAGAACAATTGATGGATCCAGCCATATGCAAATCAGTCTTGACCCTGCACCCAATGGGAACAGTCCAGCCCGAACTGCCAGGCCAGGTCCTCCCTGGACTGGAAACAAGCGCTGGGATGCCTCCGGGTAGCCATGCGCTCTATAAATGCTCCTTCATTCATTCATTCATTCATTCATCAGCCAGGATAGCTTGACTCCAGTGGCATGGAGAGCACGGGACCCACGTCTGGGCATACCCGTCCCAGTCGGGGTGACAAATGCAAAAAGAACAATTGATGGACAGAATGTAGAACAATGTCATACATTCACCCCAGTACAGAGATCTGTGCCTAAATCCATCGTTTTTTTGCTCACCATGCCATTCCAGTTTGGACCCAGCCATATGCAAATCAGTCTTGACCCTGCACCCAATGGGAACAGTCCAGCCCGAACTGCCAGGCCAGGTCCTCCCTGGACTGGAAACAAGCATCCTAGGACCGGTTTCGGGCTTTCAGCCCTCATCAGCCAGGATAGCTTGACTCCAGTGGCATGGAGAGCACGGGACCCCACGTCTGGGCATACCCGTCCCACTCGGGGTGACAAATGCAAAAAGAACAATTGAGGGACAGAATGCAGAACAATGTCATACATTCACCCCAGTACAGAGATCTGGGCCTAAATCCATCGTTTTTTTGCTCACCATGCCATTCCAGTTTGGACCCAGCCATATGCAAATCAGTCATGACCCTGCACCCAATGGGAACAGTCCAGCCCGAACTGCCAGGCCAGGTCCTCCCTGGACTGGAAACAAGCATCCTAGGGCCGGTTTCGGGCTTTCAGCCCTCATCGGCCAGGATAGCTTGACTCAAGTGGCGATGCCCTGAAACCGGTCCCAGGATGCTTGTTTCCGGTCCAGGGAGGACCTGGCTTGGCAGTTCGGGCTGGACTGTTCCCACAAGGAACAGGGTCAAGACTGATTTGCATATGGCTGGGTCCAAACTGGGATGGTGTGGTGAGCAAAAGAATGATGGATTTAACCCAGATCCTTGTGACTGGGGGTGAATGTTTGCATTGTCCAGCATTCCGTCCATCAATTGTTTCTTTGCATTTGTCACCCTAAGTGGGAAGGGTATGCCCAGACGTGGGTCCCGTGCTCACCACACCACTGGATTCAAGCTAGCCTGGCTGAAGAAGGGTGATGCCCTGAAACCGGTCCTAGGATGCTTGTTTCCGGTCCAGGGAGGACCTGGCTTGGCAGTTCGGGCTGGACTGTTCCCACAAGGAACAGGGTCAAGACTGATTTGCATATGGCTGGGTCCAAACTGGGATGGTGTGGTGAGGTGAGCAAAAGAATTGTGGATTTAACCCAGATCCTTGTGACTGGGGGTGAATGTTTGCATTGTCCAGCATTCCGTCCATCAATTGTTTCTTTTACTCATTTGGAACAAACACAGTTTCAGGACACCGTGAGATTTATGGCTTGTTGGATGGAACTAAACCCGTTAATATTAACCTCTGACAAGACAGAAGTAGTCTTACTTAACAACAAATCTTTTGCTTGGAATTTTCACTATTGGCCTAGTGAATTAGGCCAGCTCCAATTCCCCTCAATGGCGGCCAAGAGCCTGGGGGTAATGATAGATGGGAATCTTTCAATGCAAATCCAAGTGAACTCTGTGATATCCAAATGTTAATTTCTGCTAAAAATATTGAGAAAACTTGCTCCATTCATGACTTTTGAAGAAAGTAGGATGATTGTTACAGCATGCATTCTATCCAGGCTGCACTACACAAATTTAATTTATGCTTGCTTACCGGACACGGTTTTGCACAAACTTCAGGTGATACAGAATGAAGCAGCTAGGCTGGTTTTCGGTGTCCCCTGGTTCACACGTTACCTCTCTGTTAAAAAATCTGCATTGGCTCCCAGGTAAACAACGGATACAAATCAAACTCTGTTACAGTGTCTTCAAGAGTATAAACAACTTAGCCCTAAAATTCATTTCAGATAATATCCAAAAATGTGTCCCTCTATGCAACCTGAAATCTACACACCAACATATTAACTGTTCCAAAATACAAGAAGAGCAGATCAGGAGGCCAAAGCTTCTCTGTTCTAGCTCCTACTTGTTGGAATCTCCTGCTGATGACAATTTGCCAAGCAACAGATACCGTTTCCCAGTGGCGGCTGCTGACCAATACAACTGGCGAGACGAACATTTTGAGGCACTGACAGGCGCTGAAAAAACCCAGCAGTTCCCTTAGGCTTAACGCCAAAGCTCTCAATCATGGTAATGTTTAAGCAATGTTTATAATAGGCCACGATTTAGAGCTCTGGAGTTGAGGCTGAAGTCACTGCGAGTTTTCCACAGTGTCTGTCAGCAAGTTAAAATAAATTTAAAAAAATAACTAAAAGATTTACTTACCTTCTGCCTCCGCCCTCGGCGCCCCTCTCAGTCTTGTCGTCAGTGGCTCCAACTGCACAGGCTCCCAGAGCCTCAGCCAACTTCCTTCTTCCAATCAAGACGCTGCTCTTGTGCTGCACAGGCAGCATGACAGAAGCACCAGCATTGGCTGAGTGGACTGGCTCCACGCTCACTGAGGCACTGGGGAGCCTGTGCTTGCTCTCCACCCCGCTGTCTATGACAGCGGGGTGGATGGCTTTGAAGTGCAAATGTCAAGCTGGCCATCGCAGGACAGCTGGCCAAAGTGGCATGTGCACAGTAAACTGGTGGAGTGAGCACCACTCCCCTGCTGCCAGTCAGCAGCAGTGGCCTGCCCCCAAACACGGCTCGGGTTGGGGGAAAGGGAAAAATAAAATGGTAATAAATTACATCTATTACCATTTTATTCCTCACCTTTGCAGCGCTGGCAGCAGGTAGGGGCAGCGCTCGTCCGCCCTTATAGAGGGGCCATCGCCACTCTTTCCTTTCGGAAAAGTCTAAAGACCTGGCTTTTCAAACAAACATATGAGATCTAACTGAGCTGACCTATGACCCTCTTATAAGTCTGTAATCTAGTGTCAAGAGGCCTATAGCGAATGTGTGCTTTATAAGTTCCTCCTAACATAACATAATATAACATTGAATAAACTGATTGCAGTTCTGATACTAAAAGCGGTTCCTTTGATCTCGGCGGCAGAAACATTTTACTTACAAACAGTCCATTTTGCTGCGCAGATCCAAAAACTTGCGCAGACTCCATTTGATGCCCATTTCGCAGACTGTGCACACTATCTTCCAATAGCATAGTGCACCGCTTCAAAACATTTGGATCTGGCATATTTACTGGTTTTAAGACTGTTTTCGGACTGATTCCTTTGTTTCCATTCTCTCTTCTCTAATGTATTTGGCGGATTGCCTGCTATCCTTCTCATCATTGGCTGTGGCATTCTGATTCTCCTTCTAATAAATAAATAAACCAGTCCAATTAACAACATGGAGTTCGGTTATCCAACGGAAAGAAAATGCGGTGAAACCATGGCACTCTATCTCGGCTCTGAATGGCAATCAGTACTGAGTGAGTGCTGGACTCTATCCTTTCAAAAAATGAGTGCTTCTCAATAAATTGCCTGCAAGAGACCGTGCCTAAATTACACTATCAACGTGAAAAAACTTCTGCGACTGTTATAGCTGTACCAAGCTTATACCTGAGCCTTGTATCTGCCAGCTGTGAAGTGTACTGAAGTATGATGGGCAAGTCTCAATGTTCAATTCAGCGTCAACCACTTTGATGCTAGAGACAACAGATCTAACAAAAATCAAGGCACAAGCGATGTCTCCGTCACTGGGTGCTCTGGATATCCATGATCTTTTTGAATGCTTATGTTCATCTCCTTTACCAGCAGGTGATGCCAGATCAAAAGATAATAAAAATCACTTTCAGATGAACACTGGTATGCAAACACTCCAAGTGCTGCAGCAAAAACCTCCAGATACTATGGTGATTACATGACACCAGCACTGATTGGAAAAAAGTGACCAACCTGACCAATCATTTGCCAGTCAAAAGAACTGGGCCAGCTATTCCAAGACAAAATGGCAAGATGTAGCAAAATGGACAGTTTGTACCTTTCTTGTATTTTTGCACCCAGCCATATTGATTATAAACCAATTATATGGGCTGGTTTGCTTTTAATCAACACGCATATATTCTCAAAGTGTTTTTTTAGATATCATGCTTTTAAGCATGTATTCATACATATTACTATTATACGCCTTTAAAAAGTTTTTTTGCGATTCAATGTTTTGTTCAAATGTTGTTACATGATATTTTACAGATATAGTGTTCATTACTTTTAGTATGATATATGCCTCAAAATTTGTCTATCTCAACCCATAATCCAGGGAATATTGTGAACACCATGACGGTGTTAACTCGGTTAATCTATTTTCATTCCATGCTTGGTGTCAGCTCCTCTTTTATCATTAATAGAAGTTGAGTAGGTCTTGGAGCACACGTAAAAACTCTGATAGTGTCAAGGCCAACAACTGTGCAGGCTGACGCGTTTTTGTTTAAACTAATCAGCGCAGCCATGACAAGATGGCTCCTTACATTTTAAGTTTGTTTACAAAGATGGAGGCTTAATATGAACATCTGGATCGAGCTGCCGCATTTTGCACCATGTTAATTTAGTCTGACAGTAAACCAAATCTGTTTTATTTTGTAAATATGAGAGGAAATCAGCGGTCAAAAGGTATAAAACTCCAGAATTTGACCACAGATTAGGAGAGATTATCGTGTCAGAACTATCCACAGAGGTCACGCTGGATTGCCGAGTCCCTGCTGTCTGTCGGAGAGTTCATCCCAGAAGCTGCACTGAAGGCATCCTTCACCTGGGCGACATATCCTTCTTCTGTGGCAATGCTCTGATAAGGAGAGCTGCAGTCAGCTATTCAAAGGTATGCTGTTTGATCCATCCTATGAAACTCACAAGGCAGGTCTTGCCATTTAATGCATCACTGAGGTTAAGCATAGTGTTTGGGAATAGCATTTGGGTGTTAGGATGTCAGAAACTTGCTAACAATGTTAGAAATATTCATCTTGTTTTTGTTAGTTTTTTTTAAAAATTGGTTTATTATAGCTTTTTTTGAGTTTTTGAACAGTATACACTAGCCAGTATGCATATCATACATTTCCATTCGTAGAATATCATTTTACATGGCAATGCAATCAATATAGTACAACGTCAGCATGAGGTAAAGTGACCTAATGTTTGATTAATAAACAAATGGAATAAGAAGAAAGAAGGAGAGAGAAAAGAAGGGGGGGGGGGAGAATTAAAACAGAAAAACAATTGTAACTAGAACTGACGTACTATCCTGTTGAATAACAGGCGCTACATCCGCTATAGTCCTACATTATTTGAATACGCTTCTCCTTCGCCAAATATATCGGTAACTTGATGACATGCCAACGAGTTGTTGCATTCACCCATGCCTGCAAAACTGATGTGTAATGTTGAGTGTCAGGGAGTACCAGCAGCCAGGCGCGCTGTGTCTGCACTCTAGTGGGCTTAAATGGACGCCAGTCGCGGCGGCGTGTGTTCTCCGTCACTCACAGTCATGTCTGTCACCTGGCCCGAATCTCGCTCTGTTGTGCGAAAATCTGTCAGGATTGCGTCCCATGCCGGTGCCAGTGGTTGCTTGCGCAGCCCTATCGCGTCTTCGCGGTGGAGCGTTACGCTCTCCGCCTGCGCCCAGCACAGGAGGGAGTGATACCAGGCCGTTGCTGCTGGGGGATCGGGGGATCTCCAGCGACGCGCAAGTAATCTCTTAGCTACTATGAGGCCGAGGTCGATATATCTAGATGTCACTTTATATTTCTTAGACCTGTGGTAGAGATCTAAGATGCACACCTCCCATATCCAGGCCAACGTTCGCTCTGTACATTGAGCCAGTCTCCTAGTGACCTCTCCCCAGTATGTTTGAATGGCGGTGCATGACCACAGCACATGCAGGAGGTCCGCCCCCGGTTCGTTGCATCTGGCACATTCGGCATCCGTGCGAGCCAAATATTTGTTTATTTTTGCCGGTGTGAGGTAGGCCCTGTGTTTTGCCGGTGTGAGGTAGGCCCTGTGTATGATATAATATTGAATGAGCCGGAACCTCATGTTGCGGGGAATCCGTGTGTTGCCTTCAAGTATGTGCCCCCATTCACGGTCTGTGGCGGGTCTCTGGAGATCCGCGTAGAAATATTCATCTTGTTAACGCTGACGGTCACAAGCCTAACTTATTTTATTTTCGCAGTCTGTGTGGTTACCAGACTGAGTGTTTTAAAATGAATTTTTTAAACTACATGTCCCCGTTTCTTAGTGCTGCCTTGTATTGTGTTATTCATAAACAAAACATTTGGATTACCACTGTGTCCCTGAACGTGTTTAGAGGTACTGATATTAACCTGAAAATCCTGTCTGTACAGGATTGCTCAGCAGGTTAGTGTCAGGACTGCGGTCCAACTGGCTTCCTAATTAATTTATTGCTCATTGAACTAAGTCCTTGCGTCGATGGGTTAGAAATCCGATTCCTGTCAGTCTGGAGACCCCCCAGATTTTGTATCAATTAACTCCACTTTCCAACTGTGGAACAGACGGAAGTAACTTGTCTTTGTGTTATGAGTAGTTGCTTGATAACATGCTGGATGGACGAATTGAAGGTTGTTGCAGTTTCAAAAAGGGGGGTGGATTAATGCCTTTATGTGTTGTGTCCAAGCGAATAAGTAGTGGTGATGCTGCTGGTGTGGCTAAGAGGAAAATAAGCAAATTGAATCTGTCAGCAAACAAGGTGGATTAGATTGATGCACATGATAACATTTGTTGGTTGGCAGAGGTCTAGGCGTACAACTTTAGGTAAGTGTACTCGTATGCTGAACTACTTTGATAACTGTATTTTGGAGAAAAATCTATTTTATTTTTTATGTCTTATTTTGTATGGTCTTGTGCTGAATGTCTTTATGTGCTAATCATTTTATCATAAAGTTATGTTTTTATGTTTGTTTTGGTTGATATAGCATGCCCTTCTATTCTCTTTATTTTTTTGTATTGAGAGAAAATTGTGATGTTATAAGAAGTACATTGTTTTGAGGTAATTATATAAAATGCCCTCACGTAGTCAGCCGGGCAGTTGCAATTTTTGTTTCTATAGGGTGGTTACAGGCAGTTGCGTAAGCTTGTGGAGTCTCTCCTGACGCTCCACTTCCTTCTGCGTCTCCTAATAAAAGTCTGTTCTCCTGTCTCTGTCCGTCTTTACACACGGGCTGTGCCAGGGGCAGAAGAAAGACAAGCATTTGCAATGCAATAGATCTCGCATTGGTGAAAGTTTTTTTAAATTTGTTTATTCAGTTTTTCATATAAAGAATACATAAGATAACATAGCAGCATTGTTACACATTGACAAAAAACAATATTGTCTAGAGGTGAGTGGGTGTAAGTAGGTCCTAGGCAGAATAGGAGGGTCAATCTAGGTCTTCGTTGTCTGAAATAAGAGAGGCGAGACCACACTCCCCCGTCACTGTCATATCGTAGTACCTTGTAAAGTGGTGCATGTGCAGAACAAAGGGGCCACTATCCACACCCAATTCCACCCCCAAGGTTAAGTAAGGGGGGAACCGACAATCTCCACCACACCCAAACCATGTTCTATCAAGCAACATGTGTTAGTCCGTTCCACCTTCCCGCTCACTCTTACCAGTCGCATCCGTGTCACCCTCCTCACCACTCCCATCTCACTCCTCACCCTCATCTCGTTGCCCATTGTTGTCATCAAGGACATCCAGCATGCTCGACTACATCTCAATATCCCTCTCCGCATGTTCATCCGTACGTACTTTCCTTAATCTACATTCCTCGGCTACCGCCCACTCTCTCTGGTCTGCTTTCCACTTAAGGAGCATCGGTGTTATGGGGCTAGCCCAATGGATAGCTATGCAGCGGCGCGCTAATAGTTGGCCAAGTTGGGAAAATTTATAGCACATTTTTCATTCCTTCCGGGGGGGTGGGTAGCAAACCCAAAAGACAATGACGGATTGAAATCTTCACTGTCACCCTACACATTTCACCACGTAACTCGCATTGGTGAAAATTAGAGCTATTGGTGTTGTTCAGATATTTAATGCACTTTATAACCTTAGCACAAGAAAAAAGTAAAACACGGTTGCTTAATGTATGTTGAAGATAACGTCGATTTTACCTCAAATTTAGTGTAGTTGTTGCTGACAGCCATAAGATGGCTGCGGTGTTTAAGCGATTGAGCATCAACAGCGGACTAGAACGCTTGACGTCTTCATCTTTAACTGTGCTGCCGTTCCAGAAAAGACACAGCCTTCGTTAGCATGTCAGCAGCAGTATCTGGAAAGTAACACATTTTTTTGTTTGAAGCTCGCATAAAACATATCTAGATTTCTATTGAAGTAACCCTTTTTTTTTTAACTTTGAGTTCACTGATGATGTGTACACTTGCTTTCCTGAAAATAAGGTATTGTAAATTAACCATCTTGCAAATAATAAAAAGGCGATTTGGTCAATTTGTGAGGTTCTCGTCTCAACTCCTGACAATTTCAACTGAATGGAGTAGCAGTTCTGTTACACCAACAGTCAGTGAAGTGCTTTGACTTTAATTCCCACAAACTCGTATAAAACAAGCAGTGTTGTGAGGGTGCAGTGCCACAGGCTGTCACTAGGTGTCCCGTGGGACCTATATTGGCCACATATAGTACTGCACCCTGCAACATGGCCAAGGAAAGGATATGGTGCAGCAGCGGTGAGAGCTGCAGACTGGGGAGCTGGGGATCCTGGTCCGAGTCTGGTGTCGCCTGATTGTTTAATTTCCCCCCAGCATGGATAGGTGTGCTATATAAATAAAAGCTAGAAATGTGAAATGTAAAATATTCATAAGAATTCAATAGGGGCTGGCAAACAGTGTCGTGAACAAAACAGCAGTGGCCTCGGAGAGGTGGTGGGGGCCTGGAGCAGTGTTGTGGGAGGGGTGAGGGGGAGGCACCGGTAGATCAAGGGACCGTGCAAATAAATGAAAGGGACAGCAAATGAAGCGACAGAAGTTTCATTGCACAAATAAACAGAACATTTAAGGAGCAAAAACTCAGCCCAACCAAAAAAGAGTTCTCTCCAAGTATAAATAATCCTGAACAGTAAGAACACATGTAAGAGGGCCAGTCTTCATGGGAGGATACAAAATTCCAAAAGGAAGGACTACTAAGTGTATTCACCAATGAAAAGCCAGCATTTCTAAAGGACAGCAACAGAAACTATTGAAAAAGATGGGGGGTTTTTCAAGCCCATTCCTACATACAGACAGCGCAAGTGCTGCCTAGGCGAGACCTAAAAACAGGGCTGTAATGAGCCCACTTTACTTTCTACTGCTTATTCAGAACTGGGACGTTTGAATTTATAAGAGTATGTATCATCTATCATCACACATTAGGAAGTGTTTTTTGCATGCGATGCATTCTAATGAAATCAAATGTTGCTATCCTGCAGGCCATTTTTTTGTTGTTGTGGAGTTTAATATAGCGCGAACTAGACCCGAAGGTATCACAGCACTTTACATGAGCACCAGTTACGTTAGATTCATTTCTGTTAGGCACGGGGAGGTAAGTGATTTGCCCAGAATCACAGAATGTTGAGCGTCCCTGCTGAGACTCGAATCCGGTTCCCCAGCTCCGAGGTCGACCACCCTAACCGTTAGGCCACATTCTCTCCCCATTATAAACACTGCCGCACAATTTAGGGATGTTCTGTAGCAGCAGTTTCTCATTTTCTCAGCTGCTGCTGAACTTCTCATGTGCCCATGTAATCTTTCACGTAGACTTTTAGGGATGTTATCACTGATTTAAAATTATCATTTAACTAAATGGTTTGACTTATCTCAGAAGCCTAATCTGTCATGTTGTAGGCTATTTGTATAGCTCACATACTCTAAAGTTTCTTGGCGCTTTCCTGGATAACACAACAACCATCAGATAAAACTACAAACACGTTTTTTAAGTTAATGAAGTGTAAAAAGTAAAGTTTTCAATTCCTTTCAAATGACTGTGACAGGAGAGACCATGCAAAGATCCCAAGGCAGTTTGTTCCATTCTCTCGCTGCAGCCACAGAGAAGGCTCTGTCACCAAAGTTGACTGTGATAATCTTGGGGGTGTCTAATCAGTACTGTTGGGCAGAACACAGAGAGCATGCAGGGTTGTGCAGCAGCTGGAGTTTGAAGGTCATAAAAGAAGGGGCAGAACAAAGGATTACAAAGGAAACAATGAACTCTTTTTAGGTTTTGCTTGACAGAGCACATGCGCTGTGGCTTGCGAGACAATTTGTTAGCTTAAAGTGGCCTTAGAGCACGCTCATTTCTTACCATTGGTTGGCTTCATTGTCACTGTCATTTGTTTGCTTGCCATTCATTATAGCATGCCGGATTAATTTCCTCCTCCTTCATCCACATGCCTCTTTGCCACCTGGCTCTCCTGCATGTCTTCATTAATGTGCACTTGACCCGCTACTCAGACCCCATTAAACATTTGGGGGGAAAAAGTGCCATTGCTAAGCTGTGTCTCTTTGTAGGCACACACATGAATCAAAGACATTGACATAGCCAATAGGCCTCTAAGGTGAGACCTATTGTTTTTGCCAATGCTTGTTTGATGGGCAACCAGCGCAGACAAGCTAGGATGGGTGAGGGGTGGTGTAAACACGTTGGCAGGAACAAGAGATCAAGCAATTATTTAGTATTCTGTACCAATTGAAGCTGTCTGAAAAGCCTTTCTGATGATGTGCATCGTTGCCTTTCAGTGGCATAACGAAACATGAGAGGGGGGCTGCAAAGTGCACGAAGCCCCCCCCCCCCTTAACCATGGCCCACCACCTAGCAATTTTGCTGAGGGGGGGCCCCCTGGAGCTTGGCGCCCTCCCGCACCGCGGTGGCTTATGGAACGCCACTGTTGCTCATGAACTTGAATCTTCAGATTTTTATCCAGCAAGTGCACTAGGAACAGTCCAAAATAGTTAGAAGTCAAACATGCTAAGAGAGGGGAAGACATTTTTTTTACTGAAACGGGGCAGTGAGGCAACTGAGTTTTGGTAGGGTTCCGTTTCAGATCTTGGATGAACATCCATGACAAGATACTAGTGAATACTTGGGTGAGGCAGACAATGTCATCAATAAAAGAGACTTTCAGGCACAGCTGGGTGTCCTCAGCTTGTAAAGGGTAACAGGTATTGAACAGCCTAAGGAGAACAGAAATGCATGTTATACATGGGTAGAGGACAGTGGGAGACAGGATAAAGCCTTGAGAAACACTTTCAGCATGAGCGCTGAGAGAGGTGCACAATTTGATTTGTTGGGAGCCATGTCGAAGGCGGGGGGGGGGAGAATCATCTAGGAAAATTCCAACTCAGCCTTATTTTGCTTTCTGCGATTTTAGTAGAAAGGTGGTTGCCCATGTCTAAGGCAAACAATAGGTGGAAGAGGCTCTTTTGTTAAGGATGCTTCTTAGAGCATTATCCACCGTTTAAAGAATAGTGAATTCCGTGCTGCAACCTGATCTAAAACATGACTAGAAATTGTTTAGGGGGCTATTTTTAAAGATGAATTGCTTTAACTAGTCTTCCACTTAGCTTTCTAGAACTTTAGCAAAGAAGGGTTGGTTAGATAATGGATATAAACTGTTCACATCTTCCAGATCAGTACCCGGTTTCTTTAACATGGGTTGTGTCCTGACTTTTTTTTATGCAAATCTGGACTTTCTCTAGGGTAATGGGAGGGGGGTCAACAATGTGGTCCAGTGAGGAGCCATGGCAGTGTTTGTAGCTTTCAGGAGCAATGTGTGAATGGTGTCGAGGAAGTGGGAGGTAGGCTTAAAGCCCGCAATAGTGGCATCAAGTTCTGACAGTGTACTTTCTCTGAAGGAGGATGGCAGAATGTTTCAGATGTGTGGCTACCAGAGCCGTGTCAGATGAGGTAAAGTTCTATTTTTACGTTTTTCACAAAAAAGTTCACACTTTTCCTTAGAGTGGGCCAGGCAAGGAGGGATGGCAGGGTTCACGCTATGTCTGACAATTTCAAATAGTTTACTTGGCCGGCTCTTTGTAAAGTCTGTTTTATGTTTGTGGAAGGATCTGTTTGCTCTGAATATATGTTTCTCATATAGCTGTAATATGCATTTTGGAGTTCTGCAAGATTCTTGCGAGAGGGAGTTTGTCACCAAATGTATTTGGTGGACCTCAGTAATTGCCTTTCTTTGTTCAGATCTTTTGTGTACCATTTCTTTGTCTTTTAGATTCTTTGCCTGTTCAATTTGAGAGAAGCATGATTGTGAATGATTTTCATCAGGGGGGCGTGACCGAGACAACATGGCATCTTGGGTGAAAGCTCCTACTGAGGACAAACAAATCTGGAAAACATCCCGATAGGCACGGGGACTCACTCTCAAATATAGCGGAGAGCAAATGTTCTCCAGTATTGGGGTATCTTTCATAGATTCACATGCTTGAATCATTCCCTGTCGTCGAAGTGGGAGTCCCACGGTACATAAAAATAGCAATATATCCATAAAATAGCTATAGCATAGCTAAGAGAGTAACAGGAAGTAAAATTACATAGAAGTTAATAGGAAAAAACTTTTCACTTTCATGACTCGTCCAAGTCATTATATATAGTCCAAACTACAGCCAATCAGACGACAGCATCTCCAAGAACCTTCTCCTCAGAGGCTCAGGCTCTCAGATTTTCTACCGCACGTCGTGTGAAGGGAGTCTCCCTGAGCTCTGCTCAGTACTTCTTTTCCGCTTCAGAATTTTCTTCATTTATGATGTCTTCTTCAAAGAAATCTCTCTTCAGACCTTGTGAGTCTTGTGGTAAGCTCCGGCTGTATTCTGAAGACCCCCACAAGAAATGCATTTACTGCCTTTATCCCGACCACCAGGTGAGAGACTGCAAGATATGCAGAACTTTCCCTCAAAAGACTTTGAGAGACAGAGAGGGACGTCTTCTTCTGTGGCTACAGAAGCTTAAGGATCAGGACAACCCCTTATCTGACATTGAGAGTACTTCCTCTCTCAAGACTGCTTCCTCTAGAAAGAGGGCTAACGACACGGAATTGTCTTCTCCTGGGGCTAAGGTGTTGAAAAAACAGCACACCTCCAAACTTGATGAGTTGCCTTCCAACTCAAAAAAAGGCTCCTCCATCTCTTAAGGGTAAGCCTGTACCCTCTACACCCCCGAGAAAGACTTTAAGATCTCAGGCTTCTAAAACTAATCCTGACAAGAATTTACCTCAGAAACGGGGTTCCTCGTCGACGAGCTCGACGTCGATGCCCTCGTCGACTAAGCCTGCCATCGCCGCGACGACGTCAACTGCCACATTTTCATCTCCAAAGCCTCAGATGATCCTGTCGTTGGCATCCTCGCCATCGACGCTGGTGTCCGTTTCCGTGAGACCTCGCACGTCGATCACTTCCTTCTCGTCGATGAAGAAGGTGAAGACTGCTATCGACGCCCCTTCGTCGACGAAGACTACGATAGCCTCGTCGACGTTAGCCCCGTCGACGGCTGCCTCATCGACGACTGCCTCGTGGACGGCTGCCTCGTCGACGCTACAGATATCTTCATGCACTGACCTACAACTATGGTCTTCGTCTACGGCCGCAGCATCGTCGGCGTCTTCTATGGTGCCATCTACAAATTTACCACTGTCTACAGCAGAGGCTTCCTTGCTTCAGAGACGAAAATCTTCTTTGGAGGCCCTCTTACCTATTCACACCTCCCCAAGTAAAGTACCTCTTGCTTTGTCTGAGCAGTTATTGGATTATGGGGCCGATGAGGAAGAATCTGAGGAAGACGATAGATTTCGTACTGCCCGGAGCCCTTCTGAGCTCTTCATTAAGTACCAGGATGAGGACCAAGAGGGTGACTATTACCCTGAGGCTGCTGCTTCAGTTCCAGTGACAAACCCTACTGCACAGATGCCTTTGTCTCTTATAAACAACTTGCAACACATGTTAGATGCCTACTATCGCCGATTCCCTCCATCTGAATCGGCCTCTTCTGTCCCGCAAACTCCTGTTCCTCAGTCTTCCTCAGTACTTAGGTCGCCCAGACCGCTTTCTCCGGTGGTTTCAGTGTCCCACCACCTTCAGGACGCGCACACCATGGATGACGACAGAGAAGAGGGAGAGTTAGATGACAGATATCTCCTTACTGAATGGGATGAGTATCAGATACAAACTCCGTCTCCTTCCGCTCCTGCTCCTGTTGACTCACTTCCAGTTGACATCGGAGGTTTTCACGTTCTGATGGAGAGAGCGGCCCAACGGTTCCACCTTCCTATGGACATCAAGAAGGATGATTGTTTCCTTTACGATTTTAAAGACGAACCAAGGAAACAGGTGCGAGCAATACCTATTATTGACTTCATTTGGCAGGAAGGTCTGAAGGTCATGAAGACCCCTGCCTTCATTCCTGCGGTCCTGCCTCGTCTTGAAAAGAAATACAAGGCACCTGATAATTCACTAGCATGTCTGATCGGTCAGCCAAAGGCAGATTCCGTTATTTCCCAAGCGGCACAACGTCGAGCACGGAATCCCTCCTCTCCGTTGTCTGCTCCCCCTGATCGGGATGGGAGACGTCTGGATTCTATTGGTAAGAAAGTTTCTACAATGGCGGCCACTACTGTCCGAGCAGCCAACTCTCTGGCCATCTTAGGCCGCTACGATAGACAGATGTGGTCAGACATCTCTCCCTTTATCGAGATGTTACCTGACCCTTCCAAGACAGAAGCGCTAAAAATCCTCCAAGAGGGAGAACGAATCTCGGCTGAGATTATCGACTCTGCTGTGGATGTTGCTTCTACAGGTTTTCGCCAGCTAGCAGGAGCTGCAGTCCTTCGGCGTCAGGGCTGGTTGAAGGCCACTTCATTTCGTCAGGAAGTGCAGACGAAGATAATAGACATGCCTTTTGACGGCGAATCTCTCTTCGGTCAACACATTGACGACACCCTTCAAGCTATTAAAAAAGATACCGAGACGGCAAGATCTCTCGGTACTCTTCAATTTCGGAAGCAGCCCTTTTGAGGCGCTAGGAGTCATGGATCCTTGTCTGTTCGAGGAGGTTACAATCAGTCCAGACAGTACCAGTCCTATCAAGGGAACCAACGTTACTCTTCTCAATGCCAACAATCCTTCCCGCAGCCACCGGCTGCATCGTATGCACAGAACAGAAGGAAGTCCTCCTACCGGGGACGTGATACATCTAAGAAGCAGTGACAACTGCCACCCGCTCTACCGCTCAATCCTACAAAAGTTGGAGGAAGGATCTCCCGTTTCTACTCAACCTGGTCTGCCATAACCACAGACAAATGGTTCTTGGACATAGTCGCCAGGGGCCACGTCCTAGAATTCGTCAAACTTCCTCCAAATTCTCCTCACAAAGGCCCGCCTCCAGCTCATCTCAACGAGCTTTTCTCCCAAATAAATCTAATGATAAAGAAAGGAGCGATCAAAGTGGTTCCAAGATTACAAAAAGGCACAGGTTTCTATTCAAGATTTTTTCTGATAAAAAAGAAATCGGGAGAATGGCGCCCCATTCTCGACCTTTGTTCCCTCAACAAATTTCTCAAAAAGCAATCCTTCCGGATATTGACTCTCCAAGAAGTCCTTCAGCTTCTCACTCCGGAGGATCATATGACCACCCTCGACCTCCAAGACGCATACTTTCATGTCCCGATATTACCCAGACACAGAAAACTTTTAAGGTTCAGAGTGGCTGGCAGAGACTTCCAATTCAAAGTCCTTCCCTTTGGACTACGTTCCGCGCCCCGTGTCTTCACCAAGGTTTTGGCACCGGTGGCGGCACATCTTCGACAAAATGGAATACAAATATTTCCTTATCTCGACGACTGCCTTATCAAGGCGAATTCATTCGCAGTCTCAACCGCCCATACTCGGAGATGTCTGTCCCTTTTCCAATCTCTAGGCCTCTCCATCAATCTGGACAAGTCTCAACTTATCCCTTCGCAAAAGAGAACGTTCTTGGGAGCTACTATAGACACTCTGAAGACACAAGCCTTTGTCTCAAACGAAAGGCAACAAAAGATTTGCAAGCTTGCCAAGCTACTACGCTCAAGAAGGTACGTTTCTGTCCGACAGTTCAAGTCACTTCTGGGAATGCTCTCATCCTGCATTCCCCTGGTCCCCAATTGTCGTCTCAAGATGAGACCCTTGCAAGAGGAGCTAAACAAACAGTGGCTACAGATTTCGGGGTCCTTCGACGATCTCATCCGCATCACGCCTCAGATACGGAAAGCATTGCTTTGGTGGACTTGCATAAGGAACGTTGCAGCAGGCCTCTCGTTCTTGGTGGAGGCTCCAAGTTTCGTCATCACCACAGACGCCTCCCTCGAAGGGTGGGTAGCGCATCTTCAAGGCCTCACAGTCAACTGCAAATGGGATACTCAACAACGGACTTGGCATATCAACCTTTTGGAGTTGCTAGCGATTTTCCTGGCTCTGAAATCCTTTCGCACCATCATTCTCGGAGCGTCAGTGTTGATCCGGACGGACAACACAACGAGCATGCACTACATAAACAAACAAGGGGGCACAAGATCCACTTTGCTGTCTCAACAGGCTCAGCAAATTTGGGATTGGGCTATCCAACATCAAATAACTCTGACAGCGGTCCATGTCCCGGGAGTGTCCAACATCCTTGCGGACTCCCTCAGCAGGTCGACCTCATCCAACCACGAGTGGGAACTCCATCAACCAACGTTAGACCGCATCTTTCAGAAGTGGGGTCAACCCAATTTGGACCTATTTGCGACCAGCCTGAACCGCAAATGCCCATTCTGCGCAAGTTGGCTTCCCCATCAAGACTCGTGCGGAAATGCGTTTTTGATGAACTGGTCAAAAATCTATGCCTACGCTTTTCTGCCGCTACCGTTGGTCCCCAGGGTACTCCGGAAAATGAGGAAAGAGCCTTGTCGCCTGCTTCTCATAGCTCCCAGGTGGCCTCGCTAGTTCTGGTTTACAGAACTCCTTCTTCTGTCCGAATACGATCCCATTCAGCTACGACCAATACCGAATCTCCTCTCCATACACAATGGCCAGATCTGCCATCCGGATCCTGCATCTCTGCGCTGAGCGGGCTGGCGCCTGAGCACCTTGAATTTGCTCACTTAGACATTCCTTCAGATTGTAGAGAAGTCTTAGCTAACGCCAGAGCGCCTTCCACTATAAAAACTTACATGCTCAAGTGGAAACGTTTCTGCCTTTGGTGTCAAGCCTCCAACGTCCACCCAATCCATGCAAAACCAGAACAACTTTTACCTTTCTTTTTACATCTGGCAAGGTCAGGCCTTTCTCACTCTACTCTTAAAGTATTCCTAGCGGCTATCTCAAGATTCCGACAGGATGGTTCACACTCTCTTTACTCCTCTAGGATCATTCAACAATTCTTCAAAGGATTGTTTCGTATGTTTCCTCCCATACATCGCCCACCTCCGCCCTGGCATCTTAACATTGTTCTGTCACAACTCATGCGACACCCTTTTGAACCTATCCATAGGGCTGATTTGAAATTTGTTTCTTGGAAAACGTCGCTGCTGTTAGCCCTCACATCGGCTAGGCGGGTCAGTGACATTCAAGCCTTCACTATAAAACCGCCTTTCCTCCAATTCACCAGAGACTCGGTAGTGCTCCTCACTAACCCGGTTTTTATTCCTAAAGTGCCTTCTGATTTCCATCTAAATGAGCCGGTCGTTTTAAAGATTTTCTTCCCTAATCCACAATCACCTGCGGAAAGGACTTTACATTCTCTTGATGTCAAGAGATGTCTAAAATTTTATTTGCAAAGGACAGCCTTAATACGTAAGACTGATCAGCTTTTCATAGCCTACGGCAGGATGTGTAAGGGACATCCAGTATCCAAACAGTCCATCGCACGTTGGATTTCTGCTGCAATCTCTTTCTGTCATCAGCAAGCGGGTAGACCTCTACAGGCAACTGCTAGAGCGCATTCTACAAGAGCAATCTCCTCTTCTACTGCTCTCTTTGCTGGTGTGCCTCTTCATCAGATATGCAGAGCTGCAACGTGGTCCAGCAGACACACCTTTACCAAACATTACTGTCTGGAAGCTGCCAGCAATGCCGACACGTTTGTGGGACAAGCGGTTCTGCGCAATCTTTTTCAATAAGGTGAGCCTCTGTTTCTTCCCTCCTCCTGCATTGATGGTATATTTTATATATATATTTATATTTATGCGTACTTGATTATGTGTGTATATATATATATATATATATATATATATATATTTATTTTTTTACGTATGTTTTCTTTCAGTTTACATACAGTTTTCTTCTTGTGTACACGGTTATGCTTCTCTGATGATTTCACAAGCATGATTATGGGATTACTGCTTTCTACTCTGATCCAAGCATGTGAATCTATGAAAGATACCCCAATACTGGAGAAGAACAAAAGTTACTTACCTGTAAACTGTGGTTCTCCAGTATTGGTATCTTTCATAGATTCACATGCGACCCACCCACCTCCCTCAAAGGCTCCCTCTTCTCCTTGGCTCTTATATCACACTTGTGCTGGAAAATCTGAGAGCCTGAGCCTCTGAGGAGAAGGTTCTTGGAGATGCTGTCGCCTGATTGGCTGTAGTTTGGACTATATATAATGACTTGGACAAGTCGTGAGAAGTTTTTCCTATTAACTTCTATGTAAATTTACTTCCTGTTACTCTCTTAGCTATGCTATAGCTATTTTATGGATATATTGCTATTTTTATGTACCGTGGGACTCCCACTTCGACGACGGGGAATGATTCAAGCATGTGAATCTATGAAAGATACCAATACTGGAGAACCACAGTTTACAGGTAAGTAACTTTTGTTCTTAGGCAGCCAGGAGTAACACAAGAGACCTCCCCTCAATCCTCCCAACCATCAATTGTCAAAGGTACAGAAGTACAGTGTGAGAGAGGAGGCCCCTTCCCCACTGAAACATGGCTAATGCAGTCCAGGAGATCACCAGCCTTACAAAGTCCACAAGCGAGAGGCAGTGAAGAGGTAGCAGGCCAGCCGCGAGACCGTGCTAAGAGTCCTCTGACATGCAAAAGTGAAGAGGGCAAGCGCCAATGAACGTGGCTGTGGCAAGTCTATTTAGGGGGCATACAAAATTCAATAGGGACAACTCATACCCACTATAGCGAGGGAGAGAGCGAAGGAGGCGCAAGAATTAGAGCACCAGTTTGAAGAGTGGGAAGCAGGGCAATTACAAGACCCAGAAGCGCACCTGTCCCATGGGATAGTGTTGGCCAAGGAAGAATACAGACGAATAATGCAAAGGGAGGCAAAAGCGTATTACCTGTTGAAGCAACATAGGTTATATGAAGTTGGTAATAAAGCAGGCAAGCTTTTAGCATGGCTTTTGTGGAGGAGGGAGGAGAGCCGGAGACAGGTTAGAAAGGTCAAACTGAAATAAGATGGGGTGATTGAATTGGCAGAGGGGTTAGCACTGGAGTTCGCAGAATACCTCAGCTGCATTGATCCTAAACTATTTTATTATTTATTTAATAAGCTTATAGAGCGCGCAGCTACCCCAAAGGGTCTCTCTGCGCTATCGGCGGACAGTGGCATGGCATAGCAAGAGGAATATCTAAGAAGGCGGGGTTTAATCAGGGCTGCTAAAAAGTAGAGTTTTTAAGTTCTTACGGAACTGAAGCAGTGATTTGCAGGATCTGACAGCAAATGGCAGAGAGTTCCTAAGTTTAGGGCCCAGCATGGAAAAGGAGCGCCCCTTAAGATGAGCTCTGAGAAACCTGGGCACAGAAAACAGTGCAAGGTTGGCTGATCTCAGAGCTCGGGTGGGGACATATAGAGACACCAGGGCTTGGATATAAGAAGGAGCAAGACCGTGCCTAGTACGAAACATATAACACAAGGGCTTGAATTTAATCTGTTTGTCAACCCTCAGCCAATGCAGTCTCTGCAGCAAGGGAGAGACAGAAGAAAATCTCGGCAGCCGAAAGAGAAGGCGGGCAGCCGCGGTTTGGATGATCTGCAAGCGACGAATGAAGGCTTTGTCAGCACCCAGATACAGAACATTCCCATAATCCAATCTGGATGTAACCAGAGCTTGCAGCACTGTTCGCTGTGAACTTAGGGGGATCAGCCAGAGTATTTTCTTAAGCCATTTCCGAATGGAAAAACAGGAGGCAGTAAGCTTAACCTGTGGTGTCAGGGAGAGATTTCTATTGATAATGAAACCGAGATTCTTGAGTTTATCCACCGGTACAGGCAAAGGCCCCAACATGGCAGGCCAATGGCTGACTCCCCAGAGATCAGGGTTATTTCACAGGATCAGGACTTCGGTTTTATCGCCATTGAGTTTGAGGGCGTTTGTTCATCCAGAGTGCGACATTAGCCAAGACTCGAGTCTCCATTGAAGAAATGGGGAAATTTAGAAGATATCCTGACCTCTTCCCTGTCATGGGAGGACAAGGAGATACTATATCAAAACTGAGGTGGACAAAATTGCAGAAGCAAGCCAGCATCTTAAAAGTGGGAAAAGCTTGTGTCCCGATGAACTTCCACCAGCTTTTTGAATGCCTGAGTAACAAGCTGGGGGACATAGCCAACACATGTTCTGTGATGCTAGAAAGGAGAGGAGACTATCACAGGACCTTAGAACGGCTATCATAATACTTATTTATACGAAGGGTTAAACCACCGGAGAATTGCGCCTCATAAATGGCTATCTCACTGCTTAATGTTGAGGTTAAAATCCTGGTGAAAGTTCAGGCCAATCATTTTTACCAAGTACCTGATAAAATAATAGCTGTAAATGAATCAGGATCTATTCCTCATAGATCCACACACCACAATCTCAAGTGCTTGCACGGATGCTTGGCGAAACTGATCAAACTACAAGAACCAGCAGTGCCATTGGCACTAGACACTGAAAAGGCATTTGACTTGCTAGAGTGGCCTTACTTGTAGGCAGATTTAAAGACCAATGGTTTTGAACCTGTTCTGGGTTTTACTTTTATATACTGAACCAATTGTAAGATTTCATGTCAATGGCATTATTTCAAGGAAGTTTAAACTGGGACGTGGAAGAGGCAGACAACAGGATGTGGGAGCACACCGCTGACCTCTCAGGCAAGGTTCGCCCCTGGCATTCTGGTAAATGCAGTCTCTTGTAGCTCGCTCTGATATTTTCGAGTGTTTCGCCAAGGTTGGCGCAGATAGTGCTGATCTCTAGACACGTGTTTCTGGTTTATTAACCGTCATCAGTAGAGAATACAGTCTTATATTTTGGGGTTTGCTGAGTAGGCTGCCAAACATTATATCAGGTCCGGTACCTCTCACTGGCGCGCAGGTGCTTCATCCACGAGCTCGTCAGCTCAATGACTCACGGGAGTACTTTAAATAGACAACAGGATGTGGGAGCACACCGCTGACCTCTCAGGCAAGGTTCGCCCCTGGCATTCTGGTAAATGCAGTCTCTTGTAGCTCGCTCCGATATTTTCGAGTGTTTCGCCAAGGTTGGCGCAGATAGTGCTGATCTCTAGACACGTGTTTCTGGTTTATTAACCGTCATCAGTAGAGAATACAGTCTTATATTTTGGGGTTTGCAGAGTTGCCCTCTCATCCAGCTCCTCTTTGCTTTGGTGATGGAGCCTTTGGCGAATTAGGTGAGAGGAGATGCTCTAATCAGGGTGCTCAGATGAGACCTGGACTTGGAGGGAATCTCCCTATATGTGAACGATCTCTTCTACTTGGTGGATCCTGACCGCTCCATCCCCAGAATTCTAGTAAGAGTATATAGTTCGGAGAGTACTGAGGAGTGTCTAAGATATGGCATAAATTACTTTGTTTTTACTAATAACATGGAGGCCCACAGCAGACGGAGTGTCTACCGAAATGGGCAAATGAAGGGTTTAGTTACCTAGGGATGTACATAACAAAAGATCTGGAGAAATCCATGCAAAAAACTGGTAAGAATCTACAAAGTATACAAAATAGATGCAGGGCACTGGAGGAGACCTCCGATTATGTAGAACAGCATAACACAAGTTCATTATACAGTCTAAATTCTTGTAGATGCTTCAAACACTCCATATGCTAATCCAGATACTTTAAGAAAGTAAATACTGTGACACAATCTTTATTGTGAGATGGTGGTACCCATAGAATGCGATGACAACTCTGAATAGAGGACTTTACAAGGTTAGAATTTCCCTCCCAGACCTGAAAAACAAGTTACTTACCTTTGGTAACGCCTTATCTGGTATTTCCCCAGGCGTCAGACTGGATCCAGAAAATCTTGGCCAGTACCTCTGCGCACCGGTATGTTGCGTCGATCAGCTCCGTGTCGGGACCGGAAGTGACGTGCGCAGTGCCCATATAAGTGCCACCAATGTGCCCTCAGTTTCTTTTTGTGACATTTAGGTGCAAGAAGCACAGAGTCATGGCAGAAAGCTGAGGGACTATTGTGCAGATACTAAGAACCTACATGGACTTTTCTAGATAGAAAAAAACATTTGCAGAAGTGGGGAGGATGGGAGTGTCATAAGCAATCTATTAGCTGAACAAGTTACTTACCTCTAGCCATAGAGACCTTACCTTAGAATAGATACCTAAGTAATACCTTCATGGAGGTGGGTCTGCAAACATTGTTCAGACCAAGAAGTCCTGGAGGACCAAACCAGCAAAGTGCACGTCGCAACAGACCTGACTGTCAAGGCAGTAGTGTTTAGTAAACATGTGCAGAGATGCCCACATAGCAGCCTGACAGATGTCCAGGACCGGGACTCTGTGAGATAACACAGTGGTTGCAGCCTATGCTCTGCTGGAGTGAGCAGCTAGCCCTCGGGGTTTGCTTCTTGGCCAGTGCATAGCAGATCTTAATGCAGAGCACAATCCATCTGGAGATGGTCCGTTTCTGCATGGCTTTCCCTTTCTTTGCTCTGGCGAACTTAACGAAGAGTTGATTATCCATCAGGTGTTCTCTGGTTCGATCGATGTAGTAAGACAACGCTCTTTTTGGGTCCACACGATGGTCTCTCTTCCTCCTTGGAAGGGTGGTTTGGAGCGAAGAAGGTTGGCAGTTTCATACTTTGGTCGATGTGGAAAAGAGGTATGAGTGCAGAGAACCAGTTAGTCTGGGTAGAGTTTTTTATATGAAGGGTGCACCGAAAGCACCTGAAGCTCACTAACCCTCCTGGCTAATATAATGGCCACTAAGAAGACTGTTTTGATTGTCAAGAGACACAGAGAGCAGCTATACATGTGCTCGAAGGGCAAGCACATAAAATTACTTTAAACCAAAATAAGGTCCCATTGGGGCATAACCATCGGTTTTGAAGGAAACGTGCAGAAGTCCTTTCAGGAAACAAGTCACAGGTGTAGAGATAGGAACAACATGTTAGGCAGTGCACCAAACCACACATGTGTACCAACAGCAGGGGTATACAGTCCTTGTTGAGGGACGCCAGGCTGCCAGAATGACTTCATAGACTGCTGAAGGGAGATCAAAGACTGTCAGCTGCTGCCGCTCAATATCCATTCATGAAGGCGTAGCATGCACAGGTTCAGGTGTAGATCCCTGCCCTGTTGCTGCGACAGCAGATCTTCCTGAAGGACAGCCTGATGGGAGGACCAATGCTCATGCTCAGGAGTTCAGGATACCATACTCTGGGCCCAATCCGAAGCCATAAGAATGGTTTGGGCCCGGTCGTTCCTGATCTTCTTGAGAACTCTGGGCAGACGTTGTATCGATTGGAATGAGTACAGGTGGCCTGATTTCCACTCAAGACTAAATGCTTCTTGACACAGGATTCACATGGCAGTGGTGTTGTCCTTGAACACATGAACCAGCCTTCTCTTGATGGAAGGAAACCAGGCTTTCAATGCCAGGCGAATAGCTCTCAACTCTAATAGGTTTATGTGGAGCTAAGACTCCACTGGAGACCAGAGTCCTCTGATATCCACCCTTCCCAGGTGGCGCCCCAACCAGGAGTGAAACATGTCACTACTGTGAACTCTGGGTGGAGAAGGACGAGGGGTCTGCTGCTGACCCAACCAAGGTTCATGAGCCATCATGGCAGATCCTTTGCAGTTCCCTCTGATATCTGGATGGGGTAAGAGAGATTCCCCTGATCCTGCACCCACTGGGACTTCAGGTCCCACTGCAGAACCTGCATATGCCGGGGAACAAGTGTGACCTGCAGGATGCAGAAGGCTATGAGGCACAGCAACCTCAGAGTTAGTCTCACTAAAATCCAGGATAGTGGCTGAAACATTGCATTCATAGCCTGAATATCCTAGACTTCCCACTCCAGAAGATAGGCCCGAAACTACACTGTGTCCAGAATGGTTCTGATTAAAGGCAGGGTCTGAGAGGGAGTCAGGTGTGACTTTGGCACATTGATCGTGAACTCCCAGTGAATGCAGGAGGTCCATTGTAGTCTGGAGGTGGGAGAAGACTGCCAGGGGCGAGCCCGCCTTCAACAGACAGTCGTCAAAGTAGTGGAAGACTGGAAACCCTGACCTCCGCAGATGGACTGCGACAAACATCATCACCTTTGTGAACATCTGAGAGACACTGGTAAAGCCAAAAGGGAGCACAGTGAAATGAAAATGCTCGTGGCCCACCGTGAACCATAGGTAACGTCTGTGGGCCAGGAGGACAGGTATGTGAAAATAGACGTCCTGCAAGTCCAACACTACCATCCAGAGTCCAGAGCAGACAGGATCATTTTGAATTCCTCCTTCAGAAAATAGTTGAGAGAGCACTGGTCTAGTATAGGTTGGAGGCCTCCATCCTTTTTCGGCACCAGAAATTAGCAGAAATAGCAACCACAACCTACTTCTGATGTTGGCACCCTCTCAAAGGCTCCTTTTGACAATAGAGCGTGCACTTCCTGAGGCAGCAGGGATAGGTGGGCCTCCGTCAGCTGGTCGGAGGATGATAGCATGGGAGGGTGTAACCTCAACATGGAGTACCCATTTGCCTGAGGTTATGGACTGTCATCAGAGAAGGTGGTGCCTGAACCTGCTGCCGACCGGGGATCCAGTGATGGTGAGAGGGCATATTAAAGTGGTTTGGAGGCTGCTACTGTCAGGGGCTGGTGGACTGGGCAGATTTCTGGCTGGGGTCCCACATGGTTTGTGAGAACCACAACCATGAAAGGACAGGGGGGCCTGTTGGCCAGGTGGATGGGTGGGAATGGATGCGGTTGATAGCCTCTTCCGTAGCCATGGAAGGGGCGAAAGGCAGAGAGAGGCCGGCACGGGACCATGTAGAGTCCCAGCGACTGGTAGGTGGCCCTGCTGTCCTTAAAGCGCTTGAGCTCCAAATCTGCCTTATCGCCAAACAGGCAGAGTGCCATCAAAGCGTATGTCCATAAGGGATGCCTGGGCATCCCCATAAAGATCAGTAGACCTCAGCCAGGCGTGTTGACGGAGTGCCACTGATGAAGAAATCACTCTGCCTAGTAAGTTGGTTGTATCAAGTCTGCAGCGGATAGTGAACTTTGCTGCGTCTCTGCCATCGGCAGTATCCTGGGACAGAATGGCTCAGGCCTCCCCTGAGACCATGGGCAGCACTTGCACAACCAATTCTAAACTGTGTGGGAATGCCGGCCCAAGAGACACATGATGTTCACTGATTACAGTGCAAGGCTGGTGAAAGAAAAAATCTTCTTACCGAAGGTGTCCATCCTCTTGGAATCCCTATCTAGTGGTGTGGTAGGAAATGCGCCAGTGTTGACTTTGGACGTGGAGGCCTGGACAACCAGACTCTGGAGTGGGGTGCTGGGTGAGGATGCTGGGTCCCCACGAGCAAGGCAGCGGCATCAGACAGTCGTCCTGTGCAACGGAGCACCTGTGCAGGGCTTGGCCCATGCCTCGAGCTGGACATAAGTGAGGGCTTCATTAAAGGGGAGAAGAGGTTCCATGGGGGCTACTCCCAGTTGAACCACCTCTGTCAGGACGTTCGCCTTGACTACCTTCAAGGACAGTGTAAGATCCAGGACCTCAGCCGCCCTCCTCACCACCATGGCAAATAAAGCCCCATCCTCCGTAGTCACACTAGGAGGAGAGACAAGGCCAGTGTCTGGAGATGTGTCTAGACCACTACTATCCGACAGCTCCTCATACCAGTAATCCTCAGGTCCTTCTAGGGGGTCAGGATAGCTGTAAGGAGCCTCAGATCTGCCCCAGTCATATTCCCCACATGGCCTATCAGTGAAGGGAGGCACTGTGTTCGGCACAGGAGTTGACATCAGACGACGCCAGTCCAGCTCCGTATCGGAGTTAGATATAACGATGGGGTGGGCACCGCCAGGACCGTCACCACTGGATTGGACTCAGGGGGAGGTTGTGGACTCGTGACCGGAGCCGATCTGGATCCAAAGGGCCTGACTGGTGCCAAAGGCGAATCCGCCAGTGGGAATCGAGTAGGGGCATCCGCCAAACCCATAGGGCCAAAGGTGCTCCAGAGGAGCAAGCCCGCCCAAATATGAGGTGCATGGCCTCATAAAATTCTTTCAGCTGGGTGGGAGTCGCTCTGGGAAATTCTAGGAAGCGCGGAGAGGACCCATACTTAGGCTCCACAATTGATGTATGGGAGCGGGCCTAGATTTGTGGCGTTGTTTCCTCACCTTGTCCGAAGACTTGGACCGGCACGGTGAAGTAGAAGAGCGCTACAACTTCTTGGATTTCATACGAGACTTGGAATGAGACGATGACCAATGAGTGGGCCTGGGACCTTCCTTGCGGATGGGACCTGAAACAGAGTCATCAGGTGTCGGCGACCAGGAGCTTCAGGGCATGCTCCTGGACCACCTTAGGATTAATCGCTTGACAGTCAGGGCAGGCCTTGGAGTTGTGTCCCAGCACCCAAGGAAAACCAGGTGTGGGTTTGTCACAGGCACCTGCTTATGACAGGATCCCCAGGGTTTAAACCTCAAATGTTTTTAGGGGACATCTCTATTGCACACTGGGAGCTAAACCCAAAACAATTTAGACAAAAAGTCGAAACAGTAGTCCAAAAATCTCTCCAAATCTGCGCTGATGGCGCAGAAAGAGAAGAACTGAAGCCATCGTGCTGGGGTGGTGCCTATATCAGGACCGCGCATATCACTTCTGGCGTGGACGCATATCGACGCCACCTGCTGGCATGCAGAGGTACTGCTCGAGATTTTCCTGATCCAGTCTGACACCTGGGGAAATATTCTAGAGGTAAGGAATCTGCGGCTAGAAGTCTACATCAGATACTATAATACTGGATGCCCTAGCTACAGGTGATTAATGACTGGGCAATTGCTTCATCACAAAGCCTTCATTTCTTGCCAATATGAGAGTAATGGAGCCAGGGGGATAGCCAAGGGCACTGTATGATGGGAAGAGACCTAGGTTAAGGCCATCTTCGACTGCAAGAGTGACCAATATATGGCAGATGGACAGTCAGAAGACGGGATAGGGAGGGATGCCAACTTTGGAGATGCCTCGCTGGGATTTGAGTACATAGCGGACCAGAATAGACTGCTGGGTTTAAAAAAATGAGACCTTTTGAGGATTTCCAAATTAGAGGATATATGGGAAGCACAGGGAATCAGTACATTCGAGGAATTACAAAAACTGGGTCAATCTAGCTGACAATCAGAAATACAAATACCTAAAGGTTAAACATGCACCGACTAAATACAAAGGGAAACTAGAATGAGTCACTCCTGGAGGCACCCCTTCACAGACATGCCATATCGCTAATATATAGAACACATATAAATTATTAGTCAAAGACTACCTAATGCCCTAAATAACAAATGGAAACAGGACAGATTTGAGAATCAGGGGGGGGAGAGGAGAGTGGCATGCTGGTACTCAAAAGATTTTGCAATCAGAGTTGAGTTTTGGTTAGTGCAGCTTAAGATATTGCACCGTGCATATCACACAAAGACCTGAGTGCTAAAAATGAGGACAGACAATGATAGGTGATTTAGAGGATGTAATCAGGCAAGCATGCTGATTCACACAGTATGGGACTCTCTATAAATACATTGATTCTGGAGAAGGGTTGATCAACAAGTCGCAAGAGTAATAGGCAAGGAATTAGATCTAAACACAGATTTAATGATAATGGGGATATGGAGAGACCTAACACTACCAAAGTATACCCAGTTGTGCTGTAGTGCAGCATTAAAGGTGGCAAGAAAGGACATTACGAGACTTTGGGAGATCGATCTGTACCATCTCTTGAACAATGGGGCATGAATATAGACTAGTATATGCAGGCGGAAAAAACAGGGGTGCCCATGATATTTGCCAAAATTTGGGGCCCATTTAAGTAACTTAGTTGCGATATCTGAGCAGTTCTGAATGGGACAGGGTGCAGTCCAAAATCAGCCAATACATTTATTATGGGCGTACAACAGAGCGGCAAGGTGGTGATGAGGCCTAAGATCATACAAAAACAGTTAAAGACTATGAGACCATGTTCAAATATCTGCCACAGGAAGGTAATCAATAAATCTTGTATAATGGTACTTGTGTACATTGAAGATTTTATCTTTTTGCCTTTAAAAAAAATGATACTAAACAGCTTCATTATAATGGTCAGTCAGCGTGCTCCATTCAAGCTCGGCAAGGGAGGGGTTGAAGATGAGTGGAGATGGGCTCAGTGAGAGGGAGGTCATGTGTATGTCCTTATAATCCATTGTTATGGTCTAATAAGTTGGCCAGTGTTAATCGTTTTGGTGACAGAAAGGGAACAGAACAAGGGTTCTTTTTTGCTGTGTGGTGGGGTCGGAGAGATGGGATGATCTGGAGGTGTAATCTGAACTTTTTCCACAAGGACGGCTGTGGTAGTTTGAGATCTTTAATGTTTGGAAGAGTCAATTTTTTACATTAGTTAGTTGATTTCAAGAAGAGTCGAGGCTAACAATGTAGTAGGAATGATAGACTTTATAAAGAAGGTGAGAGTTAGCTTTGCTAAGAAGGGGGTGCTGTTATAGAAGAAGCAAACAACTAACCCCCACACCTCAAAAGTCATGGCAGTGTGCTACCAACATAAAAAAGTGGACAGAAAACATTTAAACTCACACCGTTAATATTCAATTATTGCATGGAAAGTAGTGTCTCGATTAAACAATTGCAAGAGTGCAATTTTCAATTGGATGAGCTCCCACTGTTTTAAATTAAACTCCGAAAAGACAGAGGTTTTCCTCTACGGGTGAGATACCTCTTTTTGGAACAATTCCTGGTGGCCTCAAGCGCTTGGCTCCTTTCCAATCCCAGTGTCCAAAACAAGAAATCTTGGAATAATCTTTGACACCTTTCTCTCTTTTAGGAGTCGTACTAATTACCTGACCTCCTTGGTGCTTCCATACATTAAAAATTTTTAGGAAAATCCTCCCTTTCCTACCATTTGACCTGCAGAAGACAGTGGACACCTCTCTGGCGCTTTCAAAGCTAGACTACTGCATTGCCCAGCAGTGTGTTCTGGGATGACTCCAGAGACTGCAAAATGTAGCAGTCCGGGTTCTGAAAAAGATTTAAAAATGTGAACCCGTTTCCAAAGCTAAGGAAGAACTCCACTGGCGACCCATTAAAAAGGGAGTTGCCTTTAAGGCGCTCTGCATAGCGCATAAATCACTTTACCATCATGGTCCAGTTTTTTTTCTGAAACAAATACTCATGGTACATTCCAAATAGATCGCTACGTTCAGCCACAGCCAAGAAAGTGTTTATTCCTTTCAGTCACAAAGCCTCTTGGGGTGGTAGAGGTTTCTACTATGCCACCACTCGCCTCTGGAATCAAATGCCAGATCATCTGAGGAATATGTCCAACTTCCGGGTTTTAGAAAGTCACTAAAAACTTGGCTGTTCACCCTCGACTTGTAGATTTCTTAATTGATGGTTTCTTCCTTCATACTATAGGCAGCGCCAAGACTCCTTAGGGAAAACGTTGCGCTTTACAAAACTAAAATCAAATCAAAGACCAGGAGGTCAACCAGCATGCATGCACTAACCAGACAAATGCTTGCAGTAACTTCAGTGAGGAGGAGAATGAGATCCTGGTTACTGAGGTGACAGACCACCAACATCAGCTGTTTGTCACTGCCATTAGCAGAGAAAGAAGCCATTTGGCAGTTCATATTGGCCAAGGTGAACAGCGTGGGACAAGCAAAGAGGGCAGTAACGACTTGAAAAAACACTGGCATGACAAAGCGCAAGATGAAGAAAAAACACTGGCATGACAAAGCGCAGGATGAAGAAAAAACACTGGCATGACAAAGCGCAGGACGCAGGAGAAACTGGCCAACAACCTGAAGTCAGCCAGAAGAGGAAGCCTTGGAGGAGCGGGTGGCAGCTATCATCCCAGATGAGTTGGTGGCAGGAGTTCCAAGACAAGACATTGCCACCCTAGAGGAACAACAAGACCTACAGGGTAAGTCGCAACAAGGGGCAATCTGGGCAAAAAGCTCATGTCGTGCAGTGCAGCTAGCCAAGTACCAGTACTCCACTGCCTGTGTGCAGGGCAAAGGGCAGGTATGTGGGTCAAGTACTGTTAAGCATCACATAAATGTAAGTCATACTGCCCAGTTACATGCCGCACAGCTCACTTCAGCTCTGCCATGTTTCTCTCTTCCATGTGTGAAGTGCTGCACCAGTCCACGGTCACCTATGTAAACTGCTGCTTGTAGTCGTATGTACAACATCAGTCACCGGAACTACAAGTCCCACAATACCCTGCAAAAAACATGGGACCTCAGTTACAAGAGGTCTGTGCTACCAAAACCTTACTTATAATTACATTCTTTGGGGTGCAGGCCTCTCAATCATATCCCTGATGGGACACTAAGCCACCCTGCGTGGCTATGAATGGCTTATAGGTGTGGATTAAGGCAAAGCAGTGCAAAGCGTTGCCTTGCCTTACTCTACGTCCATGTGGCTTAGCCTGTCCTCCCAGAGGTGGGTCTGCACTGTGAGCCTCTGGAACGTCAGCAAAAGTGACATTCTGGGGACACACTGGGATTGTAATAAGTACTGGGGGGGTGAATGCAAGTGATGTACATGTGTGTTGAAACTAAAGATGGTGTATGGCCCTTGGTGGAGTCTGGTAGTGCAGTGCATTGAAGGCGCTGGCTGAGCACATACAACTGCCAGTGTGTGTTGATGGGGATACATTGCATAGAAAGAGGTGAGAAGGCATATGTGTACAGCAAAGTAGCCTGACAAATACACATGCACTACTGTGTCCGACAGTGTCACACTAGTATCGTAGCTGGGAAGGGATGACAGAGAGGAACCCTTTGGGGGCACTACATCCTACATGTGATGTGGCCCTGGTTGAAGATGTACCACGTGACAGGAGGAAGTCTGGAGGCAAAGTGTGACACCATGACACATAGGTCAAATTTGGAGGATGTGAAACCAGCATCCGCCAAGGTATAGGAAGGACTAGTTTGCCACCACAAGCCCCTGAGTCAGGGATGGTAGGAGGCTCAGGTGGATGGGCCAAGATGTGTGGCAAACCTGGGTAGGTACATGTCACCAATTCCAGCACTACTACCATGTGGGGTTCATGTTGACCCAGAGCCTTAAAACAGGCTGACTTGTCTATCTTTTGGATATGGTCACACATATTGTTGGTGTTGTAGGCAAATGAGAGTCAATGTAGGATCTGCGTTCCATCAGTGTGTGGCAGAAAATTGTGTCCCTAGTCCAAAATAAAAATTGCCAGAGGAGACGTACACGTACAAGTGAGGGGACCTGAGTCAAACAATGTGTGATACTCTGAAGATAAACTACTCTTGCAATGATGAAATGGGGTGAGTGTCCATGCTAGCAATCTACATACTTTCCCTGAGCCCATCCCCAAAGAGTTGCTAAACTGTGCCCACTGTCCACTAATATGGAGTCAAGTGTGTGAGCCCTTAACTCACATCAGTATCCACCACTCAGAAAACCATCATAACAACATGCCCTAACACATTCCTACAGTGTATCAAGTTTAGAAGCTGTGTACAGGATATGTGTGAAATACAGAACCCCTGCCCACATGAATGCACAATTTGCATGCAAGACAGCACAACAAGGCAGAGTGCTGTGGTGTACTGATTGAAAGGCAGACTGCAGGTACATAACTAATTAATGCGCCAAGCAACATCACTTCCCCAGGAGCTAAGGGCTGAGTACTGGTCACAGGGAATGCAGGCTCCCTGGGGATTAGGTGCAATGTGCATAGTAGTAGTGTCAATACGGCCAAATACATTGGGCCTATTTACAAGCCCAGTGCGCCGCTGGAACTTCACTTTTAAAGACATTGCGGCCACGCACAGGACTTGCCCATATCTACAAGGCCACGTAAAGTCACTCTGTGTGGCTTTTCATGGGTCTGTAGATATGGGGAGAGGCAAAGTAGCGCAAATTGCTGCATTGCCTCACACTACGATGGGGAGGCGTGCCACGGGCCTTGTGATTGGGTTCCTAGGTAATAGCCATGGCATTTCAGACATTCCCAGATTTAAAACAGGCTGGAAACCTGGAAATGTATCAATATATGACGACTCACTAGGGCAGGTGTTGGGGAGGCGCAACAAGGAGAAGTAACATTTTTCCACAGTGTATCTTCCTATGTGTGCTGCATTCAGCAGCACAAACTTAAGGAGGAAATTATTTGTAAGGTTTTATATAGCGCTGGCTAGACCCATAGGTATCAGAGCGCTTTACATGTACAAGAACAAAAACCAGCAAAAAAGAAAACATTAATCTGGAGCAAGAAATATCAATCAAGTGAGGCACAATAATCCAAAAAAAAACAAGGGCGGCAGATTTCCGAGGGATACATAGGTTAAAAACATCTTAATAATGCAATGTTGGGGAAACGCCACAGAGCACAAAATAGGAAGCACAACTGAATAATGCAATGTTGGGGAACGACAGAGCACAAAAAGAGCGTCAGCTGGGAGGAACAAATTAAAGCGGTAGGAGGCAGGAGTAGGAACGGGGGGTGGAAGACAAGTGAGAGTGCCAACACACTGCTCAACAGCGTGGAAGTCAAGAGCAGTTAGGGTACCAGCAAGCCAGGGCGAGCAAACGTTAGGATACCTAAAATGAAGAGGGAATAGTAGATCTAAAAGAGAGCCAGGTATTAGGAAAGACAACGAAAGCAGGGGAAGCGCAAAAGGCAGGGACAGCAGGGCCAATTAAAGATTGCAATATTTGTTGAGAAGGTGATATTTTAGGTCTTTTTTTAAGCTAAGGTAGGACGGTTGCAGCGCAGGTCCCTCGGGAGGGCGTTCCAGATGTTCGGAGCATTCCCAGAAAAGGAGCGGGGTTGGGTGGATTTCTTTTTTAGTAACAGGGGGACGAGGAGGAGTGCAGTGGAGCTTCTCATCGGTCTGGAGCAGCCGGCTATTTTGAGTTTGTTAGTAAGGTATGACGGGGATTGTTGGTAGGGAGCTTTGTGTGTGATGCAGGCAGTCTTATAAAGACATCTCCCTTCGATGGGCAGCCAATTGAGGGATTTGAGGGCAGGTGTGATGTGGTCGAAGCGCTTACAATCGGTAATGAGTCTGGCCGCCAAGTTGAGAACGACTATAAGGGGGGCTAGGTGGACTTTAGGGGTTCCAGTGAGGATAGCAATGCCATAGTCAAGTTTGGAGAGGACTAGTGATTGTACGACCCATTTGAAGTCCTCTAGAGGGATAAAGGGTTTGATTTTCTTGAGGTGCTTGAGAGTGAACAGAGCACCTTTGGCCGAGTTCTTTATATGGTCAATCAGAGTCAAATTTTTGTCAAGAGTGAAGCCTAGGGATTTCACCTAGCTAGCTAAGGTGAGCGGGCAGTTTAGGGCGTTAAGGTCAGAGATCCAGTCTTGTACGGGGAGATGGTTGCTTTTAGGAGAGAAAAGAATAATTTCCGTTTTGTTAGGGTTCAGTTTAAGATGGTTGGAGTAGAACCAGGATTGAATCTTGCTCAGAGTGTTGTTTAGGTGGAGAACATCAGAGTCAGTGGCGTAACGAAACGTGAGGGGGCCCCCCTGGAAAGTACATGGAGTGGGGCCACCCACTCTCCGGACCCAGTAAGGAACTTGCAGGCCAGGTGTCCACTGCCCGTGCGCAGTGCCAGAGGTGCCCCCTGGAGCTCGGCCCCCCCCACCCCCCCACCACACACACACACCGTGGAGGTTGCAGGGGCTATTGTTACCTCACTGCTTATTGCCAAGGTTTCTAGAAAACCGAACTCCATGTTCTAGAGTTATCTAGAAAATGCTAATTTGTATAGTAAAAGAGAGCCCCAATCGGAGTGCGGTAACCCTTACGTCCCTGGGTCCTGGTGCCACTGTTCCTGCTGCTCTAATGATAGCTATGTCCCCTATTTTAGATGACTGAAGTGATGTGGCATAGGTTATAAAACTGGGAATGTAGAGGGTTGCTTTTGCAGGTTTACAAGTACAAATCTGAGAAACGTTTGCTTGAGAGGTGCCTTCTTAACTTGAGTATTGTTTACCCTTTTAGAATTTTGGATCCCAAACCTTTGTGTATTTTCTGCTTCGTTCCAAGTACTCGCGAAGGAAAGTGCCCATGAGCTGAAAGCACTCCTACCGGTTACACCCAACCTGACTCTCCTTGATTCTTTCTTGTTCGTGGCTGCCTTAGCAGTCAGACACTTACAACCCGGTTAATGTTTGTCAGCAGTGCATTGAAACTCCATCACCTGACCTTAAAGATCCTGCTAAGTTAGTTGAGTTGTTACTTTCAGAATGTATTAATCTAGCCCTGGGGCCATTACATTGCTGGGGTTGGGCTTATTTCAGTACTTTATTGTTAAACGAAAACAGGATCATCATAAGTAAGCAGCTTGAGAGGGCCTATCAGATTGTTCACAGTAACCAAACTGGTATTATCAAGTAAAGCACCTCCCAAAAATATTCACATCTTAAACAAAGCAAACAACACTTAACCACAATTGTGCATGTTATTAGACATGCCATCACCAAAGGCACCGCCAGCGGCTGCCACTGGAGCTGCAGCCTTCACACATTATTCCGCAGACAATGCTGTGTGCTCAGCCCTTGCAGCCTTAGTTTCCTCTCTGAGCTGAGCACTAACCCTTGAGACTGCTCTAAAGGACTCCAACTCCACACCCAGTCAACATTGATCTGTGTTACTAATGAAGGTATTGCGCTGAGTCCCTTTTTCCCTGCTCAGAAGCATCTAATCCAGAGTGGATGAAGATCCAGTCTTTCTCTGAAGAGAAGGTAGCTGAGCAGGATATTTAAATACCCACAAACCTTTATGTCACATCTACATTCCCACAATCCTTTCTTCTATTGCTGCAATCTTTAAATGTGATTTTCAATAATTAGGCTGACTTTTCCTTACATTGTAACATATTCCACGTGTTTCGTTTATATTTAAAATAAGCCACTGTACCTTTCAAAGGTTTATCTTTTTCCTGGGATGACCAGCACTAACCTTCTTTTGTAAAATAAATAAATAATAGTCATACAAAATTTATAAAGCGCCTGGTTACTCCATACGGAGTGTTCCTGCACTAGAAATTAATTCTCCATTATAGAGCCAAAATGCACAGTCTACCCGCCCTAAATTTGTTTAAAAAGCCAAGTCTTAAGTTTCTTATGAAAGACTAATCCTGAGCATTCCTCAGATCCAGAGGCATTCCTCAGATCTAGAGGCATAGTGTTCCACATTTTGGAAGCCAGAAACTAAAGGAACATCCTTCCATGGGTGCTTTTTTCATGATGGGGATTATGGTGAACGCAGCTCCGGCAGACTTAAAACTTCTTCTGGATCGATAAGGCTTCACCAGAGAATATAGGTAATAAGGTCCTTTATAATTCAAGATTTTATGGCAGAAGCACGTGGCTTTAAAGGACACTCTCTTGCTTAGCGGGATTTAGTGTAGTTTAGCAAGGGCTGGTCCCATGGAGGAGCGTCTCGTGATGTTCAGCTGCAAACTTGCTGCCGAATTCTGCACACTCTGGAGCTTTCTCAACCTCCCTTGTGTGGCTCCGAGATATAACACATTACATTAGTCCAGTCTGGACAAGGCCAGGGCCTGGACTACTGTTTTCCTGGCGGCTTCACACGGAGAAGGCCCCTGATCTTGTTCAATGTTTTTAGGATACCAACACATTTCACCGCGAGGCTGGCTGTCAAATGATAGATTTTGTCAAACCATATGCCTAGGTTCTTCACTTTCGGCTAAGGAACAGGTACTGGTCCAAGTGCGTCTGGCCAAAGACTGTCAAAACTCTGAATCTGACATTTGTTTGCAGTTTACGTGTCAGTGAAATGCCCTGCACAGCAGTCTGGAGAAGCACAGCCTGAAAAGAACATCCCAGATACTGCAAGGAGTGCGCACTGTTTGGCTCCAGCACACCTCAAAGAGTAGCTCCCGGAGTGGTGTGATAAGTGAGCCATGCCACCGCCATGTAAGGTGGAAACGGAGCCCCGGCACTGTTGGAAGGACCCCCTCTGGTGTGTTTGGGCAGTGGTGGTACAGATGGAGAGGTACTACTACTCCTGGAGCTTGCCCATCCTGATGACATGCCATCAATCATGGCGACAGATAATCCAGCCACCAATTGACTGCCCTTTGGGCTGTTCAAAAATGTGAATGACATTTCCAGCTAACCAGTGACTGTAGGTGGCAGGCCCATTGCCCCAGTGGGCACCATTGCGCCAAGAGTGCTTACAGTATGTTAAGATTTGCTTCCATTATGCCACAGAAAGCATTACGGAGGACACCATTGTGCCAAGTATTCCCACATAATGTTCAGAATTACCATCATTATGCATAATTAGATTTGCTTCATTATTAGTATATGTTTGAATATGCACATCCCTCAATAATCCTTAATGCGAGCTCAGAGTTGCATCATCACTCAGTAATCCTTACTGCATACCCAGATTTGCACTATCGCCCAGTAGTAATCAGTACATGCTGATGTTTTCACAGTCATTTAGAAATGTCGACTGAATGGCCACATTTGTAGCATCACTCGAATTCTATTTTATGCATGGATTTAAATCATCACTTAGAAAGCTTGTGCATGATCACTTTTGCAGCTTCGCTGAGAAATATTGACTGAATGCACTCTTTTCAGAGAACTGAGATCTTTACTCACTGCCATAAGCATTCGCCTCAAGCCTGGGCTTGAGCCGTCTGATTCTACCAGTGCTAGTTTCTAAGGGACCATTTAAGTGTCACTCGTAACCCCCTAACACCTCTGCACCCAGAGTTACTGGTATTCCGTGTATTGATAGCTTGGGAGAGAGATAGAGGGTGGGTAGTATGTATTTTGCTTTATTTCTTAATCGTCTAAGCTCTGGCACACAGTTAAATCTTAAAAACATAAAAATGAAAACATTTACACATCACCTTGACCGCTTTTCTGGTCTCTGTTTCTAATTGGAAGCCATCCGTACATTACTGTTGCCCGTTACTCTGCCTGCGCCGTGTTAGTCTTGGTAAATGAATGCTTTTAAATGGAATGTACCCTTTCATTGTTCTCTTTCCAATGTGTTTTCATGATTATGAATTATGGAAAATTATTTTGTCTGTTCGTCGTCCTTCAAGGGTTCTGTCGACATATACTATTCCTACAACGAAGTGATGGTGTTTAAATTGAATCATTTATGTTGGTGAAATATATGCAATGTACATTTCACAACTGAAACAGTAATACCTGATGCAGTGTGAAACTGAATGTTACTTCAAAAGGAGTACTAAAGTGGTGCAGAGGTATGTAGTGAGCTGAGTTGAGATAGAGTTGGGCGAGAAATTGAAAGTTGAAGCCTGGATCTGGCTCAACTCGAGGTCCCATTGGGACCTTGAGCCCATACCGAGCCGAGCCTTCATGTGCCTTCTGCCTGCCACCCTCGCTCTACCTTTATGGACAAAGAGGTGAAAACAGAACCTTAACATTTGAGATAAAAGGAGAGACAAACAGATACCCATTCAGTGAATGATTTGTACAAAGTGGAACCAGAACACTTGGATTCATTGCGGCTTCCCCGTAACTAAATTGTGTGATCTTAGGCAGATATTTCTTTTTACCTACTTTTTCTTCACTATTGCATATGAAAGCACCTTCAAAAACGTGAAAACTGTCTTGCCTTTTAGTTCATTAATAGCACTATTGCCAGGGTGGGGGCGGGGCAGAAATGGTTATAAATTCAAGTTAAAAACTATCACTTTTGATAAGTACGTCTCAGACAGTGTTTCCATGTGATTTATAATGTCACAGCTTCCACTTATTCAAGAAGTATGATTTACATGGCAAACGTGTTGGCGGCTCGGCTCGTGCATGGGCTCTAAGAACCACCCAGACCCTTGGCTCGGCTCTGTCTTGGCTCGCACTGTTAATTTGTTGGATCGCTCACCTCTAAGTCGTGGATTCGTCTACCTACCTTCCATGAGATCAGTCATAAGTTATTGTCCGTTTACTCCCTCAAAGTTCCATGTTTAACTTTCCAATGATGTGTTCCGAGGGAATAGTCCCATTGTTTCCCAATCCCCAAAGACTGGGCGCGCGCTCCAGCCTTCCGTGGGTGACCTTAGGCCTGACTGACGTGAGCAGTGGTTGTCCGTTCGATTCCCTGACTACATTCTATGACGTTTATCACAAACAACATTGTTTCTTTAATTTATGGACCAAATGAAACTTCGAGTAGAAAAAGGTAACGGATATATTTATATGTAGAATGTGTAGAACTGTGTCATGGAGAGCCCCCTCTCATAGCTGCCAAGGTTTCAGATTGCTATGTGTGACATTTTCATAATTTCAGTGTGATTAGGAGTGACATTTCAATGACCATGAGTGACACTATCTCGAGAGCAAAATAAAGCAATGAATAAGAGGGAAATATATAAATATCAGAATTTACAGCCATTTGAACAACGAGAAAAAGATTTTAAAACTGCTGCAAACCATCACTAGCAATTAGAGGGCACTAGTGCCCTTGTAATCTGATCGTACTGTAAAGCTGGGCATGACGGCCCCCCTGCTGGAGAGATCTTGTTTTATTTGGCGCAGGGCGCCGCCCTTGGCGCTATAATGAGTCTTGCTGGGGTCACACTGTAAACTTAAAAAAAAAAACTTTCTTTTCTGTCCCACAGCATGGCAGTGTGAACGGACCCCACCCGTCCCCAGAGTGAATAAGTAATCGCTTACTGCGGCGCCACCCGGGCAATGATTTTAAGGGTACTCACCAGCTGCACAGTCTGCTCTGGGCTCCATCGCAGCTGCCACGGTCCCGTTAGTCGAGAGCCCAGTCGTCGGGAATCACAACATAGATTCATTATAAATTTTACCGCGGCGGTGCAAGCATAACTACCATTTGCCGCACAGAAACTTTGCTGCCTGACCCCTGCCCTCCTGCGCCACAGGCGCCAGCAGGACGTGACGTACCACGGCTATCGATTCGAAAGTCGGCTGTTGACACTGGGCGCAAACTATTACATTGTAGCCTGACAGCTCCTGAGGAAGTCCAACAGAAATTCATTGGGGGCAGGCGCAAATGCCAATGCATTTCAGTTGGACTTCCTCAGGAGCTGTCAGGCCAGGGTAAAGTGTTGAGGGGGCCCCCTGGAGCTCGGGGCCCCCCCGCACCGCGGGGGCTGCAGGGGCCTTTGTTACGCCCCTGATCAGAGTGGGATTTGATCTTATAGTAGAGTTGGGTGTCATCAGCATAGAGGTGATAGTTGATTCCGGCTTGTTTCAAAATGAGAGTAAGGGGTTCCATAAAGAGGTTAAAGAGAGAGGGGGAGAGTATTGATCCCTGGGGGACACCCAGGGGGACGGGGGAAGGATTGGAGAGGCAGGATTTGATTTTTATTTGTTGAGTTCTGTGCTGGAGGTAGGAAGTAAACCATTTAAGGACCAAACCATTAAGGCCAGAGCGAGCATTGAGCGATTCCAGTAAGGAAGGATGATTGACTGTATCGAATGCAGCAGAGAGGTCAAGGAGGATAAGAAGGCAAGCCTCACCATTGTCGAGAGAGCAATGGATGTCATCTACAATGTTGAGCATGGCGGTTTCTGTGCTGCAGCCTTTCCTGAAACCAGATTGAAGGGAGTCAAGTAAGTTGAAATTGCTTATATGTTTATCCAATTGAAGTAAGGCGCATTTCTCTAGGGTTTTCGCTAGTAGTGGGAGGTTGGAGATGGGGCGGAGGTTGTTAAGATCGTTAGGGTCAGCCGTAGGCTTTTTAAGGATGGGGGTGATTTGCCCTAGTTGGAGGGAGTCAGGAACGCAACCGGTGGCAAAAGAGGTGTTAATGATTTTAGTCCAACATGGAGAGATAATGTGGTTGAGGTTATGAACTAGGGTAGATGGGAGAGGGTCTTTGGCGTGCGAGGTTGGCTTTAATTTCGAAATGATGTTAAAGACTTCGAGCTCAGTCATAGGATGGAAATTAGACCAGGAGGCGTTATTTTTCAGTTGCAAGTTGGGAAGGAAGTCACCAGAGATAGAAGGAGAGGGTAGTTGTGTGGGCGGGTTAGGCGGGAGGGGCGGTGTCGGGAACGGGGGAAAGTCAATGTCCCATTGGGGGCTGGGCAGGGCCAGAGTTGGGGGGGGAAAGATTGATCGATTTTGATAATTTTTTCCGAAAAGAAATTGGCAATTTCCTCACATTTTTCAGTTGAGGCTGTCAGCTCTGGAGGGGCAGATGACGTTTGTTATCTGACAATATTAAAGAGTTCTCTAGGCTTATTTTTTGCACGATCGAGTTGTGCTTGAAAGAAAGAGGCCTTTTCATTGAAAATGTGCTTCTTATAGGATGCCCTTGCCGATCTGAGGAGGGCGAGGTGAGCAGGAGAGGGGTGTTGTCTCCATGATCTTTCAGATAGTCGGAGTTGTCTTCTTTCCTTGATAAGTTCGGGATTTAGATTGGGTTTTTCTTTGTTGTTTAAGTTTGAGTGGGGCGACTTGATCCAGGGCATCGCCTATGGCCTTATTGAAATGTTCAGTGAGCTCATTAGCGTTTTGGGAGAGAGGGATGAGTTGAAGTTGAGCTTGAAGTTTAGACTGAAGTTTACTTTGAGGGACTTGCTTAAGGTTTCTGGACCATGTCTTAGGTTTGTTGTTGACATAAGGGGGGAGAGGGGCGCTGGTTGCGATTTCAAACAGAATGAGATGGTGGTCGGACCAGTCAATGGGGACGATGTTGGTCAGGGAGTCCAAGTCAATGTTAGAGATGAGAGCATCAAGTGTGGCCCCTTTGATATGAGTGGGATTGAGGCAAAGTTGCTTAAGGTCATTCATCTCCAAAAGGTTAGTTAGGCGTCTAACAGTGGGATCAACTGCGTTATTCCAGTGGATGTTGAAAACTCCTAAAAACAGATTTTTGGAGGCAGAAAGGGAGAAGTGGGTGAGAAGGTCGGATAATTCCTTAGCAAAGGGGAGAGGTTCACCCGGAGGGTGGTAAATATTATGTAGTCTAATCGGGGGAGAGCCTTTGACAGTGAGTTCGATGCCAAGGTATTCAAATGTCATGTGGTCAATGTTCTTAATTAGTGTGAGTTGCAATTCCGTTTTAAAGGTTATGGCTAGTCCACCTCCTTTTCTGCCGGGTCTGTCCTTCCTAAAAATGGAGTAACCTGGTGGGGTGAGAAAGTCAATACTGGCTGTCGAGAGGTCGTTGAGCCAGGTTTCGGTGAGAAAGGCAATGTCAATAGCCTCACTAAGGATGGTTTCTGCAATATCAGTTGCATGAAGAACAGCCGATCTGCAATTGACAAGCATGCACGAAAGGGAATTAGGGAAATCCTTATCAGGTTTAAGTGAGTGGATGGTGGTGAGTTGGGCTGGCGGTCTAGGTGAGATGGGAATAGATTGGACTCTGTTTACCCCCCACAATAACTGGGATGGTGGCGTGAGGGAGGAGATACGTCATCGGAGGCTTGGGTAGGTAGGAGTTGCATAGGTCATTTATGTCAGCAGTGGAGAGGAAGCAAGCAGCTCGGTGAGGCCTATGTGCTCGACTGCTAAAGGGAGAAGTCGGCCATCTGTGATGTAGGGAGGGGGTAAGAGAATCCGAGTGAGAGGTATCATAGGGATTGGGGCAAGCCCTGGAGTTAAGTATGGAGAAATTCCTTCTGAGCTGTGTTAATTCAGTGGACATAGCAGTGAGTTTGCGTTCAATGTTGATAAGTGTCTGAGCAAAAAAGTTAGGGAGTAGACCCACAGAGAAGGAGGAAGGGGATGAGGTTGGGTCAATGCTGCCAGGGGAAGGCAGTTCAGCGAGTGGGGGGAGGTCAATGCTGCCAGGGGAAGGAAATCCGAGTGGAGGGTGAGAAAGGACAAGGGAGGGAATTTGAACAGTGTTCAGACAGGAATTACACGGATTCTGCGTGGAGTGCATAAGGGTACGTATCGGATCAGTCAAAGTCTGGGGAGGAGTAGGGAGAGCGCGTGGGGGAGGGAGGAATGCTGGGGCAAACCACATTGGGTTGCTTAGGAAGGAAGTTATTAGAAGACAGGGAATTATACAAAGAGGAGAGTGCAAGGGGTGCACCCAAGGGATGAGAGTGCGTAGGCAAAGAGTAGGAGGGAGCATCAGGGAGGAAGGAGGGGAGAGGAGGGGATCGGTCATTGATAAGAATAGGCGTCGGAGGATTAGACCTCGAGGAGAGAGTAGTATGAATCCCATGAGGAGACAATTGAGTAAGAAAGGAGTGCGAGGGAGTATCTGGGATGGTGGCGGGGACAGGCGGGGTTCGGTCGAAGTCAAGAGGGTGAAGACTCATGGGTGCCGGGCCGTTGAGTTATAGCGGGATTATGAGTCAATTGGGAGATATGATAGGCCAAGGTGCTGAAATGTCTGTCAAAAATGTTGAGGTGGATATCAGCTGCTTGAATGAGGATGTTACCGGTTCTGAATATGGAAATATTGATTTCCCCATTGAAGGCGGGGGATGAGGTAGTTGACAGTTTTATTCCATAAGGGATTTTGATAGATTTGGTGACAGGAAATTGTCTCCATATCTTGTTTTTGGTCAGGAAGATGCCCCTCCCTGCGCAAAAACATTCATCCCTACAATGCAGGCACCCTTACTCCATGATGCAAGGGTGCCTGAATTGGTACATGGCAGACATTTGTGCCCCTGCACTGTGGAAGAGGTCAAGAATGTGATGTATCTCATAGATACGGGGCATTCATGCCCTTTTCTGTTTGATGTAGGGCAGTGCCGCAGGAGGCTTGCAATGCTGTCCTACGCCATAATCTTGCAAATGAGGCCATGATTGTCAAACTTTTGACTCAATGTGAGCAACTGACATGGATCTCCATCAATGTAAATCTTTTCCATTCTAGAGGTTACAAAACCAACTCCTGACCAGCTGCATGTCCTAGAAGTGGATCCTGTGGAGGATGACAGACTGCCAAGCCTTGACCACGACACCCTGCAGGAAACCCTGAACTCCATCCAAACACCATCTCTGGTCATAAGAAGGACGAACAGCATTGCGGGGTCTCCAGAACACTTGTCTGTCACCCACCAAAAAACACCTGCCAGCCCAGCCCCAGTACAGGACTCAAAGGACCCTCAAATAGTCTTCCGTCGTGTGGTAGGAGTCCATCAGGAGCTGGTAGATGAGGTGCGGGCGGGGATGGAGACCGTGGCGGGAACCCTAGAGAGAGAATATATATATATATATATATATATATAATTATTTTTTTGTGGGGTTTTATATAGCGCGAACTAGACCCGGAGGTATCGGAGCGCTTTACATGAGCACCAGTTACGTTACAGACGGACACATTCATTTTTGTTAGGCACGGGGAGATTAAGTGATTTGCCCAGAACCATAGGTGCCTCAGCCCCAGTAAGGACAGCTCAGAGGCTGTAAGAGGCACCAACCCTCCGTTCCACGGCTTGGACAGGTCCCTGACTGACATCACTGGCATCATGAGCCAGAGGCACAAGCAAATGTCCTGCCAAAGTGGCACCAGTACGGTTGCCAACCAGTTGGGGGCAATACGTAACATCCTGGAGTCCATGGAGCGGAAGCAGGACTCCTACATGGCAACAATGGGTGCCTACCACCGCGATGTTGCTTCTGTGCTGGCAAACCAGCAGGTCCTTCTCAGTGCTTTGCTGCCTTACTTTTTGGAGCAGGGAAATGCTGCTAGTAACCGGGGGTCCACATCTTCAGCCCCTGATGTGTGTGTGTGCCTCTGTCGGCTCCAGGACCTTCAACACCACTCTCATCTGAGGCACCACACACATCAAATGACAAAGATGTGGACTGCAGCTCTTTGCAAAGGAAATCTGCCCAGCAGCATATCTATGCGCCACATGGCCAGTTTCTCCAATGCCCTGTGCTTATGCCCATGCCTGTGTACCTCTCAACAGGTACTGTCCTCCATTTGCTTGCCCACCTGTTGATCTCATCCATGTGTGGACTGTCTTTGTGGACTTTCTTTCCTAATAGCAATTTGATGTTCCTCCTCACTGGAACACTCCTCTTTTCAAAATGTCCCATGACATGTATCGCCATGGACTCTGTCTGGACATTCAATGGCTCACTAACTATGTTGGGGTTGTTGTTCCAAGAACTGCCACTTGCTCCTTGCTTCATGTGTCAATAAAACTATGTTCACAAATCCGCATGTTGGATTTCTGGTCGTGATTGGGAGTAAGTAGACCATGGTGGATGTGCTGACTAACATCTAAAAGGTATGCACAGTGCATGCTAAATCATTTTTGTGATCCCTATCTGCTACTAAACTAGCAAATCGTTACCCAAGGTCACATGCATAAAGTGCAACAATTGTCAATCAGTCAATGGTAAGACTGAATGTTGTTTCTGCCCAGGTGGATGATACTACCATGCATACTAGCCAGCAAATAACAGTGATGCTACTACAAAATGGTGTAAGTGACTGCCCTCAGTGTGTCACCAAAAATACCATAGTGTTACCTTTCATACTATAGTGGTACCTTTCCTACTATAATGTCACCTTTCCTACTAGAGCATGGGTACTCGTAAACATTTTCCCTAGGGCCACAAAGTATGGTTTGTGGTGTGATCAAGGGCCGCGCTGTGGCAGTAACGGGTCCTGGGTGGGTCAGGGATTGTGTAAGGCGGTCTAAAAACAAACTTTAAACGGGCGAGCATTTATCTGCAAGTTAACAAAAATTAAGTGGTGCAGAACACCAAAGTAGTTACTTCATTTAACCTGTAAATAAATGCTTGCCCGTTTGTTTAACATTGTTTCTGAATATTGGTGCACCGCAAGTAAACAGCAGCTCGTGCTACTGTTCCCCAGAGAGGCCGCATGTAAAGGTCAAAAGGGCCGCAAGCGGCCCCCGGGCTGTACTTTGAGTATCACTGCACTAGAGTATCACCTTTCCTCTTCAATGATGATTGTTTACTGACACATTGCTATGGAAATGGGCAAGGCGCAAGTGACGCACAACATATGACAAAGCACAGTGCATTCTTTCTGGGGCTTTGACATTGATGCCTGGCTTCCAACCTGATTGTAAACTTCTGAGTGCTACTTCTAGTTTATGAAATGTGTGAATGTAGATGTTTCCTGGGACTCAAAGACAAGTAATGGTTTCAAACATTTATTGTCAAGTTGAACTTTTATGCAATGTTGGTGAATTTACCATTCCCAAACGTGTATTATGTAAAGAAATTATGCACGTGTGTTCGTCGGCGATTGCCTGCAGCAGTGTTTTGGATGTCAGCCTCATCTTCCTCCTCCTCCTCTTCCCCCATCTGGTCCTGCAGTTGTAGGTCCCCGTCCCAGGGAACATTAGTACACACACAAATATTGAGCAGTATGGCACACACCAAGATGATTTTGCAGGCCATTTGGGGGAGTAGCGTAATCGATCCCCTGAAATGTCCAGGCAGCAGAACCTGGCCATGAACAGTCCGAATGTTGCCTCAACAATGTTCCTGGTCTTGCTAAGAGTCTTATTGTAGGCCTTTGCCAGCCCTGTATGGGGGTATTCATAGGGTATCATGACCCATATCCCTGGTCAGCTGAAAGAGCAACTGTAAAAACTTTTGAAAAATGTTACTGATACATGGCAGGCCTTGTGTGTTATGTGTAGTTACATTGTCATACGGATTTCTAACATTGTTTTCACAATATGTGTTAGTCATACAGTTGTTGATAGGTTGACACTTTTCTCTTCCATTACTCTGTGTTATAGCAAATGCTGAGCATGGGCTGATACATCAGACACTTCTACATCCTGACTGTCATGTAGATCCTGTAGTATTCTGTGATGTCTATTTGGAGATGCTCATGACCACTCTATGGGGCATTTACAATGTCCCTGCGGCACTTCTACACCGCCGGAGGGTCCGTTTTGTGAAGCCCTGAAGGCACAGTGTGCCGGCCCATATATACAAGGCCACGTATAACCACCCTGTTTGGCTTTTCATGGCCTTGTAAATATGGAGTAAGGCAATGCCTTACTCTGTGTGGAAGGGGCATTCCATAAGTGTTGCTGTGGTGTTCTCATGCAACACCCATGGTTTTTGACACTGCCCCAGATATACAACATAGGGTAAATCTGGGGCAGTGCCAAAACTAACACCTTCCCAAAGCAGGCGTAACAAGGATAAATGCCTTTGATTGTTTTTGTGCAGGAAGGTGTCCCTTCCTGCTCAAAAACAATAATTCCAACAACACAGACATCCTTGCAAGGGTGCCAGTGTTGGCACTCAGCTGCAGTTTGTGAGCCAGTACTGGCACAAAGGACAGGATTGCGCTGCATCTTGTAGGTACGGTACATTCCTGGCCTTTTCTTTTTACCTAGATCAGCGCTATTAGAAGGCTTGCAGCGCTGCCCTACGCCAAAATATTGTAAATATACCCCCTTGTTAGGTACTCCCTCTACATGTGAGAACTTGCCAATTGTGGATCTAATGCTTGGATAGTTGGTCCTCACTAGGAAGAAAATTACATAAGAGACATGCCTTATACTGAAACATGCTTATGTCCATAGTAAACCACAGATGTGGGTGGTGGGATTTATAACATGCCTGATTAACCATGGGAGTGCAATGTAGATACCCCCACAACTCTATGGAACTCCTCCCTTGCACACATTATTGCTACACAGCATTTGGCCCAGCAATGCATTGCTCTGTACCCTTACACTATTAATCGGAAGCCATAGTGGCTTTGCGTGTCTTGACATCGGTAACTTGTGGGTTTGTCTGACACATGTACCATGATGCATGTATGAGGAACACCCCTCTTACTTATGTACCTATCTGCGTCAACAGACACAGTGATGGGTATTATGTCATCTATTTCTGTTAGTGGGTGTGTTCGGTATTTGAGTTTTGCTTACCTACAAGTAGGCCATTCCCATATTGTCCATTTTGGAACCGGTCATTAATGATGGAGTGTCTAAATATGTATGCATCATGCACACTGCCAGGGTATTTGGCTAGCATGTCCGTGAAGAGGCCCTGATGGTCTGGACATTTATGGAGTGTGTGCGCTTCAGGTTCCTGTACAGATGGGATGTGGCTGCAGGGGGTACCAGTTGCACATGTGTGCAGTCCATGGCACCAAGCACATGTGGGAACCCAGCAATGGCATAGAAGCTTTGTTTGATCTCCTGCTGCAGTTCCTGGGTATTGGTGAAGTGGGATGTCAGGCGGATGATGGCATCCAGGACGGAGGGAGGGAGGGAATGAGGAGAAAGATGGCTGGGAGATTCCGGCCACTCTGGCGGCTATTATCTGGAAGGACCCCAAGGCCAGCATGTGTAGTACCGCCATGAGCTTCACCTGTGGAGGGATGTTGGTAGCCCTGTCAGCTGTTTGCTTTAGCCTCTGGGCAATCAGGTATAGCAGCTCTACAATGGACTCTCTACTCAGCCGGTAATAGGTGATTACCTCCTCCCTGAGTCCTATTGGAATGGTCCTCTGGCGATAAACATGCCCCCTTCTCCTACGTTGCCTTCGTGGTGGTGAGGGGGGTGGTTGGGGGGGATGGGGGTGGTTGTCTCCTTGTGACTCACAGCCGCAAAATTACTACCTCCAGGGTGTAGTTTTGGTTGCAACACTGTCCTGTCCAGCTTCTCTTTATATAGTAAAGTCAGTGCGGCATTTCCTACATGTGGGTTTTACAGGCGCAGGATTTTTTTACGTAACCGGAACTCTGGACCCCTCAAGCCACCGCTGCGTCACTTTTCTAAAATGTAAATATCCATGCATCAGTTTTACACTGGAAATTACAAAGGAATGCCTACCTTGCATATACTAATACTTACGTGACGCAGGCGGTTATGAAGCAGGTTCTTTTTGATGTAAGAGTTCAGAAAGTGATGCATCCTCCAAGATATGTCACCTTGTAAATATGGAGTTATTGTGCCGCCAATGCATCAAAAATGTTGACTCATTGACAGCACTAGCTCCTTGTAAATAAGACCCTGAGTCTCTCTAATGTAACAGCTATAGGACCTCCAAATCGCACAACCACTGAAACTGAGAACAGCCAGCCACACCGTAGATAAGGACATCTCAGTCCTACCTCCTTATTCATCAAAACATGATTTACTTTTCACAAAATTTAGTCCATGGTTTACCAAAAAAAAGCTATCCTAACATCCCTTGAAAAATTCTCAACATTACAATCTCTCATGCATGATCTACCAAATGAACTACACACAAAACTTTCTGCAGACAAGCAAGTTAATCTAAGCATGCCCAAGAATTCACAAAACTCCATAAAACACATGACCACTATGACAAACCCTGCTGCTATTATATGAACTGTAACCTCAGCCAACAGCCTATGTGAGCATGTAACTATAATCAGGAACAATAGACTAAGTGCCATTTAACAAGGATATTGCCCTTACCTGTACTAAGGTAAGGCAGTTCCCTACCCTTCTACAGGTACGGTCAATAACCCACAAAGCAGCAAGAGAGAATCCAACCAACCTCATCCAAATTAATACTGAACCCAGAGATGCTACCACAAGGGAATAAAGTGTAATCAGTACAATTGCAGATCAGCTGCAGAACCCATGAATGAAATGAGAAAGAACGTGGTTCTCGGGAAACTGTACATTTAAATCCTCTCAGAACCTGCTTTCATAGTCTCTCCCAACATTTACTGCTGTTTCAAGAATATTCCATCTTTCGAATGGACAGAAAGGAAGAAACGGGATGAAAAGTGGCAATTATGCATTAGGTCATACTTATCTTCAAGGATATTCAGGCGCCAACGTTCAACATGACTTCTATCATCAGCAATATTTTTTAAAACCGTATTGGCCACAGGAACAACTACATTTGCAGGTTTCCACACCAACACTATCAACTACCTGCAGGTTGTGTGATCGGGGCTCGTCAGTCATTACCCAAGTATACCATCAATTGCCCTTGAGAAAATGAAAGCAGTGTAGTGAAGCATACCATAATGTGAAGTTCTACCGTGGGGGAGACATTAATACTCTCTAGCGCTGGTTGACCCCCGGTCTGAACTAGCAGACCTGCAACTGCTGACCCAACAGATCTTCGGCCTGCTGCTGAATGAGCATAACCCACTGAGCGCCTCTAACCAGAGCCCAGTTGCCCTCAACTCCACAATCTAGTTCACTCACCGTGCCTTCCCTGTGCTTGTACCCCAGATTCGGATCACCACCACACCATACAACCACTACTGTTGACGCCTACAACAGAGCTGAGTTCTGATGCCATTGACCCTATCATCCACATTGTGCAAAACTGGTGTGCACCTCTCATCATCTCCCCGCTGGCAAAACCATGGCAGATAAAGAATCCAAACCAAATAACAAGCGCACCAAGCCGGAACCACCGCTCCCGCACTCACCCATTAAAGGAAAGTCTGAGAAAAATAATACCATGGACATAACTTTAAAAAAAACTAGCAGAAGTGCATGACCTGGATAAATCTACCAAAATTAACACGGATATGATGCAGCAGGAACTGTGTGCTATTAGATCTGACATTAATACTATTAACATCAGAAAAACAGAGGCGGAAGCGTGAATCAGCTCCCTGAAGGCAGATATCCCACGGCTCGGGATCTCGAATCTGAGTAAATCCCCGGTGATCCCCTCCCATCCACAGCAATTATTGTCGGAATGCAGAATTTAGTAACTTACCTTGGTTTGATCATATCCCTGCAGAGTCCTTGCTTGCGGACTCACTCGTGCTTTTGTGCTGCAGCGGGGAACGATGTCTGGGCTTGAGTGCGGCTGGCGGAGATCAAGGTGTGCCTGGCTGGTGGATCCTCTGCCAACAAGGGGTATGGTGTGCCTCTGGCGGGGTCTGACGAGTTGGCGCTGGCCGGAGTTCCGAATGCGAGGAGTCCTTGGCCGGAATGCTGTCGACCAACTCCTGGTGAGTGCTGTGGGGCCTCTGTGCTGGGAAGCGCCTGTCTGTTTTCGGCCGAGGAGTACTGCCGCAGTGACCTGGCCTGGAACTTGGTGGCCCGCAGTCCCTCATTGCAGTGTTCTTGGCCGGTGAGTGCCCAGGGTTCCCCGCCGATTGCCCCCTACAGGTTGCTATCTGTCTGAACCCACTCGCAGGAGTAGCTGCCCTGCGACGGATCGCTGTCTCCCGCCCCTGTTCTTGCAGTAGGGGCTGATGCGAGACGGCCTCTGGCGAGCTGCAAACCTGGGTCTTCGCCTGGCCCCCCTGCCTGAGGAGTCGATGTCTAGATGCCTGGCATCGCCCAGATTTACAACCTTCCCCGGCCGTGGGCTCACCTTCTCGCCAATCGGGCGTGAGCGTGTTGCTTACCCAAGCGATGAGCCGACCGCCATTGGCACACATGAAGTGCATATTGTATACCTCCATATCTTAACTTTGAACAACGTCCCATATTATTTTCATGCTCCTTTAGCCGTCCAGCCTTCTAAGACTTCAAGTCTCGGCACTCCTTACTGCCCTTTTGCTTACTGTTCAACTGCAACCTGTCTTTATTGGTCTTGAACAATGTTCCTCAACAAACCCCTTGACACTGGACTTATGAGATATGGACCCAACTCATGGAGCATCAGGTATCCTAAAAATATCTCCAATAATGCAAAAAAGAATTTCAAACACAGACTATTGAAACAGCACCCGGAAACACTAAGTGCTGATGCCTAGCACAGGGTGACCAACGGCAACAAGAAAACCCACTTTGTCTTCTATTCCAAATGACCTGGAAAGTGGAAAAACATCTTCCTTCTCCACCTACTAATTACTAAGTCTATCAAAATACCGTATGGTATAAAACTCACCTTGTACCCCTCCCCAACCTTTAGAGGGTAAATAACTATTTTTATTTTCAGGACAGGGGATAAACTTATAGAAGCTACTGACCCTCACCATCTTCTCATTTATTTAATTTATTTATTTTAAGTTTTGTATAGGGCGAACATGACCCAGGCGGGTATCAGAGCGCTTTACATAAGGGTTGCGGGAGACATAGATGGAACGCTATGGGATCACTTTAGGTCAGTATACATCAGTTACAGCAGTGACAAATTGGACTGGACCGGGACATTGGCCAGTTAGCAATTACAACAAGATAGATCGTGGTTACAAAGTCAGGTAAAAACAGGCAGGGCGATAGAGGAGCAAAGCTTCTAGTTCAGGTTATTGTTCATCCATAGAGCTTTCACTTCCCTTTTGAAGGCAAGAGTTGAGGGAATTAGTCTCATTTCCACAGGTAGGGTGTTCCATATTCTCGGGGCAGTCCCAGAGAAAGTACGTTTGTAGGTTTTCAGTTTTTTGAATTTCTTTGGCTTGAGGAGCAGAGTGCTGGAGCTCCTTGAGGGCCTGGCGCTACCCGATAGCTCGAGCTTATTTGTCAGGTAGATAGGGGTATTGAAGTGTAGTGTTCTATGGGTCACACAAGCAATTTTTAACTGGATCCTTGCCTCTAATGGGAGCCAGTTGAGCACTTTAAGGTCAGGAGAGATGTGATTGGATTTCTTGGAACCCGTGATAAGTCTAGTCGCAGCGTTAAGAGATGCTCTGAGTGGGGCTAAACTGAGTTTCGGGAGACCGCATAGAGTGGCACTGCCGTATTCGAGACTTGAGATGACTAGTGCTTGCACCGCTGATTTGAAGTCTTCTTGTGGTAGGTAAGGTTTAAGTTTTCTAAGGATGCTTAATTGGAAGTTCGCTCCTTTGGTAGATGCTCTGATGTGATCTTGCATGTTTAGGTTCATGTCCAGTACCACACCCAGTGATTTAGTGGAGTCAATGATGTGTGGTGTGCAGTTGAGAGCGGTGAGGTTTGTTAGGAATTGCCCCACAGTGGAGGATTGCCTAGTCGGAGAAATGAGGAGGAATTCAGTTTTAAGGGCGTTTAGTTTGAGGTGGTTGGAAGTTAGCCAGTTTAGGGTTTTGTGCAGGGTTCCGTTGAGTGACTGGATTTCTTCAGGAGAGGATAATTTCATGTACAGTTGGGTATCATCAACATACATATGATATTGGATGTTGGAGTCTTTAAGGATTACAGTCAGCGGTTCAATGAAAAGGTTGAAGAGCGTGGGGGAGAGTGAGGACCCTTGAGGGACACCCAGAGTGCAGGGACTGGGGTCGGATAGGGTTTGATTGGTTTTGATTCTTTGCGTTCTGTTGTTGAGAAAGGAGGCAAACCATTTTAGGACAGTGCCCGAGAGCCCCATCCTACCTTCAAGGAGGTTAAGTAGGTTGTCATGTTTGACTGTATCGAAAGCATCAGAAAGATCGAGTAGTATTAATAGGCAGGCTTCATTTTGATCAAGCAAAGAGAGGGCATCGTCCACTATATGCGTGATGGCCGTCTCAGTGCTGTGTCCAGCGCGGAAGCCCGATTGGAAGAGGTCGAGGAGTTGGAATTGTTCAATGTGTTTGTGCAGTTGTTCATGAACACATTTCTCGAGGAGTTTTGCCAGGGTAGGAATGTTTGTGATAGGACGATAGTTATTCAGGTCTTCAGGGTCAGCTGTGGGTTTTTTGAGAATAGGGAGAACTAGTCCTGCCTTCAGGGAGTCAGGTATCTCCCCTTGGAGAAGAGAAGCGTTAATGATCTTGGACCAGAGCGGGGCTAGGGTTCCTACCATTTCTTTGAAGAAGTTGGGTGGGAGGGGGTCATTGAAGTGATTGGAGGGTTTCAGGGTCGAGAGTATGCTGAGGATGTCAGCGTCATTGACAGGCGTGAAGTGGCTCCACGAGGCATTGTTTCTCGGGGAGGGGCAGCACAGCGTAGGAGGGGGGGCAGGTAATGAGGATTCAGGCGAGGGTGAGAGATTGATTAGAGCCGACTTGAGGTCCGATTAGATCTTTTTTGCTTTTTCGAGGAAAAAGTCAGCAACGGCGTCACAGCTGGGCTGAGGGCAGGAGATGTGGGGTGACTGGCCGGAAGTGTTATTAGATTGTGACTTAATCAATTCAAAGAGTCTTTTCGGGTGATTTTTGGCTTCGTCAAGTTGGGATTTAAAGAAGGTTGCTTTTGCCGTTCTGATGAGTTTATTGTATCTGCTCTTTTTTAGTCTAAGAGTTTTGAGTAGATCAGTGGACGGAGCAGCTCTCCAGGCGCGTTCTGCTAGTCTAAGGCTGCGTTTGTCCGAATTTAGGCTGTCGTTGAACCATGGTTTGGAGTCTTTGATGGGCTTTCTTTTTAGTTGAAGGGGGCAGTTGCCTTCAGGGCAGAGAGCATGGCGTTGTTGTAGTGATCAGTGAGGCAGTGAACGATGGCCATGTTAGCAGGGGGCAGTAGGGAGGTAGTGCAGCGAGATTTGAGCTCATTAATGTTGGTATTATGGAGCGCTCTTTTCCAATGTTTCTGTTTTAGAGGTTGAGATCTGTTGGAGTTCCAACTTGCAAGGATACGGAAGGTGATATAGTGATGGTCCGACCAGTCACAGGGGAGAATAGAATCAAGTTGGATGGAGTTGGCATTGGCGATGATTAGATCAAGGGTCGCGCCTAGGTTGTGAGTGGGACTGTCACAGTATTGGGTCAGGGAGAGATCATTTAGGAAGTTTTTGAGAGTATTAACCGCCTGATCATGTGGGTCATTCCAGTGAAGGTTGAAGTCTCCAAGGAAGATCTGGGGGCAGTGTCGTCCCAGGTTGGAGGAGATGGTTTCCATAGTATGTTCAATAAAGGGGGGATTGTCTCCCGGCGGGCGATAGAAGATGTGAAGGCTACAAATGGGTCTATGCTTGCTGGAGTTATCTATGTATAAGTATCCGCAGGATGAGAGCGTAGCTGAGGGGGACTGTTTAACTGAGAGAGAGCTGAGGTAGATGCAGGCTATGCCTCCTCCCGTTTTCTTAGCACGATCAAGTCTGATAATGCTGTGGCTGGGTGGGACTAGAATGTCCAGGATGGGGCCCGATGAGTCAGTGAGCCAGGTTTCGGTGAGGATTAGGAGGTCCAGTTCCTGAGCCAGGATGAAATCAGCCAGGTCTGTGGCATGTTTCACCGCTGATCTACAGTTAAGTAGCAGGCATTTCAGGTGTGTTTTGTGTTCAGTGTGTGATGGTAGCGTGATGGGTATCTGCAAGAGATTGTTGGAGTTTAGGGTATTGGTGTTGAGTCGAGGGGCTCTATGCGGGTTAGGTGTGATGCATTTAATAGCCTTCGTGCTGTCATGTTTGGGATTTTCTGTTTCAGGGGGATTTATAGGGGAGGGTTGTGAGGATCCATAGGGGTCAGGTATGGTCGAGGGGGGGGCGTTTTACGCTTGGAGGAGGGCGAGAGTATCTGATTCTGAGAGCTGATTGTTGGCTCTGGCAGGTCTGGATGGGTCGTTGGGGTAGGGGGTGGTATTCATAGAGTTCTTGTCTGGGGTTTTGAGCTTGTGGTAGGTCGGTAGCATTGTGAGTGGGGAAAAGGGGATATGGTGGTGCTGGAGTGGATGCAGGAGGTCCTGCGATGACTTGTTGGAGGCGAGTTCAAGGGCCAGGTCAGCGGTGGCGTTAATGAGATTTTGAATGGCCGTTTTGAGCTTGAGAAGTTCCTGATTTATTTCCTTGAGCTTAGCAGCAGGATCTGCTGGTGGTTCGTGTTTCGTGTGGATGGGAGGTGGGGTTCACTATGGTGGACGTAATTGAGTTCACATAGGGGGATTAGGAGGGGGGACAGCTTCAGAGGAGGATTTCCGACTCAGATGGAGAAGGAGAAAATTGTGGCCGGAAGCTAGGGTTAGGGGGCATTGCTATCCTGGAGGAGAGAGGGCCAGCCAGCTGTGGGGAAAGGGAGTTATGTGGGGAGAGATCGGAGGGAAGGGAGAGTGGGGGGTGTGGGCGAGGAGGTTGGGGCTAGGGATAGAGGCTTCTTCGACAGTGCTGGAATGGAGTTGGGAAGATCTGGGTGGTCGGGGTACGGTGGGTGAGTATGTGGTGCCTAGAACTGGGGTCCTATGCAAGTTGTTCGAAGCATGAGGAGCAGTTGATCGTTGGTGGTGGGGCGATAGCACGTGTTCATGTTGGCCTTGAGTTGGGGATAGTGAAAGGTCGTTCTTCAGGTGAGTAGGGGTGTCACTATGGTCAAGTGATTTTTTAATGCGGTCGAATCTTTCATCAAAGATGGCCAGGTTGCGGTCGGTGGCCTGGATTAGTATAATCCCATTGTTATAGATGGCTATAGTAGCATTTGCTCTGAATGAGGGTGATGTCACAGCCGAGAGTCTAAGATCGTGGGGAAATTTCTTAGCTGCGGCGATTCTGAGTAAGGATTGGAACGCAGTTCTCCACTGAGCTCTTCTTTTGGTATGAAAGATCAGGTCGCTAGTGATCGCCCCTTTCTTTTGACAGAAATAGGGGTCAGAGATAAGGGTTTCTGGGTTAGCTTGGAGTATTCTGTGTTTTAGCGATTTAATAGCGTTTTTGGAGAAGTTGGGCGGGTAGTTAATTGTGTGGCAATTCGAACCTGATTTCCGGAGTCTGGAATCCAGTCTAGGCTGAGCGGGGGTGGGATTATGTCGTGAGTAATATATGAGGGGAGGGAGTATACTGGTTCCTAGTACATGAACCTCAGTGACATTGAGTCATGCAAGTGGTGGTGTTAGGGTGTGGGGTATAAGGAAGGCCGAAGACGTGCACCTTTTGAGTCAGTTTGCTATTGACATTGTGACCATGTTCTGTGCGCGCAGTGTTGAGCTGCTGTCATGTGTGTTTGGAGGGAGCATAGATGTGGGAGAGGGTTATGGAGGTGACATTGCCTATTACTGTTCGAGGGAACCAGGGGGAGAGAACTTAATAGAGGGGAGCTGGGACAGGTCAATTAATGCTCCTGGAGCGTACGTAAAGTAGTCCAGTAGTCCGGGTCTCTTAGGTACTGTTCCTGGACGGAGAACGATAGGACTGGTGTAGTGGCTAAGAATTTGAGAGTCTACCGTTGTCTGTAGTGTAGCTGTTAGAGAGGTTATTTGTTTTATTTACTTGACTAGTGTAAGATGGCTGCAATAATCTTCTTAAATGAAGTCCTCTTTCCTTTTTCATCACTGGGTTTGAAGATTTCAGTCCTTTGTTTCTTGGAAGTATCCATTTTGTATGAGGAGATCCTTGTGTTAAGGCAAGAGGGAGACGTGATTTCCACAAAAAATAGAGTTCAAGCCCCAGATGGAGCGAATGCTCTCCAGGGCCAGAAATTTCAGCCCTCGTTAAATATACACTGTGCCCGATAACTGCAGTGCAATTGCACCGTAGTGGGCGGGGCCAAAATCACTGTTACAGGGTCTGCCAGATACACTGGCCGGTATCACTCACCCGCACGCTTCTTGTTAATTCACCACAGGCAGTGGTGTCGGGTCAGGGCCAGTCGCTCCCCGGTCGATTCCCTGAGGAGCACCGCTAACAATGATATCTCCGGTGCAGGATCTCACGTCCCGGGTCTCTTAGGCACTGTTCCTGGACGGAGTGAGTCAGCGGTCTCGATCCTGTCTCGTCTCGGTGCTTGCCTTTTTCCGCGATGGCTCATATTAAGAGGAAGGCAGGGCATCCAGAGGGATATCCACCGGCTGGTGATCCCTCGCCCGGGAGCCTCCTCTTAGAGCTCCGTTGCGGCGTCCATCATGCATTCAGGGTGCTCGGCGAGCGTGCCCCCGCCGCTGCGGGATCCTCTGCAGAACTTGGGGAGATCCAGTGCTTAAGGTAGAGCGCCCCTGCCCCACTCCCGCCCCGATCGTGGTCTCCGAGCAGGGGGATCGCGGCAGGAGGTCACCAAGAGGAAAGCCAGCTGCGTATTAAATGCAGGGCACGACCGGAGCTCTTGATCCGGGACCTGCAGCAAGCGTCCCAAGCAATTAAGGGCTTTACACAACTTTCACTGGTCCTGGACCTCTAAACGAATGAAGGGAGATCCCAATGCCTCCACTACGCTGCGTCGATCTCACCTCTGATCGCGGTCTTGGGTCAGGGGGATCGAAGCAGTAAAGCGCTGAACGAACGCAGGTTGGTCCAACGCCCCCTCTTCGCTCCGTCGATCTCACCCCTGAATGCGGTCTCGAGGCAGGGGGATCGAGGCAGGAAAATCGCCACAGGACCCACTGATGTGAGTGGCCGGAGCTAACGACCAGGATCCCATCGCCAACGATCTATGTTATCAGGGCCACTTGGTAGACGATGGGAGATCCGGTCTGCGCTGCGAGCGTCTCCATCATTAATACCGCCAGACCTGCAGTCCGGTCCCGGTTTAGTAGGAGAGAGATCCCAGACGTAGATCGGGAGCTGAATCACTAATGTTGATGCCTCCGGATCTTTAGATCGGTGTCGTCGTTGATCCCGAATGCTCGTAGGATCTGGACTTCTCCTACAACCCAGCTGGTGATGAGGCAAATAAGCCGGAATTAAGTTAAAGTCGTTGGTAAAGTTGCAGGCGTTGTTACTTATAATCCTCTGTAAATTCGATGCAATTGAGGCTGGGGCTAACAGGGATATCACAACATGTGATCCCAAGCCAGCGGAGCTCTCTCTGTGAGCTCTCACCAGCCGGCCATTTTGTACTCATCTCACTAACACAACAGGGCCGTGTACCCCAAACTCCTCTCTTGCCCTTACCCCTGATCGCCAACCCAGAACCAGCCCACCTTCTTGTACCCACTGTCGCTATGACCTCTGCGACACCCTCCAAAACTCCTATCAACTATGTTGCCCCCAAACAACACTCACCGCCGACAAATATCCACTAGATTGACTTCACTTGCTTCTACCAAAACCAGCAAACACACAGTATCAAAACTTGATGATACACACCCCGAGCCAGATGGCGCAGGCCCAAACTACAGTCCATCTGACACAGAACTCTCTGCAGACGCATCTCTCCCTATCAATGCAGACCCCACTCAGCTCACACAAACTGGCCACACTTCCAGTCCTGATGAAGCTGACCGCCCCTGTCCTTCCTTTTACTCAGGATTGGATACTTTTCCTCCCACTCCCAGTGCTGGAAGCCTCAATGACACACTTACCCAGCTCTTGAACTGAATGGAGCAAATGACATCTTGCATCTAAGACAGGACCTCTCATGCAGGCTAAGCTATCCAGCTCTCACACTTCTGGTAGTCATAAAGCATCTCCCTACACTGGCTCTCCAACGGCCATTCAACGCACCCTCTGGCCCTCTAATCTCCTGTGTGGTCAGTCCCACAGACCCCACCGAGCTCGCAGACCCATATCTGCTCTGGATACTTATGCTATCAGCGAATCCTACTTCGCAAAGAACCAGAATATGGCCCAAAAGGCTCCCTCTATAATCTCAGTAATAATGGGCACAAATAGAATCCCTAGAATTATCTACCCGCCTAGACCCCTGCTCAGTACATCACCATTCAAACACTTCATTTCACGGAAGAGAATCCTTGCTCTCTATCGTGCATGCTCCTCAACTGTAGATCAACAGTTCAACACGCTACAGATTACTTGATTAAGAAATAGATATTGCTTTCCTCATTGAATCCTGGCTTAACAACCACTCTACCCCATACTAGACCTGCTTACTCCACAGGGTTACACCATCATCAGACATGATAGACCTAAAAGAACAGGTGGTGGATTAGCAATAAACCACAAAGAGGGATTACTTCTTTCCATCGTAAAAACTGCAGAGCACTCGACTTTTAAATACCTAGGAGTTCAACTTACAGTCAAAGGCTCCTCTCTATCAAACTACACACCATCTACCACCCTCCTGGTGATCAGGCCCTCTTTGCAGAAGAACTAACTGACCTAGTAACACAGTTCTTCCTAACCGACACAAAAGACGTATTCTTGGGAGGTTTCAGTATGCATTGGAACATCTCGGAAGACTCCACAGTCCAGAACCTCTCAAACCTTCTTGAAATAAACGACCTTAAACAACTCTGCAATGAACAAACAGATATTAAAGGCTCCACTCTAAATGCAATTATCCTTAATAATGAGCTTGTCTCACTTAGATCCATCTCACCCATTGACTGGTCCAACCACCATCTCATACTGTTCAGTATTAATATCCACCTCCAACCCTACCGAACCTATCAGATAAACCTAATCACTGGACTAGGAACATCAAACCAGTCCCAATAATTGAACTGGAATCCAGGATTGGTGCCCAACTACAGTGTCACCCTCTCACTTGAACTGTTGATGACCTCACTGCCCACTATAATACCACGATGACGGACGTTCTCGACTAAGTGGCACCGCTCAAACTAAAACAATCAAAATCAATCCAATCTAAATCTTGATTCAACTCTGATCTTAACATTGAGAGGAGACAACTCAGACAGGCTGAAAGGGTATGGAGACAGAACCCCTTGACAATGCACCTAGCATTACTAAGAGCCACACGGCTTTCTTATAAGAAGAACACTTTCAGAGAAAACCAACTTGCAACCAACTTGACCGCGCTGAGAATAGACCCAGGGTGCTTTTCAACATAGTTAAACTACAAACCACCCACACATCCCCACACAAGATAACAGCCTCCAAAGAACGCTGTGAAGACATTGCCAGCTTCTTCACTGATAAAGTCGCCAAAATTGAGCAATCCTTCACCCAAGTCTCAAATCTGCAATCCCTCCTAAGCTTCCCCACTGACGCAATTCACTCCACGGTAGCCTCACCACCAGAGCTAACAGATGTCCAAATGGCCCTAAATAAAACTAATACCAACCACGATCTCATGCAGCTGAAAAACCAGGTCAATTTGTCTGACTTTAAACCCATGATTGAAAAGGAAGTCTTCAGTATAATTGCTCACTTAAAGCCCACTTCCCACTCTACGAATTCCCTCCCTTCCACAGTAACACAAAATCTCAATCCCATCATTGCCACATTCTGGACAAAAATCATCAATACATCTCTCGCCTCTGGATGTGTTCCTGACTCCATCCAACTAGGACAAATCCCACACATACTCAAAAATCCAGAAGCACCCCCTAATGATCTTAACAACCATAGACCTATCTCCAACTTTCCGTTCCTAGCCAAAACTATGGAGAAATGCATCCTACAACAACTTAACAAAAATTTATGTGAATTCAACCTCCATGACACCGTCAGATCAGGATTTAGGCAAGGCTGTAACACAGAAACTGCCATGCTCAATATCTCAGATGATATCCACAGATCCTTAGACGAAGGTGATGCATGTCTACTTATCCTACTGGACTGATCAGCTGCTTTTGATACTGTAAATCACTCAGCATTACTTGAGACACTGAAACTCCGTTCTGGTATCAATGGCATTGTCCTAAAATGGATCACATCTTACCTTCAACATCGATCGCAACAAATTAAAATCAACACCTGTCTCTCCAAAACCACGCTAGTTACTCTTGGTGCACCCCAAGGCTCACTTCTCTCCCCTTCACTTTTCAATCTCTTCATGGAACCCCTTACAATCATCCTAAAGCAAGCATGGGTCAAATATCACCTATATGCAGATGACACTCAACTATACTAGAAAATTAAATCACCCAGTGACGTCCTGCATCTCAACGCTACACTAATCCAGATACAAACTTGGTTTAATTCCAACCACTTAAAGTTAAACCCCAACAAAACTGAACTAATTCTATTCTCCTCTAAAAGTAACTCTCTCCCAATCCAAGACTGGCTCAAGAACCTAGATGCTCTAAATTGCTCACTCACTCTGTCCAACTCCGTAAAGTCCCTATGCATCACCCTGGACAAAAACACGTCAATTAAGGATCGCATCAAAAAAATTGCCAAAGGCGTGCTTTACACACTAAAACACCTCTAGAAAATTAAACCATTTATTCCCCCTGATGATTTCAAGATAGTAGTACAATCGCTAGTTCTCTCTAAACTGGACTATGGGAACACCATCTTCACAGGGACGCCGAAAACACACCTCGCCTCCCTAAGATCAGTCCTAAGCATGGCAGCCCAGCTCTTAACAGGTGTTAAGCGGTTTGAACACATCACACCGGCCCTCAAGATCCTTGACTGGTTTCCCATCGAAGGAAGATGTATTTACAAGACTGCTTCCATCACCCACAAAGCCCTACACACACATACCCCCAACTACCTAGACCACAAACTTACGAAAGCAGGAATAATGAGAACTTTTAGAAATGAAATGAAATGAAAACGGGTATTTAATAAAGCGCACAGCTACTCAAACAAGAGTGTCCTGGCGCTTACGCAGCGATAGGAGAGGAGTAAAAGAAACCAGTTAATTATTGAACAGCCATGTCTTTAAGCTCTTTCTAAAAGAAAGTAAGTTTGGGTCAAGCCTCGGGGTTTCCGGCAGGCTGTTCCATAATTTTGCACCCAGAAAGCCGAAAGATCTACCGCCTGTACGAGCAAGGCGTGTTTTGGGCACAAAGGCTAAATTAGTGTTTGAGGACCACAAGTGTCTGGATGTAGAGTAATGGTTGACCCGTTTAATAAGGTACTCGGCACCAACCTTGTGGAAGGCTTTAAAAAAGATGGTCAAGGCCTTAAAGTCAATCCGCTCTTTGATGCGGAGCCAGGGCAAAGATTTAAGAATTGGGGTCATACAAGTTCTAGGACTAGATCTCGTGATGGCTCTGGCAGCCGCATTTTGAACCACTTGCAGGCGCTGGGTCAGAGATTTTGGAATACCAAGGTACAGACAGTTGACATAGTCAAGCTTAGATGTTACAAGAGCCTGCACGACGATCCTTCTACTCTCCAGTGGTAGGAGCGGCAGAATTTTTTTTAACATTCGGAGTATGCCGAAACATACACCAGAGAGGTGTTGAATCTGAGGGCGCATCGACAATGTTTTGTCAATGATTATTCCCAGGTTTTTTACTTTCTCTTTTTCAGCGGGCGGAGGTGGCAAATCCTTAGGCCACCAAGAGCTCCAGTCAGGTGTTTCAAGATTGCCAAAGAAAACTTCCGTTTTGTCCGGATTGCATTTCAGCTGGTTAACCTTGAGCCAATTAAAAACCTTCGAGAGGCAGGAATTAATCTTTGCCCCATCAAAGTCGGAGCCTTTTTCACACAAGAAGATAAGCTGCGTGTCGTCAGCGTAAGAGACAATTTTGGCGGCCGCTTCCTCAACCAAGGATGCCAAGGGAGAAAGATAAACATTGAAAAGGGTCGGGCTAAAAATGGAGCCTTGAGGGACGCCGACATTAATAACAGGGACTGGAGAGGAAAAAGGTGGAAGCCAGATGTCCTGGGATCTATTTTCCAAATAGGACATCCACTTGAGGACGATCCCACTCACATCTCCTACTCACATCTTCTCATCCCGCCCAAATTGAAAAGGAATTTTACCATGACTGTCTTTTTTCTGGAAATGCAGCTAGGATATGGAACTCACTCCCCAGAGATCTCCGATGCAACCCCTCCTTCTGTTTCAAAAAGGACCTGAAACTCCTTCTCCTCAACAAATACTTTAACATGCACGATAACTGAACCGTGTTCCAATAGCTCACTCTCCCCATGACTTGACCCTTTATGACATTCGGTTGTCTGATTGCTTCAGCTATCTAATATGTAATTTACTCTCTTAACTCATGCTTTTTCTAATTGTCCTCATACTGTAACCTCCCTAATTGCCTAACGTCTCTTTTTCTCTATTTTTGCTAATACTTGAACCAATTTATATCACATTTTATGTAAACCTATGTTCTTTTATTCTATGTTATTCTTCATTTTTTATGTAAAGCGCTCCGTTACCTGGTGGTCTAGCCAGCGCTATATGAATCCTCATAAATAAAAAGAAAAAAAATCCTTGCCTTTAATAAAATCATTATTCTATATACAGTTAGCCTCTGAGAATCGACATTTTATGGCAAGACAGGAGGCTAGCATTATGCCTTTTTTTTAATTTATTTTTTAAACAAATTTTATTCATTTTCCACATAGTAACAAATATTACAATTATACATCAGATATAGATAGGTAACCATAAAAGCGAAACAATATAACAGTTTTCATCAGAATAGTAGCTCAAGTGATTATATAGTCCATGACATCCGGTAAACAATTGTCATCGCCCTCTTGCTGAAACTATTAATATCAGTCCCGCTTAGAAAGCAGCAAGTTTACATTGTGTAAAAAGCATTTTTCTTGTAACAAATAAACTTTAAAACAATCCCCCCGACCCCTCGCAGACGGTACCTGAAGTAAACAAAGTGAAAAACCAAAAAGAAGAACGGCAAGGCATCCTAACAATACAGTAGAACATATCCTATGGATAGTATTGCTGCTGTACGACTAGTCTTAATAGGAGACACCAGACAGAGAAATAGAGGAAGCTCCGTTATGCGCACATTCCCTACATGGTCAGTAGTTTATACAATCAGGCTTATACAGTTCCAGGAGTAAGGGCATCGGCCACGTTAAAAGATTCCAATATGGTGTCCCAGCTCATGGCTATGGGATTTTTCCGTAGACCCCTTTTTTCCTCAGTGCGAATGGCCACACTTTCCGCCAGTCCCCATTTAACCACCTCGTCCCTCCAAGTCAGGAACGTGGGGGCTATTGGAGATTTCCACCTCCTAGTTATGCCCCGTTTGGCCAACAATTGGGCCAAGTCCATAAATTTAGCTTGAACTTCGCTACCCTTCAGTCGTTTATACCATCCTAAAATATAAACTTCTAGTGTTTGGAGCCCCATGTCGCCCAGTATCTCTGTCAGTGTTTGTGCTATCGCCTCCCAGTACCTCGTAGTTTGCTGCAGGTCCATAACGTGTAGTAAGTCGGCATCTTTGTCGGAGCATCTAGGACATAGGGCATTGGCATCAGGATATATGGTGTTAATGGTGTGTCGTTAAGTAGGCTCGTTGAGTAACCATCTATTGAATAAATTTAAAACGAGTATTACGAGCCATGCGTTTCGGGTATTCCAATATAGTCGCCCATTCCCTATCCGACAAAGGTTGAGCAAGGTCTCGTTCCCATTTACCACGCACAGCAGCCAACGGGGATGGTTGGTGCATACGTAATCCGCAACACAACCAACGTGTAAGGTGGCTATCTGTTCCCATGAGATACATCAGATGAACAAGTTCATTTTTCGGGGGTTGCGTTCCCTGGGGGTCCACTTTTTCCTAACATAAGCTGTTAGGCTGGCACAAGTCAGAAACAGTATATCTGGTACTCCCCGTTCGTTAACAAAATCAGTATGCGTCAGTAACGTCCCAACCCCAAACAAATCGCCCACCCTGCCCACCCCGAGTTGCACCCAAGGATCCAACTGTTGCTCCGTTAATGTTCCAATGTTCGTGGGGATACCCAATAATGGGATATTGGGTGCATATGCAGGAACCTCTGCCGTATATCGGAGCGCTCTTTTCCAGTAATCCAATGCAGTCCTAAGCAACATGTTAGATGTAGGGGGGGCACAGCGTTCGGCACAGCAAGCGGTGCAGTCTGCCCTGTGCATGCATGTGTGGAGTATATGCAATTTCACCTAAATTTCGGCCAGCCAACCAGTAAGACAGCCATTGAAGTTGTGCAGCTAGACAGTAAGCATAGAAGTCAGGCGCTCCTAGTCCACCCGCATTCGACGGGAGCTGCAATTTTTTCAAGCTCAGCCGACGGCGGCCTACACCCCAAATCAAACTAGTCAATAACGTATTCAAAGTTTAAAAGATAGCCGCTGGAAACCTTATAGGCAAATTAGTACAGAGATAAAGCAGCCGCGGCAGGACCACCATCTTGGAGAACGCAAGCCTGCCTGCGACCGAGATAGGCAGGGATGTCCAGAATGCTACTTGTGCCCTCAAAGAGGTAATCGCCTTCTGGAGATACCCATCAGTAATATCTTGTGTAGTCCGATATACTTGTATTCCCAAGTATCGAAAAGTGGAGTGGGCTAATGCTATGTAATGAGTGCTGAAAGGGATCTCTAAAGCATCTGTCGTGTCATTGAAAAAGAACGCACAGGATGTCGTCATAATTAATAGCCAGACCCGCAGCGGCTTCAAAATGTCGAAAAGCGTGCGCTGGAGTCCGGGTATTATCCTGCAAGTTGCGGACGTACAGTATAATGTCATCAGCATATAAAGAGATAGCATGGAGTGTATTAGATAAGGAATGCCCCAGTCAAACTCCTCTGATCGGATCCTACAAGCTAGTGGCTCCATTGCTAACGCAAATAATAGGGGTGAAAGGGGACAACCCTGCCTTGTGCCTCTCTGTATTTCTAGAGGTTTGGAGATATGCAGCCCAGTACGCACTCTAGCGGTGGGAAGATGATCTAGCGCCTGCACCCATTGAATGTATTCCGAGGGGATACCGAATTTTTGCAGTGTGGCTAACATGTACTCCCAGCTCAGTGTATCGAATGCTTGAGTGATATCCAGTGACAGGCACCCAGCATTCGGTAGGTTTCCAGAGCAAGAGAACATTATAGAGCAAAGCCGGTGTATATTGAGAGAAGTGTTGCGTGAGGGTATAAATCTGCATTGGTCGATATGTATTAAGCCCGTCGAGTGGTTTCAGCAGAGTTGCTAGAATTTTGCTAAGGATCTTATATTCAGTGTTCAACAATGATAATGGTCGGTATGCATTCAGCGTTGAAGGATCACGACCTGGTTTAGGTAGGGAAGTGATCAATGCCTGTGCTGTTGAAGGTGGCAAGATACCTGTATCGCAAATTGCCGCATATAATTTTTTAAGGTGTGGAGACAGCTGCTGCACATAGGTAGCATAGAACTCTGCAGGGAGTCCGTCTAGACCAGGAGTTTTGTTTTTGGGAAGACTCTTTATCGCTGCGTGTATTTCCCGGATCGATATGGGGCTAGCAAGTGTTTCCCTAGCATCATCAGTAATTCGGGGTAAGTTCACTTTGCTTAAGAAGGAGTGCAACTCAAGGGGGTCCGCCCGGTGTGGGGCCCTGTACAGGGGCTGGTAGTGGCGATAGAAAGTGTTGTTTTTTCCGCCTGGGAGTTAACATGCATATTGTATGGACTGATTATTTCTACTATTGGTGTAGGTGTAGGAGCATCCCTAATGATTCGTGCTAGCAGCGTGCCAGGACGGTCCGCTTCCACATGTATTCTCTGTATAGGCCCGGTAGTCAATAATCCGCAGATGCTCCAATAACTCTTTAATACAGGCCTCTTGTAGTAACAGCATCTCCGCCAGATCCAGAGCCACCCGTGCCTCTAGCGCACCTAACTGGTCCTCAACTTGGCATAGTTCTCTGTTAGTCTGATGGCGGGATCCAGTGACGGCATTAATAGCTGCACCACGGATCACCACCTTAAATGCTTCCCATTCTGTCGCGGTGTTCGCTGCTGTGCCCGTGTTTTCTGTGTGATGTGTAATGTGTGATGGTGGTGGCTAGAGTGTCCCAGAATACCCCATCTTCTAAGTGTGATGGATTCAGCCTACATATAGGTACTGGAGAAGGGACGCGGCCCCATTCAAATGTCATTTCCAGCGCACTATGATCAGAAATTGTTTTACCCACATAGGTGGAGCGTGTAGTTTGCGTTATAAGCGATGCACTGCAAAATATATGGTAAATTCTAGTGTGTAAGTCGTGCACTGACGAGTAATAAGAGTACTCCCGCATCCCCTTATTGTGATTTCGCCACACCTCCATAAGAGACCAGCCCTGTGACCAATTATTCAGTGAAGCTGACAGTCGTTTGGTATGAGCCCCATCTAGAGGGGGATCCAGTACCACATCTAAAACCGCATTATTGTCTCCCCCTAGGACTCATGGATGATCGGTCCAGTTCGCCAGCACGGAGTTCACCTGGCTGTAGAATGGCTCCTGATCCGTATTTGGGGCATATAGACCACCCAGCATCACGGGACTGCCGTCCAACACACCTCGCAATAAAACATATCTACCATCCTTGTCAATGTGTTGTTCCTGTAATACAAATGGTACTCCTGAGCGTATTCAGACTGTCACCCCTCGGGCAAAAGCAGTATAGACCGTACTGTATATTTGTCCCCTCAACTTTTTCTGTAATTTAGACATTTCTAAAGCAGTCATATGCGTTTCCTGTAGGAAGGCTATTTGTGTTTTACGCCTAACCAATTGAGCATGTATTCTATATCGCTTATGTGGGGAGCCCATGCCCCGTACATTCCAGGTGAGACAATTATATTGATGTACAGTATGCATTGGTATTGCTCTGACATTGCGTTAATGAGATAACCCGCCCAATAGAAAACCGTCCAGTACATGTCAGCTGCCCACATAAACTACCCAACACACGGTCCAACTTCAAAACTGTGTTCGACCAATTAACGAAACCAAAACCAAAAATAAACACTAGCAATCCTACAAGCAAACATTGTGCTATTGCAATAGGGTTCATGGTGATAACACTAATGTGGGAGCTGAACAAGCCCCATAGGCACTTCGTTGAAAAAGCATCGGCCCCCGAACCCGGGTACCCGCCCGAATCCCACCAGTTAACAAAGGTCAATGACACAGACCGCATTTCAGATCAATTTACCGAAGGCCCATAAAAAGTACCTCATCAATGTCTATGTGCAGTGGGTCATAATGGCAACCGGCTTACCTCTGCCCTCGCCGGACCTCAGGGTCTTCTAGCGCAGTCCACTGCCCAACCCGAACAGCCACCCCTGCCCCCTCCGCAAAAATCGGTGGGGACCAACCGAAGGCCCACAGAGGCACCACCAGCCCAAGCAGTGGTTAATCATGTATTGCTTGCCAAAAAAACACCCATTACCTCTGCAGAGGGCACCAAAGTGGGTAGAGCATAGTAGTCAATTAAGCAGGTCAGTAATTTCTGTGAGGATATAGAAGAGAAAAGCAACTGGCTGCCGTTCGGCTCAGAGTGCACTGTGTCTGCTGTAGAAAGTTCCTCATCCGTAATCGTTCAGTATTCGTGAAAAGTAGCTGCAGATATTATGGCCCGTCGTTGGCCCTCCAAAACTTGTGCAGGCGTCGGATCACCCTCCTGTGTCTTGGTCCTCCTGCGCCTTTGTTGTTGCGGCCGTTTTCTAGGATGTGGCTCCTCACCACTACGCTGGGCCGAGTCGATAGGGAATTCCGGGAATGTATGCTCCAGCCACTCCCATGCCTCACTCGGGGTATCGAAAAAATTACTTTTTTAATCAATCAGGATTTCGATCCGGGCGGGTTAGAGCAGTGCATATTTCAGATTTATACTCTGCATGTGTTTCTTGACTCCCTGATATGCAGCTCTCTGCTTCTGAACCTGGAGAGTGTAATCCGGAAATATTGAGATGCGTGCATTGTCCCTTAGGAGAGGGGCTTTCTCGCGTGTCGCCTGTAGTATAAGGTTTCGGTCTCTGCTATTGAGGACCCTGGCTACAATCAGGCGAGGAGGCGCACCAGGTAACCTCTGCCTTGCAGGGACTCTGTGGGCCCTCTCGATGCAAAAGGTGCTCGTTAGTGCTTCTATAAGCAGCCATGTTCGCAGCCATGCCTCGACAAAAGACATGGCGTTTTGACCCTCAGCATCTTCCGGCATGCCTACTATGCGGACATTATTACGGCGTGATCGGCCTGCTGCATCTTCGCCACAGTCTTGCAAAATCAAAACTTGGTGTTGTAGGCGTTCTAACTCTGCAGAGTGCTCTTTCTGCTTTGGGAGTAGCTCCTGCAACGTCGTTTTGTTAGTGGCCACTTTATCCGAGAGCTTCCTGTGGTCGTCCCTAATTAGCGCCACCTCTGCCGTTAGTGAGCCCAATTGTTGTTCCATTGAAGCACAAGATTGTTGTAATTCCTGAAGGATAATGTCTAATTTGTCTGGGGGTGCAGGTTCTGCAGTGGGGGGAACAACATTAGAGGGGGCAGTGGATGAGGATGAAGAAGCATCGTCAGTATCTTGCGGTTTGCCCCTCTTCGGGCGGCCCATTGTGGATCTTCGCTGGTATCTAACCACAGCACAAAGTAATAATCAGTGGAGGTAGTGTACGTCGAGAAGACCACACAGACAGGAAACACCCTGCCTATTGCGGCCAGCTTGTCGTAGTTCAAGTGGTACCAATGTAAGTATGGGTAGTGAAAAAAAACACACGTTATGCAGTCGTCCACTAGTTAGCTAAGGCACTACAGTGTGGCCGCAGTATTGTGCTTCTCCCTCCAGCAGTGCTCAGCTCACGGGTCCTGATACCCCCGTCGTGTCCACTATCAGCTCCAGCACATATCACACCTCACTAACATGGCTAAAAAAAAAAATAAACAACTTGACAAAGTCCATAAATTTCAAATAGACTAGACCTATTGGCTTTAACCAATCGTTATTTCACATGGAGAGTTGTGTTTACTATCCTTTTCTCTGAACTCATGGTTAGGATATTTTGTAATTCTATCTACTGACTGATACTCTCACTGTGATACAGCTGAAAGGAGAAGGCCAGACGATTTCAGAGGTTTTCTAATATTCATACAAAAGTGCTTTCTTTACAAAGTAAAATACAAATATCTCCGACTATATGTCTGAAAAATGGAAGGTACAATCAAGGAACTTAAATCTTTAGATGTCGACGGCCATCACCACCATTCTAAAAATGGTTACAGCACCGATACCTGTAAATGACACAAGTCTGAGGACACTGAACATATATAATAAAAGGCTGTTCCAGGCTGAAAGTGAGTCTGTGAAATCCACAGTGTTATGGGCAGGGCCACTAGTGGAGAAGTGTGGCTCAATGGTTAGAGCGGCAGACCCTGATGCAGAGATCTGGCCCGGGACCAGGGTTCAATTCCCGCCTCGGCGGGACTTGAGGCTCAATTTCCTCGGACCTGATAATTCTCGCCTCGGTGCCTATTCTAATCATGGGTCCCACTCTGCAACTCTGGGCAATAGCTTGCTTAATCTCCACAACGGCCCCAACAGCGCTGGGATGCCTGGCTTCACCCTGGGGGTGCCCAGGAGTGGACATTTCACAGGGAAAAAGCCAGGAAGGGTTCCACAGCGGTATGCGTACAGCGCCAGGACACCTCTTTGGGGGTATAAGTGCGCTTTACAAGTACGAATTTCATTCATTTCATTTAATTTCATTTCAAATTATGTGGCAGGAGAGGCAAAATTATGCGGCAGGGGTGAGCAAATTATTCTGCCAGAAAAGCCAAATTATGCGGCATAATGCGGCACATTTTCGGATAATATTACTTAATTTTTTTTACACTTGTTAACACTTCTGGGCATTGGTTATACCTTGCTAGTACCAGCGTAACTCCCAAATATAGCAATAAGCAACAGAAATCTGCCCACTTATCCTTTGCAAATGGCTTTCCACTGTGCGACAGTACAAGCTGCTGGTTATATTTTAGTACATTTTGAACCATTTGAGATAGAACTATTTCTTTTTGTTAAAATCAGGACAATATGCAGCAGATGATGGATTATGTGGCAAATCTATAATCATGCAAAAAAACACTGCAGCCAGAATAATCACATAATTCCAGTGGCCCTGGTTATGGGTAGGTTTTATCACTAGACATAGATATGAGTGGGAATGGGTGTTCTGTCAACCAGATCAGGAAACGGAAATGACTTGACCAGTCTGGGCTAGAATGTAATCTGCTATCTTTACAATAACAACTCATTTTTAGTTAAGCGTTGTGTACTTTTGAGCTGTAAATCTCTGCATGTTTCAGCAGCGAGCATTTAACTCAGTGGGTCACCCTGCTGGCTTAGAGATTGACAGAGCCTCAGAGCTAAGGACTATAAGAAATGTATAGGCTTCTTTGATGTGTATGACAGCTCACTGGAAGTTTACACAGAGCTGCATGTGGCCAGTAGGGTGAGGTGGTGCTTGTCCTTGCTTTTTTTTTTTTACTTCAAAGCCTTGCATACCAGAGCTGCTAATAGGGCCTCAATCATCTCCATGTCAGTTTTCTTTACAAGCACCAGTTAACCAAAGCATTGCCCAGCCTTTCACACAGCGTCAAGAACACCTGGAGATTTGCTTGAACTGGGAGCTAGGATGACTACCCTTGGTGTGAGCCTGTGCTGGTCGAGAAAGGCACACTGTTTACTCTCACCCAAGTGACACGTCGTATTTCATTCTTTCACAGAACTGCTCGCACTCTCACAAGGTTTGAAACAGGCTGAACGTTGGCCACACACGTGTTATTTAAGACACTGTCTTAATAGCACAGCCATAGGGTATTTATGATAATATTTTAAAACACTGCAACCAAATCCATCATGTGCTACGGTGCATAGTCATGAATGAATAGGATCAGGACTAGCAGAGCATACTCACTGATTAATGGAATCTTTGCCAAGAGAGGCGCCTATGAAAAAAAAAATGAAAGTGGACTTGTGTAATGTAAATGGTGATAATGTAAAGTGCTCCAATATCTTCAAGTCTTACCATGTGCTGAAGCGAGTTTGGTTTACTCCGAGGCGCTAGGTGGGTATTTCTACAGGACTGTGCAGTACTAACAAATGTCAAGGATTTAACTGGAGGGTTTAAAAAACGGGGGCATCCAACCACATAATGTAGATTGCAACACATGGCAAGTCACTGAGTCCCAAAGAACAAGGTCTGCTTAAGAAAAGAATCACTTGAATCTCTATATGAACGACAACACTGCGTTTCATGATTGTGATGCGATGTTATGACCCAGGAATTATTTTTAAAAACGACAGGGAGCAAATGCGGTAAAAGCAACCTCCGAGACTAGCTAGAATAACATTAACAAGAATAAATAAACCAGATGCTGGATAAAAGCGATTTGTCCAGGCCCACAAGTTTTTATCTAACGGGAAAGTCATTAAAAGAACCAGGACACCCCTACTCCATGGGGAATAGCAATCTGCATTTCCTATAGACGCTCTCACTTTGAAGTCAGCGGAAAGCAAAGTATACACCAGGCTCCCTCAAAGACACAGCTTGACATTTGACCTCCGTCTTTGAATGCACAGCAAATGTGATGAGATAAGAACAAGATTTACAGGACTGTTTACAGAAAGGTAGCTCTCGGAATGATACTGGTAAATAAGGTTTTGGCATGGGAGGGAGGAAGTGAACCTGGAGAGCCTAAGCCAGCAAATGAAAAGCAAGAAATGCGAGTTAAAAATCACAAAGTCAATGGCAAGCAAGGGGTAGAATGCATTCACAGGGCAACTTTCTGAAACTCCCTAAGATGTCTTTTGCATACTAGACAGCTGCGCTGTCTGGTAGGCTGCGACCTGAAAATGCATACCTATATACTTACAAAGAGGGGATTTGGGTAAGCTCTCTTCACCCACTGGTCTTTTCAACTGTCAGCCTGGTGGCCGAAAGAAGTGCTCCGCGATGCCGCCGACCTCCGTTTAACCATCAGTCAGCGCTTTGCTCCCACCCGAAACAACGATTCTGCAACCGGATGGCAGGAGGACCATCTGTGACGCAAAATCGCCCCTCTACGATCTTGCATCGCTGAGAAATGAGCCGTGATGTCCCTGCTAGTGAATATGCCAAGATGGCACCCGGGGAGCTGTTGAGTCTGTGCCCGGTGGCCAAAAGAAGTGCTCCGTGATGCCGCCGACCTCTGTTTAACCATCAGACAGCGCCCCCCCTACCCAGATGTTGCATTTGACCCCCTCCCCACAGCCCGCACCTCGAAACGTTGACTTGACGACTGGCCCCCCTGGGGAGATAACTCTGTATCGTGAAATCCTTTTTACCGGCACCGCCCCTGAGGGTCGGGTGCGGCTGGAGAGGGAGGGGCCTGACCTGCGACGTCCCCCGAGATTGGGCCTACATCGGGGACTGAGCCCGTGGCTGGGAGGTACGTTGACATTTGCAGCAGCTGCGCACCGTCCCTCTGCATGCAAAACACCCCTCTGAGCGAGATGACCCCATACCATCCACCACCAGGGAACGTTTCCTATGCCGCCACCAGCTATCTCCCCCTTTGACCTCTGGGAGCTCTGAGACCCCGGTTCCTGGTGGAGGCAAGGAGGCTTTAACTGCGGCCTACCGCTTTCCGGGTAGCGGCATCACTATTTGACCCTGAGGCGCCCAGGGTCCCCCTACCACTGGGATCCTGCTCAAATGCCCAACACTCACTACTGCTGCTGGGAATGGGGTAAGTTCTGCAGACTTTGGAACTGTCCCTTCCACCTCTCCTCTCAACACACTTGACCTGGGGGCGAGCTGGAGAATGAGGTGGACGGCGCTTCCCAGCATCACCGTGACCGGTGCTCTCGATGGAACTATGACGATGCCCCCTGGGCGGAAACCATAACTGTCTGTACCTACAGCGGTGCCCGAGCAACCTTGGCCGAAGCCCGGTGGAGCTGTCCTATGCAGCTATAGAGGAGTTTGGCTCTGGTTCACCCCTCGGCCGTCACCTACCCAGCCGGACATCGGACATTGTTTTCCTCGCCTCCCCGTTGTGTTACCTACCTGCATTCCCTACCCCTGTTTACCATCCCCCCTCTACCTTTCACTCCCCATAAGACGTGTGTACGCGCTAATAACTCACATTATTGTGTAATCTCATGTTTTTCTCCTATGTCTATACTTGGCTATGCAATTATGTAACCTGTAACTTGCTGATCCTCATGTAAAGCGCTCCGATACCTCCGGGTCTAGCCAGCGCTATATAAAACTCTGCAAATAGAAAAAATGAAGAAGTGAAAAGCAGAAGTAAATGTGGCTTGTCCTACCGGAAGTCTATAGTGTCCAGGACGATGCCCCACTGCAGTGTGCTCAGATATAATCAATATCCGGGGTGCCGTGTATCTATTAACCTCAGAATTGTGATGAGGAGGGACAAGCAGTCCACAAGCATGAGGGGAACACCCTAGATCTCAAAGGGGCCAATCTCTGCACCACCCGTCGTTAAATCCCAGCCCCAGTATTTACAAAAGGAGTCCCCCAGCTGCATTGTTCTCTCTGTATTGATACTCCCCCTCGCAGGACAGTTCAATGGGTCATCTGTAGGGGAGAAGGGGGGGCGAAACTCAGCTCTAAGTAGGAGATTTCAGCAGCTTCTCGCGGAGGAGCCGGGCATTCGCTCCCCTATTACGCCATAGCACTCACCGCCATCTTGTGTGCAATGGTGCTGCTTCACCAGGCCCCTCCGTCGCGTGTGTCACAATTTGATCCGGGTCTCAGATCTGGCATGTTTCCGCCCGTACAATGCTCCCCCACGCACTCAGAGGCGCTCCGTCCAGCCAGTACAGCGGCCCCGTCGGCCAAACACGTAGATCTTCCGGTCGGCCCGCGGCTCTGTAAGTCGATCCCAAGGGTGTCGCGGGGGACACCGACTAGGAAGCGGGAGTCCACCCTTTTGGTGCAGACGGGGAGCCGCCCTCATAGGTCTCAGAGCCTCCGGAGGCGTTCACACAGGGCTCCACCCTCCGGGTCACGGACAAAGAGGAAGGAGTCCGCCATCTTGGCTAGGCAGAACTATCGGTGCCGCACCGCCTATTTCAGCTCGTATGCGCGGCAGAAAGGCAGCAGAGCAATCTCCTTCCTCGCAGTGGCAGCAGGGTCCGTTCTTCGATGGTCAGCGGCTGAGAACGGCGGCTGACGAAGGTGTTGCGGCGGGATTTACAGACTCCGGGCCGGGAGCTCCGATGTTAGGCGTCCCCCATGCTCGCCGGTTAACCACGCCCCCCAGCATTATGCATGTTTATAGTCCTTTAAAACTTGTTCCCCAACATGCTCAACTGGTCTGAAATAGAAAGCCCTGAATACTCCATCATTCGACCAATCAGCTGCCTTCAAAATGTCACTCAAATTTTCCCCTACATTAAACACTTTTGATATCATTGCTCCACAAATTGAATGCACCTTGAATTTATCTAAATTCACACCTGATTCATGCATTGTGTTCTTTACCCATCTTGCTATTGTTGCCGTAGACACTGCTCCATGAGACTTCACATAGGAGATAAACAATTGATCAACTCCCGCACTTCTGAACTCACTCACTCTGGCTTCATACTCTCTAATGCATCTCTCCACACACAGTTTTGGATGACCATTAAATCTGGGGTAAAATATCTTTTCAGTTATAGTTTTAGTTCTCCTCCTTATCTCAAATAACACCCCCTCTGCTTGGTACAACCTACCTGACTCTCCAGAGATTTTACATCAGAAACTCTTTTAAACAAAATCATACATAGTTAAATGGCCAACTTCCATGTCAAATGGTTTATTGTCAGAAACGTGTTACCTTGCCATCCTTCAAACAACTTGAAAATCATATTGACATCCCAAAGAGTACTATATCTAGGTCCCGATGTTTTTTAAACTAATCCCTTTCATTATTCTACAAAACAATTGTCCTTTACCTACCGACAATCCGTTAATCAGAGAATGACCAGCTGCTATCGCTGATTTAGAACAATTGACTGTTCTGTAACTCAAACCCTTTTTGTACAAATCTGCCAAGAAATTAGCAATCATAATTTCACTGCCTCAACGGGATCCAGATCCCTTTCCACAAACCAGCGTAACTTAGCTTTCTGTGCACTTGTATATCTTTTTCCTGTTCCTGGCACCCACAATTTGTATAATAACTCTGAAGCTTCTCCTAATAACTGTGTGAATCTAAGTGATTTCCTGAAATGGTCCAAACTAGAAGGTTGAGCACTCCGGATTCCACTAGAGGATACTCTTTCCATCCACATCTCTTAAACGTCCTTTCTCTACCTCTATTAATATTGGATCCTTTACTGCTAATTCCATCACTGACTGGTACCAGGCTTGCATTACCCAAAACGGAGTCACTAGCATCAGTTTGCACCTCTGCCTCCTCACCAGCATCAGAACTCTCTGTATCATGGAAATAGGTGGGAATGCATAACCTTTCATACCTTGCCAATGGAGACTGAAAGCATACACTGCTATTGCCCCTGGATCCGGCCTCCAACTCACATATCTTTCTAATTGATTTGTCAACCTTGATGCAAACAAATTTATTTACAAGGGACCCATCCTTTCCTGTATTTACAGGAAAGCTCTCGGTTTCAGCTTCCAGTCTGCTACTAAATTCTCCTTCCTTGGTAGATATTGTGCACTCAAAATTATCTTGTGTTCCATGCAAAAATTCAAAAAATCCTTTGCCAACTCTGACAGTCTCTTTGACCTGCTTCCTCCCAATTTGTTTATGTATGTCATAGCCGAAAGATTGTCCATCTTCAAAAGTACTGTTGCACCCTGTATCTGTCTCCTGAGGCTTCAAACCGCTAACTCCCCAGCTCTCATCTCCAAACAATTGTTATGCTCCTCTCTTTCCAAAATACTCCATCTTCTTCCTGTCTCTTCTGCATCTAATCTCACTCCCCATCCTTAATTGCTCACATCAGTCATCAGTACAATATCTGGCCTGGCTCCAAAAATCGCTCAGCCATTCCATGCCAGCAAGTTCTCTAACCACTAACTCAACTACTCCTGAACTTCAACATCCAATCTCACCTTGTCTCCATACCACAGACCTCTGTTTAGGCCTGATTTCTTGACTCTTTGTAAAGCCCTGTAAGGCAAAGGCCCTGGAAATATTGCTTGTATCGATAACAACAGAAGCCCTATTACTCTTGCCAACTGCCTCAAACTCACTTCCTGTTTCCTCAGTAAATTTTCACTTCTCATTTTAATAAAGTAATATTCCTTTCTGGTAATTGCAATTGTTCCTTTATTGTGTCTACCACAAATCCCAAAAATTCCATCCGTTGTATTGGTTCCATTATTGATTTCTCTTGATCTAAGCGTCTTAAACTCTGAACCATATCATTGTTATCTTGTAATGCCTGCACGTTCTCAATCATAATCAATATGTTGTCTAAGTAAACCAGTAGTCTCACACCTCTTTCTTTTAAATAACCCACTACTGGTCTCAACACCTTTGAAAAACACCAAGGTGCTGAAAAAAGATCAAATGGAAGACAAGAAAACTGATAAAGCTGACCTTTCCATCTGAATTGAAGGTACTATTGACTTACCTGCGCTATTGGTATTGAAAAATATGCATCCTACAAATCTATTTTTATCATCCAATCTTTGTCCACAAAAAATGTCCCTTAATAGATGGATACCCTCTGTCTTGAAATGTCTGTAGACCACATAATAACTCAAATCCCTTAAATTGATTACTGGTCTCCATCCCTTGTCTTTCTTTCCCACTACAAAAAGAGTACTTACAACCCCTTTTTGGTTTTCCTTTTTGGTTATCCAACATTTCTTTTATTTCTTGTTCCACAATAGTTTGCACCTCTTCTTGAAAATAAATTTCCCTTGGTTCTTTTCCTTAAATAGGTTCTGAATGAAATTATATCACATAACCTCCTACTGCTTCCAAAATCTAGACATCTTTTGTTATCTCTTCCCATTCCTTAAAAAAAAATATCAATCTCCCTCCTGTGTTTCTCCGAATAGAACCAATTACTTTCCTCTTACTCACCTTGTCCTGTTTGAGATCCTGATTGAAATGCTTGTGCTCTCCCATGGCCGGCTCCGCTTCTTCCTCCTCTACCTCGCTGAGGATAAAATCCTCCTGAATATGAGCCTCCTCTGTAATCTCCTCTACCTTGAGAACTTCCTCCTCCGTGATAATATGGGCCTCTGTTATATGGTCGGCAGAAAATCTGACCCCGCCTTCTGGCCCTGCCATATAAATTTCCAACTCCAAAACTTTTCTCACAGACACATGAGCTTTGTCAAGAGCTGTGAAGGTTTGCATATGTTCACCTAGCAATTTTACTAGACCTTCTCCAAATAACTGGATTCCTTTTTTGCAAAATCCTCTAATTTTGGGCTTAAACTAAAAAGTACTGCTTTACATCTCTGCTATTAAACCTGCATTGGCGTTGCCAATAAAACAGATAGCTCTTTGGCTCCAACCTTGCAATAAATCAATATCTAACTCAGTACCATTTAAATAGGATTCTTCCACCATATCGAATATCCTAGCAACAGGCCCTAAAGCATTTAGAAGCCTGTCTTCACACTGTTTCAAAGATCTTTCTAGCCCTTTTCTTGGATCACGACCCAACTTCAATAAATAGGTTATGAGGTCAGGGTCTAAATTTGGGGTCATTATTTCTTTGACCTCTATCACTGGCCGTGAGTATTCCGCTCTGAGTAAATTACGCTCATTTCTTTCCAAAGGACGCCTTAACCAATATCTAATATAGTCTGCTACATGTCCCAACGGCCACCAGTCTAAGCTTCGAGGATGTCTTATCTGCACAGGATTATATAACGCATGAACCAGAGGATCTTTCACCTCTTTAATGCTTTTCTGACTTAAATTCTCTATGTCGGAAAATTCATCTGGTTCCTCATTATAGCCCATATCCAATATATATTCATCTAAAACTTTATTTTCTCCCTGTTCAGACCAGTTAGGCTGTCTGCTTCTCTCTTTCGCAGGGTTAACCTGCCTCTCCTTTGTGCCGCTTCGGACACCAAACATTGACTCATCACAAGTGGAAGTACTTGCTTTTTTATTTATCAAACCACTCTCAATGTCAGTGGTATTTCTATGATTTTGTTTTTTACAACTTTCCCTCCTGGTCCTCTATTTTGGGACTCATCTTCTGAGAGAGTCCAAATTTCCTCTTCCTCTACACTTTCAATCCTTCTCTTTCCTTCCTTTATTAATTGTTCTACCGTATCCTGCACCCTACTACCTATTTCTTTCTCAATTCATTTCTTAATAATCTCCTCCTGTACTTCTTTTGAGGTTATCTCACCTCCCTCAGTCATTTTCCCTTTCTTTCATTTTTAAACTGTTTATTTTGATTTTGATGCTCTTTAACTGTAAAATTTCTTAATTTTATGTAATCCTTGACACTTTATCTATGAACGGCAACTGCCAGCAGACACGTTGCCAGGATACCCTTTGCATAAGGCATCACGTTTCCAGCCGGCAAGCAAACAAGGCCAGCCTTCAAACTTCCAGCGTCTTGTTTAACCCCTTCGATGCTCATGACGGAATGGTTCCGTCATGAGCATCGGTGCTCCTGTGCTCATGACGGAACCATTCCGTCATGAGGACAGGGGCAGGAAATCCCTCTGCTGTAAACAGCAGAGGGATTTCCATTTTTTTTTTTTGTGCTTCGGGAGGTGGGGGAAGAGCTTCCCCAACCTCCCGAGGCCCTCCCCTGGTTTTCTGTGTAATGACGATCGCGCGCATGGCGCGCTGTCGTCATTACATTGAAAACGAAACTGAAACTGAGTTTCAGTTTCAGTGCTCGTGGGGCTATCTCAGCCCCCGAGCACCGAAACACTTGGGAGAGGTATCGTTGGAGAGGGGAGAATCTCCCTTTCCAATGGTACCCTTCCCTAGTGGATCCCTGCTTGGGGATCACCCCAGGAGGGCGATCCCCAAGCAGGGTTCCACCCACTTGCGCCAGGGAGGGGGGAGCGGCCCCTTGGGCAAGGGACTTTGCTCCCCCCATTGTGTTTTGGGCATACCAGTCTTTCTGCCCCCCCGGGGCTGCCCAAAACGGACATGCCAATGCCCCCACCACCCCTCACCAAAATTACAGCCGGGCAGTAGCCCCCAATCTCCCCCCCGGGGGGGGGGGGTAAAAAGCCCACTAGATGCCAGGGATTTTTTTTGGCAAATGAAATTAGGGTGGGGGCTGCCAATGCCCCCACCCCCCCCAAAAAAAATTCAAGTCTTTCTGCCCCCCGGAGGGGCAGAAAGCCCACTAGCGCCAGGGATTTTTCCCCCCGCAATTTTACTTAGGGTGGGGGCTGCCCAAAACGGGCATGCCAATGCCCCCACCCCACCAAAATTACAGCCTTTCTGCCCTCCCCTGGGGGCAGATGGGGGCAGTAGCCCCCAAACTGCCCCGCCGAGGGGGCAAAAAGCCCACTAGACGCCAGGGATTTATTTTGGGCAATTGAAATTAGGGTGGGGGCTGCCCAAAACGGGTATGTCAATACCCCCACCCCAAAAAAAATTAAAGCCCACTAGATGCAAGGGATTTTTTGGGGGCAATTTTACTTAGGGTGGGGGCTGCCCAAAACGGGCATGCCAATGCCCCCCCCCCACCAAAATTACAGCCTTTCTGCCCCCCCGGGGAGGCAAAAAGCCCACTAGACGCCAGGGATTTATTTTGGGCAATTGAAGTTAGGGTGGGGGCTGCCCAAAACGGGCATGTCCATGTGTGAAAATGTGGTGTGTCCACGTTGCGTTTTGGGCCGTTTCCTCTCACGGGCACTAGGCCTACCCACACAAGTGAGGTACCGTTTTTCTCGAAAGACTTTGGGGAACGCAGGGTGGGTGGAAATTTGTGGATCCATGCAGATTCCAGAACTTTCCACCACAAAAATGTGAGGAAAATGTGTTTTTGTGACAATTTTTTAGGTTTGCAAGGGATTCTGGGTAACAGAACCTGGTGAGAGCCAGTCAAGTCACCCCATCCTGGATTCCCCTGGGTGTCTAGTTTTAAAAAATGTATAGGTTTGCTAGGTTTCCCTAGGTGCCGGCAGAGCTAGGGTTAAAAAACTACAGCTAGGCACTTTGCAAAAAAAGGGTCATTTTTGACTGTGAAAATGTGGTGTGTCCAAGTTGCGTTTTGGGCCGTTTCCTGTCGCGGGCACTAGGCCTACCCACACAAGTGAGGTACCATTTTTGAAAAATGACCTATAATTCTCATTGTAGTATGGGTATTCCCAATTTCGGAAATGTGCAAATATCTACTGTTTCTAAACTGTTCCCATTTCAGAAATACATAGGTGTCTTTCATACCGATTTTTCCATGTATAAATTTTCCCAGAATAATTGCTATATACCCGGTACATAATAAAACAACATTGCAAGACGCTGCTCAGTTATTGTCTCTGGGTTCGTCGGGTTCTTGGTGAACCTACAAGTCCTTTATATCGCCACAACCATAAAGGTCCAGCGGATGTAACAGTATATTGCTTTCAAATAGCTGTCATAATTAGAAGAAGTTACAGGTGAAAACGTTGACAGAAATGGCTGTTTTTTTCAACTAATTTTCAATTTTTCCTATATTTAACTGTTTGTTTCTATAAAGAAAACTTGAAGGATCTACACAAATGACCCCTTGCTGAATTCAGAATTTTGTCTACTTTTCAGAAATGTATAGCTTTCCAGGATCGATTATTGATTTCATACCCATTTCTACCATTAACTGGAAGGAGGTTGAAAGCACAAAAAATAGCAAAAATAGGCTATGTCCCATAAAAATGCCAAAACTGTGTAAAACATTTTGGTTTTCTGACAAAAGTCTGCTCGTCCCTGAAAGCTGGGAAGATGGTGATTTCAGCACCACAATCCCTTTTTTGATACCATTTGCAGGGAAAAAAACCAGACGCTTTCATCTGTAGCCCTTTTTTTGCATTTGTCCCCCAAAAAATAAAATTTAGCTGTATTTTGGCTAATTTATGGGTCCCCTCTAGGGAATCCACAAACCCTGGGTACCTTTAGAATCCCCATGATGTTGGAAAAAAGGACGCAAATTTGGCGTGGATACCTTATGTGGTCAAAAAGTTACAGGGGCCTAAGTGCGAACTACCCCAAATAGCCAAAAAAAGGCTTAGCACAGGGGGGGAAAAGGCCTAGCAGCGAAGGGGTTAATGCTCCGAAAATGCGGCCTATTTCCAGTAAAAAACAGTGTGAATGCTGTTACTATCGTTCTCCTTTAACTCCTCATGCATGCTGCTGATTATCCTTGCGCAGAGAAGTAAACAAGCAGGCGCGCAAACCGTCGAGCCCCAGGGTTTTTGAAAAACTCTGGTCAAGAACTTTACATAAACAATAGGCCTGTTTACTTTTCCGCATTAAACTTTTCCTCTCAAAAAGAAATCTCCACAACTAACTTTGAAGTACTTGTCCTATTTTAAGGTAAACACATCTTAATCATTCGTATTCAATATAGAAACGTCAAAACTACATATTTATCACATGTAGTTAACAATATACTCATCTGTTCAGAAGCAGCAAATAAAAGAGGATGAGATTGGGATGTTGGGGATTTATGTACATGATGGATGTTCTACTGTTTTATGGCTTCATGTTCTATTTGAAGCTTTTTTTTTTTGATACTCAATTTTATTGGGCTTCAAAGGGATAATAGATAGACACGACAGTTCATAGCACAAGAATGTGCACCACATGATGTAAATGTGTGATACGCGGAGAAATCCGCTCTTACAGTGCATTTTGAATGATAATACGTCAAAAACATTAAATCGAAGGAGTAGACCACTACACACCTCTCTTGCGTATTAACCCAAAAGGCCCAGCCATTTGTCCCACACTCGCTCATACTTGGTTGGACACCCTTGTGCCACATATACCAGCTGTTCTTGTGCAGCGCACCAGTTCAGTCCTTTGCGCCACTGGGAAATTGTGGGGGGGCAGGACTCTTCCATCTGGTTGCTATGTCTCTTTTGGCCACCATGGTGACCATGCCCAGAAATGCTTTGTTGGCTCAGGAGCCTCCTATGCCTTTCAAAACCCCCAGGAGCAGGACCAGGGGAGTGAGTGGGACCTCCGATTCCAGAACCCCATTCAGTTCACCAGCCACCTCTGCCCAGTATTTTGTTATGACAGTGCAGGACCAGGTCATGTGGTAAAAGTCTCCGGGCACCTCCGCACAATGTGGACAACTTGGATTATGTAGATACCCTGCTCGGTGCAGCCTGCTGGGTGGAGGAGCGTCGCCCCACTGCTTTCCCGCAGTGCAAGAAGCAGAAACATAAAATGGTATTATAAATACCATTTTATGTTTCTGCTTCTCGCACTGTGAGAAAGCAGAAGGGTTTAGTTGGGGGCGGGCGGGTGGAAGGTCCTGCTCTAGGGCAGTGGCGGAGTGGCTTGTCCACTGTTGAGGGCGCTGACTGTTTGGTCGTCCCTCTGGGGCCGACCAAACCAGTCATGCGCCCTCTGCCTTTTCTCTATGTAGGCTGCATGCAGCCTACATAGAGAAAATGGCCTCCCCATAGAAGTCTGGCTGGTCGGCGTCCCGACCAATCACAACGCTGCCATTGCAGCGTTGTGATTGGCTTAGGGGAGGGGAGGGAGGCTTCCTGCTTCCAGGAGAGGAGCAGACACGACGCGGGACCGGGCCGGCGAAGGTAAGTTAACTTTTTTTTTTTTTTAAATTAAACATCCCCCCGACTCCCACCCTGTGCGACCGTCCGCCCCCCCCCGTGCGCGCGACCCCACCCGCGAGTCATGCCGGCCGCAACTGCTGCTTTGGGTGAGATATGGGCAGTGTTGGATCAGCCTCAACCTAGCTTAGATAGCGATCACACAGGAGTTATTGACGAGGGACTTGTAGATCTGGGACACCCCTCCCCTCCCCAGGTCCCCATGAGAAGCTTGACTTCTAAAGGGCTGAATTCGGGCAGGGTGATACTCGCAGGGATGTACAGAGTAATGGCGTGTCGGATCTGTAGACATTTATAAAACTGAGTGGAGTTGAGGGAGTATAGGCCCTGCAGGTCCGGAAAGGTGCGTAGTTGCCCTCCTCCAAACATTGCCAATCTGTGTAATACCAATAAGATCCCATTTTTGGAACCACTCCAGCGCTGCCACATCTCCCATCCATGTACCACGCCACAAAGGTGTCTGAAGTGTGAGTTTAGCATCCCACCAGGTGTAGAGCAACGCTAAACGCCACGCAAGGAGGACTGCTCTAATCATAGCAGGGATAGTGTTGGGGATTAGTGACCCAAAGCATTGCTTGGATCTGCGAGAACCCCAGGTTCTCCAATTCTAGTTGGTAGGCCCGTTCCAACCATCCCCCAGAGAACCAATCATTAATCCCCAAGAGGCATGTTGCAATGTAGTAAAGGAAGAGCTTGGTCATCCCCATCCCACTGGAGCTTTTTGGCACTGGGTCAGCGCTACCCACGGTCTTGAGTTGCCCCAGAGGAACGATGTCATCATTTTGTCTAGATTCCAATAGCGCTGTTTAAACCATAAACAGCATCCCCACTAGGAGTGCAAAGTGGAAACGCTGTTTATGGTTTAAACAGCGCAATTGGAATCTTTATAAATACGCCCTCAGGTCAGAGGGAGATACCTACCTTCACCCTACCAAAGCATCAACAATATAATTTTGATTACAATTCAGGAACTTCAGTGTGCCACACAACCATTGACTTTTTTGGATCATTTTGTCTAGGGCATGAAACCAGTGGCGCTGGAGATGGAGAGGTAGATTCGGCAGTACGTAGAGGAATCGAGGGAGTATCATCCTCTTGTACAAGACAATTTTCCCCATCGGGTTAAATGGGAGGGCCTGCCATTTCCGGAGATGGTCTTTGGTCTTCTTTAGTAATGGAGAAAGGTTGAGGGACCAAGTGAGCTCCGGGAGAATTGCCACCCAGATCCCTAGGTAGCAAAATCTAAGGCGTCTAATTGGGATATTCGTTTGCCACACCACGCATTCACGAGAAATATGTAAGGGAACCAGAATTGATTTGGCTGGGTTGAGCCTGACGCTTCCCCGAAGAGTTCCAGGATACGAAGACAACAGGGGCCTGTATGAGCGGGGTCTGTCATGAATAAGAGAACGTCGTCCGCATAGAGGGCGATACGCTCTTCATGGGAGGTGTTCCATCGCCATCCCTGGATTTGGGCATCGCATCTGATTAGTCGGGCTAGCGGTTCTATCGCTTGACCGAAAAGTAGGGGGGAGAAGGGGCAGCCCCGCCTTGTTCCTCTACGAATAGGGAAGTCCCCCAAGAGAACCCCATTGATTAAGACTCAGGCCGATGGATTGGAGTAGAACACTTGTACAAGCCCCCAAAAGTATGGGCCGAAGCCTGCCCGGGCCAGCACGGCTTCCAGTTAACGCCAGTCCACTGTGTCAAAGGCCTTCTCAAAGTCTATCAGTCGCAAAGCCAGATATGGTGGAAGGAGATGATGATGAGCCAATGCCACGTGCAGGTGTCGCAGGCAGTGCCTGCCATTTTCAGAGATCCTCTTTGGTCTTCTTTAGTAATGGAGAAAGGTTGAGGGATCAGGTGAGCTCCGGGTGAATTGCCACCCAGATCCCTAGGTAGTAAAAGCTAAGGCGTCTAATTGGGATATTAGTTTGCCACACCACGCATTCACGAGAAATATGTAAGGGAACCAGAATAGATTTGGCTGGGTTGAGCCTGACACTTCCCCGAAGAGTTCCAGGATACGAAGACAACGGGGGCCTATATGAGCAGGGTCTGTCATGAATAAGAGAATGTCGTCCGCATAGAGGGCGATACGCTCTTCATGGGAGGTGTTCCATCGCCATCCCTGGATTTGGGCATCGCATCTGATTAGTCGGGCTAGCGGTTCTATCGCTAGAGCAAAAAGTAGGGGGGAGAAGGGGCAGCCCCGCCTTGTTCCTCTACGAATAGGGAAGTCTCCCGAGAGAACCCCATTGATTAAGACTCAGGCCGATGGATTGGAGTATAACACTTGTACAAGCCCCCAAAAGTATGGGCCAAAGCCTGCCCGTGCCAGCACGGCTTCCAGTTAACGCCAGTCCACCGTGTCAAAGGCCTTCTCAAAGTCTATCAGTAGCAAAGCCAGATTTGGTGGAAGGAGAGGACGATGAGCCAATGCCACGTGCAGGCGTCGCAGGCAGTGCCTCGTACTATGGTGGGGCATGAATCCGCACTGGTCGGGATGTATTAAGGTGGCGAGTACATGTTTGAGGCGGACGGCTAGAATTGTGGCATTGATTTTAACGTCAGTGTTAATGAGTGAGATTGGATGGTAGTCCGAGCAAGAGGTGGAGTGAGGATTCGCTTTAGGGATGACCACGATTGTGGCCACATCAATGTCGCGCGGAAAGGCTCTTCTTTCTACTGCCTCTACGTACAGGGCCTGAAGCTGTGGTGTCAAGATCTCCCTGAACGCCTAGTAGTACTCCGCTGGGTAACCATCCAGGCCTGGGGTTTTACCTGTTGCCACTGCCGAAATGGCCTGGTCTATCTCTTCCCGTGAAATGGGTTGGTCAAGCATCTGAATGTCAGCCTCCGGCAACCGCGGGAGCGGGGCATCCCACAGGAAGTCGGAACCAAGCTCTGCCCCTGGGGTCAAGGCACTGGAATAGAAGTGATTGTAGTGTACAGCAAATGTCTGAGCTATCATCTCAGATGCTGCTGAGTGCAGCCCTCTGCATCTACAATTGCGGGAATTATCCGATTAGCCAAAGGGCGAGATGCCAGCCAGTATAGGGGCTTACCGTTTTTATCTCCCCATACGTAGACTCGGGCTGTGGAGGACCTCCACATTTGCTTGGCTGATTCTAGGGAGACATGTCGAATTTCTTTGCGTATGAGCTCGAGCTGTTGGAACTCAGTGCCCCCCTCCGCTGCGCCCGTGGCTTGCTCCAGTCAGAGTGCGCGGGCTTCCAGTTAGAGAGGTGCTCCTCACAGGCTTGGTGTGTAATTTTGATATATCGTTTGGTGAAGCCTACGAGAGTGGCTTTACTGGCCACCCATAGAGTACCAGGTGAACTAACCGTGCCCTCGTTATGTTGGAATTATTGCCTAAACTCCTCTTTTAGTGTCTTTTTACAGTCTTTGTCTTGTAGGAACCAGCCGTTAAGTCGCCAAATGGGGCGGAGTGTGCCCGTGGGCCACCCCCAGCCAAAGGCGTAGGGGCAAATGGTCAGAAATTCCCCAGGCAAGTGTTTGGATATTTGTGACCAAACAACATTCAGGGGTGGGCATAAACACCAAGTCGATTCGCGAGTGGGTGTGATGGGTTGTGGAGGTGTGAGTGTATTGGCGGAGTCGGGGATTCCAAGTTTTCCACACATCGCATAGGCCGAGTTGGGAGGCCCACTCAGAGAGTCGCTTGGCACCGGAGCGCCGACAATGGGAGGGGGCACAGGTAGCCTCGCAGGCCATGTTATGACTGCATTACAGTTGCCTCCGATCACTGTTAGTCCCAGGGGGAGGGATGACAGCAAAAAATGCTAGGTCACGGAGGGAGGGCTCGAGGACTACTGGGTGTATATTGACCGTGATCAGGTTGAGGGTACATCCCCCATCTTCCCCATGAGGGCCAGAAAGTGTCCCTGGGGGTCTTGGATATCATGAGTGACTACAAAAGGAAAGGAGCGGCGGAGGAGGATTGCCACTCCTCTGGAATCCCGTGTGAATCCAGCATGGAACACCCTATCATACCCTTGGCGGGCTAGGAATGGGCAGTGATTACCTAGGAAATGGGTTTCCTGCATCACGAGTGTGCTAGGGAAGGATCACTGTGAACTTCAGGACCATGGTGAGTTTCACACGGTCCAGGAGCCTGTTGACATTCCAGGAGAGGATGCGTAAGGGCTCCAGGTCAAAGTGGGGTGACGCCATGGGTGCTATTAATAGAGAGACTATGATTGCATATCCGGGGCGCTTGTGGGCCCATGTGTGTTAGGCCCTTGGGGGGCGGGGGGAAAGCAGAGGCACCTCCCCGGTCCATTGTAAAGGGTCGAGTGGTATGAACATGTCGTGTCTGGTGCCATAAACAACTCGGAAAAGGACAAAATTGTGAAAACAAGTTCCCAAACTATCGCCCCCAACCAAATCCCCTCCCCATACTTCTTCCCTTGAAGCATCTGTCGCCCTAACAGTAGGAACAAAAACAGGTTTGACCATAGTGGCTTGAGGAAAGAATGGTGGACCCCTCCATTTTGTAGGATTTGGAGAGTTTCAGGAGTCCAGGATTGTTTATAGTCGTCGAGGCTGGCATGAGGCTTTGTTCGTTACTTCCGGGAGCTTTGCCTCATATTGCTGGACTGCGAGAGAGATCTGTGTCTGGATCCATCCATCGGTGGGGTCAAAGATCGTTTCTGAGGTGTCTCGTTGCCTGGCTCCAGCTCCTGTGAGAGGAGACCAAGCGGTCTTGTCTCCACAGGGGATCCAGAAGTACTCCTCACAGCCGCTTCAGGCAATGAGGATGCTTTTCTTCGGGTATTGCGTCCCCGCCGGGTGCGTCTCCTCTGAGGTTTTGCTGCTTTTCCCAGTGTGGTACTGGGGTGCACGTGCGTGGGGGACGAAGTAACCATGTTGTGCAAGGTGAGAGGATGCTCCTCTGTGGCCCAGGTCCATGCCGCCTCAGGAGAGTCAAAAATGTAGCTTTTATTGTTGAGAATTACTGTGAGAGGGGCTGGGAACAGGAGCCGATATGAGCTATTGAGAGCCCGCAACTTCTGCTTGACTGCAGTGTAGGATCATCGCTGCGCTTGTACCCCTCTAGTGTAGTCCAGGAATGTCATCACTTTATTTCCTTGACAGGAGAGGTTAGAGTGAGAGTGCGCCTCCTGCAAAATGGCATCTCTATCTTTAAAGACCCGTGCTATGATTGGTCTGTGCGGGGCCCTGGCGGCGGTTTAGGGTTGAGAGTTTGATGAGCCCGAACCACCACAAACCATGGTGAGAGGCGATCAGATGGCATCCATGTCTTGACCTTGTCTATGAAGGCTGCGGCTTGAACAGGCTCTGTCCCCTGTGGGATACCCTCAAAACGAAGGTTGTTCCGGCGGGAATGATTTTCAGCATTCTCTGCTCGTCTATGGAGCTCGGCTGTGTGGGTTAAAAGCCTTGAAACCTGTCCTTTCATTGTCGCTACCTCATCTTCAATGGGAGACAGACGGGACTCGGCCTCTGAGATCCTGGCTGTAGCGTTGCGGAGATCTTGTCTAATGAGGGCCATATCCACACGCATCTCACCTATCTTGGTTTCAACTAAGTCCCGCGAGGTGCGTATCGCTTGAAGGATGGTGGCAAGATCTCCCTCTGGTAAAGGTTTTTGTTTTGGCGGGGCCATGCCACTAGTGCCCGCATTTCCCCGTAGTGTATTGCTCCATGCAAGTTTTGGAGGGAGGCAGTTTCACCGCTCTGTCTTTGTCCATGGTTGGCCATGTTTTTATCACCCTTGTCACCAGTGAGGGGGCCAGTCCAATCAAGGCTGGCTAAGGGCACATGTCCAGGGATGTTTGGGGCCACCGCTCACGTTACTCCTCCAGCCCGCTCAGGACTTGCTTCAGGATCCTCTTCCTAGGACTGGGCCAATGGGAGAAAGCACTTTGGCAAGTGAGGGCAGGGTCTCAATCCCCGAACCCCAGGACCATCTCACTGCCCAATTCGCCCCACCTCAAGCAGCCGCGTCACTTCACCAGGCCCTGTTCTCAAACAAGGGCTCAGATGTGGGCATCTATGTGGTTTGAGGAATGGTCCCTTCTTGCTTATCCCGGTGGTGGGGCTATCTGATTGCGGTCCGATCCAGTATTCGGTGCATAAATTCCTGACATCAAGCGGGGGAAGTTTGCACTACCTCTGTGGGTCGGGTGGGGGTGTCGCCACCACTGTTACTTCAAGCACGTCCTTAAGGGGGCCTCGAGGGGGGAGCCACCCATGTAGCACTCCACTCCCTCAGACCCATCTGCGGCACTGGATCTGTAGTGTCCCACTGGAGCTTTGTGATCTACTCCTTCTGCCGAGCCCCACTATGAGATTCTCCTCCAGTCTGTTCTCCAGGCAGTTCTATATCCCGCGGTGTTAGGGGCCTCAGAAGGGGGGCCCAGTCAGCTCCGGGATCAAGAGCACCCCGGTTCGAGCACTCCGCTCCCTCCGCTGTTCAGTTGTGTCGGGCAGTCCCCTTCTCAGAGCCGCTTCTCAGGGCCGGGATCCCAGATCTGCTTTACAGCTTGGGCCCTCACTCTCCTGTTGCTACAAGGGCCCGGTTCCGCCGTCTACTCATTTCCCCACCTCTTCACCTGGTGGGGCATCAGCCACTGACCTTGGGTCTCGTAGGCGCTGCCGCACTCTCTCAGCCCCAGGGGCCCTCTGCATACCCGTCACAATCTCACGGCCCGGTCGGACAGGCAAAGCCAGCTGCCTGAGCGCCGCTGGGCCCGCCTCCCTGCGGGGGGCCTCTCCTAGTCTCCCAGGCAAGGGCGAGCTGCAGTAAGTCCAGCTCCTAGGCCCAGAAGGATCAGAGGGCAAGGGAGAGGCCCGGCTCAGCTTACCGTTCTTCCGGCTGTGCACGCCCGACGGCACCTCCTCAATGCCGCATTTCGGGACCAGGACCCCACGTCAGCAACAAGGGCCCGACTCAGCCCTCCGCTCGCCCCCACTCCTCCCCACCTAGTGGGGGCGATGGCTTCGGATGGTGGGTCCTCTGAGTGCCGCTCCAGTCCCGCTCTGGACCCCCCTGAATGTCGGCCTCTACCTCTTGAGCACCGCAGGTCCCGCAACTAGTCAGGGGTCCCCTGCTAGTTGTCCGGGCAAGGGCAGGTCTCGATAGCACAGTCACTGCTCCAGCTGGCCGCCCAGAAGTCCATGACCGCTCAATGCAGTCTGCTGCTATTCTCGTCTCTCCTGGAGGCCGCCATTTTGCCTGGGGCACTGGAGGTCCAGCGGCCGGATGGAGGATCTTCCTGCAGCCCCCGAGGTGGGATATGGTCAGGATGGGGCCCCATTGGTCCATGCAATCTCTTCTCCGTGTGTTGGGGTCATGGCATTCAACACCGCTGGACAGATTTTTTTCCCATCTGGGCGCTGCCATTTTGTGTCTGGGCCGCGCTGCCGTTCACCGGCACCTGCCTGCACCCTCAGTGGATCGGGGCGCCACCGAGCATCCCTGGGGTATCGGAGGATGGTGGGGGATATCCCCGGCTCCTTTCCTTCAGGTAGGATGCCAGCGGATGACCGCCGTCTTGACGCTTGTACCACCTATTTCAAGCTTTTAAGTGATGCTCAGAAGTGGTGAATAAAAGGTTATGCATAATGCTAGCCTCGTGTCTTGCCATAAAAACAAATCTTTCACTTGCTAGTTTTGAGTGGTGGTGCTTCGCAATGTTGAAGCAGGTTCAGTTATTGAAGTTGTTGTTCTCACCAAATTAGAATGTGTCAGGTGTAAATTTGGAGACTGGTCAGTCTCTTCAATTGGGTAGACTGTCCCAACTTGGCTGGTTTCTTCTTGAATAACTTGGCCACATGATATTTCATGAAGTGCTTAAATGTCACCTGTTTTCTTACCTTTAGACAGTAGTGGCAGGATTACAGTGCCATTGTCTTTAACCCCCAAAACTGGTATAGGTAGTCAGTATGACGGTCTAAATGGTACTGTTTCAGGCATCCTTTCTTGGTCTGATTTTCTCACTTTTAGAAGCCACCCATCAGCAGCTTTACTTTCAATGGTGGAGAGTGACGAATTCTTGTTTGCAAGTTTTCCTCTCAAACTTTATAGACTCTGCAATAGATTTACACAAGTCAGGTAAATTATTCTGCATCTACTCCTTTTGAGGGAGCAATTAATCGTGCATACAGAGGCACCCCAAGACGTTTGTTTGGTGTGTGACCATCTAATACACCACTTGTCAAGTTATTCAGTGCTTGCTGAGCCCTGTGCTGTAAGTGAGGTAGGATCTGCCAGGGATGTGCCCTGACAAAGCCAAAAAAATGAATATTGAATTAGAGCCCTATATTTCCGTCATTCTTTCAGCTGAAGAAAAAAAACTGGAGAACAAAAACGAATCTGTTTCCCCTATCTCATAAGAATTTTGTTGATGATTTTTTTTTTTTTTTACGGATGCTACAGTACGGAGTAAAGTGGACTGGACGTAGGTGATACATGCAGTGTACAAGGTGATCCACAAAAATCCTCTTAACCCCACACATATGGCAGGGTCTGAAGATCATTTTGAAGTCTCTGGCATGGTGAGGTAGTAATCCTATCAAAAAAAGGCCAAACCTCCCTCTGTCCTGCCACGCTGAAACAGGAAAGGGGTTTGGCTTCATACTACCTACAACTAACTGGCCATGGGTAAATATAAATGCCACAAAGAGAAATCCCAGGTAAAAGTAAGTAAATATGTGTATACAGTGTTCTTGAGCAGAGATGGAAAAGATACTCACCTATAATATTAGCTCTGTCACAGGTATTCTCTTTGAAGCTTTACACACTAGTACAGTTACTTGCTGGATTCCATGAATAATTTATTACTAGATATTATTAATTTAAAAAAATGAACTAAAAGAAACCATGCCTTACAAAAGGCAACGCTTTCTATTTTTAATACATTTGACTGAAAACATCACTTATTTCACAGTCTTAAATTAAAAGGTCAATGGAAATGTAGCTTCTATTGGTCAAATAGCACATCATCTTGAATATTACAGATATTGTAAGCTTTATTCTTATGGAACGAAGAGTCATTAAAATTGTTTGTTTTTGAAGGACCCTTACATTTTCTATTATTTTGGAAAATTGCTGTCCGGTTCCCATCGCGGAGCAAGGGTTTCGATACCTGGGTTTCTATGTGATCAGGGACCGCCAGCTCTTCTATGATAATAATATGGCCAGGCTCCTGGGTGAGTATAGGAGAGACACGAGCCCTTGGCATAAATTATCATTGTCCTTGCTTGGACGTACAGCGCTCTACACAATAATATACTTGCCAACTTTTTGTACGCCCTGCAGAGCTCCCTTTTTGAGGTCACAGACAGCTTTTGTGGTGGTCACGATGAGGCTGCTACTGTGGGATGGTGGAGCCCCCGGAATTGCGATATTGGTACTGACTAGGAAAGATTTTGATGGGGGTATTGCCCTACCTGATGTCCATATGACGCAGTTAGTCGTCCTCAACTATTGGTCATTCACGGAGCAGAGGGAACCCTCATTGGCCACGGATCGGAGAGCGATGGAGTCGGAAAGCTATAAAAAGCAGTTAAACAGTAAGGGGAAATGAAAATCATTCCCTCCCCCTACAGCTATGGTAATCAGGGCCTGGAGAAGGGCCACAAAACATATTGGATGGAACGGCATCTTTACATTGGAAAATCTCCTCTGGGAGGCCGAGGCACTGGCACCACTGCAAGGAATCGAGGGAGGGGGGGGGGGGAGGTTGGAAATGGGATCTCTTGGGGATTTAAAAGATGGGGGACGTGTGGACTTTGAATCACTTCAGGCGGAGTGTGAATTGGCTGGGAGTCAGTATTTGCGGTACGTACAAATCAGATACCTCTTCTGTGGTTGTATAGACCAGATCAAGGTGATCCTGGAGGAGAGCCTCCTACAATTTAGGGTGCTGTGTGCCCCACTACACAGGCATGCTATACCAGCTGTTTATAACACATTGCTAGCTAACAGCACTCTGCCACTCAGAGCCCTTAGAGACAGGTGGAAAATTGGAAGATGATGAGTGGGGGAAGGCATGCCGCTATTCCGGGGAGGTGGCAATACGGGCAAATTTTACCGCTGATCCAGCTCAAAGTACTTCATAGGGCGTATTACAAAGGATGCAGCTCTACGCTATGAAAGGCACATTACTCCATACAGTATGGGAGCATTCCAGGCTGCGACCCTTCTGGACGGGTGTCCGCAACAGGGTGTCTGAAGTCCTTGAAATCCCACTGGACCTCACACCTAAATTAATAATGATTGGCATCTGGGGAAGGCAATCATTGGAGATATACACCTATTTATTCTGTAATGCAGCTATAATGGTGGTCAGGCATGATGGAATGCAGAAATGGAGCAGTGCCAGTGTTCTGAGGGTGGAAGACTGGTAAGTCAACATGGACTGGTGCTTGAGAGCAGAAGAACAGCTCTACAAGGCTGAGGGGTGGCAGTGGTTTGTGGCATTTGATGGACCGTGGTGGAGTTACCCCTAGAGGGCATTGAGACCGAAGGACATTGGTAACCAGCCACGACTCCATGGGGTGACACCGCGGACCCTGGTCTGAAGAACTGTGTGTGACACTGTGTGTGACACTGGGCAGAAACAGCTTCAATTGGTGTCCAATGTGTCCCTGCAGTTAAGTGGGGTGGGAGGGGGAGCTGGAGGGGTGTATATTTGAAGTCTTTTGAAACTCACTGAAATATATCAGATTGGATCTTTTAAACTGGTGCTACCCCTGAGCAACCAATATTTTCCATGAAATAATAGTATACGAGTCCAAACAAAATTTATTCGTTCTTTGTTATTTTTAATTTTGCTTTCTTTTTCACATTCCATTTAGTGCTCTTAACATAGTTTGTAGTCATTCAGGTTACTTCCGTAGCCAACACCTGTTTCGTCAGGTGCCTTAACCTCTGACTTAATCAGGGCTATAAAATAAATGAAAATCAGCAGCTCAAAGTAATGTTCATGGAGCCGTATTCGCACCACCTAAAGGAAGTCTACATGTGTGTGTTATGAAGACCCATGTGTCTATATCACACTAATCAATGTATGGCTTATTTGTGACAACCTCCAGTGAATTAGTATTAGTCAGATAGTGTGCCCATATCTGTATCAAATACTCTCTCTGGAACCCCAAGCTTAATGGGGTCAGTGACACTCGGGTGTAAGTAGAGGTCCAAACAGTTAGACTCAGCAGTGGTCATCAACGCAACTAATTAATATATTGACACCGCATGTGACCGAACGATCGAGCAAAATGGAAATATGGTAAATGATGAAAGCATGCTTTAATTCGTAACGCCCCCTTAGTGCTACCTTAGAAACCCAGGGATCAGTCGTAATATGTGTAAGTCAACACACCTGCTCACCTGTTGTAATCTCAAAACTTCTAAATCATATGGTTATGTGAAAAACGCAAGTTCTTCCGTAAATCTATTTTCAAAAAATTCATATTATATATTTAGAAGAGTTCAGACCGTATCATACCAATTTAAGTATAGATGAGTACACAATAAGAGATAAGGCTCATCAACTTCTCACCTATTTTAAACTCATATTTAGCTACTCATATTACTCTGTCTGGTAATGAAAAATTTCCTAGCTTTCGTAACGGAAAGTTTCAATTCTATTAAGGACTCGGAGGCGAGGATTATGCCTTCTTTCTTCACCTTTATTTTAACAGCAGCCATAACTTCAAACCAAAAACTACTTTTCCCATAACACATCGGGAAAAATGTAGTTCAAAACAACCAATAAGAACAAAGGTCATTGTCCAATCAACACATGGGCAGTCCAACATAGTCCCTTTTCAGTGGCCCCTTGTCCTCTTTCGAAGCGCGGAGTCAGCCAAAGGATCACCATCATGCATCCTGTTTATTAGCATCAGATCCTGCAAGACAAGGGAGATTGTCATCATTAAGGTCTTCCACTACTAAAGCCTGTGGAAATAAATATATCAGCAGATAGAGCAAGCAGATGGAGCAATACTCTGTACTCCAAGACAACATTCTTATATATGATTAAAATGTGAGAATTACTTACTCAAAATACGGGGAGGGGTGATCTCCTTGCAGGGATCCCTAGGGTGGGATAATCCTCGCCTCCGAGTCCTTAACAGAATTGAAACATTCCGTTACGAAAGCTAGGAAATTTTTCATTCTATGTCAGGACTGGATGCGAAGATTATGCTAGTTTAAAGCTTGTTAACCACGAGGTGAGCCATGTTAAGCACTGGCTTGAAATAGAACCTTTTAAAGGTTGAGTCCGAAGACCAGTCTGCTGCGTTGAGGATATCCTCTAAACAGGCGCCTATGCCAAATGCTTTGGAAGCCATAGCCCCTCTGGCCGAGTGAGCTCCAAAAATCCGAAGATCAATCCCGGCCTCTTGCATCACCCATCTAACCCACCTAGCTATAGTGGGAGAAGTGACCGCCTTAAAAGGCTTACGTAGAGCAATGAGAAGTTGTTGTTCCCCGGGGTACGAAACTCCTCAGTCATCTCCTCATATGCTTTCAAGCATCGCACCACGCACAGTTTAGGAGAATCTGGGAACCTTGGGTAAGAAATAACTCTTGTGTGACATTTTGTCCTTCTGTGTAAAGTAAAAGTTACCCCGGTTGGGGAAAACATTCTGCCTGTGAAGTCTAACGCCCTTACGTCAGAGACGCAGCGACAAGAAATGAGGCAAAGTAACATAGCCAGTTTGGCTGACAATTCTTTCCTAGACAAAAACCAGTTAGGTTGCCAGGAGAGAAACAGATTAAGGACTTGGTTGACATCCCAAAGAGCTGAATAGCGAGGTTCTGGTGGAAGAGAGAGTCCGATACCTCAGAGTAACCTGCATACTAAGGGGTGCACCCCCACTGCCGTGTCGTTGATCGGGCGTGACCTGCTGAGATGGCCGACCGGAAGGTGTTAATCGATCTCTAAGCCAAACCTTTATGTGCCAAATGGGCCAGAAAATTAAGGACTTGGACTACATCCGCGCCCAAGGGATTGAGGTCTCTTCGCATACACCAACCGGACCATCTGCCCCAGGCGTACTATCTGCCCATGCATTGGACATGAGGATCTCAGCTGTCTCCGAAAGTCCTGGGACTTCCCACCGTTTCCGGTAATCCGCCACGCCATGAGCCACAATGAATTCTCTTGAATCAGAGGATGAGGAATCTGGTCTGGACTCTTGAGGAGAGTTGGAAATTGGGAGAGTAGGATTGGAGAATTCCAAGAAAGTTCCAGAAGAACTGGAAACTAAACTTGTGACCTCCAAAGCCACTTCCGCTTTTTGCCTCCTGACTTGTGCTTTCACCCTTGTGATCATCGCGAAGGGGGGAAAGGCATATCCTTCCTCCAGACTCCAGTCTTGGAGAACCGCATCTGTGGCTACCGGTAGCGGGTCTGGTCTCCAGCTGAAAAAGCATGGAAGTTGGTGGTCCAATCTCGAGGCGAACAGATCTATTGAGAACGGACCCCACTGAGAGTTCAGGGTTGCAAACACTTCCGGATCTAGCTTCCAAAGGCTGAAATCCCTGAAATTGCGGGATTGAAAATCCGCTTCCTGATTCTCGCGGCCCGGCAAATACTCCGCCGTTACCGAGACCTGATGGTCCAGGCAGTACTGCCAAAAACCGGCCGCTAAGTCCGAGAGGGCTTTGGATCGTGTGCCCCCTAGATGATTGATGTAACGGACCGCAGAAATGTTGTCCATTTTCAGGAGGACACATGACTGAATAGAGTCTCTTGTCCAGCATCGAACCGCTAGGAGTTCTAAACAATTTATGTGTAAACGTCGCTCTTCTTGAGACCACAAGCCTCCTGTGGAAACAGTGTGGAAACCTGGCTCCCCAGCCCGTCCTGCTGGCATCGGATTCTATAACTAAATCTGGTGCTGACCCAAAGATTGCTCGGCCATTCCTGACCTCCATGTGGCAAAGCCACCAATGGAGTTCCTCGCGTGCCTCCTTGGACAGTGACACCTTGTGGGAATCGGGATGACCTTTGCGTAAGTGGGAAGCTTTTAGACGCTGGAGGGTTCGGTAGTGCAAGGGACCCGGAAAAATGGCCTGAATCGACGAAGAGAGGAGGCCCACCACTCGAGCTACCTGCCTGAGAGTCACCTGCGGTTTGGACAGAGTGCGCCTCAACTCGTGCCGAATGTTCGATACCTTTCTGGTTGGTAGACTTAGAATAGAGGACGTGGAGTCTATCACGAAACCTAAAATTGTCACCTTCTGTGATGGGGACAAGAGAGATTTCTTCTCGTTGATTACAAAGCCAAGACTCTGCAGCAGATTCACCGCTAAGCGAAGATGGGAGAGTAGTTGGTGAGGACAAGAGTCCATAAGAAGCAGGTCGTCCAAATACACCATCATGCGAACGCCTCGCGTCCTGAGGTGTTCCACCACTGGTTTGAACACCTTGGTGAAGCACCACGGGGCCGAGGAAAGACCGAAAGGAAGGGATGCAAACTCGTATGTCTGACCCTTCCAAGTGAACTGGAGGAACCTGCGATGAGGTGGAAAAATTGGAATTACCAGATAGGCGTCCTTGAGGTGCAAACGGACCATCCAACCATCCAATCTAGAGGCCTCAACACATCCCTGAGGAGATGAATACCCTCCATTTTGAAATGGTGGTAGACCACCCACTCGTTGAACTCGCTTAAGTTTTGTCACAGGTCTATGGCCTCCATCGGTCTTGTCGACCAGAAAAATATTGCTGATGAAACCTCTTGGGTGGGGAAGGGCGGGAAGAATAGAGCCTTTGGAGAGAAGGGACGCTACTTCTTGGTCCACCAGAACAGTATCCTGTTGAGAAAATTGGATGGGCCAAGGGCGAACCCGCTGGGATGGATTTCCAATAAACTCTATGTGAAATCCTTGGATAGTTTGCAGGACCCATGCATCCCCCGTGATCGAAGCCCACCCTGGGAAAAAACTCGCCAGCTGCCCCCCTACTTTTAAGTGGGAAGAAGGGAGTACACTCACCGGGGCTTGAGGAAGTTGCTGCACCTCTGTAACCTCTGCCCTTGCCACGACGTCCCGTCGTAGGGTAGAAGTTGCCGAACCTTGATTGGTCTGGGGCCTTGTCCCTTCTGTTGCTACTGGTTGGAGCCACGGCTGGTCGAGCGACCCCTACCTCGACCAGCCCCGCGGAAAACCAGAGGGAAAACCCTCTTGATGGTCGTCTGCGCTTTATCTAGGGAAGTGAAGGTGTTAACGAATTTCCCTAGCTCCTTTACAAACGGCTCCCCGAAGAGCCTTCCTTGAGCCACTGCTCCTGCTTTGGAATCAGCCAGATCCCCCAATTTAGGGTCCACTTTTATAAGCAGAGAGCGCCGACGCTCTGTTGATAAGGCACAGTTTGCATTGCCCCAAAAAATTATAGCTCTCTGAGCCGACCCAGAAAGGGTCTCAGGGGAAATGAGGGCACCTGAAGTTTTCGCCTCCTCCGCCGTGTTGAGTATTTTCGTGAAGGGCCCCAGGGCATCCAGGAGTTTATCCTGGCATGCTCGCCATGAACGATCAATACCCTTTTTAGGGTCCTTCATAAATTTTTGCAAGAAGGTGGCCATACGCGGGTCAGCGCCACCTTTCCCTCCAATGATGTGCGAGGACATTCCGCCCGAAGGCAGTTGCGTGCCTCCTTTTCAAGAGGCCTACGGATGCGTCCTGCCACATAGCATGCGACCTTATCGGGCGGGGCCCATTTAGAGGGCCGAGGATGAATTATATCCTCAGGGTCCAACATGTCCGATATATCTTGAGAGGTATTAGAGGGCAGGGAGGTGCGTCCGTGACTGGAAGGACCAAGTTCAATATCTGAATCCCCTGAACCCTTAGAGGGGGGGGGGGAGAGAAGGAATGGTAAGAGGGACACCCCCATTCCCTACTGGCAGAGCGGGTTGCGCCACCAGGAAAGCTTGATGCAATCTATCGAAGGTGTCTAAATCCACCCCTGCTTCAAGAGTACGTTTTGCAGGGGGGCCTGGTGAGTCTGAAAGAGCAGTTGTAGGGCCTAAAGAGTTTGGGGGGGGAATGATGGCCGTGGGCGGTGGGGTAGGCTTTTCAAACGCCTGGGCAATTTGGCAGGAGAGTCTCTCCTCTAAGGGAGTCATAGCCTCCTCCACTGCCCTATAGATTGAGGCGTCCACCGCATCATAAAATTCCTCGTCCCAAGGGAGGTCTGCCATAGGATCCTCCACCCCTTGGGACTCATCCTCATAGTCCATAATGGCTTTAAAATCGGACTATCGAGGAAAAAATGAAATACTTATGTCTGGGTGGCAGACTAAAGCCCTTCACAAATGGCTACTTATTGGGGGACTGGGGGAAAGTCCAGATGTCTGTGCGAGATTTTCGCAGTAAATCTTGGTGGGTCTCCGCCCTGGGACACAAGCCTGGAGAGTGTGGCAGTTGAAAACAAAATGGCCGGAATGGATACTGTGTCCCACACAAAAGCCTGTTAGGGCCAAGTACAGACTTTTTTATAGGCGTAGAACGACACAATACAGACTCTGCAGCTCACAAGTCTTTCCCGAGCTGCAGAGTGTGAGTAATGCGATCGGCTCGACAAGAAACGGGCCGATCCTACAGACCCGAACGGGCGTCTCCCTAAACCGGCCTCAGATGCAGCGGGCACAGCGCGGTAACTGAAATTCCTCAGAGAGAAATTCAAAGAACGCGCCACTCCCGCCGCGCCTCCCGCACCCTCTAGGGGCGGGAGGCCAACCGCACTCCAGGCACGGGACGCGTAAGAGCGAAGGTCGCTCTCACGTCCCGAAGCTGCCCGGCGGTCGGGGAAAAACCAAAGAAATGGGCAGCAAAACACGGCAGAGCCGCGAACGAATACCTAAAGGAAAAACGAGGCAATTAGAAAAACAAACTTAATACGCAAAATACGCTGACGTAAAAACGTCTGAAATATTAATGACGACTCGAGAGTCGCTGCAGCGCTTTGACAGCAACAACTCGAGAGTCGTAATACAATAATTAACATATATAACTCGCATACAAAAAGTTTTGAAGAGAGGATGAAGCAAAGTACTTATCTTGGCTGCGCAGCAGCGAAGAAAGAGGACAAGGGGCCACTGAAAAGAGACTATGTTGGACTGCCTATGTGTTGATTGGACAATGACCTTTGTTCTTATTGGTTGTTTTGAACTACATTTTTCCAGATGTGTCATGTGAAAAGTAGTTTTTGGTTTGAAGTTATATGGCTGCTGTTAAAATAAAGGGGAAGAAAGAAGGCATAATCCTCGCCTCCAGTCCTGACATAGAATCTCTGTATTCCAAAGAACCAATTGTCTGCAAACAAAAACCGAAGGCTAAAAGTAAAAAAACAATAAATAACTGTTTCAAACAATATTTGCTAATACTAGCGAAAGCTAAAATTAAAACACTTATCAAACATCCAGTGTAAACACGTTCCGAGAGCCTAGATATGTAACAGAACAGTATGCTAAAACGGTAGCTTCACACTTGAGGCAATGCGTATATACAGATTATGTATATCCAAAACAAGCCATATAAACATATCACATTTATCGAGAGTGACCAGCACATAATTTGGGCTCAATAAGTTTTATTTGTTGGAACATTTATGAACTAACGAGCGTATACCGACATTAGTATTTAGACTCGACACAACATGGCGCCGGGTTACAACGCCGATACACGAGCATGAATGAAGTACTCTTCATGAGTGACAAGACCGTGAGACAGGTGAGGTTAACATTTTATAATACGATCTATACCAATTATGTACGGTTCACTCTCGATAAATGTGATATGTTTAAATGGCTTGTTTTGGATATACATAATCAGTATATACGCAATGCATGAAGTAGGAGGCTACCGTTGGGCGTGGCCTGACTGAGCAACATGGTGGGCGAGTGAGCCTGGAGCTCAGCATCAGTCCATTTCTGCTCCTGTTAAACCGGGGGGCCGAGCCGTGCAACGACAAATTCTCCCCCTGAAGCTGGTGCAGCCCCCATGGGCATTGGGGGCGAACCTGTGGCCACCGAAGCTCCCGCTGAGGGAGTGGCGATCCGATGCTCTGTGTGCGCTCCCAAGGCAGAGAGAGACAAAGGCCGGGAGACGCGAAGAGGACGGGCGGCGGTGCCCATATGAGTGAGCCCGGAAACAGTGAAGTGATCGCCCATCAAGCTGGTAGCGTGGAGCTGTGCAGAGTCTTGCAAAATAAAGTGATGTAGTAACGTGCGCAAAAGCAGCATCATGGCAGCAGAGCTCATGCTAACTTAGCAATGTCGACAATGACACTATTGGCCATATAACAGAAGGTGCGGCGGAAGGCTCCGAGACTCTTGCGCAAGTAGCTGCCTGGTGCAACATCCGGAGACCGTAGGAACAGAGTGCGAGCCCGACCGGACAGGCCCGGTGAACAGACGAGGGGCGAGCCCGACGTGGAGGCTGGCGGTAAGGGGCACAAGCCGGAGAGCGAGGAAGTCGCCGCCCGCTGGGAGTGTGGGCACTGCTGGGAAACTGCCGGAGACTGAGTGAGGGACGGCCCAGAATTGAACGGATGGGCCGAGGAAGCAAAGCACGCAGGCCTGGGCAAGCAGGCCCAGAAAATGAGAGAAGGGCGGAGGTAAACGCAGAGACCTGCAGAGAATAGAGAAGGCCAGCGAGGTGAGGAGGCACCGCCGGCAATGGGCGGGGACGTTGCTGGGAATCCGCCTGACATCGCCGGGGTTATCTGGCAGAGGGAAGAGCGGCCCGGAGGGGGTTCTGCAACAAGCAGCCTAGCACCGCATAGAGTGGGGAGAAACTGCATCTGTCGTCCAGCGCAGGCTCCTGACATAGGGGAACGTTGCGGGAACTGCAGCGGAGGGCCCTGAGGCGCCTGTGTGGCTTCAGGGATAGAATCAGGAGAAGACCCTGGCGGTTACAACCGAAAAGACCGAGGCGGTGGCAGATATAATACACGGTGCGGAGGCTCCCTCTGAGGTAGGCTCGGCAAAATGAACGGAGGGTTCGGAGTCTGAGGCCTCTGGAGTAAGCAGTGTGGTACTATCGATAGTCACCCCTGGGACAGCAGATTACCTCATTTAATACAGAACTGGCACAGAACTGGCCAACTACTGGCTGAGATGGGGGGCCAGATGCAGACAGACTGTGGAAACTGGCCATGCCCAGAAGTACTTACTTGGGCTGATGCAACAGGGCGAGACAGTGAGTTTCCTCTACTGGCTGAACCTCCCCGACGGGTGGGCACCACTGCGGTTCTTGCCCTACAATGGTGGTTAGTGACAGAGACAAGTTTTGGGCAGTCGACTGTTGTCGAGCTGCTCTGGGACAAGGGAGTTGTACGTTATGGGGAGTTGTTGTTCTTCTTGCTTTATGTGCTCTTGCCTGTTCTGCTAAATGTGGGTCATTACAGAGTCCTGGGGGGCACCTGGGTGGCGTTGTGGGGAGCTGGGTGCTGTTCAAATTATCAATAATCACGGCAGTTGACCCAGGAAACATTAGATTTATCACCTGGAATGTGAGCGGTCTGGGGTCAATGAGTAAAAGGTACACCATACATAGTTACCCGAGGAGGAGGGGGGTGGGGGGGTCCAGATCGCCCTGCTCCAAGAAACGCATCTGATTCAAAGGGAAATAAAAACATTGCATAAACGGTGGAGGGGGTAGCTTTATGCAACGAACTACTCAGCCTTTGCTAGAGACCCCTTGATATGGATAAGACCTGGGGTCCCCTAAGGAGTCAAGAGCACTAAGTTTGATAAGGAGGGGAGGTATGTGCTATTAAATGGGAAACTAAGTGGTAGAGATATAACAATTGGAAGCGTGTACGCCCCAAATTACGATAAGTTAACTTTTCTGAGGAAGCTCCCGCCTGATTGACGGATCTGCCTCCAGAAACCACAATGATAGGGGGAGACTTCAATTGTGTGCAAGATGTACTATTAGATTGCTCGCAGAGGGGTTTCGGGATTGGAGTGGTCGCTGGGGTCTAGTGGATACTTGGAGGGTACAACACGCAACAGGCAGGGAATACTCTTACTTCTCCTCCCTCCATCAGCTACACACTAGATTAGATGTATTCTTTTGCACCACAGACTTAAACAAAACAGTCACCCACAGCGAATACCTGGGGTGCACCTGCTCGGACCACAGCCACGTTACTACTCCACCGTCCCCCGAGAACTAGGCCCCCGATCCCTATGTGGCGTGTAGGAAAGTAGGATCTGCTTCTTATGGTTACCCCCACTTTTTGCTTGATGTTACACTGTTTTTGACTAGTCTGACTGGGATCCTGCTAATCAGGGCCCCAGTCTATCTGCTTTCTCCCTAAAATCTCGTGTCATATACTTAGGTACACTCCAGATTGGATACTGGGGTACCCTTGTCAGTCCCTAGTATATGGTACACCTGTACCCAGGGCATAGGTACCCCAGAGGCCTCCCATGGGCTGAAGCATGTGTTATGCCACCCATAAGAGGCCATGCAAAATGGATCTACAGGCCTGCCATTGCTGCCTGTGTAAGTTGGTGCATGCACCACTTACTTAAGATATAGGTTTACTATATCTAAGGGTCACTACACTTAAAACCTATAAGTCACCCCTATAGCAGGCCTTGACAATCCTGAAGGCAGGGTGCTTGGTTCTAAGTGAGAGGGTGCCCCTGCATGAGCAGGACACCCCTGCAGCCTACGGAGTCCATTCTCCCGGGTTGTTAGTGCTGCAGCCATTTACGACATATAGAGTGGCATTATGCGACAGCGTGACGACCAACTCTAAAACGGCTGAAAGTAACCCCATCGTGTTTGGTATCAAACATTGTGGAATCATACCCCCACACTAGTAACCGGTGTGGGAGGTATGATTCCACCCCTCAGAAACGAGCTTTGTGAGGTCCCCGATGTTCCCGGTACCAGCCTTCTAGTCCCGGGCAGCCCAAAAGGGTTGCTGCCGACCAGAGACACATTTCTGCCCTCCTGCTGCTGAGCCAAGCTCGAGCAGGGGAAGGCAGAACAACAGGCATCCTTTCACAGGGAGGTGTGACCACCTCCCAGACAGGATTTAGTGTATTAGGCCTGGGTGGGTGCGCTTGCCAGCGACCGTAAGTCTGCATGAGGGGCACATTTGGTGTCCCTGTGCATAGTCCAGTTCAAACCAGTCCTGGGAGCCGTTGGCTCCTGCTCTGGCGCGAAACTGGACAAAGGACATGGGAGTAACCTCCCCACTTTCCTGACCCTCCCCTGGGAGGGTCCCCTGAATCTGAATCTGTCCAACCCTCTCCCGTGGGTACAAAAGGGCTTACCTGGCTGTAGGACCCTATATTCGATGTGGACAAGATTCTGAACAAGAAACCACTGACCTTCGACCGTCTGGACACTCTGGACTTCGACTGGGCCCGACTTCGTCTCCCTCTCCGTCCAAAGCATCGTCTGTGCCCGTGCACCATACAGGCTCCGTGCAGGATCTGTGGAGCATCATGGACAACTGAAGTTATCTCCCTTGGGGTGAAGGAGTCACTCCCCTGCATTTGCAGGCACCGTAATGCAACTGACCGGTCTGCTGATCCTGAGCTCCTGCGGACTCCGAAGGCTCCAGCAACACAGGAGGTGGGTTCCTACGTTCCTTGAGGTCGAGCTGCCCTCTTACCAAGTCGGAGGCCAGTATCCCTCGTGGGGACCGCATAACCCGAAACCCTGTGCACTGCGTACTTTTTCAAGTGCATATGCTTTGTAGTGTTTCCCGAACAAGTGCATTGGGCTACGAATAGCCCCAACCTCTGGGCACATTTCCACCAAAGAACTTCAGCCTCCTCGCACTGAGTGCTCCGTGGGCTGTTGCTTTGTAAATCTGCTAGAGATCCCCTCGCGACTCCTGTGCCTCCGGCCTGTGGGTCCTCTTGAGGGTCAACACTGCTTTTCTTGAGTTCCCCTGGTTGCTCCAGGCCTGCCCTGACTCCCCTTGCTGTGGTGAGTCCCCTGGTCCTTGCTGGGCCAGACCGTAACCTTCCTTGACCTTCTTCGTGGGTTGCCGCTGCCAAGGCTTGTTGGTGCTCCCGCCGGACACCGACCCCTCAGCGCTCGACATCCTTCGCGGGACAGCCCGTATCCGGCTCCTGGTCATCCTCGACGTCTCCTGGTCCCTGCAGCTGTAGAGTCAAGGTCTCCATCAACGCACCTGAAGCACCCGACATCGGTGGGCATTCATCTACCGAGCCCCTGGTCACTCCTGAGTGACCCAGGCTCTGTCCCCTCTGCTTTCAGGTACTCTTCGAGAAGAATCCACCTTTGGATTCCAACTGACACTTTTCTTTCCCACAGTGGCTTTTCCTTGAAGTCCTCCATTGAGATCGACAGCGGTTTCCGACACCACTTCAGCCTTATGCACCCGGCTTCCCTGGGATAAGTAACTCTGGTACTACGGTATCCACGGGTGGAGTGGCTCTCCAACCTCCTATGATCCAAAGGGCTTCCTCGTAATCCACTGGGAAGGGTCCCTAACCTTTAAAACTGCAACCGCAACTCTCCCATTGAATTGTACGTAGCATGCGGTCGTGTTCTCACACTGCACCCCTCCTCCATGGGGTCCCTCCTTACTCACCTTGGGTGGTTCCTTGGGGTCCCAGCGATTCTACAACCACTAGACACTGTCTTGACTTGAGTCGTGGTTCTTATGCCACTATTTTAGTATATGGTTTGGTCTCCCCCTGGAGCCCACTGTGTATTAGTGCTACTTACGACTGTTTCTGTGCTACAGTATTGTGTGCTTTGTGTTTATCTGCGTGTAGCAGATACTGTAAAGTATTTAGAGTGTGTTATAATAATAAATACATATTTTTATAACTACTGTGTGGTTCTCCTTTCATTTAACCAATACAATAAGGTTGCATTCTGGTAAAACAAGCTGCTTAACAATCCTTCAAGACCAAGCCTGAAGGCTGCTCTCCACAGCTACCACTTGGATAGCTTTCTAAGGTTATCTTTGACCTCTTAAATCACCATAAGGGTTGTTTGGACTGGTGCAAGGTGCCCACTTTAATTAGTGCAAAAGAAACAATTGATGGACGGAATGCTGGACAATGCAAACATTCACCCCCAGTCACAAGGATCTGGGTTAAATCCATCATTCTTTTGCTCACCACACCACCCCAGTTTGGACCCAGCCATATGCAAATCAGTCTTGACCCTGTTCCTTGTGGGAACAGTCCAGCCCGAACTGCCAAGCCAGGTCCTCCCTGGACCGGAAACAAGCATCCTGGGACCGGTTTCAGGGCATCACCCTTCTTCAGCCAGGCTAGCTTGAATCCAGTGGTGTAGTGAGCACGGGACCCACGTCTGGGCATACCCTTCCCACTTAGGGCAACAAATGCAAAAGAAACAATTGATGGACGGAATGCTGGACAATGCAAACATTCACCCCCAGACGTGGGGCCCGTGCTTTCCATGCCACTGGAGTCAAGCTATCCTGGCTGAAGAGGGGTGAAACCCCGAAACCGGTCCTAGGATGCTTGTTTCCAGTCCAGGGCGGACCTGGCCTGGCAGTTCGGGCTGGACTGTTCCCATTGGGTGCAGGGTCAAGACTGATTTGCATATGGCTGGGTCCAAACTGGAATGGCGAGCAAAAAAACGATGGATTTAGGCCCAGATCTCTGTACTGGGGTGACTGTATGACATTGTTCTGCATTCTGTCCATCAATTCTTCTTTTTGCAATTGTTCCAAATGAGTGCCATCCAGATGAAATATTAGCCGGGAATCATCAGCATATTTATATATATTGCAGCCTCTGTTACCAATTCCTTAACCATGGGGGGGTTTTATATAAAAGTTAAACAGATGAGGAGATAGAGAGGGGGAACCCCACATTCCAGTTTTTTAGCCTGAGAGGTAAAGGATCCCAGTCTGACCTACTGTGTCCAATTCACCAAAAATTATTCAAGCCAATGCAGTGCCCTGCCTTGTATCCCCGATTCCTTCACACAGCCGATCAATATTTTACAATCAATTGTGTCAAAGGCCGCAGAAAGATTGATCAGGACCAGCGCAGCATTTTTCCCTTGGTCGAGTTTCCATCTAGATCGCCTAATACCGATAGTATGACATATTCTGTGTTGTATGTAGGGGACGGAAGCCAGCTTGGTTGGAGTGCAAGAACTCCGTATCTCATAGATGTTTTCACAGTTCATAGGCAACACAGGCCTCTAGAAGTTTTGTTGGAAACTGAAGCAAGGTTATAGGCCTATCATTTTTTAGGTACTTCGGATCTAATCTTTGCTTTTTCAGCAGGGGAAGAACTTCTGCATGTGTGTGCTTGAGACTATCCCCTGAATGAGTGATGAGCTGAGAAGATTAAACAGGGGAAGATAAATTATATTCTTGAAATCGTTTAGCACTTCTGGAGGGGCAAGGGTCCCTGGGGAGCCCGTAATGATTTTTACAAATAAGGAGTCCAAGCTATCCTCAATAATCCTGCAATGTTTTTATGGTTTACTTGATATTTTCCCTGTAGGGTTCAACAGGAGTTGACGAGCACCTACGAATGCTTTCTTTAATGTTCTGAATTTTGTTGATGAAGTAGGCGTTCAATTCTTCACAAAGTTCCTGAGAAGCAGTCACTTTAGCCTTTGCTGTATCAGGGGCAGTGAGTTCCTTGAGTATTTTGAACGTGTCCCTTTACTTATTTTTGCTTCCAAAATCCTCTGAAAATAGTACTTAAATTTAGTTGAGGTTAGCAATGTTTTATACTTGGCTTATTTCTCCTTATATCGTACCTTGCTTTCTTCCTGATATTTTCAGCTCCAATGTTCCTCGGATCGCCTTAGCTTAAGTTTGGCTTCTTTTAACTCTTTTGTAAACGAGGGAGCCAGTCTAGTTCTGGTAGGTGCAGATTATCTATATATTGGTGCGTGAATATCAGCAACTCTGTCGTGCAACAGGTAAAGTTACGTTCAGCATCTAGGGTGGACTCGCTTTCATCAGGTTTTAAAGCATGTGGCCCTTGGTTTGAGTGGTTTCCGAGATATGTTGTTGAAAATTCAGACTCACCAGAAAATCCAAAAAGCCTTGCCATTTGTTGTTATTTCCTTCCAAGCAGGATCCCGAATGGAAATCACCTAGGATTAGTAACTGGGAATATTGCAAAACCAAGGGACCAATCAGCTCAAACATCTGCCTATTAAAGTGAGCTATGTAGTAAGGGGGTGATAAACCAGCAGGGATATCACTGAACTTCTAATGAAGTCTATTTTAAATAATAAGAGGTCCACTGACTCTATACAATTACATTGAAGTTGAGCTGCCTGTAGTTGTTTGCTTATAGTGGCTGCTACACCCCTGCCCCTCGTTTCCCCTTCTGTTAACATGGAGGAGGAAGAAACCCTCAGGGATTGCCTCTGCTATTTTTGGATAGGAGTCATCTGTCAGCCACAACTCTGTTAATAATAACTTGGCATGGGGTCCCACAGAAATTTGAGTATAAATGGTTGCCTTGGACTCAATACAGAGGCCCCTTGGAATGATATGGACGCAGGCTGTGTACAAGAAACTCTGTCTGGGCTTATTTATGATCTTCTGGGGGTTGCGGAAGGAGGATTGCATTCAGTTTGCAGTTTTCTTTTGGATACCGTTATGCACACTGCCTGGCGCTGGAATGGGCGGCCCATGTGGCCGAAGTTGTGTTCTGGGTTGATAAGTCAATCTTGTAAAACCAATAAAATGTCTTAAAAAGAAAAAAAAATCATGTTTATGTTGTATAATATACTCATAGATTTTCATTCTATGTTTCGCTAAGGAGCGAGTGTTTAAATAAACCAATTTAACTCCGTTAGTCTGCAAGCAGTTGTCTGACTTACCTAGAGGTAAGCTACTGCAATTACCAAACGGCCTATATCGTTGGACAGACCTGCAGGACAACTCAACAGCTCTAGTGTCTTTAATTTAGATTTCAGCTCAGGAGAGATTTGCAGTCCTACCTGGTTTAACTTGTATAACTCAGGTGAACAGTACGTCCTGATTTGGGAATAGTGACTGGGCCCTGGCTTGTCTTTGGTGCACCAGCTACACGCACGTGCTGGCCCTCTCATTTTATAGCGGACGGAAGCAGGCCAAGCAAGCGTGGCAGAAACCTCAAGTACTAATCTCCACTTTAGTAAAAAAAAATGGCGCTGGCACCAGGCAAACAAACCTCGAAGTGTAAGTGACAGGAAGGGTGGGGCCAAGTGTTGAGTGCAGTTTAACCCTCCCAAACAGTATAAGACCCAGTTTAAAACTACTCATTTATGCATTTTATCAGTATCTGAGGCCATTAAATGTTTTCAAGTACCCTTCAAGGAGGGGAATACAGGGATAGTACAGAACATTTCACTATCTCTGAAACCATTACCAAATATGGTTAGCCTTCTGGCCATTCCGCAACAACTTTCATTATTTAATATTAAATAGGAGCCATTGTTCGAAAGTGTGTGTTGGGAGGAATGAAACAAGTGCAACTGATAGTGTACAGCTCAGATCTGGCTAGTGTACAGCTCAGATCTGGCTTCAAAGGGTTACAAATCCTGTGTAAAGTGATGGAATTGCACAGGATTGAGTGACCTAGATGGTTTGAACATCCAGATGTGCTTATGGATGCAGCATTGTCATGAGTTAGGCACGCAAATTCAAACTGTAACTCCAACACGTATTGACAGTAAGAATTATACATTTTTTCATACCAACCCCAATGCTTGTATTTCTGGCTCTTGTGAAAGTGAAATAATGTAATGGGAAAAGATATTATTCCATGCAGGACCCATGTGATAGGTGGGTTTTGATACTTTTCCAGACCATAATGCCTGTAATGCCCAATTTAGCTGTGTAAATGCTCACAACTGAGCCTGTCCATGTTGCAGATGATTTAGGTCCTCTTCTTGAATATCAAGGGCTGAAGACAATAAGAATTAAGGAGAGCAGTGGTATACCATTATGCATAACTTGAAATGTCATATGTAGTACTATCTCTATTAGCTTGTCTAAGCCGCTAGCACGATGGGGATCATACTAGCGAAAAAAACTATCTAGCTTCCCTCATTGCCTGAGAAGATGGCAAGCCTACACTGTGAATTTCACTGTATCCACTTCAATGCTAGTGCGTTTATTGGGCAGGCACACCACCACGTTCAATTGGCAGGGCGTGTCATGATCAGTTTCTATGGTGACATGTGACTGGAATGGTGTGAGGGGTTTCTAGTAGTGGGCGAGCTTGGCTTGGCCGCAGTAATACTATAGCGCCAAATCTGTTGTGTGCAGCTCATCCAGCTCAAACAGAAGTGTGAGCACCTCCCACGGTACTCTAGGCGGCCTATCTGCCCAGGATAAGCTGATTAAATTGGACCTAATGCGATTGAAAAAATGGCTGGTGAGTGAGATGGGGGTAATTTATTCCATATCGGCACCCTTTCTTTCAACCTCCTCAGTGTCCTCCCATAATTCTCACACCATATGTCATCTAGGTCCCTGCTTATGCACATACCCAAATATTTGTTCCTAGTGAATGACCAGCCAACCAGCCCAGTGGGAACTCAGGGGTGATCCTGCTAGTGGTCTGCGTGAGAGGGAACATGACCGACTTGGCCCAGTTTATAATGATCCCCATGATACAGCCAAAGTGAATGAATTTCCTTACTATTGGTGAGATGTTGGTCTTGGGGTCCCTTACATACAGCGTGATATTGTCTGAGTAAAAGGATATTATTAACTGTCTAGTAGTGAAATCAAGTCTGCAGTGTGAGTGATGTTGGCGCAGTCCAGCCGCCAGGGGTTCCGTAGCTATTGCAAATAATAATGGCAACAGGGGGCAACCCTGTCTAGTACCTCTGGTGATAGTGAATGAAGTAGTTACTGCTTCGTTCACACAGAAACATGTGGTAGGCTCCTCATATACCAGACAGATCCATTTTATGAAATGGCAACTAATGCCGATTGGCTCCAGTAGCATAAAGAGGTAATTCCATTCAAGTGAATCAAATGCTTTTGTGGCGTCAAAAAAGATCGTGACAGCCTGCAGCTGCCGGCCCAAGGTCTGTAGAGTGCAAATGTGGTGCTCAAATTATTGGCCGTAAAGCATCCCAGAACGAACCCCAAATGATTCGGTCAGACAATATCCAGTAACAGAGAAGTCAGCTTATTGACTATCAATTTTGCTAGAATCTTAGTGTTGATATTATCATGGATAGCGGTCTGTATGATTCGCATCTCTCAGGAGCTTTGTTAGGCTTCTGTATAGTAGTAATTATAGCCTCTTGAATAGAGGGTGGCAATCTACCGAGTCATAGGGCTTCTTTGTACACTGGCAACAAATTGGGCACCAGTATATTCACACACTCCTTGTAAAATGAGGATGCCAGGCCATCTAGCCCAGGCGCCTTATCTCCCGGCATGCAGCTTTTTACCTGTTCTATGTTCTCCACTGTGAAGGGGACATCCAGGTATTGTCTGTGTGCTTCATCTAACCAAAGTAGTTGTATGGAATCGAAATAGCTATGGATATGTTGCGAAGTAGGCTTGGTCGTGGTTTGATAAAGGTTGCTGTAAAAGAATTGGAATGTTTGGGCAATGTCTGCAGTGTTGGAGTCTCACCCTGCTTATCTATGAGCGGAGTAATATATGCACTAGCCCAAGTCTTGTGGATCAGCCTAGCTAATGTTTCCCCAGCCCTGCCACCTTCCCCCATATTTCCTGGCCAGTGCTTCTTTGCTTAGGCTTTCCATAGTAGCCAGCTCATCATACTCAGTGAGTTTGCACTTGATGTCCGCTAGTATTGTTGTGTTGCCAGATGCAAAGTATTGTAGTTCTAATGTGCGACTATTTTTCTCTAGTGTGGCTAACTGTGTCCGCAACGACTTTAGAACTCCCACAGCATGCCTGCCATCTGAATTGATGGTCTTGAAGCGCCACCAACGGGAGCCTCCACAAGAATGCCTGTGTTTGCTCACCTTTGAATGTCAATTCTAGCAATATTGGTGCGTGGTCAGACAGCATTTTAGGGAGATGCTCCCCTGTGTACAGTTCTAGAGCAGATGTCTAATAACTTATCAGTACCCTATATGGGACCACATAGTGTGTGCATGTTTAATGCATGTACCTTCATTGATATCCCTGTGTCTGAGTCTCCATACGTCAATCAGGTCCAAATCAAGACTAATGTTATGTAGCTGAAGGGCAGCCTGCAGGTGTAGCCATCTAGTAGTACTAGATATGTCTTTTGTTGCATCCAGAGCACCACTGAAGTCCCACACACACTATGCGACCGGGGCCAAAGTGGAGTATGCGTCTCCAGAGCTTCAGGAAGAGGTCCGGTCATGGAGACAATTGTTACAATCAGCCCATGGAACACCTCACTCAAGATCACATACTTGCCCTCTCTGTGGCATACCACTTTACTAATGCACGAGAGAGTATCCATAAGGATCACCACTACCACCCCGAGCATAGGCCAAATAAGGAGCGACATGTGCTTCGGCTAGCCATCCTACCTGTACCGTACTCTATGCTTAGCATGATTTGTCAAATGTAGTTCCTGAAGGAGACTCACATCTATACAGCAGCAATTTAAATATGTGTAAATGCCCGTCGGGTTTTTCGTGCGTAATTCAGCCCTCTGATATTCCAAGACAAGCATTTCACCGTGGGCATCTAAGCGTCACTGAGATGTGGCCCGTAAGCATCACGGGGAACAGAACCACAAAGGAGTACAACACTTCATAACCAAATCTAACATTTTTAATCCATGCAATCGAGAACGACGATAATCTACCGTTATGTAGTTTGACTGACTTTCACAATCCAACAGCCCAACTTCATTGAAGAATCGAACCCCCTTCCTCCCATCCCAGCAACCCAATTAAAACAAAACAAAATAAACCCTTGAACATTCTCAGGGATACATCCCTGGGGTGACCAGATGGTCAGGAAAGCTCCCCCTCTCCTGACAGATAGGAGGCTGAGACATTCGTATCTATGGTCTGCCAGGTAGCCCACAATAAGGCTCCATGGTGGCAAAGTTCAGAGGAGCCGTGAGGGCCCCATGGCCACGTCTCTGCAGTGCCAGCACGACCTCCACCGCAACAGCATGGGAGGAGACAAATCAGACGAGGGCAGATATAGTCTCTGACAAAGTCATAGGTTAACAGGCATCCCAGTATATCAAAGTAGCTAATTTTTATCGCCGAGTTGGCCTCCGATTTCGCCATCGGGAACGGACGTTCCATCTGGGGAGATGTTGACAAATTTCCGACAGAACTTGGCAGCCAGCTTAGGAGCCATGAAGAAGTAGGGCCATCCATTTACATCCACTTGTTACTTAGCAGGATAGAAAAGGGAGTATGGTACTGCGGCTTTCATAAGTAGTCATTTAGCCGGCAGAAGGTTCTACCTGGTGACCTGCACTGCCAGGGTGAAGTCTGTGTAGATACACAAGTGGTTCCCTTGGTAGTTAAACTCTTTTCTCCATGGCCAGGAACAAGATACGAGTCGCTGTCCCTTTAATTAAAGAGTCATGCAATAATATCCTGCACCAGTGCCTCTAGGAGAGGTCTTGGTCCCAAAGACCAATGGGCACGCTCAATAGAGAACATGGGTGTAAGAACTTCTCCATACAAGGATCAGAGCATGGTTTCAAGGTATATTTCCATTTTATCCATACTCAGGGAGGCACAGGATGCACACATAGTTTCATCTGGAGCGTGCCTTAAAATCTTCATTTTTTTAGCTTTTATGACAGCTACAACGTTTTTCCATTTGGAGCAATTGTTCGTTTTGAATCGTGGCACTATCTTCCGAGTCTGATGCCCTGTGCTCCAACTGGTCTAGGCAGTCATTGTGCTTATTATTCTGCCCTTTCATGTGCTCCAATCTATTCATAAGACAATCAATGTTGATTCTGATTGTACAAAGCTTCGCTGTATCTCTGTGAGGTGAATCCTGATGTCTTGCTCCAGCAGGGTGTTGCAAATTGACTTAGAAGGTGACCCCTCTCGCCCCTGGCCATCGTCTGATGTTCGGTGGATTGTTTACTCTTGAAGAGCAATTTAGATTGCTTATGGTCATGTTTGTCCATTTTAGTGAAGTTTTCACCTCAAATAAGTGTTTCCTCAAGTATGCTGCAACTGGTGAGCAATCAGCCCCCAGGGCTTGTATGTATCTGTGCTGTCACAGTGAGGCCCGGGTCCCGCCACACTCCAGGAGCCTGAGGGACATGAGATGACCATTAGCTGCACACACCGCTGGCTTTTCAGATGCCACTTTTGGGTTATCAAGTCTTTCTGGCAGGCAGTATTGTGCAAGTGGGGTCTCACTCATTCAATACTCAATTATCACTATAACTCAGCGGCAAGGCATCGCCAGTCAAAATATGGATGCACAATGGCAGCAGGTGATATGCAGAGAGGTTCAACTGTGTATTAAACTGGACAAAAAAGCGGGATATATTCCATGCCCGACGGTGTTCACCGAAGTAGCTCCACAGCTCTGCTATTGCTGGACAGTGGGAAGGGATGAGGGCCCGACAGCAGCCGTGCAGCTTTCACCCGTTGATCCCACCTTGCAACTGTTTCCAGTGCAGGCACACTTTTTTCAGCTGCAGCAGCCTCTCAGCCTGCAAAGTCTGCATAGTATCCCTCTCTGGGCCGACTCAGCGCCGATCAGTCAGAGGGTCAGGCCCACCTCGCCGTCCCCCGCGGCCCACACACCACTCGTCCCCTCACCTTATGACTTCAAACTCAAGTGTCATTGGCGCCACCAGCAGTTCAGCCCCCTCACTGCTGCAGTATCAAAGAGGTTCAGCTGGGCAACATGGGCCTTCTAGTCCCAGCGCTCAGCCATGGTAAATATCGTTCACAACAAATTTTTTATAACGAGGACTTTGACCCCACATACCATTACTCCGCATAGTGCACCTACCCCGCATACCATTACTCCGCATTTTTTTACAACGTGTGTGCATTTACCACGCATGCCTTTACAACGAATTACGTTGTAAAAGTATGTATGGTAAATGCACATGCCTTGTAAAAAAAGAATTTGGGCGATCCACGTCGTTGTGAGGAAACAGAGGCTCTTCCATTTCCTCACAACGACGTGCACCACCCCTCAGACGACGTGAAGCAGGAACCAGGAGGAGAGAAGAACCTCGAGGAGAGAGAGGTAAGGGGGATTGGGCCTGGGGTGGGGGTTAATTTTTTTGGGTTTAGTGTAGGGTAGTGTTTAAGGGTTTAGGGTAGTGTCGGGGGGTCGTGCAGGGTAGTGTTTGAATGTAGGGACCGGACTGGGGGTCGGGGGAGGGTCGTGCTGGGGGTAGTGTTTTAGGGTTTAGGGTAGTGCTGTGGTGTTTATGTAGTGTAGGGTAGTGTTTTGGGGTTTAGGGTAGTGCCGGGGGGTCGTGCAGGGTAGTGTTTGAGTGTAGGGACCGGACTGGGGGTCGTGCTGGGGTTAGTGTTTTAGGGTTTAGGGTAGTGTTGTGGTGTTTGTGTAGTGTAGGGTAGTGTTTTAGGGTTTAGGGTAGTGTCGGTTGGTCGTGCAGGGTAGTGTTTGAGTGTAGGGACCGGACTAGGGGTCGTTCGGGGTCGTGTTGGGGGTAGTGTTTTAGGGTTTAGGGTAGTGTTGTGGTGTTTGTGTAGTGTAGGGTAGTGGTTTAGGGTAGTGTCGATTGGTCGTGCAGGGTAGTGTTTGAGTGTAGGGACCGGACTGGGGGTCGTGCTGGGGGTAGTGTTTTAGGGTTTAGGGTAGTGTTTGTGTAGTGTAGGGTAGGGTAGTGTTTTAGGGTTTAGGGTAGTGTCGGTTGGTCGTGCAGGGTAGTGTTTGAGTGTAGGGACCGGACTGGGGGTCGTGCTGGGGGTAGTGTTTTAGGGTTTAGGGTAGTGTTTGTGTAGTGTAGGGTAGGGTAGTGTTTTAGGGTAGTGTCGGGGGGTCGTGCAGGGTAGTGTTTGAGTGTAGGGACCGGACCAGGGGTCAGGGGGTGTCGTTCTGTGGGTAGTGTTTTAGGGTTTAAGGTAGTGTTGTGGTGTTTGTGTAGGGTAGTGTTTAAGGTTTAGGGTAGTGCTGGGGGGTCATGCAGGGTAGTGTTTGAATGTAGGGACCGGACTGGGGGTCGGGGGAGGGTCGTGCTGGGGGTAGTGTTTTAGGGTAGTGTTGTGGTGTGTGTATAGTGCAGAGTAGTGGTTTAGGGTAGTGTCGGGGTGGTTGTGCTGGGGTACTACATTAGGGTGTAGGGCAGGGTACTCCCACTTACCTTTAAAACTTTTACTATGAGTATACCTTTACCACGCATGCCTTTGCGGTGTAATGGCATGCGGGGTAAAGGCATAGTCGTGGTAAAAGTTTGCGTTGTCATAACTTGAGGGGTCATTGAATTTGCGTTGTAAAAATTTCGTGGTGATGGTATGCTGAGTGTTTGTTAGCAGGGTAACATCATATATTCCTCAGCCATCTCCCCATGCTAGGCTGGGCCTCCAGTGCAGCACAGCAAACCACACAGGCCTGACACTGCTAGTTGGCCAAGAGCCCAGTTCCATGGCTAGTTATCAGTCAGTAGAAAACAGTCATCCACCCCCGGCCATGCCTCGGTAATATGTTGTTGGCGAGGATGGGCACTCTGTACAAGAAACGCCAGATTGGAGCCTCCTCCAACAGAGTCTCACAGAAATGCAGCCATCTTGCGGCCTGGCTCCCTGGCCAGGAAGAAAGCACTAAAATCCATATTTTCATGAATTTTGGGAAAGTGCTCCTTCACAACCGTTAAGCTGGATTGTACTAGCCATCACTGGTAGAGTTTACCAAACTGTATGTAGTCACAGGTGTATATTTGTCATACCTGGGGGCTGGGCAATTAGCTGAAGGAACAGGAATTTTGGAAAGACATTGATGGATACATAGATCAGTATCAATAGGCCACAGGGATATGCTTTTAGGATGTAACTTAGTTGAGTTATATGTACCATTTTAAATCAAATAATTTAAATTAGCATCCAGAATGTTTTCTTTTCTCTGCCAATTTGGAAATTGTGTCAAATTGACTTTTGTACTGGATGGTGTTTTTAATTCCCTCATGGACGCAAATCCCAAACAAGTGGTCTGCTGGATTGTTTTAATTAGGACAATTATTTCTCGGGGTATTGTGTATGCTCTGAATAGGGCTTCTTTAATTTGAATATTCCCAAATTTTGTTCTCTAAATACTTTTTTCAGCAATATTTTCTTTCCAATACCCAAAGCCTTGTATCAAACTATTTTTAATTAACTCATGGGAGTAAATCAGTTTGTTATTGTTTATAAGGTTCTTTTGGAGCCACTCGAACTTTTGTGAATAATAAATAGCTGAATGATCTGTCTTCCCAGCACTATTGAAATAAATACATTTCTTTAAGAAATCTATTTAAAGGTGGTGCCTTGCAGTGTTTCCACCGTGTCTAGTTGTATATCTCTCAGTGGTAGCCAGTTCTGTATATGTAGTAATCAATCAGATTTGTAGAGCGCTACTTGTCACCCGTGGGGTATCCAGGAGCTGGCAGGGTCCAGTTTATTAGTCGAATAGCCAGATCTGTAGGGACTTTTGGAACTGTGAAAGAAATGGAGAGTTCCATAGATGAAAGGGTAGCTTGTTCCATGTCTTAGCTGCTAGATAGGAGAAGGAGCAACCTCCGCATCGGCTACGTTGGATGCGGGGTGAGGGTTAGAGAAAGGGACACAGAGCTGAGGTGTCTTTTGGGCTGATGGAAGATCAGGTGGAGGTTTAAGTAGGCAGGTCCGCAGTTGTGTAGGGTCATTTATGCATAGGTCAGGAGCTTGAACTGGCATCCTTTCTGTACAGGGAGCCAGTGGAGTTCCCCAAGGTAGCGGGTAATGTGGGTTTGCTAGGGAGATCCAGGACAAGTCTGGCTGCGGCGTTCTGTATGGTCTGCAGTTGTCAGAAGAAGTGAGCTGCGATACCTGCGTACAAAGCGTTGCTGTAGTCCAGTCGGCTGGAAATGAGGGCCTGGGTGATGGTGTCTCTTGAGCAGCCATTTGAATATCTTACGAAGCATGCGGAGGATGAAGAAGCAAGAGGAGGAGACTGAATTGACCAGTCTCATCATGGTCAGCTTGTTGTCCACAATGATGCCGAAGTTCCTAGCGTGGTCAGTGGGGGTAGGACTAGATCCGAGTTCTGAGGGCCACCAAGATGCGTCCCATTGGGAGCTTTTGTTTCAGAAAATCAGTACCTCTGTCTTGTCCGTGCTGAGGTTCACGCATTTGATGCAACGCCTGAAGCTCCATCTGCTGGTCACATGTTTTTAATGTGATTAACAAACTTAAAACTGCTATTGTCCACTGTTGTGGGTTACCTTCTGTTTCTTGGTGACACCTGTTTTCTGCAGCGATTCCACGCTTTACTCTGGCAGAACATTTATCTTTACGGGCATATTTTACGTTTTATGTGGACTTTCCAGTACAGCATATTGTGTCATTTATATATTTATATATGTATTTTTTTTTGTTTGTACTTTATTAAGAGTGCTCATAATCATGCAAGCTGTGACTCATTCTAACCCATTTTTGCAGGAAGTGGGTAAACCACCCCTGAAATGGCGTCCATGGTTTAGGTCATTTAATGCATATTTGCGTACCACTGATGATTTGAAACTTAAACCAGATCAAAAACGTAATTTACTGTATTATCTACGTGTTGAAAGTCCGAATGTATTTGATCATTTACAAGAATATGTCTGTGGTGAGGATGAAATGTATGATGAATTTGAGGCGGCTGTTAAGCAATTGGAAATCTATTTTGAAGGTAAAGTAAATTTAGTTTTACGTCGCCATACGTTTTTTACACATGTGCAAGCACCCAATGAGTCCATTGATTTGTATGTCACAGCACAGAAAGAGCTAGAAGCCTACTGAAAGTTTGAAGAATTTACTTCTCATCTTATACATGATAAAATTGTATCTAGGTGTTACTAAAAAAAAAAATACAACAAAGGCTATTGGCATGCAAACATCCCTCACTTGATGAAGTTATCGACATTGTCAAGAGTATAGAATCTTCATTAGAAGACTCTAAACAATTGGGGTTGTAGAACTCAGTCTTGTGTTGCAACAGTTGAGTCTCAGGTCAACCTGCACAACAATCAGTCAAACTCGTAATTTCCTAGCGTCAGCTTCACTAGAGATAGAGGATCAAATTGTGGCTCAAACAAACCCACAGGCTATAGAAGTGGATCTTTAACTCATTTGTCAAATTCCAAGAATTATCCGGCCAGTAGACAAGAATGTTGGAAATGCAAAAAGAGGTACATTTTGGGAAGGTACTAGAGATAGTAAACGTGTTGGAGTAAGAAGGGTTCAAAACCAAGCTATGAATGATGTAGTCTATCTCAACAACAAAGTGGAGGAATTAATACTCTCTGTTGATAGAGCTGAGATTGGCAGTGTGTGAAATGACCCGCACCTTACTATTTTGATTGACAGCATTCTTATCCCATTACTACTGTATTCTGGAGCTAAAACAACAATTATTTCCATTGAGAAATATAATGAGCTTTGGTTGAACAAAGGTTTGTTACCTCCAGATGTCACCAGCACTGCATCTGGGGATAGTAGGATTGATTGATTTATTAGGTTATTTTTGGGCGGACATTTGTTTTTGAAACCAAAAACATTACAAGCAAAGTTTATATTACTCATAAAGGCATTAACGTTTTGGGTTGGTGGCACCAAGCTGACTTTGGATTAATGATTAGGCCGGGTCACAAACACCCTGCTATCCTTATCAATTCTATCACTGAAATGAAACTTTTTAAAGAAAGATTTAAATGTGTATTTTAAGACAAGGTGGGTAGGATCAAAAATTCTGTTCACAAGATTAAAGTCAAGGAGGACGTTGTGCCTGTTAAACACAATAATGTAAGAAAATAATTATCGTCAATTACAAAAAAAATGCATGATGATGAAATAATTGAACCTGTGGATGCCAGTTTGTGGCTTCCTCCTATTTTGCTAGCTAAGAAAAGGTCTGGGGAATCGCTTCTTTGTGTTGACTTTAGATCATTGAACGATGCTATATAAGTGGAAAATGTTCTTTTGTCATGCATTAAAGACTTGATTGATACTGTAGGTTAGTCCAAATGGTTTTCAAAACTGTATCTTAGAGCGGCGTATCATCAGGTGGTATTGGATGAACAATCTTGGCATTTTACTGCCTTTGTCACTCCTGATGGTGCATTCCAGTTTTGTCGCATGCTGTTTGGGCTGCCCTCAGCCACGTCCGTGTTTCAGAAGGTCATGATGAAAATGTTCGAGAACATCTCAAATGTAGTTATATTTCAAGAAGACATTTTGATAATCCCTGATACGAAATAAGTACATGACAAGTGTGTCGAGAGAGTGTTGTCCACTTTGGAATCCAATGGAGTGACCATCAGAGAAGACAAATGTCTCTTTGGAATAAATAGAGTTGAGTACATAGGCCATGTTTTGACATCTGATGGGGTTAAACCCAAACCAAGCATTGTTGATGGAATTGTGAATGCACTACATCCTACAGATAAAGAGCAACTCAAGTCTTTTTTAGGTCGTTGAGAATTCTATGCAAAGTTTATAAAGAATTTTGAGGATATGACAGTTTTCACAATTGTTAAAAAAATGTGGTATTTGAGTGGTCTGCGGATTTTCAACAAAGTTTTGATTTGATCAAAGTATTATTTCTGCTTCCACACTACAGCTTTATGTGGAAGGACATGAAGTTTTTGTTAAGGTGGATGCTAGTGAGTATGGTATGGGGGATGTTTTGGCACAAGTAAAGGACGGTAAAGAAGTCACTATGGGATTTGCTTCCAGGAAAATGAAAGAATTTGAGACAAGATATTCTATGATAGAAAAAGAAATGTTAGCATCTAGGGTGTTGAGAAGTTTAAGCCATACCTCTGGGTAAGAACATTTTGTTTGACTAGCAACAAAATTAAGAAAGCCATGGACAGATTACAAACTTTCTGGAGTTCAATTCTAGTGTGATTCACACTGCAGGAGGAAAAATGTTAGAGCGGACTTTCTGTCTTGGCTATCGGTTGATTGAGATTTGTGCGAGGTGGATGTACATGAAGAGATTGAGGAATGTATCATTGCTAAAGTTGAAGATTTGGTGATTTGTTCCGATATGAAGACCATTTGGGGAGGATGCCATGTTAGACAATGTCCTGATTTGTGGGAAATTTGGGTGGCCAAGAGAAAAGACTTTGGATATTCCTTTGCAATTTTACAGCAAGGTTGTGGATGAGTTATCCTTGGAAGGACGATTGTTGGTAAGAGGTGATAAGTTGATTCCACCAGGATGTTCCTGCCAAAGAATTATGGAGACAGCTCACGTGGGCCATCTAGTTATAAGTGCCACTATGCATAGGATAAGAAATGAATTCTGGTGACCTGGAGTGGATGTGAAGGTAGAAAGATTAGTGAGAAATTGTGTACAATGCTGTTGTGGTGACAAATATTTGGTGACTGCTGTGCCCGTTTTATGTCCTGGTAAGTTGTGGCAGAGAATTGCAGTTGATTTTTTGGGGCCATTTCATGTGTTACCTTCCAATATGAGATACATTATTGCAATGATGGATCATCTTTCCAGGTGGGTGGAGGTGTGTGGCGTAGAAGAACCCAACACAAATTCTGTGACTGGTTTCTTTTCTGAGGTGTTTGTGAGCAGTTCCTCAGGTGTCTATTCTCTAACAGACAATGGTGTCCATTTCACTTCCACCACCATGAAAATGTTTTTGAGCAAGTGTGGGGTGTAACATTTACGCACACCATTGTAACACCCTCAAGGCAACGGAAAAGTTGAAAGATTCAACAGGGTTCTAGTGGAGTGTATCCAGAGCGCTGAGAAATCCAGAGTAGATTGTGAAGTTGCTAACAGAGATCTGGTGTGAGCTCATATGTCTACACCTCAATTTTGTCACTGGTAAAGTACCGTTTGAGCTCATGAGAGGAAGGAAAGTGCTGGCCTCGCTGTGTCCTTTTTGGAAGGGGGAGGTGATGGGTAAAGGCTGTGATGTGTTTATAGCAAGTGATGAAGCGAAGATGAGAGACAAACACAGTGTTGCTTGGTGCCAGAGCGAAATGAGGTGTAGGGAAAAATATGTAAGAAAGGTAACATTCAAGGCAGGTGATTTGGTGCAAATTAAAGATCCCATTTTATTAAGAACATTATCTTCCAAATTCAGAGACCCAGTTATGGAGGTGAGAAGTAATGCTGTTTGAGTTTTTCATGGGCAATGGTGGAATGTGGCAAGGATTGCTGGAAAGTATGATGACGAAAGTGAAAAAAAGATTTATGTAAATGACAAGCAAGTATCTGTTGCAGGGATACGTGCTACAGGGCCTGCTTGAGGACAGCGTGGTGGCCCGGTAGCGGCTACGCCCAGCGAACTCGCAGACCCCGACGGAGGCCCCTGGAAGGAGATCCTGCCTTTGAAGATCGGGTAAGGGGGCCCCACGAACACTACATGGGCGAGTCGGTCGGGTGCTGAAGACCTATACGTATCTCACAGCCTGGGCTGTGTCTGATGGGCGGGGCCGGAGCGGGTCCCGGGGATGCGTGGGGACTCACCCGCAGACTTATACGGCCTCACCTGCAGATATGCCGGAGCACTAAGAACTGAAAAGACCGAAACCCGGGGCCGCGCCTGAGAGCCGGGGTCCGGGTTCGTGTCATTCGGCGTTGCTGGTCTGAGAACAACCGACCAGCTGAGGGCGCTGAAGTGTGGCCGCGCTTCGTTCTTCCCTGGTTGCCTGGGTGGAGGGCTACGCCGTACTACTGCTGGACTGAGACCCCTAGCGCCGCCACGAACTACAGAGGCGACACGCGTGATGCACTGACTGTCTCCCTGTGGGTGCGGTCGGCCCTCCCCATGGCCAGGTAATGACCACAACGTATTAACGGAGTGGTGATGACTGCGGATGAGAATTGCTTTGATTGTCAGTAAATGGGCCAGCGCTGAGCACGTCCCCCCCCCCACTACTTGACTGGAGCCCGCTGTGACGCAAGGTTCTTGCTCTCCTGCGCGTCTCTGAGACTGCCCGCCTAGTTGGGACCGCTACACTGAACGGGGGCAAACACGCAGCTGAAAGCGGCAATAAACGTACAAGGTGCGCAGCTGGAGAGTGTTATCTACCACATAAGGCCTGTGTCTGCTGGGGCATCTAATTTGAATACATACATGATCCGTGGTAATAACTGGTCACATAATGAGACTAACCGCAGCTGGCCTGTAGCAACACTCAGCGAGACCTGTGGAGAGGAACTTCACTACCTCCCCTGCAGGGGAGTGCCGTTGCCAGGTGGTGGGGGGGACCCTCCCTCTGCAGAGGATTGCGTGTCACTGGGACTGGAGAGAGATCCTATCTGGGGATGAATTGCAGTATTTTGCCTGAGTGTAGGTGATTGTGTGAGACACAGACTGGGAAGTGGATCTCAAGGCCAGTTCACATTACAAGACTGGACACGGAAATACCTGGTATTACGTCTAATAACTCTGTTTGTGCCTGGGTCTGGACTTTCGTGCGGGGGGGATCATGATGGGATGTCTCTTGCTCCCCCTCCTCCCCCTTGTCAAGAAATAGAGCGGGACAATAGTACCTCGATTTGGCAGGCGTACTACTTACTATATGATTAATCACGATGGGGCGTACGAAGGGGAAAGCAGCGGAGCAGTCCCCCGTCAAACAACAGATGCAGGGGGAGTTGGACACGGCCTCGCAAGGCATTGTCGATCAGTTGTGTCCCACCAACAAATGAAGAGCATGCCCCAGACAAATTAGACGTAATCTTGCAGGAGATACGGGACTCACGCAAGTCTATTGAACAACAAATGGGCTCCTTAACCGCTGGCTTTACACTTCTGAGAGCGGACCATGAGAAATTGGCGGACACAGTTAAAAATAACAAACAGACTCTGTGAGAGATCTTACCACAACACAAGGTGCATACAGAGAGTATAACCTGTATACAGAAGCAACTATCGAGTCTCCAAGACAGAGTGGAGGATGCAGAAGGAAGGGCGCGTCGTAATAACGTCCGCGTGCTGGGATTGCCGGAACGAGCGGAAGGCCCCAATGCGACGCAGTTTATGGAACAGTGGCTGCGCGAACAGATAGCCCCTGAGGGGCTGTCACCTTTCTTTTGTGTGGAGAGGGCACATCGGATACCACCGGGTAGACCAACAGCTGGAGCACCACCAAGAACAATGATCGCCCGTATCCTCAATTATAAGGACCGTGATCTCCTTCTGCAAAAAGCCAGAGAAAATGCACCCATCCAATATGAAAACCAACGAATTTCTCTGTATCCAGACTATACGGTCATGGTCCAAAAGCAACGAGCCTCGTACCTGCCCCTGAAGAGGAAACTCCAAGAATTACAGCTCAAATATGCCCTACTGTTTCCGGCCCGCTTGAAAATCTTGCACAACCAAAAATCCCACTTTTTTGACAGCCCGGAGGAGGCCAATGACTGGCTGGAAGCCACTCTGTCTCCCCAAGCTCTGGCCAACTTAGATCAGAAGATACGACGAGCCGCCCAGCGGCCACTGAGACCAAGACCACGCCGGAACGGATCGACCCGCAGACCCAAGGAGGGGGGCCACTCCCTGGAACAGGCCCTACGAGGTCAAGAGTCGGCACTAGCTGCTGTGACTGCCATGCGAGACACTAATCCGCCATCCACATCAGAGCACACGATAATTTATTGCCCTCTGACTCTGATAGCAACGACCCGATGTTCCCATCGATCACCCCGCAAATAGTGCAAACGCTATTTGGTTAATACAGTAGTAATTAGAACTCACCGCCCAGTGATGCATAATGTGAACCTAAGAAGAAGGGAAGTAAGATTCACGTTAATCATTCATACTGATATACCTCTTACCCCAGATGTCCTACAAGTTGATGTGTCAAAGTTTGGGTCCTTGCATGTGTGTAGCTCCGTCAGGTAAAGAGACAAAATGTACTATGTAGGAGCCACCCCCCCTGCAAGTATTGCAATACTTAACCGATTGGACATTCAAAATGTTTTGTTTAATGTTTGGACTAGCAAAGTTCTAGTGCTAGTCCTAGTATTGGGGGGGTTAGACGAATTGATTTTCTTGGGAGTGTGGCTCACCTCAAATTACGATGCCTACATCATTTGCTGTACATACCCGGGGCGATGTAATATATACCGACAAAATCATACATGGCTGTACAGGGCAAATAGAATATAGCGACCTGGAACGTTAGAGGGATGGGTTCAGTACATAAGCGACATCGGATCCACGCTCAATTAAACAGAAGGAAGGCCCATATAGCCTTATTACAGGAAACCCACCGGACTGCCAGTGAAGTAGCTAAACTACGCAAGAAGTGGAGAGGCCAAATATTTACGTCATATTCTGCATTCGCAAGGGGGACCCTTATCTGGGTAAGACACGGGGTACCGTTTATACACACAGAACAGCGCATAGACAACCAAGGAAGGTACACGATTGTGCATGGGAAGCTTGATGGGGTACATTTAATTATTGGGAGTATATACGCGCCAAATTACGACCAAGACAAATTTTTCACTAACATGAATACCATATTAGCGGATTGGGTTGATATTCCGTGGGCACTAGGCGGGGACTATAATGCCATACTGGATATTCATCTTGACCGTTCCCATCCCCCGATCCGCGGGGCTGTATCTCTTAGACAGAATTCCTGAAATCTTGGGCAGAAGGTTGGCTGCTAAAAGATGTGTGGCGCCTTCGAAATCCAACCAGTCGCGAATATTCTTTTTATTCTCCACCACACCAACTCCACACTAGACTTGATAGAATTTTTTGCTCCTCCATTATTACCTCCCAGATCTCCCAAACCACATATTTAGTCAAAACCCGGTCTGATCACAACCCGCTGGAAATCACTTTGGACTGGGGGAAGATACCCACTCCGGACACCACCTGGAGACTGTGGCCGCAGCTGTTAGAAGATGCGGCCTTCAGAGACCGTTTGGGTACCAGTATTACTAATTACCTTAATGAAAATGCAAACTCTGCCTCCTCAAGCTTAATAGAGTGGGACGCATTTAAGACGGTAATGCGCGGAATGTCCATTGGAGTCATGGTGGGGGCTCGACAGGAAATTAACAAAAAACTTACAACACTCGAGGCCTCCTTGCAGGAGCTGGAACAGAACGCGAGTACCGACCACTCCAGTCAGACCCAATTACAAGAAGGGAGGATCCGCCATGCCGAACTCCTTGAAGACCTCCGTCTCGTTGACTACCAAGCATACACCCAACATGCGCATGCGGAAGCGGATAAGTCCGGCACTTTGTTGGCCCGCCTTATATGCGATGCACCCAACCCTGTACCAATACCAGAAGTGACACTACCAGATGGCACTATGGTGTATACACAGGCAGCAATAAACAAAGCTTTTAGGGAATACTATGAGAAATTATATAGTGCGCTATTAGCTGCGCCGCCAGAACATGTAGATACGTTCTTGGACGGCTTGCAATACCCTAGATTAACGAGGGCAGCCCAGGCGGAATTAGAAGGCTCCATCACTAGGGCTGAAATTAAAGAGGCCATTGGGGAACCGGGTTTGGATGGGCTGCCAGCGGAATTCTGTTCTACCTACGCAGACAAGCTCGCTCCACAACTTGAATGCTTATATAATGCAGCACAAGAGGCTCATACTCTCCCTTTGTCAACTATGCAGGCACTAGTCATATCCCTTCCTAAACCAAACAGAGACCCACGCGATATGGCGGGGTACCGCCCTCTTTCCCTCTTATCTACCGAGTACAAAATACTTAGCAAAATTCTGGCCCACCGACTCCTCTCCTACCTTCCTAAACTTATACATACAGACCAATGTGGATTTGTCCCGGGTCGGAATACATCCCTTAATATACGACGTCTGCACTGCGTTATGGAGTCAGCCTCCAAGCTCTCATGTAAGACTGGGTATATGTCTCTCGACCTCCAACAAGCATTAGACACACTGCATTGGGATTATATGTTTACAGTCCTGAGCAAATTTGGCGTGCCACCTAAATATGTACAATGGGTCAAACTCTTATATACTGCCCCTTCTGCCCGAGTTCGTACTGGATCTCATATCTACGATCCGTACCCAGTGGCGAGGGGAACTAGGCAGGGTTGTCCCCTCTCACCAATCCTGTTTGTACTGGCCCTGGAGCCCTTACTCATCAAACTCCGGGAGGTAGCGGTAGAGAAAGGGATTCCGTTGGGAGGAACGAAACATGTAGTATCAGCTTATGCAGACGACCTTATCCTATATATCCGGGATTTAACGGCTGACCTTGAGCCCATTCCATCTATATTTAGACAGTTTGAAAACATCACAGGATTAGCAATCAACGCTACAAAATCGCACGCATTTTATATGAAACACAGGGAAGACCCAGAACCCATTCCCTTTGGCCCAGTGACTCTGACGGTTGCCCCACAAACCTTCAAATACCTGGGTATACAAATTTACCGAACATCCCAAGACCTCCTAGAGCAGGGCTTTCCAAACTTTTCATGTTGGTGACACACTTTTGGGACACGGTAAGGCAGTGTAGCGAGCGAGCGGAGCGAGCGATCCTGAACCACCTAAGGAGGGTTCGGGGGGTTCTCCCCCCAGAAGAGAATTTTGAAAAAAAAGTGGGCAAATGGTGCATTTTCAAGCAAATTTGAGAAAGCAGGAAGGTTACTAAAGCAATTGTGAATCTGTTCTAACAAAGACAGTGACTGGCAAAACTGGGTGTAAGGTTAGGTTTGTGCCTGAAACAAGAATATAATCATGCACACATTGACACATGCCCCAGTGATTTACGGCACAAAAAGGGCGGGTTCACGCACTGCCAACCCTTTCAACCATGCACAAAGTCCGCCTGCTGCCGAACGAGCGTAGCGAGCGAGCCCGAACCACCTAAGGGGGTTTTGGGGGGTTCCCCCCCCCCGGAGAAAATTCTGGAAAAAAAGTGAGCAAATGGTGCATTTTCAAGCAAACTTGAGAAAGCAGCAAGGTTAATAAAGCAATTGTGAATCTGTTCTAACAAAGACAGTGACTGGCAAAACTGGGTGTAAGGTTAGGTTTGTGCCTGAAGCAAGAATATAATCATGCACACATTGACACATGCCCCAGTGATTTAGGGAACAAAAAGGGCGGGTGCACGCACTGCCAACCCTTCCAACCATGCACAAAGTCCGCCTGCTGCCTTGCTGAATATGAGTTATACAAAAATCCGTTCAGGAAGGGAAATTGTGAGTGGTAAAACAATCATGCAACTTATCAGCTGGTCTCTGCACATTGAACTCAGATGGGACCGCTCTCTCGCAGCGCCAAAAGCCAACAGAGCTAAAAGCCAAAAGGCCAAAAGCCAACTAGAGCTAGACAAAGTGCAAACACTGATTTTTCATACCGGAAAAATTGCACAAAAAGAAATGGTGTCAAATAATGCAGGACAAAATAGAACTACCTGGGAAGTTTATGTAATCCGGCACTGTGAGCTTGCTACCCTGCACGCTAAACGACAGGCACCGCACACATGATTTTTCAAAACTATATTTATACCTTATTTACAGTAAATACCATGAGAGAAGCAGTTTTTACTGATATCAGGTCGAGGGATGTGTAGGTGGAAGAAAATGTGGCACAACCGGTTCTGCCTATCATGAGCATCCAATGTCTGTGGGTGGGTGACGTCCCTGCTCCTATTAATGCAGGATGTATTGGATTGCACAAAGCATCACATGTTTCACCCCCACAGGCAAGCACGTGGAGTTCCTTTGAGTGACTGAGTCCTAGTTTTGAAAATGTGTAGGAGTAAGATCTAATTAGCACCTTTAATGACATGAGGACAAAACGGCACACAACTTTTGACATCAATATCAAGGCTAATGACATCAATGAAATGAAACAAAAATAAAATAAATGTGTCAAATGAATAAAGTGACATCAGATCCTCTCGCAAATAGACTCCTGGCTTAAAAGTAGCATTACAGCCACCTGGTGGGCCCAAACCAGCTCCTCCCACCAACTAAACAGGTCTGTGGCAGTGATCACTCTGTGGTTGCATAGGTTCAACGCCTCCCATGAGCTACTTTGCATAGAGAACTCTGGAGACAGTTCTAGCCCTTGCTTGACACATTTAGCCTCTTTTGAGTGACAACTCACCGCACTTCCAAATGCGTGAGCCTCACTCGCAATGAGTGGGACTTTAGTTCTCCGTGGAACCGGGCTAACAAAAGGCAACACAGCCACAAGCCTTAATAGTCACAAGATACCATTTTGAACCCTAGTGGAGTCTAAATATAAGGGCTAAGGAGGTGTGACTTGATGTCGCTGTCCAAGTCCCTGGCTCCTTATCACACTGCCCACAGATGATACCTCACCACATGTGCCTGTGGTCCCTTTGCCAAAAGAGGTAAGGTACCAACCTCGCTTCTTGTCACCAGACAATGTTTCCAATATTGGACCTTTAACTTAAAAGGAAAGAATGAGTGGAAACTGCAGATGATAAACAAGGGTAGCAAGAACAGCCAGGGGTCTAGGAGGGCAAGCAAACCACCCCTTCAGGGACACCTGTCTTTTTACACCCATACCACAAACCACAAGTCCCCAGGATGCAAGTGCTTTTCCATAAATTAGGCATGGCCGCAGGTGCCACACATGACGTAGAACGACTTGGGGAGCAGTGCCCTGCTAAATTAAAATAGTGTGACCGAAGATTACGACTCCCAGAGTGCATTACTCTTCCATGAAAGTTTAACATGGGAGCACAGGGACAGCGGAGCTAGGAGTAGCCTTCTAGTAAACCTAATTTTAAGAGAGACTGTGGTTGAACGCACAGTTGTGGGAGTTCTCTAAAACTAAATTACCTTGCAGGTCAGCAGGGACACGTTGTGGGCGGCAGCAAGAGTGGGGGCTGCGAGGGCACTGTTGCCAAGTTAATCTGTTCTTACCCTATTAGTGAAAACAATTAGAACTTTCACTTTAGCAGTAGCCGCATTCCACTTGCACTTTAGTGCACCATTAACCCCTGAGATCACTCAAGGTGTTTCCACACACGGGTGCCCGCACCTCCCCCAGGCCCTCAGTTGGGCAACTATGCAGTGAGTGCATTTTCAGTTCTCGCTTTAGGGTCCGTGGCAGCCAGGCTATGTCATTGAGGGTCAGTGTGTACCATCTACTCCCCCCCCCCCGTTCCTCCTTGTCCCACTCGTGTCAAAACTTACCGAGCGCCGGGAATGGGGAGCGGAGGGGGCTCTCTGAACTGCGCATTCGACGCGCGCGGCAAAGGGAATGAAGCCGCGCGCACACGCCTAACGGTCTCCCTCGCCATCGCCTTCCTCCGCGTACTGCGTCACTGACATATGCAGTACCGTCCTGCTAAAAATGAATAGAGCGCATCTCCTCGTCGTTCCGCGACACACCCACACATGGCAGGCGACACAGTACCGTGTCGCGCCACACAGTTTGGAAAGCTCGGTCCTAGAGGGTAACCTAATGAAAACCATTCGCTCGCTAAAAGCTCAGGTTACATTCTGGACGTCACTGCCCCTCTCAGTAATGGGCAGAGTAGCCATATCCAAGATGGTCTTACTCCCAAGATTGTTATATTATTTTACTAACCTGCAGCTCCTGATTCCAAACAGTGTCTTCTATACACTGGACACCCTCCTAATAGACTTAATTTGGGGTAAAGGATGCAAGAGGGTTAGCCTAGCAAAACTCTGACTGAAACCTGAGAAGGGGGGACTGGGGGCCCCTGACTTCAGAGCATATTGCATGGCTAGTCAACTACAGTGGTTGTCGTATTGGTTGGCTGGACGAAATTTACACGAAATTGAATACACGCCTCAAAAATTGGCTCGAGGAACATTACATACACTACTTCTGCCCGCTACCAAATTACCACCTACAACCCCACCTTTGCTTAAAGTCGCCCTGATATATTGGAAACGGTCTCTGCAATACACTAAGAAGGCTACCCCATACTCAGCTAATATACCGCTGCTAGGTATACCCACTAACACAGGATTAATTACTAGTCGCAGCATTTCCCACTGGACACAGGAAGGAATAGAGGCGGTAGGAAACCTGTTCATAGATGGAGTGCTGGCAGACCATGATAACTTTGCCCCAGCTCAGGGAGTCCCCCGGACGTTGTTCCTAATGCATGCCACTATTACACACTATGTCAAAAAACACTGGTCCCCAGACGGGAGTGAACCCTCGACACATGGATTGGTGCATGCAGTACATTTGATGGGTAGAGGACGACATTTAGTCCGTTGGCTATATAGAGGCATTAGATCACATGTGGGCATCTCACTTGGGCCACTACGTACGAAATGGGAGGGGAATATTGGACGAAATCTTACAGACAAGGAGTGGGCCTCCGCCCTAGAGTTCCCCAAAAAAGTGTCCCGCGGGCGTGGCCAAGATGGCGATAGTGTAGGACGTGCCTACCCGTCGCTCCGGCCCTGGTTCTAGGCCCGAGACCCTTAGCACTGCCGGTGCCGCTGCAAATGGGCATCCGGCAGCATCATCTTTCCCCCTGCACGGCCTGAGATCTCCGGTGCAGCGGATGCTGAGCGGGACGGAGCGGGGAGTCGGTTTGAGCCGCAACAGACGGTGAGGAGCGGCAGGGCCGGTGCGCCGCGTCTCTTGCCGCGCGGGGTGCGGCGGCGGCCTGCCCTTTCATCGTCTGCCCGGGGAGAGCGGAGACGCCTGCGGCCTGGACGGCAGACGCGTGGGTGGAGGCCTGACCCCCGTGTAACACTCCGGACGGGAGCCTCACCGGCGACGCGCATTCCGGCGCAGCCGGCCTGGACCTTCCCGCCCGGTCCTTCATCGGCGGCGGCGCGGCCCCCGGAGGCCTGGAGGGGTGAACAGCGGTGTGTGCCGGTCCCCGGCCGGCGTGAGGAGCGAAGTTTGAGCCCCGAGTTGCGCCCTTGGCTGGAGCCTCCCTGACGACACGGGCCTTGGTGTGGGCCGATCGGACCCTTCATCTTGCTCTGGACTGCCTGCTGTTCTCCATCGGCGCCGAGCGGCCTGGTGGGTCGCGCAGAGGCGGAAGCCTGTCCCGCGCTATAGGTGGCGGCCGAGAGGAGGAGGCCTGGCCCCGGTGAGGATGTGAGCTAGGACCCTGAGGTTGGTGGTGAAGGGGAATACGGCGAGACCTGCCGGTCGGGGCCTTCCGGCCGCCATTACCTAACTGTGACCAGGACCCTCCCTGGCACCCCTCAGAGTGACCTTTCCCCTGTGCGCGATACACCGCCTGGTAGCCACTGCGCCGAGAGGGCCCCCGCTCATCCTCACCTGCCCTCCCGAGCAAAGATCCGGGTACAGGTGGAGGGCTTGCCTGCGCCTGGCTCGCTCCCTGAGGGCCGGACAGTGTCCCCGGGCCCACCGTGCGGAAGGGATACACAGACCGGACACTAAGATTTTAGCGGCTGGGAGCCGCGGAGGCGGACTTGGGCGGCCAGCGGTCGAGGAACTCCGGGCTGCTGACACACGTGGACCTACTCCCTGGCGACAAGATGGCAGCCGCCGCCAAGCAGCGGAAAGAGAGGTCCGTAAAAGACTTACTTCTAAAACCCGGTGCAGGAGGGTCTGTATCCCCTAAGGAGAAGGGGAGTCCCTCGGGGACTCAGAGCCAGGGAGATGCGGACGGACCGGTCACGAGGGGTGTCCTTGAATCCCTGTTTGCAAATCTCACCGAGGAATTCCATACCATGAGGAAGGAGCTGGCGGCTGACCTCCGGGACCTCCGCAAGGACATTGATACAGTGGGGGAGCGCGTGGATGATCTGGAAACGCAACTAGTGGCGAGGGATGACGAAGTGACCCAGCTCCAGCAAGAGGTGCTACGACTCCGGGAACAGCACCTAGACCTCCAGGCCCACACTGAAGACCTCGAAAACCGCTCCCGGCGGAATATAATACGCATCCGGGCGGTCCCACAGGGGCTGGAGGGCGAGGACATTGAGGGCTTCATTGAAGACCTATTCCGACACATCCTGGGGGCCTCTGCGGAACGCCGGATCAAGCTGGATCGCACGCACCGCGTTGGGCCCAGACGCCCGGCCACGGCTCCTCCTCCGGACATTCTGACCGGTGTCCACAACTTCCAACTCAAGGAACAGATACTACGTGAGGCCCGGGCTAAACATCCTTTGGAGTTCTGCTCCTGCAAGCCTCTCCTTTTCCAAGATCTGGCTGCCTCCACGCTGCAGAAGAGGCGGGAGTTCCGACCCGTCACGGAGTTCCTTCGCTCCAAAGAGATCGCCTACTCATGGGGGCACCCATTCCGGCTGGTCTTCAAGTGGGAGGGCCGCCTGCACCAGGTGCGCTCTCTACGGGAGGCGACATCCCTCTTATCGCTGCCGGGAGAGGCCGAGGAGAACACCGGGAGTGGTACATCCCAGCGCAACCGGAACACCGTGGTAAGGTGGCGGCGGGTGGGGGGGTCCTCGCCTCGCGCCCGTCCCGGCCCGGAGGCGATGGCAGCGGAACACCGGGCTGTCCTTGACTCTCTCTCAGGGGACTCCCGCCCCGCCGCCTGAGACGGACCTGGCCATGCCTCACCTGCTAATCGTTGGGAAGTGACTTGCTTGTTGTCTTGGGTCTGGGGGGGCCGGGGTGGCGGGTGGCTCCTGCAGTCCGTCTTATCGTTCCTCCATGGGGCTGATCGCTCTTGACAGTGACCACTCTCAGGACAATGGTACACCGTTACTGTTTTTGTTCCTTGTTCCATGTTTGGAGTTGTTCTCTTGGGGTACCCCTCATTCTTCCTCATGCTCTTCCAGCGGGATCCTTAGTGCGCTGGGCTCCTCCTTTTCACCCTCGGGTGCCAGTGGGTGGTTGACAGGTACTGTGGTAGCTATTGGGATTCCTCGAGATGGGTGCGGTTAAAATTTTATCCTTGAATGTCAAAGGCCTCAATAAATCCCGTCAAGCGGCGAGCTGTCTTGTCATACTTAGAGAACTCAATCAATCAATCAATCACGGCATTTATAGAGCGCGCTACTCACCCGGGAGGGTCTCAAGGCGCTGGGGGAGGGGGTAAGTTACTGCTCGAACAGCCAGGTCTTGAGCTGCTTCCTGAAGGAGAGATGGTCCTGGGTTCGCCGAAGGTGAGTGGGGAGGGAGTTCCAGGTCTTGGCTGCCAGGTAGGAGAAGGATCTTCCTCCGGCGGTGGTTCTGCGGATGCGTGGTACGGTGGCGAGGGCGTGGCTGGTTGATCGTAGCTGGCGTGTGGGCGTGTAGAAGGTCATGCGGTCGTTGAGGTACTTTGGGCCCAGGTCGTGGAGGGCCTTGTGTGCGTGGGTGAGGAGTCTGAACGTGATTCTCTTGCTGACGGGGAGCCAGTGCAGGTCTTTCAGGTGTCCGGTGATGTGGCTGTGTCGGGGGATGTCCAGGATGAGTCGTGCGGAGGCGTTCTGGATGCGCTGGAGTCTTTTTTGAAGTTTGGCTGTGGTTCCGGCGTAGAGGGTGTTCCCATAGTCCAGTCGGCTGGTGATGAGTGCCTGGGTGACGGTCTTCCTGGTTTCAGTGGGGATCCATCTGAAGATCTTGCGGAGCATGCGCAGGGTGTTGAAGCATGAAGATGAGACGGCGTTGACTTGTCTGGTCATCGACAGGGAGGAGTCCAGGATGAAGCCCAGGTTGCGTGCGTGGTCCGTTGGCTTGGGCGCGGTGCCCAGGGCCACCAGGAGTCGTCCCAGGCGGAGGGTGATGAGCCCAGGATGAGGACTTCCGTCTTGTCTGAGTTCAGTTTAAGGCGGCTGTTCCTCATCCAGTCGGCGACGTCTCTCATCCCGTCGTGTAGGTTGGCTCTGGCGGTGGTGGTGGGGTCGTTGGTGAGGGAGAGGATCAGCTGGGTGTCGTCGGCGTAGGAGATGATGTTGAGGTTGTGTCGGCGTGCGATGGCTGCGAAGGGGCTCATAACAGACGTTGAAGAGGGTTGGGCTGAGTGAGGATCCTTTAGGAACGCCACAGATGACTTCGGTGGCTTCGGATCTGAACGGGGGGAGGCGGACTCTCTGGGTTCTTCCGGCGAGGAACGAGATGATCCATTCCAGTGCTTTCTCTCGGATTCCGATGTTGCTGAGGCGCTTCACTAGGGTGCGGTGGCAGACGGTGTCGAACGCCGCGGAGAGGTCCAAGAGGATGAGGGCAGCTGTTTCCCCGTTGTCGGTTAGGGTTCTGATGTCGTCGGTGGCTGCGATAAGGGCGGTCTCGGTGCTGTGGTTGGCCCGAAATCCGGACTGCGAGGGGTCGAGGGATCCATTTGTCTCGAGGAAGGCGGCAAGCTGTCTGTTGACGGTCTTCTCGATGACTTTGGCCGGAAACGGAAGGAGCGAGATGGGACGGTAGTTCTTGAGGTCGGTGGGGTCCGCCGTTGGTTTCTTCAGGAGGGCGGTAAGCTCGGCGTGCTTCCAGCTCTCCGGGAAGGTGGCGGTGTGGAAGGAGGAGTTGATGATGTCCCGGAGATGGGGTGCGATGGTGGCGTCGGCTTTGTTGAAGACGTGGTGTGGGCAGGGGTCGGTTGGTGATCCGGAGTGGATGGAGTTCATCGTGCGGGTGGTGTCTTCGGTGCTGATCGGGGTCCAGTTGCAGAGGGTGGTGGTGGCGGGCGTTGGTTCGGCGGTAGGGTGCGTTGTTTGTGCGTCGAAGCTGTTATGTATGTCGGTGATCTTGCGGTGGAAGAACGCGGAGAGTGAGTTGCAGAGGTCTTGCGAGGGGGTGATGTCGTTGTTTCCGGCGCTGGGGTTGGAGAACTCTTTGACGATGCTGAAAAGTTCCTTGCTGTCATGGGCGTTGTTGTCCAGTCGTTCTTTGAGTGCCGACTTCTTGGTGGCACGGAGCAGCTGGTGGTGTTTGCGGGTGGCGTGCTTGAGGGCGGTCCTGTTGTCTGTGGTCTGGTCGAGTCGCCAGGTTTTCTCGAGAGTGCGGCAGTTCTTCTTGGATTCCTTGAGTTCGTTGGTGAACCAAGGGGTTTTCTTGCTTCCGGGTCTGCTCAGATCTCAGATCTCAGATGCTCACATCTGTCTCCTGCAGGAGACGCATCTCTTACCCACTGACACACACCGCCTACGCTCGCGGTCCTTCCCTCATTAGGTCTGCTCTTCCCGAGCCGTAAAGACCGCAGGAGTATCCATTTTGGTCTCTAGTAAATTCCCTGGCCGTATAGGCGACAAGCAAGCAGAGATAAAGGGCCGGCTGCTAGCATATTCCTTCACACTGGGCGCTTCTAGTTTTACAGTCGCCACGATCTACGTCCCCAACGAGAGCCAGGAGGGTTTTCTACGGGAGGCCGTCCAGGATCTGTCCGGCTCAATAGATAGGTCGATTGTCCTGGGAGGGGATTTCAACCTGGCCTTCGACGACTCACTCGATCGCTCAATACAGCGCTGGGGCCAAACAGGGGCGTTGTCCACTTCTGGGAGACGTCTCCTGCATGAGGCGGGCTTTACGGACTCCTGGAGGCACACACACCCCCACTCCCGGGAATATACATTTTACTCACACCCCCATAAGTCCTACGCCCGGATTGACTACATCCTCACGTCGGATACCTTGACCCAACGGCTGCGGGCAGCCGACATCACCCCGTGCCCGTTATCAGACCATTCCGCAGTCTCCATAGCACTAACTCTCCCCACTGCCTGCCCTACTCGCCGCTTCTGGCGCTTGAGGGAACCCATGCTTCAACGCCCCACAGTGGTCCAGCAGATTGAATCTTGCATTACTAACTATCTTACCTTGAATGACACTCCTGATATATGGGTGTCGACTCTCTGGGCAGCTCTGAAGGCGGTGGTTCGGGGAGAGTTTCTGGGTATTGCGGCTGCGGATAATAAGACTCGCCGGGAGAAACGGGACCGACTTACTAGGGAAGTGACTGAATTGGAACGCATTCATCAACGGACTGGGGCGCCTCAAATCTGGAGGCAGCTCAAGACGGCCCGGGCACAGTTAGCGGGCCTGGATGTTGACAGGGCAGAGTACGCGGCCCTTCGGCTGAAACATGCTTTTTATGTGGGGGGAAACAGATGTGGCAGGCTGCTGGCTATTAAATTACGGGCGCAGAGGCAACTATCCAGAGTTACTGGGATTTTAGACAGGCAGGGTCGGGAGCTCGATACCGACTGCGACATAGCGGATACGTTTTGCTCCTTCTACGAGGACCTGTATGCAGCACAGTCACTGCCAGTCGACGGCCCGACGCAGTATCTCGCGGGAGCTCAGACGGCGAAACTTGCACAGTGCCATGCTGACGCCCTGGGTGCACCCATGAGACCTGAGGAAGTCATTGTGGCCATCTCCCGCTTGAAGCTCCTCAAATCCCCCGGACCGGACGGCTTTTCCTCAGCTTTTTATAAGAAATGTTGCCCCGCCCTGGTCCCCATTCTCGTCCGGCTTTTCAACTCCATAGGGCCTGACGCGCCGTTACCTCCCGCTATGCTGGAGGCCTTGATCACGGTCATACCGAAGCCTGGTAAGGACCGGCATCACTGCGCCTCCTTTCGGCCTATCTCGCTCCTCAACGTTGACCTGAAGATCTTCACCGGGATTCTGGCCCAGTGGCTTTCTACCCATCTCCCCGGGCTGATCGACCCCGACCAGTCGGGGTTCGTGCCCGGCCGCCAATGCTCTGATAATACTAAGCGTCTTCTCCACCTGGTGGACCGATCGGAGCGCTTCCCAGCGGAGGGTATGATTTTCTCGGTCGACGCCGAGAAGGCGTTCGACAGGGTCCACTGGCCCTATCTCCGCGCCACCCTGTCGCACTTTGGCCTCCCCGACCGATTTATTCAGTGGGTGTTTAGCAGTTATGAACACCCGGTCGCCACGGTGCGGGTGAATGGGACCCCTTCGAGCACCTTCCCCATATGCAGGGGGACGTGACAGGGTTGCCCCGTCGCCGCTCCTCTTCGCTCTCTACATGGAGCCTATGGCCCAAAGAGTACGTGCGGACCCTGTCATAAGGGGTGCACAATTTGGTGGCACGGAACATAAACTGAGCCTATACGCGGACGATGTCGTGGCCACGCTGGAGCGTCCCAGGGAGTCTCTTCCGGCCTTTTTAGCAGAGCTTGACAGATTTGCTTCTGCTTCGGGATTTAAGATCAATGTGAATAAATCCCAGGCATTAGCTCTTGCAATGACGCAGGACACGCTCCAGCTTCTGCAACGCTCCTACCCTGTCCAGTGGGCTCGGGAGTCCCTCCCATACTTGGGGATGCAAATCGCTGCGGACATCACCTCCACTAAAACGCTGAATTACACAGTTCTGCTCGGACGGGTGCTGGACTGTCTCCGGAACTGGAAGCCGCATGCACTATCAAGGCTCGGTCGCATCGCGGCGGTCAAAATGGTCATCCTGCCCAAAATTCTCTACACATTCCACACGCTACCTCTGGTTCCTCCAACTGGAGTTTTGCGCTCTTTACAGCGGGATATGGAACGCTTCATCTGGCGCGATCAGAGAGCCCGCATGAGTAAAGAATTAGCCTGTCGCAGTCCCGACGAGGGAGGCCTAGGGATTCCCGACCTAGTGGCTTACTGGAGGGTAACCCAACTGCGGGCCCTGGTGGAATGGTCTCGCCCAGAGTCAGAAAAGCATTGGCTTTTCATGGACCGCTCCCTCGCTGGTCGCTCCCTCTGGAGCATCCCCTTTCTCACTCGGCCTGGGAGGCCCCGCAATTTGTACCTCTCGGAGGTGACTCGCCCCACCCTTCTGGCCTGGGATAGGGTGGCCGTTGATCGTGGGCTCACTACCTTCCCCGCCCCCCTTACACCTATAGTCCGCAATCCTGATTTTACACCGGGGCAGGATGAGGTTGGATTCCAGCATTGGACGGGAGAAGCAAACAGATCCATTGGCCACCTCTTTGATCTTGATGGCCTCCGACCGTTTGCAGACCTTCGCAGGGATCTGGGCATACCCAAAACTGAACGGTACAGGTACCTCCAGATCCGTCATTGGGTACTCCAGAGCGACATTCGCGCAACGTCGTCTCACCCCTTTCGAGAAATGGCTCCTCACCCGCCATTCGGACGCGCGACTTACCTCGGACCTATACAAGTTTATGTGCCCTATACCCCGGGGAGGGGAGGACCCCGGGACAGCTTCGCTGGGAAAAAGAGCTGGGCAGGGAACTGACACGGAAAGAATGGTCATCAATCTACTACAGGGCCCGACACACGGCTCGCAACATGGCCTCCACTGAGACAGCCACCAAGGTGGCTACTTATTGGTACTTGACCCCTGAACGTTTACACCGCGGCAATCCTTCTCGCAGTCCCCTCTGTTGGAGAAAATGCGGCTCTCCAGGTACCCTCACTCACCTTCTCTGGGAATGCCCACTATTGGAGGATTATTGGCGACAGACGCTTAATGACATCGACTCTCACTTTGACACACAGATACCTCGTTTCCCTGCGTATGTTTTGCTAGGCCTCCCAAACGCTCTCACATTCCCCCTTAAATCCCGACGAGGCAAACAGATGGCCCTGGCGCTAGGCGCAGTAATCCAAAACATTCTTACACACTGGGGCACTACGATGACACCGACACGCCTTGGCTGGCTCCATAGGCTGTGGGGGATCCTGGGAATGGAGAGGATTTCACTTACAGTGGCCCACCCGACGGCGTCCTTTCATGGCCTTTGGGAGCCTTTCCTCAACCTGCTTACCTCCGAGTTCACAGAGCTCACCTGCCCCAAATATCTCCGGCTCCTGCGCCTCGCAGACCCGCCTCGTCCGCCGCCCGCCACCACTGCTTGAGGGCCCCGCACTCTCACTCTACTCTCACGACATTCACCCGAACTTGCCTTACCTAGACACAATTCGCTGAGGAAGGGGGGGGAAAGGGGGAGTTTGTTGTCTTTTTCTCTTTTTGTTGACTTTGTGAGCCAGATAGGTGGATTTCAAGCCGGATTATACTCCGATGAATGTAAGGCGTTTACTGGCCTATTGTACTTAATGTTGAAAAGCAATAAAAGAAATTTAAACAAAAAAAAAAAAGTGTCCCGCAATGCTAAATTTAAATATATTCAATATATGGTCCTACATAGAGCTTACCTCACACCGCACCTCAACTGCATATTCCCAGAAGCACAGATCTGTTGCCCTAGGTGTAAGATGGAAGATGTGGACCTACTTCACATGTTATGGAACTGCCCAAACTTAAGGAGGTTCTGGTCCAAAATAGGGGATATACTGCAGGACATAACAGGTACCTCAGTCTGGGACACGGCGGAAAGCTGCCTCCTGAGACTACATCCCCACCCGAAAAATCAGAGAACACAATATAGATTCGCCGATATGGCTGTACTGTTGGCGAAATTGGCCATCACCATGATCTGGAAATCTTCCTTCCCTCCTCAGATATACACGTGGCATACGGAGTTGGTCCATTGGGGTGGGGGGGAGGGGGAGGCGGAAAGTGCTACCCTTCGACGGGAAGAACAAAGGGGGCAGCGTAAAATACCCATCTCTATGGAGTGGAACCAAATGCTGGAAACACTAAAGGCTATGGATCCGTTAGAACCTGTCAGTTCCCAACATATATAGGACCTTCCCCTTGCATAATAAAGAACCCGGATAATCCCATCTAAAAATATATTACTGCCCCAGGAAACCACACCTCATGTACACTTCAAGTAAAAGGTTGAAACCCGCAGGAGTATTATACAATAAATTATAAGCTAACCTATACAAGAGTGAGCCACATTGGGGGGGTGGGGGGTATGTTAAGATACGTTGGGGTAAATGACAGATCTGTAAACGAATGTCTTACTGCAAACTCATTTATAACCACATATGTATACAGTTGGTATGAATATGAGAAAAATGTGATTACAGAAGATAGAACATATTAATAATACCATGGAGGATGTATTCATACGCAGAACCCTGTCAACTGGCTACGACTATACTATCAAACGCTTACTGCCAACTGAAAAATGTAAGACTATAACTGTTTGTACTGATTATAATATTAAAACCAATAAAAATAAATACATTTTTTTTTTTTTAAGTATCTGTTGCAGGGAATAGTCAGACTTCTGGGTTAAGAAGGAGTACTTGTGTTACCAAAGTGCCTAAAAAAATACTCTGAGTGATGTCTGTGGTTTGGTGTTATTGGTACAGCCTTTTGCTTTGTAACATGTTTAAGCAGATGTTTGCAGTAAACAGTTTCTTATTCCCAATTTGAATTAAAGCCACCTGCCTTTCCATCACTTTGTATTTGTTTAAATATGTACTATCTTCATCATATTTCTTTTCTCGCTGCTGAACAGAAGACTGAGCTCAACCTATACAGTATAGAAACCATGCAGCTTTGTTATACTGTTAATCAGATTGAGTCAGACCTAAAATTGAATTTCGAATTTTGGCCCAGGGCCTAGATGCTCCAGTTCCTCCTAAACCCTATTGATATTACATGAGGCAAAAAACTACGTTATACCGGACATATTTAAAGATTCTCTGCATCTATGTGCCAGTCCCACAAGCCCATCTCGATTTAGTGGAAAAATAGCTCTGTAATTCTGTGCCAATCACCTGAGTCCATGAGGCACTAGAAGCAATAAGCTCCTAAAGTCTGAGATCATTTCTTGAATCTTTCAGTTTTGAAGGCAAGACCATACTTGAAGGAAACAAGCCACAGCCTGGTCCAAATACCCTCTTGTGGGAGGGGTAAAAGATACAGAAAGAGCACTGATCCGTTGTCATTTTGCCCTGGTCCTTCGTGCTACGTAGAACGGAAATGGACACAACCACGCTATACAATCATCACATTCAGGCCTTTAATATTGTACACAAAGAAAACCGGCGCAGCCACAGTCTTACATGACTCTCCTTGGGTCCTGCAGGTTATGCTGTAGGATAGCAGGCATATTTAAGTTTAGCATCCCCTTATTTGGGTCCTTCAAGGTGTACAAAGAGAGCAGGGCATGTTCTCCTTCGGCCAGCCATCTTATTGGAGTAAGTATTTGGTAGTGTGCAGAAAGAAAATAGATACCTTTTTGTACGCACATCGAAGTCTTATTTCAAGCAAGGCCTCACTCTACCGTGGCTTGACTTCACCTTGACCTTTAACGTTGTGCAAAAGATTGCAGAAGATCTCATACCAGAAAAAAGTCAAACCTGTGGAAAAAGCAGCCTTAAGCAGGCTAGGAGACAGGCCTTTGAAATAGCCCTTGAATCCCTCTTCATGGAAGATTTGTATAGCACAGTCCTGCAGACCTCGGTAGGTCCTCACCTGTGAAAAAATGGAGATACTACCACAATTAGTCAACATTTGCACAGCAAAACATACCACATTTACAGCCTATTAAACATAAGACCCACATAATTATAATTACATCAACCAACCTGTGCAATTCTCCCATATTAAAATATCACATTCAAACTTTATGAACCATTTTTCTCCTACATCTCCTTCTAAATAAACCACCAATGGGGTGGAATCTGAAGAGTTGCAATACGTGTTACATCTGTCAATTTAAAAATCAAGGTACGGTGCAGTAAAGAAATAGAAACATCCCAACACTACACCCAATAATATAAGACTAGTGCAATACACTACACCAAAAAGAGACATTGTCTACTCATAACTGATGCATCTCCTAGAGTGCCAATTACTGCTTATCCTACCAACACCGTCAGAGACATCCTCTATAGCCCTCATTAAATCTAAAGGTCAGTAGAGCATCAATTCAGTATATGAAGGCTAAAAAGAACCGATGTCCTGCTACATGCGCTGCATGATATTACTCTAGCATGACCTGGACAATGACTGATGTTCATGGTTGTCAGCATGTCTAAAACCCCCAACTCTGAATGCACAGCACCACTAAAGACATGATTATTAATTTATAAACTGCAAAATGGAAAAGCAGAACAGTTGGTCTTCTTGACCCTTGATCCATGGTAGGGCCCGTATAGCTCTGGTTCTAGACCGGAGCCGAGCAGCTTGCAACTATGGTTAACTGACGCTAGGCGTGGGAATCACTGATATTCTATGTGAGCTGCAACAAGTAGACTGATGCTAGATCTAAACTAGGGCACTTGCAGTATGTAGATCTCGGATGGTAGGCCTGAGATGGAACAGTACATCTTTGATGCTAGGTCTAAACTGACCAGGCTGGTTCTTTGGATCATGGACATTAGTATTGGTCTTGGTAACTAGGTCTGTTGATCTCCAATGCAAGGTCCGAGCTGGCACAGTGGATCTCTCACGCTCACCTGTCCAAAGGCTGCTCTGGCTTTTTCAAAGCCACCAACTTGCAGACGCTTTTTGAAGAGATCGAAGGGGTAGGTGAGCGTTTTGCTGAGGACACCAGCACAGCTGCCACAGACCAGGTTCCTAATACCACCTGAACCAAAAACAGGATTAGAGACAGTTAGATGGGAGAAGAGAGTAAAACAAATGGGAGGAGAGGAAAAGACAAGCAAGAATGGAATACAGATAAGGGACTGGAGTAAAGATGGGGAAATGGCAGGTGAGAGGAGATGTAAGAAGCATGGATGTTGATTCACCAAAATGCCAGGGTAGCAGATGTAACATCACTTGCCCTTTGACCCTATGATGACATCACAGGACATCAGGAGGTGAAGTCACAGGATCTTTGCACGTGATGACATACTGTCTAGTAAAAATACTATATAAATAAAAAGGGCATTTAATGCACTATTTAATTATAAAGTGAATTTACCTGTAGGTGTAAGGGCTTTAACATAGTTTAGTGTACACTACAGCCACTAAAAGAACGGTCTATAAAAGGTTTGGGTATTTTAGGGCATAAAGATATAGTCATTCCCCTTTTTATTTGTCTTGTGAAAATAGTATGCCCTTGGAAAGTACTTGAACTTAATCTAGAACTACATGCTACACTGAGGTCTGCGAAGAAGGTGCTAAGCCCATTAAGCTATGAGGAATACATCCTACATATATTCTTCTAGGTTTAAGTATGTAGCCAGACTTCACAAAGGCTGATTTGTAGGGCAAAAAACCCACTGTGAAATTAAGGAAGGGTTAATTAAACTTCCTCACACTGACATGTTGTAACAGTCCCTGATCCTTTTCCATAGCCACCCCACTAAACTACTACTCCTCCGCATCACCCCCTTCCAATTTGCTCACCTTTGTTCGGCATGATTAAGGTTCTTTCAGCTACTCTCACTTCCGTGTACACATGAACTCCCTTAACAAAGGCAGAATGCGAACAAAGCCATCTTAGGTTTCCGTTCCTGATTACTTCCCTTTGTCCAATATGGCAAGGGTCACAAGAGCAGTGTCAGGGATAGCCAAGAGCATGTCAAAAGTAACAGATGCTACCACTAGCCACCCATAAATGGTGTTCATGGAGTGAAGAGACTGAGGTAGAAGGGGATGTCAAAACTGGAAATAGCAGAGGGTAGGTGGGGAAGAACAGAGGGCAGGTAGGAATGGAGGCCGGTAGGAATGGGGGCCATGGCAAAAGATCAGAAAGGGAGAAAAGAGGAAGACAATGAGTGAAGAGGAGAAAGCATAACACACAAAGAGACTTATTTTGGAGAGAAAAAAATCACAATTCGAGACACTTTTAGTGGCATCACCAGAAAGATACACACGCTTTGACCTTCTAAAACTCCTCTGAGAGGACTAGGTTATTACTTTGTCGCGTTCATGTTACCTACGATATACTTTGACACATTTAATTTTTTCATACATCCCCTTTAAATAAAACAAACTCTTTGACACATATTTCTGAATAGTATCTTCACTTCATATTTAACTAACGTATGCAGATTTTCACCTTTTAAAAACAGTTTGTTCTCTTTCCTTTTATAAAAGAAGCATATGTTCGAGTTATTGATGACACATTAAGTGTCAGCACTGTGAGGTTTTAGGTGATGTTGAATAATGTTTTGTAGTAGAAAACTATAATGAGATAAGCTGTTGTCCAACAAAAGTCTAGGTGAAAATAAAGATGGCATGTTTCTTTTACAGGCCTAAGTACATGCTCATTGTTCAGGTTCATGCATATATTTGCAATATGTATATACTGCATCACAATGATTCATACACTACTTGCATATATTCATGAAGTAAGACATTTTATTTATATATCGTGCTTTTCGCCATAAAATAGTTAAGTGCAATTTAACCAGAGATACCAGCTTGCTCCACAACATTCCTCATGTTGTATAAATCCTGCAAGGTTGTCTGGGGCTTTTTTTGAATCAAGGCATGAATGACCTTTGTGTATTGAGATCTAGCCCGCTGACGCAAAAGGATAATGAAGTGTCGTGCACATGCATAGTTCTTCATTGTGTAGCAACTAATACTTCTTTAAAATTACGGCTCAAAACCAGGCATTCTAAAGGGTCTCCTGGTTTTATCTTGCTCATAAAGTTGCCAAGGCATACTATGTTCAGGTGTTGAAATTTAAATGTTAGAGAAACCAAGCTGAGTTGTGATTGTCCCCAATCATTGTTGCAAGTCCCAGATTGTTCCATTTAGGGTTGAATAATCAATCAATCAATCATAGCATTTGTAGAGCGCACTACATACCCGTGAGGGTCTCAAGGCGCTGGGGGGGGGGGGGAGGGAGGAGTGCTACTACTGCTCGAAGAGCCAGGTCTTGAGGAGTCTTCTGAATGTCAGCAGGTCTTGGGTCTGCCGTAGGTGGATGGGGAGGGTGTTCCAGGTTTTGGCGGCGAGGTGGGAGAAGGATCTGCCGCCGGAGGTCGCTCTTCGGATGCAGGGGATTGTGGCGAGGGCGAGGTCGGCGGAGCGAAGCTGGCGGGCGGGGGTGTAGAGGCTGAGTCGTCTGTTGAGGTACGCAGGTCCGGTATTGTGGAGTGCCTTGTGTGCGTGGGTGAGGAGCTTGAAGGTTATCCTCTTGTTGACGGGGAGCCAGTGCAGGTCTCTCAGGTGGGGAGTGATGTGGCTGCGGCGAGGGATGTCGAGGATCAGGCGTGCAGAGGCGTTCTGGATGCGTTGCAGCCGCTTCAGGAGTTTGGCAGAGGCTCCAGCGTAGAGGGCATTTCCGTAGTCCAGCCTGCTGCTGACGAGGGCCTGGGTGACCGTTCTTCTCGTTTCGGTGGGGATCCACTTGTAGATCTTGCGGAGCATGCGGAGGGTGTTGAAGCAGGAGGAAGAGACGGCGTTGACCTGCTTAGTCATGGAGAGGGTGGAGTCGAGGATGACCCCTAGGTTGCGTGCGTGGTCGGTGGGTGTTGGAGCTGTTCCCAGTGCGGTCGGCCACCAGGAGTCGTCCCAGGCCGAGGGGGTGGATCTGAGGATGAGGACCTCCGTCTTGTCCGAGTTCAGCTTCAGTCGGCTGTTCCTCATCCATTCGGCGACGGCCTTCATTCCTTCGTGGAGGTTGGTTTTGGCGGTGTGGGGGGTCCTTTGTGAGGGAGATGATGTTGAGGTCGTGCAGTCGGGCGACGTGGGCGAGTGGTGCCATGTAGATGTTAAACAGCGTTGGGCTGAGGGATGAGCCCTGGGGTACGCCGCAGATGATCTCGGTGGCTTTGGAGCGGAAGGGGGGGAGGCGGACGCTCTGTGTTCTGCCGGAGAGGAAGGAGGTGGTCCAGTCCAGGGCCTTCTCTTGGATCCCGGCGTCGTGGAGGCGTGTGCGTAGTGTGTGGTGGCATACCGTGTCGAAGGCGGCTGACAGGTCCAGGAGGATGAGGGGCGCGGTCTCTCCGTTGTCTAGCAGGGTCTGATGTCATCGGTGGCGGCGATGAGGGCAGTTTCGGTGCTGTGGTTGCTGCGAAACCCGGACTGGGACCGGTCCAAGATGCTGTTCTCCTCGAGGTAGCGGGTCAGTTGTTTGTGGACGGGCTTCTGGATGACCTTCGCCGGGAACGGGAGCAGGGAGATGGGCCTGACGTTCTTGAGGTCCTTGGGGTCCGCCTTGGGTTTCTGGAGTAAGGCGTTGATCTCGGCGTGCTTCCAGCTTTCCGGGAAGGTTGCTGTCTCGAAGGAGATGTTGATGGCTTTCCGGAGATGGGGTGCGATGGCGGTGCTGGCTTTGTTGAAGATGTGGTGTGGGCATGGGTCTGACGGAGATCCGGAGTGGATGGTGTTCATGATCTTGATGGTGTCGTCGTTTATGTTGGTCCAGGAGAGCAGGCGGTTGGTGCGGATGTTGGTCGTGGGGGCGGAGGTCTCAGTGGTTGTCGGGGCGATCGTGGGTTTGAAGCTGTCGTGGATGTCAGCGATCTTGCGATGGAAGAAGGTGGCCAGCGAGTTGCACAGGTCTTGCGAAGGTGGGATGTCGTTGGTGTTGGAGCTGGGGTTGGAGAGTTCCTTCACGATGTTGAAGAGCTCTTTGCTGTTATGTGCGTTGTTTTCTAGGCGGTCTTTGAAGGAGGCCCTTTTGGCGGATCTGATGAGGTGATGGTGTCTGCGGGTGGCGTTCTTGTGGGCTGCGTAGCTGTCCGGTGTTTGTTCATGGTGCCAGTTCTTCTCTAGCTTTCGGCAGGTTTGCTTGGAGGCCCGGAGGTCTTCAGTGAACCAGCTGGCTTTCTTGCTGGTGTGGCTGTTGGAGGGTTTCTTGAGCGGGGCGAGGGTGTTGGCGCAGTCGTCGATCCACTGTCTGAGGTTGCGGGCGGCGGTGTCGGGGGGGGGGTCGGCGGGTGGGCTCCGGGCGAGGGTGGTGGTTAGCTGGTCTTCGGTGACTTTGCTCCAGCATCGGCGAGGTATCTGTTGGGTGCGGTGGTGCGTGGGGGCTTTCTGGAAGGTGAAGTGGATGCAGCGATGGTCGGTCCAGTGGAGTTCGGTGGTGTGGCTGAAGGTGACGTGGGAGCTTGCGGAGAAGATGGGGTCAAGCGTGTGGCCGGCGGAGTGGGTGGGTGTTGTGATGAGTCCGAGGTTGGCGAGGTTGTCGATCAGGGTGGTAGAGTTGGTGTCGTCATTGTTCTCGAGGTGGAAGTTCAGGTCTTCGAGGAGGATGTAGTCCGTGGAGGCGAGGGCGTGTGGGCTGACGAAGTCGGCGATGGAGTCGCTGAACTGTGGTCGGGGACCTGGGGAGGGGGTCTGTAGACGAGGGTTCCTCTGAGGGTGGTGTTGGGGTCGGTGTGGATCTGCAAGTCCAGGTGTTCGGCGGTGCTGAGGGTGTCGTCGTTGTTGGTCGAGACTCTGAGAGTGTTCCTGTGGACAATGGCGATTCCTCCTCCTACTCCGTTGGTGCGGTCCCTGCGGGAGATCTTGTAGCCTTCCGGGATGGCAATGGCGATGTCGGGTGCCGAGGAGGGGTTCAGCCAGGTCTCCGTCAGGAATGCGACGTCAGGGGAGGTTGAGTCAAGTAGGTCCCAGAGTTCAACGGCGTGTTTGCGGGCGGAGCGGGTGTTGAGAAGAATGCAACTGAGGTAGTTGGGTTCGTTCCTGGTCGGCGGGTTGGCGAGCTGGTGAAGCTGCAGTTCCGGCAGGAGAAGGGTCCTTGGGTGCGCTTCGGGGCGGCCAGGAAGCAGGTGCGCGATTGTCGTCCGGCATTGAGTGCGTGGAGGTTGCTGGAGTCGTAGCGGAGCCGGGCGTTGTGGCGTTTGCGGTGGCCAGGGGTTCTGGCGCTGGGCGCGGTCCAGGCACGGACGGGCGCAGACAGGCTTGCCTTAGGGAGGTGGGAGGGAGGAGCAGCTGGGAGGCGGGAGGCAGGGCAGGGCAGGGGCAGCGAATGGGCGGTCAGGGGGGCGGGGCCGCAGGGGACGCAGCGGGAGCGGTGAGGGGCGACGAAGGGAGCGGAGGGCAAAACGTGCAGAGAAACACGGGGCAACAGGGGAACAGAAGGCAAAAAACGGGCTCACAATCACGGGGGCAACGAAGGGAACAGAAGGCAAAACGGGCTCACAATCACGGGGGCCACGAAGGGAACAGAAGGCAAAACGGGCTCACAATCACGGGGGCAACGAAGGGAACAGAAGGCAAAACGGGCTCACAATCACGGGGCCCACGAAGGGAACAGAAGGCAAAACGGGCTCACAATCACGGGGGCAACGAAGGGAACAGAAGGCAAAACGGGCTCACAATCACGGGGGCCACGAAGGCAAAACGGGCTCACAATCACGGGGGCAACGAAGGGAACAGAAGGCAAAACGGGCTCACAATCACGGGGGCAACGAGGGGAACAGAAGGCAAAACGGGCTCACAATCACGGGGGCCACGAAGGGAACAGAAGGCAAAACGGGCAGAGAAACACAGGGACAGCGAGGGGAACAGAAGGAAAAAGAGGGCACAGACCAATACAGGCACCGGGGGGAAACAGACAACAGCAGTCACAGACACCAAGATAACAATAAAGGCAAACAATAAGATACAAACCTACGGCCTACCACTGGCCACCAGGGATAAGGCGCAGGTGTTAGCCTGCGGGTGGAGGAGGGCCTCGAACTTCCTCAGCAGCGGCAGCTGGGGTAAGGACACACAGGCGGTGCTGTGCGGAGGGGGAGCGACCTACCTAGCAGGGTCAAGGGTCGCTCTCCTCACCGCGCAGCGGCCGCCATATATGGGGAGGTGGGAGGGAGGAGCAGCTGGGAGGCGGGAGGCAGGGCAGGGGCAGCGAATGGGCGGTCAGGCGGGCGGGGCCGCAGGGGACGCAGCGGCTAGAGCGGGAGCGGTGAGGGGCGACGAAGGGAGCGGAGGGCAAAACGGGCAGAGAAACACGGGGCAACAGGGGAACAGAAGGCAAAAAACAAGCTCACAATCACGGGGGCAACGAAGGGAACAGAAGGCAAAACGGGCTCACAATCACGGGGGCCACAAAGGGAACAGAAGGCAAAAGGGGCTCACAATCACGGGGGCAACGAAGGGAACAGAAGGCAAAACGGGCTCACAATCACGGGGGCAATGAGGGGAACAGAAGGCAAAACGGGCTCACAATCACGGGGGCAACGAAGGGAACAGAAGGCAAAACGGGCAGGGAAACACGGGGACAGGGAGGGGAACAGAAGGCAAAACGGGCAGGGACACACGGGGACAGCGAGGGGAACAGAAGGAAAAAGAGGGCACAGACCAATACAGGTACCGGGGGAAAACAGACAACAGCAGTCACAGACACCAAGATAACAATAAAGGCAAACAATAAGATACAAACCTACGGCCTACCACTGGCCACCAGGGATGAGGCGCAGGTGGTAGCCTGCGGGTGGAGGAGGGCCTCGAACTTCCTCAGCAGCGGCAGCTGGGGTAAGGACACACAGGCGGTGCTGTGCGGAGGGGGAGCGACCTACCTAGCAGGGTCAAGGGTCAATAATGCCTGCAAAGGAGTGAATAGGCCTTCCTGTCTTATATGATTTTAGAACTGATCCTGCCAGAGTTGGACAATAAATCACTATTGTAGCATATCTCGTGGCTTAAAGATGTGGGGCAGAAGATGTGTGGACAGAGAGAAGGAGGCTCCAAGTCTTTCTGGTTCTCCTTGGGTATAGCTGGATTCCTGCTAGCTGCTGCTCTTCTGGATCCTGTCCAGGCTGAGCTGACCATTCCTGAGTAATCCTGCTCCATCTGCTGGGGACCCAAACAGGGGGCTGTTTAGTTTGTTGCCCTCTGAAATAATTTGTGTCCCGACTAAAGCTCTTAGGACAAGAAATCACAATTTCAAACCACACACAAGGGATAGACAATCAAAATTAGAAATGAAAGATATATGCTATTCTTGCGTGTCAGAACGTTTTGAGAAGATATTTTGTTAATGTATGCTTTCTAAAAAATTCTTTATTTAAGCATTTTCCAACAAAACATTCATCATAACAAGAATTGCATGCTCTTGTCCCATTCCCCAAGTGAGCCTTGCGTGCTCCGCTGCCCACCACACCCCCTACAGTACTGTAATATGGGGACTGCATCATACAAAGGCAGCCTGTAAACAGACGATCTCACAGGCGCCCTCAATCAGTTCAACTGGCAGGTGTGTCCATAATGCCCGCAAAGTGAGTTACATACAGATCTAGCCCGACTCTCTCGTATTCTCAGCGAATGTTTGCAGTATCGTACCCCATGTTTCCAGGTCATCCTTTCTAACCATATGAATCATGATCTCCTTTGCTAGATACCATTCTATTGTTTCTCGTGTCCGCTACTTAATACTTGGACATCTGCTACCCATCCAACATTCCAACGTATAGCTATGCGCCTTTTGGCCAATACCAATGCCAGTTGTACAAACTTGTAATGCAATTGTTTCTTTTGCACACTGTCAATGATGCCCAATGGGCAGTGTTTAGGAGAGACCACACCTGAATCCCCGTCCCCCTCTTATTTTCATGCAAATCATAGTCCAGTACGTCTTTACATCTGGCAAGTTCCACCCCATATGCACAAAAGAGGCACCATGTTCCCCACAACGTGGGCAAGTCACAGATGTAATAGGATAGATTTTACTCAGCGCTATGGGGGCCAAGTATGTGCGATGCAAGAAGTTAAAGTAAATTAATTTGAACCTGGCATTTCCCCCGATACCTTTCTGACCAGTTCACTTGCCACCTCCCATTCTTTGTCAGTAAGTGGTTCTTCCAGATCAGCATCCCATGAGCATCTAGCCTTATAGGGAGGCTTGAGTCTATCAAACTTCATGGCTCAGTACAGTAATGTGATCAGGTGCCGGCCCTCTCCGTAGCGAAGGATACCATCCAACAGAGAGGATATGGGTGGGGTCTTAGGGAATCCCGCCCAAATCTCCCACGCCGTGCTGGCCAGTTTAGCGTATAGAAGAAATTGTCCAGGTCCAAACCAAAAGGCCTCACAGGCTTCCTGAAAGGTAAGAAATGTCTCCCCAGGGTATAAATCACCAAGGGTCTGGTAGCTCCCCCCCCTGCCACCCGCCATCGCCATGATGCCACCGACACAACAGAATCACTGTAAATCCCATATGGTCAATTCTCTGGCAAAAAGTGCATGTCTGATCAAAAATCAACAACTCTCTCCCAAAGTGTCGCAGTCTAGCGTACCACATAAGGATACATAAATTCCAGACCGCCACACCTCAAGAGCAGAACCGGGATGGTCTTCAACCCGTATGTTCCCCGCAGTAGACGCTTCTCCCAGCCCTCCTCAGTTAACCACTTGGCCGCATGTTACATACGAACCACGTAATAATATAGTTCCAAGTTAGGGAGGCCAAAGCCACCCGACTCCTGATCCATTACTAAGACATCCAGTGCCACGCTATTGTACCTCTCTGCCCACACCAAGGATACCAAAACGCTATGTAGCTGCTTAAAGACTGAAGTCCTTAGAGGGGATAGTGAATTCTAGAGGTGGTACAAGCAGCGTGGCAGAAGGATCATCTTTGCGATGGTTCTGCACCCCGCCATGGATAACGGAGGAGTTCAAACCCTCCATGACTCGTCCCATATTGTTTTTCAGCAGTCTGCGCAAGCTAGATGCCCAGGTAACCAAAGCTATCCAGCTCCTAGAGTAATCCCAGATCAGGGAGTTGGGTCTTTTGAGCAAATCGCCAACCCGCCCAGGGGAAATATTAAGCTTTTACAGTAGTTGACACGAAGGCAAGATACTCTCCCAAACTCCCCCCGTAGGCGCATCAACCATGGAAGTTGAGGAGCCCTAAGATAGAAGAGAGCATCATCTGAGTACAGACACACTACATGTGTTGTGTCCCCCACCGTAATTCCTCAGTCATGGAGCGCTCTCCGAAGCAGGATGGCGAGTGGCTCTAAGGCAAGAGCAAACAACAAGGGCAATAGAGGGCAACCCTGTCTGATGCCTCGCTCCACGTTGCATTGCCTTAAAATTATCCCTACAGATTTAACGGGTGCCGTAGGTTTCATGTACAGCAACCAGACCCATCTGCAAAAAAACTGGACCAAAACCAATTGATTGAACAATTCCAACATATACTCCCAGCTTAATGTGTCAAAAGCCTTCTCTAGGTCTACTGCAACCAGTGAGAGCTCCTCAGGATTATTGACAGCCGAGTGCTTTACATGACAGAGCCTCCATATATTCATAGAAGTACTCCGGCCTGGAATAAGCCCACACTGATCCTCATGGACTAGCTGGCCCACTGTGCCATGAAGGTTGGCCAGAACTTGGCACAGGAGCTTGACGTCTGAGTTGATCATAGAGTGCGATAGGATGAGAGATCAGTCCAGGTCCCGTCTGGCTTAGGAAGCATAGATATCAGGCCCTTTCGCATGACTGTTAGAAGGATCCCTTTTTTCCTCGCCTCCTGAAACAAATCCAAGAATTTTGCATCAGATGAGGTGAAAAAGTCTGATAGAACTCAGTCAGAAATCCATTGTTTCCAGTAGTTTGTCTCCTAGACAGGGATGCCAATGCTGCCCGAAGCTTCTCTAGAGTTAAAACTGCCTTAAGCTCTTCCATCACCCCGTGCGGCACTCTGAGCAGATCCAGCCCTGACAGGAGGGCCTGTATAGTGTCACGTGCACCACTGTTCATTCTACGATATACAACCTGTAGGTGAACCCTGAAGGTGTTTTCTATGTCCCATTGTGTCACCACCGCAGTACCATCTGGACGATCCAAGGAGCACACAGCAGGAGACTATCTCCCGCTTTAATAACCAAGCAAGCAGTTTACTAGGCGTGTCTCTCTCCCTGTGCAGTCTCTGCCTGTAAGCCTTGTGTGTCATTTTGTCGAGTCTGTCCCATGTTATAGCCAAGGCACGCCTCAAGCACCTCCAAATGAGCTTCCGGATCGCCAATTCTCATTGTTGGGCCTCAGCCAGTGTAGTCTCCTGGTCCATCAGCTCCCCCTGTAATTGCTTCCTTACCCCGTATATCTTACCCAGACATACACCCCTCATCACCGCCTTCATAGCCTCTCATTCAGTCGCTCTTTGAGACGTAGATCCCCAACTGTCTGCCATATACGACTCCAGTGCCGTGGTGAGGTCCCCTAAACACACCACATCTTGAAGCATATCCGTCTGCATCTGCCAAAAGGTATTGGGTCCTGCTGCTGCTCCCCAAGTACACTCTAGGTGCAATAGGGAATGGTCTCAGGGAAATCGACCTAGATATCAGATAGAAACACATTTGTGACGTCCCACCCCAACAATCAAGACACAGTCCAGTGTACTATAAGTGTTGTGCATCCGGGAGTGGGATGAATATTCCCTGGAGGTGGGATTGAGGGCCCTACAAATATCTACAAGGCCCAAATTGGACATTACTGTGGCTAGTGCCCCTTTCATTCCTGACTTAGTGTAGTGTGGAGCTCTGTCCATCTCCCCATCTAGGAAACAGTTAAAATCTCCCGCCCAGTATACAGGGACCCCAACATAGCCCACAACAGAGTCCTGCATGCTGTAATAAAAGTCTTTTTGATCAAGGTTTGGAGCATAAGAATTCAGTATACAAACTTCCTGACCATCCAGCATTCCATGGAGCAGAATATACCGACCTTCAACATACGCCTGCATGTAGCAAAGGCAAAATGGTATCCCCAAGGCCATCCATTTGGCCACCCCCCTGGCATAAGCTGAATAAGTGGCTGAGTACATTTGTCCCCTCCATCTTTTCGCCACTTTGAGGCACTCTGTATTCGTAAGATGGGTTTCTTGCAAGCATGTAACAGCTATCCTGTTGTGTTTTAGGAATGCCAAGACCCTGTGTCGCTTTGTGTAGTTATTAAGACCCCGAACATTCCATGCAAGTAGTTGATATTTGCCTATCATGGTGGCCTAAGTGTAAGTGAATGTACGGCAACAGCCGCTCGCAGCAGGACAAGAGCACAAGCCAACATTGACCCACCCCAGAGAGTGAGGCCACACAACTCCACACGTGAATCAACACAGCCAAAAGCATGCCAGCAAGAAGAAATGCGTTACTTACCTGTAACTGCAGTTATCCAGTATTGGTATCTTTCATAGATTCACATGCCTGAATCATTCCCCGTCGTCGAGATGGGAGTCCCCGGTAAATTAGAAAAGTAATGTCTTATTAGACATAGAAAATAATAGGCCTAATGCCTCTCATTAGTAACATATCCAGGTCCTTTTGTGAAAAGGACCAAACTCTAAAACCACAGCCAATCAGCTGTCACCACCCTTTGGAACCTCCCTGGCAGGAGCTCTGGTCCCTCAGATTTTCGTAAGCGGAGTGCTATATAACAGTACTACTGAGAGAACCAAGAGAGCCTTTCCAAGGGAGGTGGGTGGGTTGCATGTGAATCTATGAAAGATACCAATACTGGATAACTGCAGTTACAGGTAAGTAACGCATTTCTTATCCAGTATTAGGGTATCTTTCATAGATTCACATGCCTGAATCAGAGTAGCAAGCAATAGTGAGCACATTTCTTTTCCCCAAAAGGGTATACATGCATCAGTTGAGAAAAAACCACATCTGTACATACTCTGTACAAGTTAATATACCAATGATATAGTGCAGATTAATAACCAGTCATGATGGTAACATAGAAATGTGCGGTAATATAAAGGTTGGTGGGAAGGAAGAAAGGCTCACCTCTATTGAAATAGATGACGTAGCACCGCCTGTCCAACTGCAGCGTCCTTCGTCAGTTCTGAATCTAAGCAGTAATGCTTGGTAAATGTGTGCGGCGTCTTCCATGTTGCTGCTCTGCAAATGTCCACAATAGGGACGCCCGCAAACAATGCCATGGAAATAGAGACTGCCCTGGTGGAATGGGCACGAATCGTCGTTTGTAAGGGCTGACCAGCCTGCTGGTGGCATAGAGTGATAGCGCTAGAGATCCACCTAGAGATACTTTGCTTCGAAAGGGGGAAACCCATTCCTAGGTACACTGTAGGCCACGAAAAGTTGGTTGGACTTTTGGAATGGTTTTGTCCTCTGAAGGTAGAATGTAAGGCATCGCTTTAGATCCAAGGAATGAAGAGCCTTCTCCGCTGGTGTCGGAGGATTTGGAAAGAAGGTCTTCAAAACAATGGGTTCGTTAAGATGGAAGTGCGATGGCACTTTAGGTATAAACTTCGGGTTAGTTCGAAGAATTACCCTATCGTCCTTAAATTGCATAAATGGATGCTGTATTGTAAAAGCGTGAAGCTCACCGACTCGTCTCGCTGAAGCAAGGGCTAGCAGAAGTGCAGTTTTCCAGGAGAGGAACTTGAGGTCCACCTTGTGTATTGGCTCAAAAGGGTGCCTCATAAGCTGGGCTAGAATTGTATTAAGCTGCCATGTTGGAGGAGGAAGCTTTACTGGAGGGAAAGTCCGGAAAAGACCCTTGAGGAATTGTTTTATGAGTCTATTGGACCAAAGAGAAGGGCCTGTGGAGGATCTTCTGAAACGGGATATCGCTGCCAGATGAACTCTGATGGAAGCGTGAGCGAGGCCCGAATTTGCTAGATGAAGGAGGTATGGTAAAATCTCCTCGGGCGAGGACTTGAAGGGATGCACTTCAGCAGATGCACACCATATACAGAACCTTTTCCATTTGAGAGAATATGTTCTGCTTGTACTGTCCGCTACTGCTCGAGACAGAATCGCCCTACAGTCCGGAGGAATATTCATAGTTTGGAACTCGTATTCAGGAGCCAGGCCGATAATCTGAGCGAGGCCGGGTCCGGATGCTGTATTTGCCCGCGATCCATTGTGAGAAGAGACGAAATGGCTTCAATGGAATTGGAGGCTGCTGGGATAGGAGATGTAGTTCTGTAAACCAATGTTGGCGAGGCCATGCTGGTGCTATTAAAATCAGTGTGCAGGGCTCTGCCTTCATCTTCTTCAGGACTCTGGGAAGCAGTGGAATCGGCGGAAAGGCGTAAGCAAAGACGTCGAACCACGCTATTGAAAATGCATTCCCCAGAGATCCCTGTTGGGGATGCCAGCTTGCGAAGCGTTGGCATTTGGCGTTGAGTCGTGAAGCGAACAGGTCGAGATTTGGTTCGCCCCATTGACAGAAAATGCGGCCGAGAATACCCTGGTGTAATTCCCACTCGTGGCAGGAGGTTTGTAGCCTGCTCAGCGAATCTGCCAATGTATTTTCCTTTCCCGGAACATATTCGGCCTTCAGAGAGATTTTGTGCTGAAGCGCCTAGTTCCAAATTTTTTGCGATTCTCGAGATAACGAGAGAGAACGAGTCCCTCCCTGCTTGTTCACGGAGTGCATCGTTGTGGTGTTGTCCGTTTTGACGAGCACTAGAGAACCTGCTATTCTGGGAAGAAAAGCCCAAAGGGCTAGATAAACAGCTCTGAGCTCTAGGAGGTTTATGTGCAAAGTCCTTTCCATTATTGACCACTTCCCTCTGATTTGAAGCTCCTGGAGAAAGGCTCCCCAACCTTCCAGGGATGCGTCCGTAGTGATGAGCTGAGGAGACGCTTGAGGTAGGAAAGACAGGCCTTGTGACAGGTTCTGTGGACGAGTCCACCAGTGTAAAGCTGTGATTATCTGAGGAGTGACTTGTATGATGTCGTCGAAAGACCCCTCCACTTGAATCCACTGAGTGGCAAGAGCCTCCTGGAGAGGACGCATATGGAGGCGACAATGTGGAATGAGTAGGATGCAAGAGGACATCATTCCCAGGAGGGACTTGAATAGCCGAACAGAAAGACTTTCTTTGTTTTATTCGGTCTGCCAAATGTGAGAGCTTGTGCTGTCGTTCCTGTGTTGGGTAAGCATGCTTGCGGACAGTATCCAAAACGGCTCTCAAAAATGTGATCCTTTGAGAAGGTTGAAGCATTGACTTTTCTGCATTGAGGGTGAGACCCAATTGCTCGAAAAGTTTCAGACAAGCGCTGGAAGATTGCCTCGCGCCTTGAAGAGATGGTGCTTTGACGGGCCAGTCGTCGAGATATGGAAACACTTGATGATGCTGCTGTCTGAGGTACGCAGCGACTGGTGACAGACATTTTGTGAATATGCGTGGAGCTGACCTGAGCCCAAACGGCAGAACTCGAAATGATGACGTCGCTGCCAGTACTTAGACGCCGCCCAAATGCGCGCTGACGTCAGTTCTGTACACGACTTTCCGCGCCAGGAACGCAGAGCCATGCAAGAAGCTGACATTGGTGTCTGAAAAAATACTAGGGCCCTGAAAGGGATGTCCTTAACCCTAGAAATCAGTTCGCAGAACGGGGAGGATGGTTGGGCGGTAGGAATCTGTCACTAACTACTGTCTCTTACAGATATATCGTTACACAAGTTAGTAACTTGTGCATCTGAAAGAGACACGTTAGTGACAGATTCCTTACCTTAGAATAGATACCCCAGCAATACCAATACACATGGGTCCCCTGGCCCAGGCGTGATAGGGTTGTACTCAGCCACTATCCTCAGCAGTGGCTGAGGATAGTGGCTGTGAAACCACCAGTAATCCCCACCACCTAGTCCGCTTGGTTGAGTCCACTCCTGGACCCCCCAGACCAGAAGAGACAAGGTTAGTCTTTGCTACCGATCTCATCATGTCTGACGCACCAACGTTATCCTTGCCCTCCTCGCGGGATGGCACCAAACTGGATGCCACCAACACTGCCCTCCTCTCCCCTCCTTCATACAAAGCGGATCGCTTAGATCCCCCTCACCCACTGTCCTCCTCGATATCTGAGGGAACCCTTACACCCGCTACACTCATCCCGCCCATCCAATCACAGAACTCAGTGACCTTTCCCCAACTTCACGAGGAAGCCATCAGGTTGCCTAACCTCTTTACCACTCCACCCATGGACATGGATCCCACATTAAACTTCCCGGTTCAGCCTCACGCATTGACCCCTATTGAAGTTATTCCCAAGCAAATGGAGAACGTGATCTTGCATATAGAACATACTGGCGGATCACCCTCCATAATGGATCATACACCCATACCTAATGTAGATATCCCCAAGCAATTGGAGACCATGCATAATGACTCTACGGGCGGATCGCCCTCCATAACCGATCATACGCCCACACCTACTACCAACTTTCCCAATTCCGTCTGGATCAATCAACTTAATGAGTTAGCTACTGGCCTATCCCATCTTAAGGACGAAATACATAACCTTTCTATTATCACGAAAGATCTTCTTATCTTACACAGAGCCACCAACGACACCGTGAATCAAATCAGTCGCCAAACGAGAAACTGCATCCCCACGAATGCTCACACTGACAACACTAGTCAGTATAACCAAAGCAACGTCCAATCTAGTAGACGCATATCCAAGTTCACACTCCCCATAAACACTAATCTGGGTAATTTACCCTCCCCTTCGTGGCCTAGGAGGTCAAGCGATGAATTATCAGACAGAGACATAGACGACCTCCTCACATCCTATGCCCGGGATACTGACAATAGTAAGTCCCATTGTGACACTATTCAAACCATTGTAACCAATCCCCTCAGAGAACCGACTCTCAATAACAGATCTGTAAATAGAGATAACCTCACAAATATCAACTTAGAACAGATTACTTTAAACCACTTGATTAACAAGTTGAAGTGTGGGCTCATTAATTGCAGATCTGCTAGCAAACATGCTACTGATATATTCAATCTCATTGTAGAGAATGATTTAGACATTATGGTCCTCACAGAAACTTGGTTAAATAGCTCCTCCTCACCCATTCTCGACTTACTGGTTCCTCCTTCCCATGATCTAATCCAACTTGATAGAATCTGGAAACTAGGGGGAGGGGTAGCCTGCATTTATCGTAACTCAATATCAGTCAAGCAAGCGGACTCCATCGGGCTATCCTCCTGTGATTATCTCTGCATTAATATCTCGGATGCTAAACGCATCGCCAGCAAGCTACACATATTCTACCACCCCCCAGGCGATAACTTGAGTTGTATCGACGAGATAATGGAGATCATGGCATCCAATGCCAACTCACTAGTTCCTCATATTTTCTTGGGTGACTTCAACCTCCATTGGAACAATGCAAACGATCATATTGTAGGCTGTCTTAAAGAGTTTCTGTCAGAACAGGAGCTATCTCAATTCTGTGACAGGCCAACGCATAACAAGGGAGAGACATTGGACCTCATCATTGCAAAATCAAACATCGTCCTACTAGAATCCATCACCCCATGCGATTGGTCTGATCATTATTGCATCCTCTTCTCCATCAATATCGAAGTTACTCATAAAAGGGGCCAACACTCAAAAACAAGGCAATGGAAACGGAACTTACAAAATATCAACCCCATCTCCTTGGTAACCCGTTGCAACTCCGCTCTGACCCTCATGACGGACATGACTGATGTACATGACCTCACAACCTTCTACAATGCCACGTTACTCAAAATCCTGGACTCTATAGCGCCCCTCCAGGAAAAAAACGTCTCCTCTAAGATTTCCAAGCCTTGGTTCAATGATGGCCTGAACTCGGAGCGTAGACATCTAAGAGTTGCAGAGCGTCTATGGAAATCGGCTCCTACCACTGATAACCTTGTGCACCTTAGAAGGTTAAGGAATTCTTACAATAGGAAGATTCTTAAGGCAAAGGCAGACTTTTTCAGAACTCAGCTGAACCAAGCTATCAACCGGCCAAAAAAACTCTTTGAAATCGTCAAGCATCAATCATGCAATACAACTAACTCTAGGGAATTAAATGACCTGGCCACACCTACCTGTGACGTGCTTGCCAATTTCTTCCACGAAAAGACTAAGACCATTGAGCTAGACATCCAATCCAAGATGGCCCTCCCGCAAACTTTGATCCAAGATCCTAAATGGGGCGCTCTATTCGAAGTACATTTTAATAATCCAGGGGAAGTCACAAAAAACAATGCCTCTTGGCACACCTTCTCGCCAATCTCTCAACAAATTATCGACAACACTCTTCAAGCAATCAACCCCTCCAATCATTTCTCTGACCCCCCTGCCTCCTGCCCTGTTCAAAAATTTAAAAATATCTATCCTACCATTATGGGCTAAAATTGTAAACGCCTCCCTGAGTCAAGGTGTCATTCCGGACTGCCTTAAAATAGGGCAGATCACACCTATACTAAAGAAAGCTGATGCCTCTCCATCTGATCTAAACAACTACCGTCCTATAACCAACATCCCCACTTTGGCGAAACTATTGGAGAAATGTGTACAAATTCAATTAAGCAACCACATTGAGAATTACAACCTCTTAGACAGTCACCAATCGGGCTTCCGCCGAGGACACAGCACAGAATCTGCACTCACACACATTATGGATGATATACTAAAAATGCTTGACCGCAATGAATCATGCCTATTTATACTTCTTGATCTGTCCTCCGCCTTCGATACGGTCAAGCATGACAACCTTCTGTCCCTATTGGAACGTAGGATGGGCCTCTCGGGCACAGTGTTGCAATGGTTCTCCTCCTTCCTGAATAACAGAACTCAAAGAATCAAGATGAAGAATTCACTCTCGCAACCTTCTATGGTCACACTTGGTGTTCCGCAGGGATCTGCCCTATCACCCATTCTTTTCAACCTCCTAATTTAGCCTTTGGCGAACGCACTGAAATCTGCGAACATTCTATATCACCTGTACGCGGATGACACCCAGTTGTATCTGAAAATCACCTCGCCAGATGACTTCATTGCCCTCAACACTATTCTTCTGAACACGCAAAGCTGGCTCACTAACAACCACCTCATGTTGAATACCAAAAAAACGGAATTCATTCTCATCTCGTCACCAAGCCACACACCAAAGCTAGACCTATGGTTAAAACACCTAACCTCCTTTGACTGTGTCCCCCTCATCATTGACTCAGCAAAATCCCTAGGAATCTCCATAGACAAACATCTGAATATGCAGTCGCACATCTCTATGGCCACCAAGGGAGCTAATCACAAGATGAGTATATTAAGGAAACTCAAACCCTTCCTCCCTCAGGCAGATCTAAAAACGGCAGTACAAGCCCTAGTGCTACCAAGATTAGACTACGGAAGCACCACCCTCTGTGGTCTCCCCAAATACAAGTTGGCTCCGCTGAGAGCAGCACTGAATGCTGCGGCTAGACTGGTATCAGGAACCAAAAGAAATAGTCACATCTCACCAACCCTGAAAGCACTGAATTGGCTGCCTTACGAGGCAAGAATACACCTTAAAGTGGCCTGCATGACGCACAAAGCAATTCACAACAATACACCCAGTTACTTGGCTCTAAAGCTGGAAAGGTCTGGAGGCTGCAGACAACTACAAAGTGCGAGCACTTTCCTTCTGAAACCTCAAAGCTTCCATTAGAGGAGAACTGGTTGTAGAGCTTTCTCAGGGATTGCACCAAAGATTTGGAACTCTTTACCCCCACTAGTGCGTGGAATGACTTCCTTTACCGCATTCAAAAAGGAAGTAAAAAGACTACTAATGAAGAAATTCATGTCCTAAGTTTTAATTATAGGATGTCACCGAGTCATCTCTAAGATCTGAATAACATTGCCTATCTCAGATGGATTGGACGAGTCTACTGTATGTAAGACTTATATCACAGCCCTTTTTTTTTCTCTCAATAATGGTATGTAGTGTAAAGCTTAGTTGGCTGTGGGTTCCCTTGGTCATCTATACATTTTATATCCACTATGAATTGATTGAGGCTATAATTTGTATGTTTGCTAGCACAATCACCTAAAGTTCATTACCTGTCTATTGTACAACGTCCTGCAGAATCAAGGTCCTCTATGTTTGTTTATTCATATTTTTTATATTTCTTTTGTACAAATTGACACATTTGAATGCGTGTATACCACCTCAACCATTTATGTTCTTATACTGTAAAGCGCTCCGATACCCTCGTGGGTCACGTTCGCGCTATATAAAACTTTATAAATAAATAAACCCCGGTGGTGGGTCTGCGAACAGATTCAGACAAGGAAGTCCCGGAGGACAGAGCGGCCAAAGAAGCCGTCCCTCTGACCTGGCTGTCAAGGCAGTAATGCTTGGTAAACGTGTGCAGCGAGGCCCACGTAGCTGCCTGACATATATCCTGTAGCGGAACACCACGGCCTAAAGCCGTGGTAGCAGCTGTTGCCCTGGTAGAATGGGCACGTAGCCCAACAGGGGGCTCCTTCTTAGCCAAAGAATAGCAGGCTTTGATACACAAGATTACCCAGCGGGAGATGGTCCTCTTGTGTACCGCCCGACCTTTTTTGGCGCCCACGTAGCCAACAAAGAGCTGGTCATCCACCCGGAACTGTTGTGTGCGGTTGAGGTAAAAGGAAAGCGCACGTTTTGGGTCCAGACAGTGGAGCCTCTCTTCCTCTCTGGAAGGATGCGGAGGCGGAAAGAAGGTGGGCAAAGTGATGGTCTGCCCAATGTGGAAGGCAGTAACCACCTTTGGCAAGAAGGACGGACGCGTCCTAAGAACAACCTTGTCTGGATGGACAGACAGAAAGGGGGGTTTGCACGAAAGAGCCTGGAGCTCACTCACCCGCCGAGCGGAGGGGATGGCCACCAGAAAGGCTGTCTTCAGAGTGAGAAGACGAAGAGGACAGTTATGTAGAGGCTCAAAGGGAGCGCACATTAAAAAGGTAAGAACCAAGTTCAAGTCCCACTGAGGCATTATAAACGGAACAGGAGGGAAGAGGTGTGTAATGCCTTTAAGAAACCTGTTAACAACAGGGGACTTGAAAAGGGAGGGCTGATCAGGAAGCCTGAGGAAGGCCGAGATTGCACAAAGATAGCCCTTGATGGTACCCAGGGCAGAACCCTGTTGGGCCAGAGAAAGAAGGAACAGAAGAAGCTCAGAAAGAGGGGCAGAAAGGGGATTCACAGCCTTTGCTGTGCACAATGCCACAAACTTGTTCCACCTGCAGGCGTATACCACCTTAGTGGAGGGACGCCTGGCTGCCAGAATCACATCACAAACTTCGGGAGGCAAGTCGAAAGGAATCTACTGCCGCCGCTCAATCTCCACGCAAGGAGGTGGAGACTGGACAGGTTCGGGTGGAGGACCGTCCCCTGCTGCTGTGACAGAAGATCCTCCCGAAGAGGCAGACGGATCGGGGGATCGACGCTCATACTGAGTAGCTCGGGATACCAAACTCTTCGAGCCCAGTCTGGAGCCACAAGAATGACTTGGGCCCGGTCGCGCCGAATCTTCTTCAACACTGTGGGTAGAAGTGGTATAGGCGGAAAGGCGTACAACAGACCGCAACTCCACTCGCGACGAAAAGCGTCGCCAAGCGAATGCCGCCTTGGAAATTCCAACGCGCAGAACTGATTACATTGCGCGTTCTCTTCGGTGGCAAATAGATCTAACCAAGGCTCTCCCCACTGTAGAAAGAGTCCTTGCGCCACCTCCGAGTGAAGACGCCATTCGTGATCCATCATGCACCTGCGGCTGAGTTCGTCCGCCCTGGCGTTCAGGGAACCTGCCAGGTGTTGAACCATCAGGAATATGCCCTGATGTTCCAGCCATGTCCAGAGACGCAGAGCCTCCTGACATAGGGTCCACGACCCCACCCCGCCTTGTTTGTTGCAGTACCACATGGCGGTGGTGTTGTCTGTGAATAACTGCACTACCTTCCCTTTGACAGAGGGAAGGAATGCCTTGAGTGCAAGTCGGATCGCCCAGAGCTCCAGAAGGTTGATATGGAGCCGGGACTCCGCCGGAGACCAGAGGCCTCTGATCTCCGCCTCTCCCATGTGACCGCCCCATCCCAGAAGAGACGCGTCCGTCACAACTGTGTGCTCTGGCTGGGGAAGGGAGAGGGATCTGCCCATGACCCATTGACGGTTCGAGAGCCACCACTGCAACTGTCTTGCAGTCCCCTCCGAGATCTGGACGTAATCGGACAGGTTCCCCTGATGCTGCGCCCACTGGAACTTCAGGTCCCACTGCAGAGCCCGCATATGCCATCTGGCATGATCGACCAGCAGGATGCAGGAGGCCATGAGGCCCAGCAGCCTCAGGATCATCCGTACCGAAACCCAGGATAGAGGCTGAAAGATCGGAATCATAGCCTGAATATCCTGGACTCGCCGTTCGGGAGGATAGGCCAGAAACTGCGTTGTGTCCAGAACTGCTCCGAAGAAAAGGAGCTGTGGAGAAGGAATCAGGTGCGACTTCGGCACGTTGATGGAGAACCCCAGCAAGTGCAGGAGTTCGGCCGTAGTCTGGAGGTGGGAGACTGCCTGGGACGAGCCCGCCTTCAGCAACCAGTCGTCGAGGTAGGGGAAGACTGGAACCCCTGCCCGGCGCAGATGAGCTGCGACCACCGCCATCACTTTCGTGAACACCCGAGGGGCGCTGGTAAGGCCAAAGGGGAGCACGGTGAACTGAAAATGCTCGAGGTCTACCGTGAACCGAAGGTAACGCCGGTGGGCCGGCAGGACGGGGACGTGAAAATATGCGTCCTGCAAGTCCAACGCTACCATCCAGTCTCCAGGGTCGAGGGCAGTCGAGACCTGAGCTAGGGTGAGCATCTTGAACTTCTCCTTCCGGAGGAAGCGATTGACGTTCCGGAGGTCCAAGATAGGACGCATGTCCTCCTTGTCCTTTTTGGGCACCAGAAAGTAGTGGGAGTAACAACCACGCCCTACTTCTGGGGTCGAAACGCGCTCGATGGCCCCCTTGGTCAAGAGGGCCGCAACTTCCTTTTGAAGAAGTACCAAATGATCCCCCGACATGCGGTGGCATTGAGGTGGCATGGCTGGGGGGGTAGTCTCGAAGGGGAGGGAGTAGCCCCTTCGGACAATGTCCAAGACCCACTTGTCCGATGTGATGGTACGCCAGTGGTGAAGGTGATGGCGGACCCTGCCCCCCACTGGCGTGCTGTGGACCTGAAAGGATGGACTAGGAGGGCTTGGAGGCCGCGGACGGGGCGGAGGTGGTGGCCTGACCCGCACGCTGGTTACCCGACCCGCCTCGGCGGGAGCCACGTCCTCGGCCACGCGTAGACGCTTGCTGCGCGGGCCGGTGGCTGGGCAGCGGACGTGACTGGGCGCCCCTTCCGTGGCCACGAAAGGGGCAAAAAGCAGACTGTTGCGGAGGGCGCACAGCAGAAAGGCCCAGGGACTTGGCTGTAGCCCGCGAGTCCTTAAAGCGCTCCAGCGCGTGGTCTGCTTTGTTGCCGAAAAGGCCGACACCATCAAAGGGCATGTCCATAAGTGTGTTTTGGACATCGCCCGAGAAACCAGTGGTCCTCAGCCAGGCGTGACGGTGCAGCGCCACCGTCGTCGCAAGCGATCTGCCTAGCGAGTCGGCGGTATCAAGGCCACATCGGATCGTATACTTCGCCGCATCTCTTCCTTCCGCAATGGCGTGGGAAAGCAGTGCCAGGGCCTCCTCAGGACACTGGGGCAGGACCTGCGCCACCGAATCCCACAAGGAGTGGGTATATCGGCCCAAAAGGCAAGTGGTGTTGACAGACCTCAAGCCAGCACTGGTGGAAGAAAAAACTTTCTTCCCAAATTGATCCAGTTTTTTGGATTCCCTATCCGGGGGAGCGGTAGGGAAGGTGCTTTGAGAGGAAGAGGCTTTGACAACCAAGCTCTCAGGGGTGGGGTGTTGGGAAAGGAACAGGGGGTCGCCAGGAGCAGGGCGATGGCGTCGGGCTACGTTCCTATCCACAGGAGCCCCTGTGGTGAGCTTGGACCAGGTGCCCAAAAGAACGTCCGAAAGTGCCTCGTTGAACAGCAGCAGTGGCTCCGCGGAGGTAGCCGCCGGCTGAAGCACTTCCGTCAGAATGTTAGTCCTGACAGCCACTGTAGGTAACTGGAGGTGCAGGACCTCAGCTGCCCTACGCAACACCGTAGCAAAGTTTGCTCCCTCCTCCGTTGCCACGGAAGGAGGAGACAGCATGCCAATGTCAGGAGAGGTGTCCAGACCACTGGCATCCCCAAGTTCCTCAGCCCAGTCCTGATCATACTCACATTGGGCAGTGAGAGGGTCCTCAGACCCCTCCCAGTTCTCTTCGTCCTCCAAATCAGCGTCAATGTAAGGAGGAGGGACATGTGGGACTCAAGGTCTCAGCGGCGCCGGAGCCGGCGTCGATCGACGTCGGTCCGGCGCAGAGTCCGGATCCGGAGAGAACCGGAGGACGACGTCGCCCGGAGCCCCGGGCGGCGTAGTGAACGGCACCGGTGAAATCGACGCCGGTGGAGGTGTCGTCAGGTCAACGGGCGTCGACAGGGGTTGTGGCAGCACCGGAGCCGGGGCTGGTGTCACTGGCTGCGCCAGGACCGGAGTCGCCGGCGGCGCCGTAGGAACCCCACTAGGGCCCGCGGGGCCCGAAGGCGCACCGGGGGGACCTTGAGGCCCGAAGAGGCGGGCCATGGCCGACAGGAACTCCTGTATTTCGGCCGGAGACGCCGCCGAACCCGGGAAGGGTGGGTAATGCGGCGGCGGCTCCACAGGCACTCCCGGAGCCGCGGGGACGGTGCCGACGGGACCCTCAGCCGAGTCGCGCGACTGGCGAGGGGAAGTCGTCGAGCGATGACGCTTCTTCGACTTCTTGTGCTTCGACTTACTGGAGGAGTGCGAAGACTTTGACCCCGAAGAACGATGAGGACTCCGCGACCGGCCCCTCGACCTCTCTCGTGACCGGGGCTTGGATTGGCGCGGAGCCGACTGCCGGACCTCGAGGAGCTTTCGAGACCGCTCTCGCAAAGCCTTCGGATGCAAGGCCCGACAGTCAGGGCACGACTTGGAGTCGTGGTCGCACCCGAGGCAGTAGAGACAGTCTCGATGCGGGTCCGTGATCGACATCATCTGACCACAGGCGTCGCATGGCTTGAAGCCGGGCATCCCTACTGACACCGTTGGAGTCGAACGACTCGAGAAAAACAGTGACAAAAAATCACAAAAAGTTCAGTCAAAAAATGACTGGGGCACTGCTCTCTCCGGATCTGCGCTTACTGGCGCGGAAAAAGAAAGAACTGACGTCAGCGCGCATGGGCGGCGTCTAAGTACTGGCCGCGACGTCATCCCGGCGATCTCGACGCCGACAACGGACGCGGAGCCGCACGATGCCGCCTACCGACGCGCAAGGGTACTGCTACGCAAAACTTTCCGGATCCAGCCTGACGCCTGGGGATATTCTAAGGTAAGGAATCTGTCACTAACGTGTCTCTTTCAGATGGAGGGGTTTGAAGAAATTCCAAGGAATGTCCGAACTTAACTATTTGGAGGACCCACCGATCTGTAGTTATTTGTTCCCAATTGTGCAAATAGTGGGATATTTTTCCTCCTATTCTGGATGGTGGGGGGGAAGATCGCAGTCGGTGGCAGGGAAAAGTCATTGACGCCCGGCAGATTCTTTTTGCCGACCAGTTTTTCCTCGAAAAGAAGATTTGTGGTAGGCAGCTTGTTTTTGTTGCTGCCTCTGCTGAAATTGCGGCCTGTATTGCTGGCCCGCGGAGGAGTAACCAGGATATCTATTTTGTTGATAGCCTCCTCTATAGGACGATTGACCTCTACCTCGTGAGCCACGAAAGGAGGTAGTTCTATATTGGAGGGTCCCCAAAGCTTTGGCTGTGTCCGTATCTTTTTTAATCCCCTGCAGGGCCTCATCGATATGTGATCCAAACAGGTACTGTCCGTCATAGGGCATATCCAGGATCTTGGTCTGGACCTCAGGCCGGAAAGTCGTCGCTTTAAGCCAGCCTTGGCGTCTTAGAACCGCCGCCCCCGCCAACTGACGGAACCCAGTAGATGCGATGTCCATCGCACAATCTATAATTTCAGAAGCTGACCTCTCGCCCTCTTGCAGCAGCTTCTTCGCTTCCTCTTTAGAGTCCTGTGGTAAGTTGTCCAAATAAGGTGCAACATCAGACCACATCTGTCTATTGTATCTTCCCAACAAAGCCAGTGAGTTAGCAGCCCTCACCGTTAGTGCAGACATAGAAGAGAAACGCTTTCCGATATTGTCCAACCGCCTACCTTCTTTATCCGGTGGTGCTGAAAGCGGAGTAGAAGGGTTTTTTGAGCGTCGTTGAGCTGCTTGTGTAATAACTGAATCTGGCTTGTGATGGCCAGTAAGACAAGCCGGGGCATCATCCGGTGCCCTATACTTTTTATCCAGCCTTGGCAGGACTGGAGGAATTGACGAAGGATTTTTCATTATCTTGACCCCTTGTTCCCAGATATAATTTATTATTGGCATGGATCGCACTGACTTTTTGAAAGGCTCCTTAAAGTCATACAAGAAACAATCTTGTTGTTGGGAAGGCATTGGTAACTGAAAGCGCTTCGCTGCTCTTTCTAGGAGATTGTGAAAGCCTCCTATGTCCTCCGGAGGCGAGTCTACTGGAGGAGGGGATGGAGACGCTGGAAGTGGTATAACGTAGTCGTCCCATTCATCTTGATGGGATTCATCATCCGGGATTTCTTCCTCTTCCTGAGGAAAATCCTCATCATCATCAGTAGAGTGGGGAGATGGTCTAGGCATTGCCGAGGAGGCGGGTTGAGACGGAAGTTGCACCACTGGAGGTGGAGAATGTTCTGGAGCTGAAGATGGAGCAGCAGCAGGGAACCTCTTTTTATAATCTGTAATCAAGAATTGCAGATCCGATACTAAAGTTACTGGAAGGCACACCATCTGAGGTTGCTGAGGAGGTATTTGTTCTTCTTGATAATATGGCTGATCATCAATGTCCTGATCATCATAATCTGAAACCTCCTGATACTTTACATTGAGTTCCGAAGGACTTCTTGCCGCCCTAAAAGAACTCTCGTCGTCCGAATCATCATCCACATCCAATAGATGAGAGGGTAATAAGGCCTGGACCCTGCTGGGTGATGTTAAAGAAGGTGTTAACCTCTGTTTGCTGAGTTTTTGTTGGTAAAAAGTCATTTTTGCCTTCATTTTCGGTGTAGACATCAGGGTCGTCGACGGGACACTCGTCGTCGACGGCGGAGCGTCGACGGGTAAAGCCTTCAACTTCGGTGAAATTTTCGTCGACGGCAACATTGCCGTCGATGGAAGAGTCGTCGGCGGTGAAATGATCGTCGACGGTGGCGCCGTCGTCTATGTGGCTGTGACCGTCGACGGAAGGCTCGTCGTCGGGGTCGTCGTCGATTGATCCGTCGACGGCATCTTCGACGACTTCTTGATTTTTATCGTCGACGACAAGGCCACGTGTGCTGTCGACGAAGATGTTGTCGTCGTCGACGATGAACGAGATGCGGACGAGACAGACATAGTAGAGACTGTCGTCGTCGACGTTGTAACTCTGGCAGTGACAGGAGACGTCGTCGTTGAGATCGTCGACGAGCCTGAGGAGGGCTTTTTGAAGGAATGCTGGACTCTAATTGAAGGAGTCTCAGGGTCTGAAGACGGCAATTTTTTGCTTTTGGAAACCTCTGAAGACTTTTTGTGCGTCTTCTTTGCAGGTTGCTGCGACGAAGGGCTTGGAGAAATATCTCTAGACCTTTTTTGAGGAGTTTTTGAGGAGGCCCTTGACGAAGTCTCACTCTCCTCAGAGGACAAGGGGTCTTGTTTGTCCTTTAGCCTCTGCAGCCAAATTAAAAGCCGTCCCTCCCGGTCTTTTAGGGTCTTTGAAGAAAAGGTACGACATACCTTGCAGTCCTTAGATGAATGGTCCGGGTAAAGACAATACAGGCAGTCCTTGTGGGGATCGTCAATGTGCAGCCTCTTCTTCGTGCAGGTTGCACAGGGCCTAAAAAGGCCTTTTTTCTGAGTGTCTGACATGAAGATAATCTGGGATTTCACTCAGACAAAGGTAAGGATGAAGAAATACCTTATTTTAGATATTAAAAGCTGTAAAGTAGGAAATCTGAGCAGAGCTCAGTTGGAGACTCCCTCAGCACGACGTGCGGTAGAAAGTCTGAGGGACCAGAGCTCCTGCCAGGAAGGTTCCAAAGGGTGGTGACAGCTGATTGGCTGTGGCTTTAGAGTTTGGTCCTTTTCACAAAAGGACCTGGATAAGTTACTAATGAGAGGCCTTAGGCCTATTATTTTCTATGTCTAATAAGACATTACTTTTCTAATTTACCTGGGACTCCCATCTCGACGACGGGGAATGATTCAGGTATGTGAATCTATGAAAGATACACTAATACTGGATAACACAACATAATACATTGTAGAACAGTAAACAATCCCTCCCAATTACTCTCTTCCGTTACACACAGTAGTTAACAACTATAACTTTGTGCTTGCCCATTCTGTCCTTGCTAAAGCAGTAGCCTTGCATGGGTCCCCAACAATTAGTAAAACCCCAACACTAATAACTCTCCCTCGCCTGTCTATCAATGTGTATGTAATGCAATGTGATATAGACAGGGATGGGTGACTCCCTCAGCAACCCGAGGCAAAGAAAAACCTCGAGGGGAAACCATGCGGCCCCACCCCTGTATGACATGGCGTACATTCTATCATTAAGGCCATTCCCCAAGGAGGATAAGATACCCTATCTATCAGCCTCCTCGGAATTCTGATCAAAGGAGTACAACATCAAAGAACTCCTCTCTCACCCTTCTCATCTGCATCCGCCTAAGACCTCTAGGACATCATGCACGTAGCGAGTCACAAGAGTGGTGCCGATCTCCCGGGCCCTCCAGTAATAAGGTCGGTCTCTCCCTTCTCTCAGGGGAGAAGTGGCAATGCGTCCCGTTCCAGGCAGTGATCAGGCTGCTAATGATGAACGCCGTTCCAGCCCGATACATGTCACCGCCTTGCCGCCTCCTCCGCCTCACTGGCTGTTCCTCCAAGGTTGGGCGGGGCTGCGGTCAATGACCTCAGGCACTACCACTAGCGGCACCGACTCCGAACCGCAGTGCTTCAGCAGCTGATCTACACCAGGACAGCACCAGCTCTGCATCTGGGACTCAGTATGCACGGCCATGTGCAGTCAGCGCCCCCAAGGGAAAAACACCAATCCGCCTCCTCCTTCGCGCCTCCGAGCAGCCTTCCAATGCGAGGCAGTGATCCATGCCCCCAGCAGCCACACAAGGGAACACCGAGCACGGGGGTGGGGGGAGCATGCACTGCTCAGGCTGAGCGAGGCCTACGCTGCAGCCGCACACCGGCAGGCCACACCGTGGAGATGCACCCCCTGCGAGCCTGCCGCTCCCCCAAATCGCTCTCAGGATACTCGGGTGAGTTCAGTATGCCAGTCAACGAGCAGCATTAGGCAGTTCAGTCGATTAAGGGGAAGGATTTTACAGGATGCAGATGGGAGTTGACGGAGCTCCTTAAGAGCACGTCACGTCAGCCATCTTGCCGGCCACGCCCCCTTATTTAATCTATGCTTAATGAAAAGTTGTAGCATTTTGGTGGCTAGATTATAGCTTGTCAAAATCCCTTTTATTAGAAAACAAATTTGTAATAGATATCACTGTTTCTAAAGATCACAATTAAAATCATATACACAGATTCCAGATAATTAGTTTCTTGAATGTTTAATCTGCCAACAGTTCGTTGGCACTGACCCCCGACAGCTGAAAAATATCCATGATCACTTCGCTGGAAATGTCCATGATCACTTCGCTGCTTACCCTTTCCCCCTTAGAATGCAAAGCTCTTTTTTTTTTTTAAATCTGGTGAAGGTTTCGCTTAAGTCTATAAAATGTTTTTTCCACAAAAGATTTTCTAGTCAATTTTTTGCCCTTTCAATCCCACATTGGGATTCTAAAGGTGCCCAGGGGTTGTGGATTACCCTGGAGGGAATCAAGAAAACAGCCAAAAAGTAGAAATTCCACATGTATGCAAGAGGAAATGAGTTTTTCTTTAGGTGTAGTTTTAACAGATAGGATGGCAGACAGGGGGTAAACCCCCTATTCTGTCTCCTCCCTGAAGGTGTGGCAAGATGCCAATATGGTCCAGAATTACACCCCATTCCTTTTCACACTTTTTCCCCCTGTAAGACCTGTGCACTTTCTGCACCCATTTGTAGTCAGAACTGAGCGCTTACCACCAGTCAGCCTGCCCCAGGGGTGTCAGAAAGCCACTCAGGGAAAAAGTGAGAATGAAGTGCGGGCTTCCCATCCTGATACTCAGGGCCACCTCTAGGGCTGTGCAACCGGTGCCACCGCACCAGGCGCTGACTTCTGAGGGGGGCACCGTATATTATGGTTTAAAAAGCCCCTGCAGCCGCGTTCCTTGCCTCCAGCAATTTTCTGGCAATTATAGAAATGTCAAGATAACTTCAGTGATTCATGTTCTTCCTGGAGAGAGATCGGAGTTTTGTCTAGTGGAAGTTTTGACTCATTGTAAAGTAGTACAGAGGGTTAATATGCCTGCTGCTAAGAACGTATACCATGCAGATAAAGTGCATATAATGTAAATAGGTCAGTGGTTACTGCTTTTGGCAGAGAGATCCTTTCGTTACTTGCAGTGTATAAGTTAAAATCCTAATGTAGAACAGTGAGCAATTAACTGTCATCAAACAGCTGCATGAGAACTGCAAGGTATAGGTTAGAGCATTATGATTTTTTCCCCCAGTCTTTCATTATCTTAATGTTGCAAAATGTTATGTTATGGAGATTTATACTGCGCACAGCTACTCCCAAGAGTGTCCCGGTGTTAAAGAAACAAAAGCACCTAAGGATGAAACCTAAGCAGATTGTTGGAAGAGCCAGGTCTTCAATTTATTTTTAAAGACGAGGAGTTCCTGTGTTAGACGCAACTCCGTAGGGAGCTTGTTCCAGTTAACTGGCCCTAGGTAACAGAACGATCTGCCGCCCTTTCTGAGCTGGCAGATACGTGGGACTTTGGCCAAGTGTTCAGAAGAGGAATGCAAGGTGCGAGCAGGGATGTAGTCGTGGATCTTCTCTCAGATAGCCGGCACCTGAAGCCCTGCAGGGCTTTATGCATTAAAACCATCGCCTTGAACCGGAGCCAGTGAAGAGCCTCTAAATGAGTTCTCATGTGTGATTTAGGGGGAAGATTAAGTAACAGCCGAGTTCTGAACCACCTGAAGTCTGCACAGAAGATAGTCCGGGAGGCCAAGATAAAGGGCATTACCATAGTCTAGCCTAGAAGTTATTAGTGCTTCGATGACCGTTTTCCTAGCATATTCGGACAAAAGGGGCAAAACCTTTTTAGGCATCTGAAGCATTCCAAAAGAGGAGCCTGTCAGTGCCTGAATCTGTGGTTGAAAGGAGAGGGCACTGTCAAACTTAATGCCTAGATTTCTTACAGAGCTCTGTTGGGGGTCCATTTGGGTAGAAATCAATTCTTCTTATTAAAGAGAACCCCCAAACACAGTGTAACATTTTAAATTTTGAGTTTGTGCTTCTCCAGATCAAGCACTCTTAAACAATACTGCCTACTAGTATGGATGGCATGCGACTCCTACACCTTGTAGTCCTGTCTCTTATGTAACATTTCCTATACACTGATATACACATGTATGATTGATTGTCTCTGTGTAATGTGTGTGTGAGATGTAAAGTCCATTCACACGCACGCGTGCAGTGGGCTGCTCATACAGCACATCCACAAGTTTAATATATATTTCACGCACCCCCACTCGTTTAAGTACTGCTCTTAAAAAACTCCACTCGACGGAATCGAGGAAAAGTGCCACAGCGCACATCTCTGGGTCTATACCAGCAATAGTGCCAAAATGTGTCCGCAAGTTACTTGCTAACGAGCGGGTGGGCACAAACCCAGATTGCTCAGGGGCTACCACCATAGGGAGGAGAGGAGCGAGCCGATTTGCCAGTATTTTGGCAAATATCTTGGTATCCGTATTTAACAATGAGAGCGGTCTACAGGAAGAGCATTGCTGTGGGAATTTGTCTTTCTTTAACAGCGTTATCAGCGTGGCCTCTCATACTGGGAGGCATTATACAGTCTGTTGCCATTTCCTCAAAGAGGTTGACTAGGTGAGGAAGTAATTGGTCCTGATACGCCTTATAAAATGCCACCGTAAGCCCATCAGACCCTGGGGCCTTATTATTGGGCATGGTTTTCAAGGCAGCAACTATCTCAGTGGGGCGAAGAGGACCCATCAGGTACTCTCTGTGCGAATTAGAGAGCCACTTCATGGCAATATGAGATAAATATTCGTCATCCGATTCATCCACCTCGGCAGGGCGAACGTGTAAAGTTCCGTATAATAAGAACGAAATCTATCCGCTATCTGCGCAGCACCGCTTAGCATAATATCGTTGCCATCAAGTAGCTCCAGCACCTCTCCGGGACCGCCATCCAGGCGGGTCACAGCAGCCAGCGTGGCGCTCGGTCTCTCCCTTTCCCCATACACTCTTGCCGTTGCGTACTTTCCCAGGTGAACCACCTCCGCTTGTGCTTCTTCGTGATATTCCTCTATCTTGGCCCTGATCTGTGCCAATACATCAGGAGGAGGGTCTAGAATAGCCCGTCTCTCCAGGTCTGCAAGGTCGGTCTCAAGTTTCTGCAATCTCCCCCTAATTGAGCGAAGGACCCCTGCGTGCTTCGATACGACGGCCCCGCGAATAAAGACTTTAAACGTTTCCCATATAGTGGCCATCTTAGGAACGCTGCCTAGATTAGTAGAGAAGAACAGGTCAATCTCCTTTGAGATTTCCACCTTGAATACCTCATCTAGCAGAGAGTACGGAAGGAAGCGCCAAGTGCGAACTCTAGGCTGCATATCACTTATGTTTAGCTGCAACTTGACCGGGGAGTGATCGGAGTATGTGCGGGGCAGGTGTTCGCAATTTGATATAAAGGGAAGTAGGCCCTTAGACGCCAACCAATAATCTATACACGTATGTATGTCATGTACAGATGAGTAGTGTGTGTATTCCTAGCCCGCGGCATATTTTCAGGTGATTATAGATTTGGATTGAAGGATATGTGGATTTATTGACACTTGTTAGCCCTGACTAGGGCTGTTTCTTGTTTGGTTACTTTCCTTTTTCGTTGCAGTAGTGGACATTCATCTTATGTGGAATGCTTCTAGTATGATGGCCATAACGCTCTGAATTTTACTTTACGGTCCTTTCTGACTGGTTATATTACCTTCTTATACAGTGTTCACTTCTATTAATATGGGGAATGCACAATTTTGTATATGTTGTGTCACTCCAGTGTTTTTACTGCTTTGTCTGTTTTTACACTTCAAGTCGGGTTTGATTTTACTTCTAACTAAATCCGGAAATTTAATTCTGGAATATACATGTGTTTTGAATCACAAGACAGTGCTTCTGTCACAACTTTAGGGTATTGGTTTGTACACCTTTTTATTACGGCACAATGTCTCTTTTCGGACTGCGGTCTCCTCTCTTGACAATACCACCACTCTTGTTATACCACCGTTCACAAGTGTGGACCCTTTCCGAAAGAAGAAAATGATGATTGGGCTTCCCACATACTATGGTAATTAGTGGTCCTTTTTGGTTGGGTGACTATAATATTTTAACACCATGTATTCACAATTTACAGCCCTGAAGAAGTCGTGGTATGACAAAATACAGACGAAACATGTGTTGGCTGTATCAGAATTGAAGATAGATGGCTGTATCAAAAATTTGAAGATATGATGCTGCTTACATAAAATGGATCAATATTGAAATGTTGTGAGGAATCTGCATTTGCTGTGGAGGAACTGGATAGTGATTACCCCGGACTGTACAATTTGGATTAAAAGTGGACTACGGAAATACACCGTGTTTATGAACATTACTCTATTTTGGACTGTTGATGTGCTCAGATTCGTAATTTGGCAATTCATTTGTGCCTGCCTCATTGCAGGGTTTGGGACTTAAGTTCCAATACTCTACAGTACGTTCCGTTGGATGAAAGCCTGAACTGGCTTATGGGGTAATGCAAGACATAGAGGCACTTGGGGCCATATTTAAGACCCACGTGGCGTAATGCAGTGCAGCAAGTCACCTGGCTGCGCTTCTCTGTGTCACAGGGAAAAGGAAGGAATGCGCCGTATTAATCCAATAAGGCGCATTCCTGTCCTTTCCCCGTGGGCTGGTGCCGTTTTGACAGCCTAGCGCCAATGCAGGCACCTTTGCACCATGGCACCAAAACAATCCTGAGAGACTTTTTCCAATTTCTGTGTGTGTTGCAGAATGCAGCACACATAGAAAGAAGAGAAATAAAGATTTCTCCTCGTTATGCATCACTTGGGGAGGCTATCTTTTTGGCGCATTCCTAGATTTACCAGGTTTGATAAATCTGGAAATGTGTCAAAAACCACAGGATTTGCGTGGGAACACCCACACGACACCCATGGAACAACTCCCTTGCGCAGAGTAATGCAACGCAGCAATTTGCGCTCCGTTGCATTACTCCATATTTTTTAAGCCATTCAAAGTTACGCAAAGTGGCTTTGCATGGCTTCAAAAATAGGACTTTAGGTTTGCGTCGCTCTTGCACCACCTTGCAAGAGGGACGCAAGCAGAGTCATAAATATAAGCAAACGAACAGTGGATGTGCTGACAGATCTGCACATCTATAAATCAGTGTCTCATGTTATGACAATTCTTTTTCAAACTCAATACTTTTCAAGGGGGCTCCCATGGTGCTGAAGTACCCACCCACCTTAGGTACAAGTCCACTGGACCCGCAAACATGCAGTCCAGAACACAATGTCCAGCAAATGCACCAAAGCACACCTATATACTGTTACTCTTATCCTCAATCAATATTACTGCAGAGAAAAAGATCAAAATGTTAAGTTTCGTTGACAGATTTCCAAGCAATGATCCACAGTAATTGGTGTATCAGGTCACTCTATTTTTATTCCTTCCATAGAAAAAAGAAGACAGCAGCCGACGCGCGTTTCGTCCTCCTGGACTTCCTCAAGGCTGCAAAATTACATATACAGACAAGTTGTAACGTACCATTACATTTGTTACAAAAAAGTTAAAAACTGTGCCTCACTCACAAAAAAAAGCAAAGAGTGCACAAAATCAACTAGATGTTGATATAATTAAAAGAGAAGAGATGAGAAATACACCTCTGGTGATATATAGTACCCTATGGAACACCCATGCAGGTAACAACCCATTTGCAAAGTGAAAGAGAATTTTATTAAAAAACACATGCGTCCTCCGTGCATACATATAGTTCATAAGAGGGGATTTGTTAGGTGAGTTTAAACTATGTCCTTACACCCACCAATTCTGGGGAAATGGTGTCGCTGTGAGTGTGTAAAACACATAAGAATGTGTCTCACCTATTTTCTAGGATTCACAAGGCAGTCCTTTTCAAACTGTATCTTGAAGTAGTTGAATTTCAATCAGAAAGACTCTCTGTCTGCCTCTCACGATTCTTTATATGGAGACCAAGACAAGAAAAGGAAAGGGGAGAAATGAGTATGCCTCTTCATTTGCACGAAACACATAGCTGATCTAATGTCTGGGTGGGGGAAACGTGAAATTAAGCTGGAGGATAGATTCCTCTCTAAGAATACTTATACAAAACACAATATTACCAATGAGGAACGAAAGGCGCTAAACAGTCTTAAAGACGACGACTCCCTTGTCATCAAAGAAGCTGACAAGGGAGGAAACATAGTGCTTATGGATAAAATGGACTATCTCTGTGAAATAGACAGACAATTAGCAGACACCACCGCTTATGTCAAACTCAGTAGTAATCCCATGAAAGCAACAATGGAGAGAGTAGAGAACAGGTTACTTTATAGCCCATCCTTTACTTACTTTTTGCTCCATTACATACGGAGCCACACTGAGTAATAATTCTCGACAGCTTAAGGGTGAACCCTGTTTCTTTGTGTTTCGTTTTCCGAATATCTAGCTCACTTATCAAGGTGACAACGTCTCCCAGACAAAGAGAGTCAGCATTTGAATATTACACGGCTTATGCCAACCAAGTGACGGACGTTTTTCGAATACCATTAACGTGTGGTCTACCCAGGCTTAAAGAGCCGCTTGCTATCGGTAAGCTGGGCTCGTGAATTCTTGGGAAGTTGTGTTAATTTCACGCTTTCCCCACCCAGACATTAGATCAGCTATGTGTTTCGTGCAAATGAAGAGGCATACTCATTTCTTCCCTTTCTTTTTCATGTCTTGGTCTCCATATATAGAATCGAGATAGGCAGACAGAGTCTTTCTGATTGAAATTCAACCACTTCAAGATACAGTTTGAAAAGGACTGCCTTGTGAATCCTAGAAAATAGGTGAGACACATTCTTATGTGTTTTACACACTCACGGCGACACCATTGCCCCTGAATTGGTGGGTGTAATTACATAGTTTAAACTCACCTAACAAATCCCCTCATATGAACTATATGTATGCACGGAGGACGCATGTGTTTTTTAATAAAATTCTCTTTCACTTTGCAAATGGGGCGTTACCTGCATGGGTGTTCCATAGGGTACTATATATCACCAGAGGTGTATTTCTCATCTCTTCTCTTTTAATTATATCATCATCTAGTTGATTTTGTGCACTCTTTACTTTTTTTTGTGAGTGAGGCACAGTTTTTAACTTTTTTGTAACAAATGTAATGGTACGTTACAACTTGTCTGTATATGTAATTTTGCAGCCTTGAGGAAGTCCAGGAGGACGGAACGCGCGTCGGCTGCTGTCTTCTTTTTTCTATGGAAGGAATAAAAATAGAGTGACCTGATACACCAATCACTGTGGATCATTGCTTGGAAATCTGTCAATGAAACTTCAAAATGTGATCTTTTTCTCTGCAGTAATATTGATTGAAGATAAGAGTAACAGTATATAGGTGTGCTTTGGTGCAGAGTCATAAATATGGCCCTTCACCTGGAGGTTTTTGGGCAGTCACCTTCCCCTAGAGAGGATACAAGTGGAAACAACAAACACAGAAAGCATAGAAAAGGCAGCAGAGAAGATAGAAAAACGGAGAACAAAATATACAAACAAAAACATACGTTTGATATGTTTAGTTGCTACCATCACCCCAGCAAGGCATGCAACTGAATACTACAAACCATCGCAGAGGCAAAGGCATGCAGCACAAAAATACTGCCAACTGTGCCAGAGTCACAGCATAGCAGAGTCAAGACGTAGACAGCAGACAGTGCCCAACACTATATAGCACAGAAGACCACAACAAAACAGTGCTATCAGGCCAGGGTAATAATACTGGTGAAAGAGCAAGGACATTGCAGGGTGAATGAGTTCACCGGGCATTTTGCCAGGAGTTGTTCTCCCCAAAAGAACTCCATTGCCCTCCCGCCCTCTGTCACCATCACCTTCCCTCCCCTCGCAGAGCTTTCCAGAACTCCTTTACGTACTTGAGTGAGTCTTGTCTGCTGGCAATCCCCAAGCATAAACTTGATGGAAGACATTAAAAAAAGAGAACTGAAGTCCAGCATATGGGAAAATAGCAATCATTGTGGGGGTCAAACCCCTGTAAAATGTCAAAGGCCCTTCTGTCTTGTACATGGTGGCTACTGCTTCACGAAGGGATCTGTAGATCTGAAAACAAGAGGAGAAGAGTGTTAAACACAGCCCTGACTTTACTTTTCGTACTGTATTTCCCCTATATCCCCTTCCGAATTCTTTGATCATCAATATGCTCTATCTGGCCATGAGAAACCACCGTAAGAGGATTGTACTACTTAATATAAAGGATATGACCATCGTGATACAAAAACATGAACTATTCGTAACCCCACAGCTACATACCGCAGAGATCTATATTGTCCAGGTACATACATGTGGAGTTAGGTATAGAAAATCTATACTTCCATAGCTTTTGATATTTTGCCCTCGATATTTCTATACCACAATATTCTATCTTCGATATTCAGGGGGCACACCCTGGGAGAAAATTACGTAGCATTCTATTTACATTCGCTTTGGTACTTTAGCAGCACCTCCTCCAGACCCTCATGTGTCACTGTCGTTTTTTCCTTCACTGGTGCCTCTTCAGGGAGTGACACTTCAGCAACACTTCCCCATACGTTGTTTACAATATATATGGAGAGTTTTTTTTTTGGTCCGAGCCAATATGTCTCAGGGACAGTGTCCCTCAGTGTTTTATCCCTTTGCCCCTACTGTCTAACCCTGTAACACTTGCTACCCCATCTTCGCTCACAAACTGATCTGTTACAGTTGAGAAAACAAGTGAAAACCTATCTCTTCAGTCATTGCTAACTTTTGAGAATCCTTGTGCACCTCTCGGTTCGCTACTGCCAAGAAGCTTGAGTGTATGATCACTCTCAAAATTCTCCTTTACGAACAGACAATTAAATTACAATGTTATTGTACACAGGGCCTAGAGTAAATTAAGCTTGACTCCAACATCAGAAGAGCCATACATCTTAAAGTACCCATCAAACCCCTTTCAGGCATCATTGGGGCAAGCTGGGGTTATGGGGCTTCAGCCATCGGGGTCCAAGGGCCTGTCCTACTAAGGCTTTGAAAACTGGGCAAAGTACAGCCCATTCCACGCTTGACTCTCAGGGTGGCAGGGGCGAGCAGACACAGGCTTCACGGTGTGGTAGTATAGTGGTGCTCGAGCTCAGACCTAAACAATCAGACAATACCCCAATAAAGTTAATATCCAGCTCGTTCTTGCCTTTACAAAAAATGAAAGCATTTTATTACACACTGGTACCGAATACCATACACTGCTAGCAGCAAAACACAAGTTATTGATACTGGGTGATGTTACTCCAGGTGCAGTTCCCATTCTACTCCCTCAATTTCCCTATGTTCTCTTCCAAGGGTCTGGGTGTTTCCCTCATCTGTTTACAGGGGAAAACCAGAGTAGTGAGAATTAACCACAGGTGCACATAAAATCACTCCCAAAACAATATGCGCACTCAGTCTTTCAGTTCATACTTGTTCAAGGTCAATACTCAGTTCATTCAGGGCTGCTCGACCCGGCTAGTACCTCGGGTGCACCAGCAGGCAGTCAAGTCTCTTCTGCCCCGGGCAACATTCGGCGGCACACCCGCCTTGGTTCTCCATGTGCGTCGGACGCGGAGATTCGGCATGGTCTTGGTTGGACCAGCAGCCCTCACAGTACTCTGCGAAGCATTCCCTTTCTTGGCCATAGATAGGGCCACTAGAATTCTCCAATTCTGCCAGCTTGGAGTTTTCCATTTAATTATGAATTTGCCACAATGTGTCACACACATAATCCATCATCTGCTACGTAACTTGCAGACTTTAACTAAAAAATGCCTCAGACTCCAACATTTGGGTGTTAAACCAATAATAATGAAGTTAAACTTTTTCCCAGGCAGTGTTAACATTTAGAAGAATACAAAATAGTGCAGTAATACTGTCATACAATAATCTGCATTATTGCCTTTTCTTGCCCCGTAATTTAGTTAACCCTCCCGCGTGATTTGGTCGGCTCCGGTCACATAATTCCTGTGGCCCAGGCCATAGAGAGTTTGGATCCGGAACCACAAGTGAGGTAATGGGGTCCCACTTTTATACACAAGTAGCAAACAGGAGATGTGGATCAACTGTCTGGCCCTGCAGACCTGGTTTATGTTGGTTTTCATTTCAAGTGTGCTTTCTCAGCTGCTCTCCAGGAAGATTCTGCGTCAAATGATGCATCTCACAGCAGGGTAGTCTCCAACCTGGAGCACCCACAAGAGAGGCACAAAGAGGTTTCTGCGCCTGCCTGTCATCAGCCAAACTGAAGGAGTAATAAGGGAAAAAGAAAAGGACAGGCCTCCTCTCAAGGTCACTGTTCACAATAGAGTATGCAGTCCCATCTATACCATCTACTAAATGGTAGTGTTTAGGAAGACTAATCATTTGCTCTTTGCTAACCAAAAGGCCTCTTAAAATAAAAAACAGAAGCTCTTTTTTCTTTCCTCTCACTTAGCGTCCAGGTCTTCTCGTTTCATCTTCAGGAATGTGAGCAATACACTTTTTCTGGGAGCACAGAGCTCACTTCGATCACGTAAAAGGCCAGACCAGGGGATACCAACATAATTTTTAGGCTCCAATTCCAAACTCCTTTACATTTAAAGATTGTCTTAACATTTTCAATTTTACTTCTTAATTTATAAACTCTTTATTAATCTATTCAAATTATTTAATTTTCGAAGCAGTCTCAGACTCCCTGAGTAGACACTGCGGATCCCCAGGGTCTACACCATTACCATTCACTGCTATACTTACTTTCACTTTAAGACCGACACACTGGTGGTTGGGCCACTTGGTACAACTGGATTGCATTATTCACTTTTAGCACATTCTCATTTTTCCCCTACTTACAATCCTGGTTCATCTGCATCTGAAGTTGAGGGATGGATTTGCTACTCCACCCTAACATTTATAAATATCAAAGAAGATAGCATGGTGGAGCAAAATCTTAGTTGTCCTATGTAAAACACAATGCTTAGATGTGCCACTTCCTATTTTATTTTTTACGTTCTGATTGGTAAATATTAAAGAAATTAGACCCAATAGGTTCTTATAGTGAAAATGTTTTAATTTTAATTGCCTATTGGAAAACATCAAACGTTGCCTACTATAGAAATGTTTTCTGTAAGAGAATATTTTCAAAAATGAAAAGTTATCTGTAAAGATATTTTCTGGGATCCCACACATGCCAGAATTATTCTAATATTTATGAATTTTAAGACCACACCCATGATGGAGAATCTCTTGTCCTTTCGGCTCTCCTGGATCCCTACCACACTACATTTACCAGAGGTTTTTTACCTTCCATCCTTACCTTCAGACTTTCTGCCCTTTTTTACCTGAGGCTTTCCATATCCCGCCCTTTAGACTCTTAGCCATGTCTATATACTGGTTTCACTAATTTCACCTTAGACTCTTGTAACTTAAGATGTTTTCAAAAAGTGACGGACAGGAGGACTTTTTTTGAAATCCCTCTTGCCATTTCTATTAGCATAAGAGCCACTGATTCCTTCCCCATGCTTAACATGGGCTTTACGGACCCAGCAACTCTTGATTTAGGCTTTTGCTGGCAAAGCCAATCTTACCTTTATGTTCTCCTGATTAATCCCATATTCATACCCTATAATCTCATATTCCACTGCTCTTACCCTAGGATTTTTCGACTCTCACTCTTCTCACTTCTACCACAGACTCTCCTGACATCAGCACTCTAAATCTTACCTTTAAATAGAGTTAAGCTCCCTTGCCACCCCCATTCTTACCTTGGGCTCTCCCTGAGCTGCGAAGCGTGTCCGTATTGTGTCCAAGGGCTGCACCGTCAAGCTGGCACTGCAAGCAGCAAGACCTCCACAAACAAAGTGCACCACCAGATCACGAGCGTTGTAAGACGTGGTGTTGTGAACCAGTTCAGTCAGTAGCTCAAAACTCACAAACTAATAAAAAAACACAAAAAGAAAATAAACTAAGAGACACTCGTTTGAGAAGACGGCGGCTCGCTGCTCAGCTGCTCACTACTGCTCCTCCCGCCCCAGCAAGAATACCACCAGTTGTAGCAATAGCACGCTACCATCTAGGAAACTTTATGGGTCTGTTTCTCCCGGATAGCTGCCCCCTTTGCCAAGTGACTTACATTCTGCTCACCTTTTCTAGATTTGGATGTATTCAGAACTCTCTTAATTGCAGGCCCCACTGCATCATGGTGGTTACATGCGCATGCCGGGGTCCCGAATGGCTACTTCCAGGTTTGGTCCGCATGTCGGCCGTCAGTTGAAAAAGACTGATCGCACAGTGGTTCCTGGGAGGTCGGTGCGGAAGATGGGCAAAGGATACGCTGCGGGGAGCTCGCTCACTGGTCAGCCGCACAAGCAGCGTGGACACACGGCAGGCAGTGGGATGTCTACTGGGCTGCACTGCAAAGAAGCTGGGCCATCAACCGGGGTGTGGATGGGTGGAGGGCTGATTCAGACTGCTGGGTTTCGGGGGGAGTGAGCCCCCTGGTCTGTCCTGTTCCAGGTCAGTGGGGATGTCACTCACCGCCCGTCCATCCTGTTCTCGTGAGACAGGGGCTGGCCTTGGAAAAGAAGAGCCAGCACAAGTCACCCGATCTGCCCAAAATCCAGGAAGGCTTCTAACTGTGCAACATCACTGACAGCACTCCCGGACACATCAATGAAAAATCCAATGGTCATCCTGGGAGTGGAGGATCCGGGGCTGGGAGAACAGGCAGCTGAATCTTATGTATGTACCTATGTGGACAGTTTAATGCCTGCATTAAGCCCTAAATTTGTTGCTGCTGTCTCTGTGCTCACTTGTTAAACAGCTAGTGCAGGCAGGGAGGGAGGCATTTCGAAGGAGGCTGATGCAGGCTTCTTAGATGGTTCGAACAGGAGGGGGCTCATGCAAGGGCCAGAGAGCATATAAAATGAATCGGGACTATTCTAAAGAAGATGGGTCTAGGTCTGCCCCGAATGGGCGCGCTGGAAGAGATGAGACCATTCTGCTTGATTCCCATGTCCATAATCATTTCTCGCGGATCAATTATGGTCTCGCTTTGCTTGGTCTTATTTATAATGCCAAGATAGAAGTCGGCCCCAAGTTTATATCCGACCATAATCCCATTATTTGTTCTTTTCAAAAAATTTCAGGCATAGCTGGGAATTCACGTTGGTCGTTTGAAAGCCGACTTCTATTGGATCCTGAGTATATCAGAATAATGTAGTTAAGTCTGGCAGAGTATATTGGGCATAATTTGAAATCTGCTTCCATGTTAGTGGTTTGGGATGCCTTAAAAGTGTATATCAGGGGAATTATGATTACATTTGTGGCCAATCGAAATCGAAGGCTACGGGTTAGGGAAGAGCAGGGCACAGGCGAATTGGCAAGGCTTGAAAGAGAACATGCCGCTGCAATTCTTGCCAAGGATCTAGATCATGAGTACTCACAAATATTTTCCCTGGGGCCACAAAGTATGGTCTGTGGTGTGAACGAGGGCCACACTAATGCCAGCAGGGTGGCGGTCGGGCAATTTGGGGTTTGGAAGTTGGGTGTATGGGAAGCAAAGCATGTATATGTAGTGGCTAAATTGCACAAAGCGAAACCAGAAAACTTGGGATCAATCCCAGCTTCCCCATTTGACCAAATTGTGTGATCCTAGGCAGTTGTTTTTTTCCACTTTGCTTCCTTTTCCTTCTCTTGTGTTTGATTTAATAAACTATGATGTTGTCCAGTTATAATAGCAACACATGACAACTGACTTGTCTCTTAGTTCACTATTGGCATTGTTGTCAGGGTCGGTGGAAGCATGAATGTTTCTAAATTTATGTTTGGAAACTATCATTAAAAAAAAAAAAAAAAAAAAATTCAATGATATCATCGGATGTACTACGGTGAAAAAGTTCTGCATGTTAATGAAATACACGTTTGAATTTTGAAGAGACTTTATCATATTTTTACACATTTGTTGTTAGATGTTTATAAAAAATTTCTTTAAAAAAAAGTGGTGGGGGACGCCTCAGTTATTTCCATTCAGAATGTTAGTGCTGAGTCTAGTAAACAGCAGACCAGTGCTGCAGTTCACTAATGGGCCGCATACAAAGGTCAGGAGGGCCTCAAGCAGCCCCCGGACGTACTTTGAGTATCACAGATCTAGATGAATGAGAGTGCTTTTTTCGGATGTTGGAGTGTCGAAGCAAAATAGGTTGCTTATTATGGGAAAAAGCTGCCGCTGCCTTTATGAGGAAGAAGATGAATATTATGAGTACGGGGAAACGACTGGTAAGATCCCAGACTTTAAACTGAAGGACATGCAAAATCGGACTCAAATTGAGTGGATTAAAGATGATCTAGGAAAGGAGACGCATCATTCTTCTGATATTCTTTTACCAGTCTTTATATAGCGCGGAGGGCATGGATGATCAATATTCCAGTGTGCTAAGTAAAAAGTATTTATCCCTTAAGATTCCATATTTTGACTGCTCACAATCATAAATGCTTGAGAGTGGTATCACATCGCAAGAAATTGAAGACGCAATTCTTTCTCTCCCTTAGGGAAAAGCTGCAGGTCAAGATGGGATCCCTGTAGAGTTTTATAAATATTTTTTAGATGTTCTGATTCCTCTGCTCATCTTAATTTTTCAGAATGTTGATCTTGGGCACGGAACCCAGAATCATGGAACTCTGCCATTATATCGATCTTTCTTAAAAAGGGGAAGTAACCCTTGGAGCAAGGCTCATACCGGTCAATCTCAATGATCAATGCTCACGCTAAAATTTATTAGAAGGTTCTTGCACTTAGACTGGGAGGAGTTATAAAATCCATTGTGAATAATCAGCAGCATGGATTTGTCCCAGGCAGGGATACTACTATCCACACTAATATGGCGATTTCATTTTTTGATGCAATAAATAATTTACATAAATCGGCCTCGATAATCCTCTTCGATGCTGAGAAATCGTTTGATAGGGTCTCTTGGCCATATCTTGGGGAAGTAACGACAGGAATAGGGTTTGGGATACATTTTTTGCACTACGTCCGGGTTTTGGATCAGAAACTGCATGCCAGGGTTACAATCAACGGAGAAATATAGGAGGTACTTCAGATTCAACGAGGCAGCCGGCAAGGGTGACCTCTTTCACAGTTACTTTTTTAAAATCTATCTGGAGCCTTTCTTACCCCGTATTCTCCATTGTGAGTCGCTATCTCCTTTAGCTAATAATGGTGTCAAATTGCTTGTTTCGGCCAATGCGGATGACATGGCCATGTATTCAGTCAACGTCTTCTCGGATCTTGTCATAATCAAGCAGCAGGCATTCGAGTTTGGTAAGCTTTTGGATACAAGATGAACAGGAACAAGACACAAATGATACTGAATTATCCTAATACGATTAACAATTCTTGTGTCACCTCTTCAGCAACCTATTTAGGTATAGAAATTGCAGCCAATATGCAAGAAGTTCTTAGACTCAATTATGAGGCTTTTCTTGCAAAAACCATCGCCTCTTTAAGACTCTGGCATCAGCTACCTAGTTCCATCAATGGGAGGTGCAATATCATTAAAATGGATGTTCTGCCAATGTTCTTATACTTGTTTCGTGCTATACCACTCTTCGTTCCCAATTCCTTTTTTAAGCGGCTGGGTTCTGCTATCAGAAGTTTCCATTGGGGATATCAGCATGCCAGACGTGCTATAAAATGGCTGAAAATGGGGGGCGTGGCTAGGCAAGGCAAGATGGAGGTCGCACTCTAGGAGTGCTCCGGACCCCTTGATGATCCACCAACATCCTGACTCTCCTCCAGCGAAATCAGGGTTGCTGGGGCGCCTCAAGCCATGAAGTGCTCCCCCCTGTGACGTCCTGGGAGCAACCGAGAGGATCGAGGTGACGATTTGTGTGTAACCGGCAAGCGGCCAGCTTTGAGCTAAAATGGCGGCGGGTGGCCTACCCTCTAGGGGTCATCCCTGTACGCCCTGCAGGAGGTGTCGCACTGCGGTGGATGCACCGGAGAGCCCCCCTTGGGCTCCCGGTGGTGTCCCCCGAGACCACGTGTTCCGCCGGATCCGGCGCGGTGAGAGAGAGCCTCAATGACAGTGGCGGAGGCGGCGTGTCGCCCCCCGGGGAAGCAGCGACCTTTTCAGACCCAGATCCGGCTTGAGGTGTGCCCTGCCGGGGACGTTCGGCCTGCGATGGGCAGGACGGAGGAGGAGTGCCGCTGCCGGCGGTTGGGAGCGGGGCCTGAGGCGGCTGGCTGCTCGCTCCGGAGGCCTGTGGTGGGCGTCCCGGATGGCGGAGCGCCACCTCCTCTGGGTCCGCTGATGCCGGTGGGAGCTGCGTGACTGGAGACTGACAGATACCACCACCGGGCCGTGGGTGATCTCGGATGGCCTGCTAACGAGATATCCGAGGCATGGTGCCGGCCTGATAGAGAGCTGGAGGCGCTCTCAGAGGTGAGAAGGGAGCGCTGAGGGAGGGTTGCCAGAGCTTCCCCTGTGCATGACTAAACTGGTGTCTGGGGTGAGCCTCCGGCACCCACTGCTGCATTCAACAGGCCTGCTCGGCGGGTCTGGACCCAGGGCTGTGGTCGGGGTGACTGGGCCCCCCCACCCGCTTCTCTGCTGCCAGATCGGCTGTGTCAAGCAGCTCTCTAAGACGAGTGGCGCGCCTTCTGGGCGCCCCGGATCGCGAGGCCTCCTCCTGCCTATCGGCCCGCAATCGGTGGGACAGACCGGTGGCCGCGGTAGGGGATTTCGGCCTGCGGTCGGCAGGACGTCATGTGGTTGGGGCCCTCCTGGTCGTGGGTCCTGCCTTCCTAGGCTGAGAACCTGGCCTGTACGGCTGGGGCTCCTCCGGAGCTTCGTCGCCTGGAACTCCCCGCCCCTCTGCCATTGCCTCGAGCCCCCGAACTGCCCCCTGAGTCACGCCTGGCTGGGGGGCCTTCCCACACGGATTGGTTTGCGGTGGATGAGCCGCGTTTAATGGGGATATCTGGCTGTGGCAGCAGCAACGGGGGGACACTGCCATCCAGGGTAATCCCAGAGACCCCTGCAGGTCCTCAGCCAGCACCTTGCCGCACGCCAGGGTCCTGTGGCCCGGCGACTTCCTGAGATCAAGTCCCCAACATACCTGCGACCCTAAGGAGCCTCCCCTGGGGGCACCTACTCTCTGGGCTTGGTGCGCCGGCCGTGCTCTGCGGAGGGAATACACCCGGAGACACAGGGATTACATCGCGCCGGCCTCGATAGACTGCGGGGTTTTCGTGGGGCTGTGGAGCCCCCACCCTCCCTGATTGACCGACGCCCCCTGGAACCTACGTGACGGAACACACGAAGGGAGGGATCCCGCCCCCCTACTGCGAGCAAGCAACCATGGGGAAAGAGAGAGGGGCCAAACCCCTTAAACCTAGACCCATATGGAGCAATATACAATCAACGGACAGGGAGAGAGCGCACCCCCAGCATCCGGTCACCCAGAGGGAGGCCTGGCCACCATCCTGCAGGCCATCAAGTCCTGTCAAGAGTCAATGGAGACCAAATTCGGAGAAGTGCGAGTAGACATGGCGCTTATTCGGCACGACCTCCGCAACGCTGCTGCTTGCATCACGGAAACAGAGTCATGCAACTCAGAGGTTGAAGACGATGTATCCACTTTGAAAGCCCAAGTAAAACAACTCCTATCCCAGACGACGTAACTTCATAGACGGGCCGAAGATGTGGAAAACCGGTCGCGTCGTAACAATCTTCGCCAAGTGGGCCTTCCTGAAGGGACGGAGCCCCCACAAATGAATATATTCATCGAGGATTGGATACGGTCTTGGATGCCATCAAAAGGCATGTCATCGTGGTTTGTGGTCAAGAGGGCCAACTGGGCGCTCGCCCCCAGACTGCCCCAGGGACCCCACATCAGTCAATAATTGCCAGAATATTGAATTTCAGGGACCGCGATGCTATCCTCCAAGAGGCCCGGTCTCGGTCAGAGCTGCTGCATAAAGGTACCAAAATCATGATTTTTCTCAATTACAGTAGGGAAGTGCAAACCAAGCGAAGATTGTACACTCAAGTAAAACAGAAACTGCGAGCCCTCAACCTGCAGTATAGACTCCTCTTCCCGGCCCGCCTCAAAGTAATCTTCCAAAGTAAATCGCACTTCTTCGATACTCCGGAGGCAGCATGGACCTGGGTGACCAAGGAGCGCCCACTCCACCCTCGGGGGGGGGGAGGGGGGGGAGAAAGCTCCCCGGTCTATACCCTGGGGGGAGCCTCGGGTGGAGACATTGGCGGGCACCCGGGGACGGGGCACTGGGTCCCACAGAAGACGTAATGCCCACGGGGCGGCCTCGGCCTCCCCCGCGGGTTCTCCTGGCCGGGGAAGCGGAGTGTCGACATCCATGGAACCGGGTGAAAACAGAGAACTCTGATGGATCGGACCCGACACTCGAGATGCGCACTGCTGACTTCCCGGGGCTAAACTCTGAAGACACTGACCTGTCACGCAGCCCCCACATCTGAGCATAAATATTCACATTGTTTCCAATGTTCAACTGGAGGAGAGACAATCCTTAAATGTGGAGGGGCCCAATGCATCGCCCAATACAGCGCACCCGCAACTCATTTTTTCTAATCTAGACTTTGTTTGACCGGGCGACAGATGCTTCGTTTGGGGAAGTATGGTGAGGGGGTTGGTTGGGAAGGGGGTGGGGAATGTTCTCCCTATTTCTGGTTGGGTTAACTGGATTCCCTGCGTCACTGGACATGGAACTCACGATGCGCCCCTGCATGGTCCATGTAATGAAGTTAAATGTCTCCTGCCACTCCCTGAGGTTAGCTATCAAAAGCCCCCCCGAGGGCCCCGGATCCAAGGCTCTGCAACTTAGTATCCTACCACAATGTCACGACCATATGATGGAGGCGAGCCTCTTAGAGTCCTCTCATGGAATGTTAACGGACTCTTAGATAAAATTAAGCGGGCTGCAATCCTAAAGTATGCGAAGAGGGTCTGCCCAGATGTCCTTTTGTTACAAGAGACTCACCTTATGTGAAGCCGATGGCCCTTTATAGCACATCAGGGTTTTGACCGGGTATGGCACTCGGGGTTCTCTTGGAGGCCCGGGGAACAGCGATCCTTCTACGACGCTCCCTCGCTTTCACGCCGACCCACACGACGAGCGACCCCCAGGGACGATTTGTCACCCTCACAGGTACACTTGGAGATGCCACTATTAACTTGATGTCTGTTTATGCCCCGCAGGCACACTTGGACGCCACCCTCCGAACAGCCTTAGAGACATTGTCCTTTTTCCCACATGGTCTGACGGTAATTGGAGGAGACTTCAACGCGGTCCCTGACCCTGCCAAAGACGCCACAGGCCCACCGTCCTCCCACAGGACTTCAGGGGCTAAGTGCCTCAGAGACTAGATCTCTAAGCTGGTCCTCTGCGACGTCTGGCGCACCTGGCACCCTAGAACATTACAATATACACACACATCCACCGCGCACCACACTCACTCTCGCATTGATCTCCTCTTCATGCATGCCCCAGACTGTAGATTAGTCACGGATGTCCAGATTCTAGCGTGGGGCATATCGGACCACTCCCCGCTCCTCCTGCAGATTGGGGGCCCCATGGAGACCCAGCGCCCCACATGGAGGCTGAATGCATGGTTCCTTCAGAGCCAGAGTACAGACGAGGGACTGGGGAGGAATTGAAACACTACTTCTGCACTAACGAGGGCACTGTCCAGTTCCAGAGCACACTGTGGGAGGCGGGCAAGGCCACAATCCGTGGGTATGCCAAAGGGTTCCTCAAACGCAAACGACAGGCCCAGGAACGCAATCTTTCCCAACTTGAGGCCAGGGCCCTTCACCTGGAAGCGAGTATGACCTTGGAGAACGGAGCGGCAGAGCGCTGGCAGCTCCACTTAGTACGGGAAGAGATTAGGGCGGTCTCCCTTGAATCTGCCAAAATGATCTGGAGGTCCTCAGTGGCGAGGGTGTATGGATGGGGAGACAAAAACAGTAAATTGCTTCACTGGCCCGCCACCCATCCCTTGGCTAGTCGGATAGTCCCTGAAATCCGAGATTCCGACGGACAGACCCTCTGGGACCCCGCTGAGATTGCAGGGACCTTCGCAAAGTATTATGCGAAGCTTTATTCAGCAGATCACTCACATTTGCCGACCTCCGGTTACCTTTTTCTGCGGGGCGTCCCCCTTCCGCGACTCCCAGAGAGAGACACTCAGCCCTTCGAGGAACCCATCACAACTGAGGAGATTTGAGAGGCGATCTCAGCGCTGGCTGCCCGCAAAACTCCTGGTCCGGATGGCTTCCCGGCAGAACACTATGCGGCGTTCCGGGAAATCTTAATCCCACAACTCCTTGCCCTGTTTGACAAGGTTCTGGAAAGAGGCGCCTTCCCCCCTGACACAGATACAGCTACCATCGTGGTCATACCCAAGGCGGATCCGCCCCCAGATGCATGTCCCAACTACCGCCCAATTTCATTAACACTGAGATTAAGATCTATGCCACGGTTCTGGCCACCAGTCTGAAGCGGACCATCCACACCCTCATTCACCCGGACCAGTGTGGCTTCATGCCGCAGCGCAGCACGCGACACTGCCTTAGGCGCCTTCACGCGGCTCTTGCTCACCGTCACCTCCTCAGTCCATACCTAGCCTTGTTACTACTGGATTTTGAGAATGCCTTTGATACGGTTAATTGGCGTTACCTGAGTGATGTCCTGGAAAGGGTTGGCTTTGGTCCCCGATATCGTAAATTGGTGGGAGTCCTCTATTCCAGCCCGTCAACCAGAGTCCTTGTGAACGTGGCATTGTCGGACGCCTTCCCTATTAGGAGGGGGACCCAACAGGGTTGCCCACTCTCCCCTCTCCTGTTCGCCCTAGCAATAGAACCTTTGGCTTGTCTCATAGGGCTGACAACTGGTTACAGGGTTGGCGTGGTATGGCTTCCATGAAGACTTAATCGCTCTGTATGCGGACGATGTCCTGCTCTTCCTGGCTTATCCGGCCCGGTCGGGACCACTGTGCCTCCAGATCCTTCACTCCTTCGAAAGAGTGTCGGGCCTCCGCCTTAACCCGGCTAAATCCAACCTAGTGCGCCTTTTCACGAATCGCATGTGGACTGGCAAACAAACATTCCCTTGAGGAGACTTTCCTTCAAATACCTTGGTATATGGGTAGCCCTTTTCCCAGAGCTGACCTGGTCCCTAAATGTTGGCTCGCAGTTCAAGATTGTTAAGGACGACCTTCGTCGCTGGCAGTCTCTTCCGCTTAACCCCCTCGGTAGGATCAGCTTATTCAAAACGACGGTCTTGCCCCGCCTCCTATATGTGCTTCAAAATCTCCCGCTTCTCCTCCCGCGCAGCTGGTTCCGTGGGTTGGATGGAATAATCACCACTTTCCTCTGGGGCAGCTCGAGATCGCGTCTGGCCCTAGTGCACTGTCACCGGCCCCCATATGACGGTAGGATGGGACTCACGAACCCCTTTCTGTACTATCTGGTCACACGCCTCTTGGTAATCCACGACTGGTTTAAGGGTGGGATGGTCGGACCCGGCCTATCGGTTGGAGCTGGAAGGCCTCGGATTCGCCCGGGTTCAAGCCATGTTATATGGGGCTCCCATACCATCCACCTTACCAGCAATCACTCGAACGGTCTTCCTTGCATGGCGGTCTGCGCTGCGACACACTCAATGGGAAGCCAAGCTCACACTGCAGACGCCCCGATGGCGCGGAACCTGGTTGAAGGAGGTCGGGGCATTAGAGGGCTTTCAGCAATGGGACCGGATTGGCATCACCCACTTGGGAGATGTGTGGCAGGGCAAGCATCAGGTCTCCTTCCAAACACTACAGCAAACATACGCCCTGCACGCTACCCAATTCTACAGATACCTCCAACTGCGACACGCCTTACCGCCCACATCCCTAACTACACAACGTTCCCGGAGTTTAGTCCACTGGAGGGCAAAGCTCCTTATGGGGAACCTGGGGAAGGGGGGAATATCCCAGATCTACAGGTCCTTGATAAAGAACACCCCGTCCTCCCTTGACCCCCTCAGAGCCCGCTGCGAGCAATGGGTTGGTCCCCTAGAGGAGGAGGACTGGAGAGACGCAATGATGGCCCCGAGGGAACTAACAATTTCAGCTAGGCTCCGCCTCATTCAAATTTATTACCTCCATTGTGCATATCTTACTCCTGTGCGGTTGTACAGGGCTGGGTTCCTCCACGTCCCCACAGTGCCCTCGATGTGCGGCAGACCCAGTAGACTTTTACCACATGGTCTGGTCCTGTGTCCCCCTCTCCAAATACTGGGCGTCAATTGTAACCGAGATGAGTGACATCCTGGGCTGGACGGTCCCCCTCAGCCCCCTTGCCCTTCTTCTGGGAGTGATGGATGAGCTGGATGGCTCCCGTACTGACAAGCTGCTCCTGGGAACTGCCATAATGGTGGCGAAAAGAGACATTGCGGCGGCATGGAAAACTTCGACAGCTCCCTCAATTGCGAAAGGGCGACGGGGATAGCTTGGTGTGCCACCCAAGATAAGACTGTGTACGAAGCGAGAGGTTGTCCTGCCAAGCATGGATGCATATGGAGCAAATGGCTAGTTTTAACGGACTGAGTTATTATACATGCGGGGTGGGATGGGTGGGAGAGGGGGTTTCTTATTTCAACACATCCACTGGAGGATTAGCCAGAGGGGTCTCGAGGGAATGTATCAAACTGTCTTCTATGTTGCAGTGACGCTCTGTTTTGTTTATTGCTAAAATCCAATAAAATTGTTTATAAAAAAAAAAATGGCTGAAAATGTCACAGGAAGATGGTGGATGGTCCTTTCCCGGCTACCAACAGTATTTTTAGACAGCTTTTGGGGAACGTATTAGCTGTCTAGTTTCTGTTGCTGACGATTTTAATACCCTATAAATCTATGAAATTGGCTTGGGGTTAAAAGCAAGTGTCTGCTTTTCCAGATTTGATCCTAACTATTTCAAGAGGGTTCGATTTAAGGTAATACAGGATGCCTGGTCTATTTAGAAAGACTGGGGCAAAAAATGCAATTTCGGTCCAATCCACTCATATGTATTGTTATATAGAAACAAAATCTTCCTGCCTATTTTTCACAATTGTTTTTTGGCAATGGCATATATTAAGTATCAAAACTATTTGTCAGTTATTTTCCGCAGGCACAATTTGTTCTTTTGCTGATTTGCAGGAGGAGGTTTCCTCTCTCCACTATAAGTTTAAGTATCTGCAATTTTTGGATTGATTTCGAGGGAACATAATTTTTGGGATTTAATTTGTAAATGGGCAGATCCAATTAGTATTACGAAATTATACACTTGCTTCAACCAGCTTTGCTCAGCATGATCTGGAGAAACTGGCTACAAAATAGTCTAATTTGGTGGGGCAGGTGATCAATGGTCCCTTGATAGCCCAGGCCTTCGCAATGTCTTCCACTTATTTAATATCGGCTGGGATCAAGCTACGCCAATACAAAGACAATAGCTTTGCTTTATTACACACCTGAGTGATTGGCAAAGTGGGCTGGGGCACAGATGGGGGAAATTAGCTGCTCTAGGTGTGGAAAGCTGGCGGAAAATAATGCCCACATGTTTGCAAGTTGCCCCCGAAATAAAGTTTATTGGACGGATATTTGCCACTGGCTTTCTTATAAACTCGGGAGTCGGATGGAATTTGATATCTGTACATTATGCTTTCCATAAAATTGAAGACACCTCTGAGCATCATGCCAGCTCTCTTTCTCTCCTTCTTTGTTGCTAGGATTTGTCAGGCACGCGATTGGCGAAATAAGTTTCCGCCCACCTTTGATAACTTGTTAGTCACAATGCAGTACTATTATGAATTCGAGGCGGCTGTAGTGAAAATGAAAGTGAACAGGGGATATTTAAGGTTGCTTAATACCTGGGGACGGTTATTTCAATGTGGCTCTTTTTTTATGAATTTCTATTCAACAAAATGAACAAAATCCACCAAAGGGTTCCAGAGATATAAATTATTCAGCAAATAAAAAATGCTGATTTTTATTCAAATCACAAACAAGCATGGTCAACTACAGCGGTTCACAAAACGTTTGTAAAGTTGTGTTTGGTTACTCCGGCCAACTTTGGGCGATCAACTCCAACAGGGAGCAAGTCACAGGGGCCAATACGGATTGGCAGGAAAGTTACCCTTGCACTCAAAGCAGTCTCCAGTCCAGTTCCAGGATCGATAGGCGAACCATCATAGACTTCAATGGAGTGGTCTTGATCCAAGGGATACAGGATGCTGAAGAAGCTGCAAGATGCTGATTTGGTGACGGGGGTCCTTCTGGGGCCACCCCTAGGTCCACAAACAGAGTGAGGGGACTTTGGTTACAGAAGTCGATGTCCCTTGAAGTTCCCTTTAACTGAGGCTAGTGTCCATCCTGTGCGACGAAACTGCACTCCAACTCCCCTAGGTCCAGCGGACTTGGGTGCAACTTTTGTGCGTCAGGACTCAATCTTCCCGGCTGCACTTCGGCGGTCAGCAGCAGTCACGCAATTGTGGCTACCAACTCGCCAAGCCATGGTTCCTTTTTGGCCGTGTAGCTGTAACAGGAAGTCAGCCAACTGACTCCAAGTCACCACTTCTGTCTAGGACTTATGGACAACTTTTCCTTGAGCAGGGCACCACAGGCACAGTCCTCTCTTTGCTAGTGAAAGGATCAGCAGGTGCAGCCCAGTGTTTGGTGCAGCCTTTCCTTGCTGGGTCCAGGGAACAGCAGGGCAGTTCTTCTTCTGTACTCTCTCCAGTGCAGACATGATCACAGGTCTGAGTGCCACTTTTTTTTACCGCAACTTACCCTTGGAGGTTGCGGTGACTACTAGCCAGTGAGCTACCAGGTCCCCTGTTGCCTGAAGACAACTTCCTGCGAAGTGTGACATCAAGCTATCCCAGACTGCAATATTCTGCCCACTTCCAAGATGGCAGAACCCTTCCCCTTTGTGTGTGGAGCTTGGTAGCCCAGCCTAGTGGAACCAGCCAGGCAGTGAAGGATGGGCTCCCGCATAGCCTCAACAAGATCTACAGGTGCCCATCAATAGGTGTTAGGGACCCAAGAAAAAGGTAAAGCATGTCAGAGAGCATATTTGGGTTAGAGGATAGGAAATATTAAGCTGTCCATGGATGCTCCAAAGCAAATCACCTATGGACAAAAGTCTACCTCAGAAAGGACTAGCGCCACTAAAAAAGCTTGGTTATTAGGTGTTGTGGTTCCCTCAAGACGATACCATTAAGGTCATTGAGAATTCCCTCGATGGAATTTCAAAACCTCAAAAGTTTTTCTAATTGCATGTGCAGAGCTGGCCCTGAAAGAAAACTACTTAGAGTTTGAAGGGGACTTTGAAGGTTTGAAGGAACACAAAAGGGGCCTGCCGTTGTTCTGGTAGACAGGTTGACAGACAGGGGGAAACAGTAGGCAAGCCAATTTTTCTGTGGGCGTGTATCCTACTTAAAAGATACAAAGCATCTCTTAAACTTGTTAAAAAAGATAAATTTTGATCCAGAGACCAGTCTCCTGGACAGTCTTGACATAGAAAGCCTCTATACCAGCCTCCCTCAAGGTGTTGCGGTTGCTTTGCAGCCAGAAAAATGATAGAAGACTGAGATTGCATCAGTTTGAACACTACATTGTTGACAGTAAATGACTGTATTAAAATTAGTGTAATTGAAAAGTCTTATCCTGAAGTATTTAAATATTGCTTTATATTGTGTTTAATTCCGTATTTTACCTTTATGGCAGTGTATTGTGAACTGTAATAAACAATAAGGTGATGGATGGAATGTTTGAATTAAACTTATTTACCTGCAATCTCTCTGGGAGCATTCCAATTCATTGTTTTTGCACACTATGCCTCTCTATTCAGAGACCTGCAATATGCAAAGGGAAGGGAACACAAGCAACACCAGGCAGGGTTCAGCCCATGTCAGTGATGTGTCCATTTTTTATTTTTGTGTGTGAGGGGAGGGGAGTAGATCTGGAGAATTTTAAAATGCAGGAATCTCTGCCCAATCCAAAGATGCCACAGCATTTTCCATGCCAATGCACAGCACCCTAGGATTTTCTAAGACAACAAATTCAAGATTTGGTTAGTCGCAGCTTTCTCAAAATATGCTACTCTCCTCCTAACTGACACAGCGAACTGGTTCCTGTTCTTCTAACCTTTAAAAAGGAGCCCCTGGTGTGAGTGGTACCAAAGGTCTGCTGCCCCCCTGTGTTTACTTTACTTTTGGGATTTTGTATAGCACTTGTTCATCCAAAAGTCTCATGGCGTAGTCCCTTCCACTAATGTCCTGCTACTAATTAATAGGCCTTGTAAAACAGTCATGTTATGATTTTACCTCAATCTAGAAATGCACAATATTGTAAGCAATGTGGAAGGAGAGAGATCAAAAGTCTGGCTGGATCCAGTTAATTTCTTTAAAAAAAATCTTTGAGAGGCTTACAAGATTGGCAGATGAATAAAGATGTCATCTAGGGGAATATTTGCTTATACGATGCTTAATAAAATTGGGAGCATTTCCAATAAGGATCTTTTGATTGTACACAGTGTTTTTAACTGTACGAGTTCTAGGACCAGTAGCCAATGTAGAGAGTCCAAGAGTGGACAGGTGTGGCTAAACATCCAATTACAAGACCTGCTGCTTGATTCTGTGTGACTTGCCAGTCAGTCAGAAATCACTTTAATTTCGCCAACACAATGATGGCATAAAAAGTATTCTACAGATAAAACAGTTTTCATTATTACAATAAGCTTAAATTACAAAGGTTACAGCGAAATTACCAAAAGAATAAAAGCACGTTAAAAAGATTATTCCTATTATACAAATAAAAAAGAAAAATAGTTCAAATATACACACATTTATTTACACAATTCAGTAACTTAGTTCCCCGAGTAAATATCGGATTGGCAAATTGATCTTCTCTTTTAGAGCAGATAAAAAATAAAGGACGTCAATGAAAAACATGTAAAAGGGTCAGGTAATAACTGCAGGTAATAAAGAGCCACACAACACTGTCTAAAATTCAATTTACGAATGAGGGGGACGATAAACCTTTTCCTTTCTTCACAGTAAAATTTACAAAAAAACAAAAAGTGTAAATCATTCGGAGTCGATCGATCATCACATGTGCAAAATGGCAGTTCAGAAATTGCATAGATATTAGGAGGGAGACCCAACATCAAGGGGATGTAGTTTAGTCGAAATCTCACAAAAATATATCTATGTTGTAAATTAGTGACGAACGATAAATAAGTTGAGTTCACATCCATTTGCATTATGCTTGGGACCGCCAGAAATGCTCTAACTGTCGACAACCTGAGGTTAGAATCCTCCCTCCTTGCCTGTAATCTAGATAATAAATGATTTTTCAAATCTTTCTTAGAAATAGACCAACAAGTTGTTGGATCTACAAAAAGATGATGGAACCCAGCTGCTTTAAGGGTGGATTCAACATAATATAACCAGCTGATATTACTCACACCATCTAACTTCAGAACGTCATTTATAATATCCCTAGTCAATGAGAGAGTCTCCTTCCGCCAGACCGAGTGCCACATTAAAATGGGCACAATACAAATTTTGTCACTAATATAAGGAACTCTCAGCTCCATGTGAATATTAAAGTTAGAGCATGACTTTGGCAAAGAAACTAGATGTTTCAAAAAAATGTCTTCTATACGTTGCAGTTTCGAGCAATCTGAGATGCCCCAGACAGCTGCTCCATGAGTGGCAGCAGATACCGTTTTGGCTTCATAAACTTTCTTTATTGCTTCAACAGGTTTGGAACCAACTTTGTTTATAAATTTAAAAAGAGCCCCAATATTCTTTTCCATCTGCAACCCCCTATTTATGACCATACTTTGCCAATTGTTCTGTCGATCAAACATAATCCCTAAATAATTAAAAGAATCCAAAACTCCCAGCTTGCCCCCTTCAATATGGATTTGTGGCTGTTTCTGCTGCTTTGGACCTGCCACTAAGACAAAGGACTTTGAATAGTTAATTTTCATGTCCAGCTTGTTCATAAATTTCGTATACTCCATCACGAGTCGGCGCAGGGCATTGCTAGTACGGGCTAAAATCACCGCGTCGTCCACGTAAAGGAGTATCGGTACTTGTAAAGAGTTGATATAAGGAACATCTGGAGTAGATCCCAACAAAGCAGATTCAACATCATTAGTGTAAAGTGCAAATAGAAAGGGCGCGAGGACGCACCCCTGTCTCACACCTCTAGTGATTTTAAAGTGCCTAGTGCACTCTCCTCCCTTTCCAAAGCGAACACAAGCTGTGGCTCCAGTATACAAATCATGAATTATGTTAATAATCTGTATGTCAATCCCCATTGCCTCCATGATCTGCCACAGCTTAGGCTGTGCCACGCAGTCAAAGGCTGCCGACAGATCCATGAAGGCAAGATATAGATGGTCGTTTTTAGCTGCCGTATATTTTGCAATTATTAGGTTCATGTTCAGACACTGATCCACAGTGCCTTTTCCTTTTCTAAAACCATACTGACATGGGATTATAATATTCTTTTCCAGAGCCCATTCCTCAAGTCTATTTAAAAGCAACCGGCCCGTTAATTTTGCGGTGGAGTCTATCAAAGATATAGGCCTATAATTTTTCGGAATTGCCCTATCCCCCTTTTTATAAATAGGGACAATTACAGTCGTCCTCCACGAAGGAGGAGCACCTATTTGGGTAATTTTATTAAAACCATTTGTTAAAAGCGGAGCCCAGAGATCTTGATTATCTAAAAAAAGATCAATCGGGACACCATCAGGTCCTGGTGCCTTCGCACGTTTACACTGATTAAGAGCATATTTTATTTCCTCTAGTGTAAACTGGGCACTACCTCCTACACCAACTAGACTTGTGGAGAGGGACTGGGTAATTGCCTCCTCATTAGTTCCGAATAGACCTTCAAAATGTGTAACCCATTCCTCCTGTTCGACATGGGTTTCTATAGACATGCACTGCTCATCTCTTAGAAAAGGTGCGTTATTCACAGACCAAAATGCCTGTGAACTGTTTAATAATGCAGCCTTTTGCAGATTTTCCCACCAATCTTCTTTTAGGGCTTGTAGCCTTGATATCCTTGCTTTTTTTATAAGCCTGTCGTAATGACTTGGCCAAAAGTAGGTTGCGAGGTTTAGACTTTAAGGCCATGTGAAGATTGTTAAGGGATTTTTCACAATCCTCATCAAACCAATTAGACTTCTTGCGGTGCCCATTACGTACAGAACGTATTAGATTGTTTTTAACTTCCAGGAAAATCAGCTCGAATGCAGTAACCATGCCATCAAATAAAGGATCTAGGCATACCATTATCTCTGATACTCGATTAGAGACTATGTTGCCCAGAAACTTCACAGCATCAATTCTCTCCCACTTCAAAGCAATCCCATTCTCCCTTGCAATTACTGGTTTGATATGAAGTTTAAGAGACCATTCCCTTTTCATTAAGGAGGGGATAAGAAACGTGATTGCAGCGTGGTCACTAAAAGCGTAAAAGTTAATCTCAAATTGGGAAAAAAGCTTCCTTATGGAATCAGAGACCAGGACATAATCGAGCGTGGAGAAAAGGGAACGACTAAAAAAAGTGAATCCTAGCTGACCAGTTAAAGTTTCAGAGGTATTTAGAAACACAAGGTTATTTATAATTAGTAATCTATTTAAACCGTTACCATAATCAGTGTGACTAAAATGGGGAACATAGTCCCCATCGTCGTCCACACACTGATATATTGGTCTTATCACAAGGGTGAGCATTAAAATCCCCAAGCCAGATTATATCACAGGGTTTAGTACATACTTTCTCCAAGTTGACAATGTCTCTTTCCAAAGGAACCAACACCGCTGCATGATTGCTACCAAAGTTGTTGTTATAAAAATTAATAAGCAACCAATATTGGTCAACACAGTACTCTAAAACAATAATATGATAATATGGTGATGTATTTAAAAAGGACTTAACTTTTAAGGGAAAAGTATTGGAAAGTAAAGTCAGTAAACCACCCTTTGCACGACCAGCTAATGAGGGTATAGCAGGAGTATGAAATGAACGATACCCATTCAGGTATATCGGGTCAATTTCCCATGTCTCTTGTAGGCACAATATATCCTTAGTCGTTAACGAAGACAACCACTCCACATTAGATTTTTTTTGGTTGTACCCAAGAAATCACCGCAATAGATCCTGGGGTACTCTCTAAATGTGTCGGGGTCTAGGGCAAGTTCGGACTGCCTATCTGCGTACTTTGTTGTGGTTGAGAAATTACAGAGGGAAAAGAGACCACAAAGGACCCATTTTGCAATACTTTATCATCAGCACCGTTAGCTGATAGGCTCTGTTCATCCAATACAGTGAATCTATTACTAAGAGGTAAGGGTAGAACAGATGGGGGAAGAGACTGATTAGGAGGAAAACGTAAGGGCTTCCGGCCGTTAGTTACGCTATAAAATGGGGTCTGGCGTAAGGTACCTGGTTTATAAAAGAAACCCAGCGGAAGTGCACAAATTTCAGAATAAAAGGAAGGGGTGCTTGGTAGCATAGTTAATAAATCACCCACTATGTGATGGTTATCAAAATTTTAAATAATACAATCACCTTTAAAAGTTTTGGGAGCCCTTCCTACCCAGTTAACCCTCCTGGCCATAATAATATGTCTATATACATTAAAATTATCCCCTGTACACTTAAAAAGCCAATACTGAGCTTTATGGATTAATTGCTCCGTTGATTCTAGTTGATTCGCTTTCAGTTCTGGTACATTTGCTAGCACTATAACATAAGGGCAGGCTGCTGGTGGGAGATCTAACCTTTCTTTAGGATTCACAGCCTCTTCTGAGTGCTGAGAAACCTCCCTTCCAGAACGAGAAGCTAAAGCTCCACCCTCTGAAGGAGCAGAATTTATAGAGGGTTGGGCATAGGAAATATCAGTTGCCGGGAGAACCGGGGGAAGTAAACCTGAGGGATGAGATGAAGGAAAATGAGTGTTCGCAGTGCCATTAGTTAATAAACTTAGCGAATTAGTTAAACCCCTTAGATTTCCTTGAGGTTCGCCATGTGACTGGGTACAACCATGAATATGAGTGGGTGCACCTAAGGTGGTTTGGATCAGATTCTGATGGTGATTTTTATATACAGTAGATCTTGCCATTTTAGCAGATTCTCGGGCAGGACCCGCCGAGTGAGTAGACAACCCTATTACGTGTTGAGGGACATAACTTCCCGTGTTATCAGTAACCACAGAGGGCGCCCCACCTGGCTGAGAAGACATCCTTACTTCCTCAATTAACTGGGTAGTATTTGGGGGGGTTTGGTTCAGTGAGCACAAGGCCTCCATGCAGATAACTTTTCCTCAATTTGGGTTAGTTTGTACAATATGGGATTTAAAAGTACAGTCACCATAGTTTCTATTCTTTTCAAAAAATCAGAATCATGAACATGGTCATTCACCAAATGGGGTTGCTTAATAATGTCCTTAGACCTTGTAGTTCTTGGGGGTAAAGGAAGCTCTGAATCCAATTCCCCATTCCCAGTACTTTTCTCCGTGCAGATCCTTTTCAATGTTTTTTGCTTTAAAGGTCCACCTCCCTTTCTCTTCTTAATCGGAGGCTCCGGGTTACTATTCTCCGATTGGAAAGACGCTACCTGCTCCTGAGTGGCTATACGACATCCAGGTATAATGTCAGTGGGTGAGGACGGACTCGACGTTGGAGCTATAGCTGTGCCGGGCTCACTTATAGATTGCCCAGAAATCGGGGGATCAACACCTAGGATTCGCCCTCCAAGGGAGGAGCGCTTTTGAGCAATAAGTGAGTCCAGGGAAAGTCTTCTCTCGGTTAGCTCAATTTCATGAGCAAGGACAGATTCAGCCCTTGTTAGGAAGGCATCCAGTGTCCCAGCAGGCCCACCCCCTTGCTTTTCCTTGTAACCCTTCCTTTTACTCATTTTAGTCCTAAATGAGAGTTTTCCAGATATGGCAAGCAAACAGTCAAAAACTAGCTACAAAGTGGAGCCTACAGAAAATAAAGGGAATCAACAGTACCTTTTGACTTCTCTGTCCCGGTAAAGAAATGTTAAGGGGGGGCCCAGGCCAGCCTCCTCCGGGCGTGGACGGGCCAGATTGCAAATCTGTGACTTGCAATCTCTGCAGGAGAGAAGCTGGAAGGTCCAGATTTAATAAGCACTATCAAATGCTGAGCATCAAATAGCAAAACCAGCTCATCTTTTAGCATTCATACTTAAAAAAAGGGTTTTAGGTGTAAGGTACTGGAAGAGCAAATAAACACAATCCTTATGACAATGAAAGACTGCACTCAGTCTTGATGACCAAACTTTTAACTACTTTTACAGGGGGTGTTAGAGGGGCTATTTCTGAAGGTCAGTACCACTCAAGCCAGAGGTTAATTTTGCTATTGATAACCAAGACCAGTGTTTAACTTTAGTTGATTATTTCCTATCCAGTCTCATACTGTTCTCATAGTACTCTGTAAATAGGAACAAGACTGTTCATTGCTGCTTAACCAAAATAGTAGTTGGGCAGCACTGGCATACGTGTGCAAGTTAACCTTTCAGGTGAGAGGTAGTTAAGCTGATGGGCCTTCATATATAATAAAGAGATGAGGGAGAATGGTCTTACAAGATGATTTTATAGCTTGAGTACTTGTTCATTATGAATGATGAGAGCCATTTCACGGCTAAACGTTATATTCCTTTTACTAGGAGCTGTTGCTGGAGAATTTCAGGGACAGCTACATCAAATGCTGCTGAGAAGTCTAAGAATAACAGGGTGTTTATTTTTCCAATATCTGCTTTCATTCTTAAATCATTAAAAATGTTCAAAAGTACTGTGAGCGGCTCAAAACCCTGCTTGTACAGATCCTAACTCAGGGGTAGTCTATAAGTGAGTGCTAAGGTGTTAGCCACTTGGCTTTCTAGTGGCTTAGATGCAGCAGGTAGCAGTAAAACAGGCCAAACGTTTTTCATTATTGCAGGACCATGCCCAGTTTTTTTTTTAAATTGATGTGACTGTGGTTGTTTTGAAATATGTAGGAACAATAACTGGCTCTAAATATTGGTTAAGTAGATTTTTGAGCATAAGTAAGTGTGTGGTCTGCAATTTGGTCAACAAGTTGGCAGGACATTGAAGAGGCAAGCCTGGTTTTAATTTTATCAGCACAGATTGAAGCTCTTCTAATTAGAAATACGTAAATGTAGAAAGTGTTGCTAATAGTGGCTTATACTTAGTTGTTGTCTCAATGAGAAAAGCATGCCCATGTCAGTGAGTGTGAGATAATTAGACATACAGATTTTTCTTCCAGGAGAAAGCTAATCCAGTCCAATTGTGACTCCTGTTTTGAGGCGGCTGTGATCAACCTGCTGGCCAACAAAGTAATTGATTTGCCCCAGCAGGTTGGTCAAAGCCTGAATCTCATTTACTGCAAAACTCCAAGCACATGAAGCAGTGCAAATATGGTAAAATTAATTTTATATTTGCATTAGCGACCCTTTTGAACATAGGAAAAAAGACTTTAATCTTCTAGCAAAGATAATATTTTAGTGCAGCTTTTATCCACCCTGTGCATACAGTAAACCACTACGGACTTACAGGGTAGCACCATAGTCTCACAGTTCTCTACACGCACACACTGGGTCAAAAAGAAATGGAGATTTTTTTTCTCACCCATTTAAATCATAATGCCAACACAGGCCATAATCAATTTATCCAAGATCTCATCTGTGGGACATACCTGTGCACAGATACAAAGTTGACTTGGACACCAGTCCCTCTTGCTCAGCCCAAACACATTTAACCAGTGCAGAGCTCTTATCCCAGCAGCAGGCTTTTAGTTTAAAAGGGGGGACCTTGTAGTTAGCACTGAAGCCCATTTTAGCACAGCTTACAGTGAGTGAGACTCAGTCACAGCAGAAGCCCAAAAATCAGATAGTCCAAAATTGAAAATTCTTAAAGGGGTGGGAAGGGGTACAGCAGATATGAACCCACTTTCCCTCAGGGTGGATATAGTTTTCACCGTTATTTCACTTTTGATTGCCAAACTTTTTATCATTATGATAAATTGTGTTCATGTGATTTATAAAAACATATTTAAAGGATTACAGAATAATATAAAATACTGTTATTTGTGTGTGTTTACTATTCTCGGATTCAGGGTGGGTCTCTGCAATATCACCTGTAGATATAAAGAATCTCTCACTGATCTGTCTGACTCCTAACACCTACACTTCATATGCACATAATGCAGAAGGAGGGGTAAGACACACCTACCATTTCCCCTCTCTTTTGAAAAGGCATAATTTAATTTTTGGGTTCAGGAAATCTACTAGGTGTGAGTCCAAAAATATCACAGTATATGACAACATTTGAGCACTGTGATCAAACATTTACTAGCGGGTGCATGTATAAATAGTCTTTTTACTTCTTTAGAAAAAGACACAACTGTGATGCCTTTTAAACTTAAAAAGGAGCTGCTGCAACTCTACTCCTGTCAAACACTCAGTTAATGCAAGCAGCTCTTCAGCAGGTAGAATGACCAGGAGTTTTGAGGACGGGACTGCTGTCCTTCAGAGACATGAGGGAAAGTGTTGTCTTATCTAAAGTGATATGCTTAGTTATGGGGGACATGAGCGAACATCAAAATTCAAGCTGAATTTAATATTAAAACACTATTTACAACAATCACAAAGTGGAAGAGAAAGATGAAAAAATTTAAAATGTATAAGGTAAATTAGCTGAGGCAGTGTCTTTAAAAAGGGTGGCCATTATGAGGAGCTTACTTGCGAAATATGTGCGCTTCATTAATGTGGTAGCTACAAAGGTAATTAAGGTGAGGACATTGTAGGAGACAATTCTAAAGAATGAAGTTAACAATAGGTCGGCATGGCTCCACGCGCTCTCAGGCATCTACAGTGCTGTGCTGCAGAAGCCTTCCCTCTGGTTTAGATTTTGACATGGCATGAGGATCATAGGATCCACTTAGGACAGCGGGTAGCTAAAGAAGTGAAGCTCCCGCAGAGACCAGCAATAGCACCCCTTCTCCCTTGCTGCAGAGTTCAAGATGGCAGCTGACTCACGTAATCTTTAGTGAGAGGCTGTCAGGCAAGCAGAAGGTTAGCAATGAAGAGCAATCTGCCTTGAGAAGGACCCTCTGAACAATGGACGTTTTCGGAAGTAATGGTCTTGGGGCTGGACAGTTTGGACGGGTGCCACAGCAGGTTTTGAGCTTTCCAATGATGCCCATGTTGCAACAACAGGACATAAATTGTCAATCCTTATTCCATCTAGTGAAGAATATGGGAAGTTACCAAGGGCATTAGGTCCATGGTTGAGAAAATAATTGAATTTAAGACAGTAGAGATATTGGGTAAACCTGCTGCGATCTGCCTCGTACTACAACACACATGGGAAACAGCCAGAGGGCTCACTCTTCATGAACTGTGATGGATGTGGCTGAGGAATCCAGAGGGGCTGCCAGCTGGAAAAATACTTTCAAACTCGCACTCGTACCACCAAGGGACCTACTGATGGTGACAGCACTTGTACAGCCACTTCAAGCTTTCTGCCTAGGATTATGCCTTGGAGAGAGGTGGCACTGATGACCTCTCTGGACACACTACACAAAAATGGTAGACTGTGTATAGACTGGATTCACAGAAACGGAGAGTTGACTAGATATCATGTCTGGGAAAATCATTGGTGCGGAATCAATGATACAGTCTTGGAAAGAGATGACTAACTTTCAAAGCTGTGCTGCGAGTTCCATCTCACTATTGGAAAATAACATTGAAAAACATGAGAATTTTAGAGAGCTGTTATTCTCTGGGCCTCTTCAGCTGATCAGCCTAAGATTAACAGTGACTTAAGCAAGGCAATGGCAGTCTTCTTACAGAACTAAATAAATCACAAAGATGGCCATTACCAGATTCAAATCAAAAGAGCTAAGCTGTTGCCTAAAAAGGGACCACAAAACAATGAAAGGTACGAACAATGTATTGGAAAAACTGCAGAATACCTTCAGGAAACTAGAATGCGAAGAACCATATTATTAGGTTGATTGCTGTGTAAATGTTGGGGTTGTATGAGGTTGTTGCTCATTAGTCACTCCTTTTATCACAACTGCAGTGATCAGTTTTTCTTAAACGCTGCAGGTGAGATGAACATCACATCGCATATTTGGGTTCTCCGTGGTGGGACAGAGAACTTCCAATGTCTGTTAAATCACAGCTTTGTGCACCAGTAACACGCCTGCATACATGTGATATAAGTAACATATCCACTCCAACCAGTCAGTACACAAAAGACCCATTGCAAGTTACTTTCTAAAAAAGAAGTCAATTGATGAGTGCTGCATATTTGTTGCTGATGAATGCAGGATAGGAGAGCGTGATCTGATGAGCGCAAAGAGCCTACAAAGTCCGAATACCAGAGTAACTATAAATGTAACTTCATACTACTCTCATATATGTCTCATATTAAGTACTTCCTGTCTAATTAGAGCATCACTCTGGGAAGAAACCATAAGACAAACATTTGCTGACTGCCCATACAGCCACCCGGCATATGTTTGTGACAATAACATGTTGGGAGAATGGCAAGGAAGTACTCTTAGCCCTCGTGGATTGTGCTTGGACACAAAACAGTGGTTAGGCACCAAGTAGAGTATAGCAACGTACAGGTTATTGTCTGGCAATTGTGCCGTTATTACCTACTCAGTCAGCATTGCTGCTTACAAAGATTATGAAACACAGATCAGTAGAGCACAGAATCTAGGCTCTATCATGTTTTTGCATCAATTTATCCAAGACCACATTGAAGTTAGGTGAGACGGTCTGAAATCTCACAAAAGAAAACCGGTGTATTTCACTTGCCAGATGTTATGTTAGCATCTGCCACTAGTGGGGCATCATGACATTCTGTCTGGAGCTGTTAAAGTTGGAATTGCTTATTCAGTTGTAGAAGAGTGTGATTGCAGTAGGACTTATGTGGGAAAAATTGATTGAGGTTTGTGAGGTCCTTCTACGTGGTATGGTCATGCCAAACATGGCACTACTTGTTTGCGTGTTCATACTTAGAGGGTATATGAGAAAGACAGATTGCATTTCATGCAGCTTTATTTAACCTGAAAAAAAGCTGTTGACTTTTTATCTTTAAAAATGAATTGTCTTCTTTTGCACCATGGGTTACGTTCTGTGGCTGATGCATGTTTTCTTCGAGTAGCTTAGCTATCACTTAGGGAATATGAATTCAAAAAGCCATGTTTTACACCCTCTTCAAAGTCATGGTGGTTTTCTAGTTTCCTCATCTAAGTGGGGAAGGAGTTCCGCCACTTGCAGGCTTGACCTGAGAAAGCACATCCTCTGAGTTGGGTTTTTTGTGAAGGAGGCGCTTTCAGTTATAGGAGTGTGCTGGATCATGGGCTAAATCTATTGGGGTGGAAATAGAATTTTTGTCTTAGAAAGAGAGAGAACAAATAACAGAACGTCAAATAATTTGGATTGTGGGGGGAGGTCAATTTGGCGTGTGCCACAACAAACTACAAATTTGTCCAAACGACAGTAGTTTACAGTTTTTGTTGAGGAACGCCCGGCTGCCAAGATGACATCAACCTCCTCCGGAGGATTGTTGAAGATGTTCGGCTGTCGCCGCTCAATCTCCAAGAATGAAAATGGAGACTGCGAAGACACGGGTACAGAACCCTGCCCTGTTGCTGCGACTGCAGGCCGTCCCAAAGGGCAGCCTGATCGGAGGACATATGCTCAAGCTCAGGAGTTCTGGGTACTTTCTGTGCCCAATCCGGACACACTAAGATGACTTGGGCAGGGTCTGTCTTGATCTTCTTAAAAACTCAGGGCAGGAGTGGTATCGACGGAAAGGCATGCAGGTGTCCCGAGTACCACTTGAGGCGGAACACGTTTCAGAGCGAGAGACGTCTTGGAAACGGCAAAGAGCAGAAATGTTGACATTGCACGTTTTCTGTGGTGGGGAACAGATGGAGCCAAGATTCTCCCCTTTCGCAGAAGATACCTTGCGCCACCTTAGATTGTAACTGTCACTCGTGATCCGCTGACGCGGAAAGATGTGCTTGTCCGCCCTGGCATTCAATGATCCTGCTTGGTGGTTCACCATCAGGAAAATTCCTTGGTGGCCCAGCAATTTCCAGAGGTACAAGGCATCCTGGCACAGAGTCTGTGATCCCACCCTGTTAGTTGCAGTGCCACATGGCAGTGTGTCAGTGAGCAACTACATCAGCATCCCTTTGTTAGATGGAAGAAAGGCTTTCAGCGCCAAGCAGATGACGCCCAGCTCCAGAAGGTTGATGTGGAGCTGGGACTCAGCTGGAGACCAGAAGCCTATTCAGTCCCTTGAGAGTTTAATGAGATGCTGAAGAATAATATGCCCTCTTGGTTTTCAGCAGGCACCTGGACTCCGTTGAAGTGCGGTATGTGTGTTTGTGAACAAATATTAAAGTTGAGTGTGAGGCTGATTGTTTCCTGAAACGGTTGCAACTTATTACAATGTAAGAACGTTTTTCCATAAAAATTCAAAAATAAAGAGGAGAGTAGTATGTGACTAAGAAAGACTTGAAGGAGCAGTGAAAATATAGAAAAACGCGAAACAGTAGGTTTACCGGTCCGTCAGTGATCAAAAGTACTTGATTATAAAAGCAAATAAATATGTTCAATAATGCTTTCAATGAATGAGCGCCCTTGAAGAATACTACACATTACTAAAAATATAAGTATTACTAGGCCTTTTATTTTGTAATTTTCAATTTGTGAGGAAAATCGGTTTATTATTAACATAAAAAATATTTGCAATCTTGCAAAATAACTATTCACATATCTTACTGAAAATGAAAACACTGTGATACTTGAACTTATTTTTCTTGCACATCTCTAAACTGGTCATTCAATAGCTTTGTTCCAAAATGGTGGATCTATTCTGTCTTTCCAATTAAGGCAAATAAACCCAAGTAAAGTTAATGAGCAGCAGCACAGATGGACGCAGCGTTACGTTTTTTTTAATATACCGATCCAGAAGCGGGGAGGGGACAACTCTCGAAGGGAACCAAGCAATGATGACGGGGAAAAAAAAGAAAAGAAATAAGTACCTCGATCCTAGTGCGAACAGCGAAAGGACACCAATAAAGACCTTAGTCAGTACTTGATCCATGCTCCATCAAAACCACAAACATACAAAAGAGAAAATGAAGTCAGGACCAGCTGACCAATGAGAAGCAAGGAAATGAGTGACAATGAAGCCAAACAATGGTAAGGAACGGGTGGGCTCTAAGCCCCTTTTTATAGTTTTTTTTAGGTTTTTTATTTTAAGATACAACAGAACGTTGCAAGTGACAGCACATGTGCTGTCTCAGGTGAAACATACAAATTAGCATTTTAACTCCTTAGGCATGAAGCTAGTAGTGAGCAAAATACTGTTACTCATTTGTGTTGCTTCTGCAATTGATTTCCTTGAAAAAAAGGTAGAAGATATGGGTCATCTGATGATCCAGATTTTTTAAACATTTTGATTGAGTTTTGATGCAAAAACAGATGGCATAACAACCACTTATCCTCAAACAAATTTGCGAGGCATATCGGTCTAGTTACAGTAGCGATAGTGTCAAACCGCATACAAGTGAAACTGGTTGGATACGGTTAAACCCTCCATTCATCATGATTATGCAAGAACATTTCCCTCCTTTCGAATAATGAGGCCCCCTATGTCCACCTTGTGACCGGGCCTCCACCCCTCGGCTTTTCAGCAGGGAGAGACATATTTGACATTTCGTCAGGGACCATATATTTTCTCAAACGTGCCTCAGAGACCTCTTTTTCCACCCTCATGCACCAGTTGAGGTTGGATTCCCAAGCATGCATCGTCAGGACCTTGTCTCGCCCCCATTTACTGATCACATCCCGTCTTGCCATCATCAAAGCAATGTTTCAAAATATGAGTGTTTGTCATCCGCCTCCTCCCCAATATACCCAGGGTTAATAGCTGTAGGGTAAGTTCCAGTGTAATATCTAGGACTGGTGAGATCCTTTAGCATATTTTCCCCATTAGTCTTGAATCTCAGGGCAGCCCCAGACCGTGTGCACCACACTGCCACTCTGTTGGCAGCCCCTTAAACAGAGATCAGTGTCAATTCTTCCCATAGGGAGCAATCTGGTTCCTGTGAAATATTCTCTGTGGTGCATTTCCAGTTGGATTAGTTGGAATCCCACTCATATTACTACCTCACACCGCTCCCCAGTCGTCTTCTAGCCTGGCAAGGTCTCGCTCCCACTTATCCCTAAGAGTGTCTAGTGGAGGGAGGCTGTTATGATGATGCAGAATTTTCATTGTCTGATATTAGTTTCTTAAATGGTTGCTCCATAATGGGACAAAAGTACAAACAATGTTTCTTCCAGTTGTGTATGTGCTACTGATTTTAGTACAGTTTATTTGTATTGGATTTGTTCTAGAGTTCTAGGGTGAAGTTGCTGTTTGAAATTACAATGTTCAGAAGTTGCGATGTTGAAATAAATGGCAAGATGGTCACTCCCCCATCTTGGGAGTAAATGATAAGATGTAGTTATGCAGCCAATGTTGATGAATATTCCATCAAGGGTGTGTTCTGTAGGGTGCATTGGGTCCATAGTGAGTGTTGTCAGGTCCCAAAGTTTCACAGTAGTCCTTTTGCGGAAAGTCATACTGGTTTCTTGAACCTTGTAAAGAAATTGCCCAGATTAATGAACTTTGTTGGGACTGAAGAACTCTCTAGCATCTGGGGTGCTCTGAGGTGGTAGCAAGAACAAAATGTATTTGTTGGGAGGAAATAGGGTGGTTGACTAGAATCTAGTTGCATGTCCATACATAGCTCACGTATGTGATGTTCATTCTTTGACCTAGATTTTGCATGGTGTGCTCAGTTGTGCTGCTCAGAAATATGTGTTTCTATCTGGTTGTACTCCTGAGTAATATTGGGACATGGTGTCTGATGGAAGGCTTGTATTGCTCATGGGACATTCGAGTGGTGAACATGATTTTTTTCAGTACTGTGACAAGCAGGGAGGTGGCATGTTGACCATATCTCAGAACTATATTTGTGTGCCCCAAGGCTGGTATTGTATGTTAGCAAGCAAGCTTCCGCTGACTTCCTTATTAGATTCTTTTGGGTATTTCTTGATCGTTTGTTGTATGGTGATGTTTAACAGTGCCATTAAGGGATGCCAGCCGGCCTGGTTTGGAAAGAAACAGGCACAGCGAGTTGTAGATATAGCTGTTCCTTGCCACTGCTGTCATTGGATAGTCAATCGGCACATATGGACCTCTTCAGTGATTTCTTGGCTTTTTTTTTTTTTTATCAGGATGGGGTGGTCCTGTGCCATGACACAATGTCATCAGGCATGTGTCTGTTGACTGCCCAAGAGAGCTTATTTTGAGCACACCGTGATGTATTTCCATGTTTTCATGTTCAGCAGCACCAGGGTGGGGTGCCAAGTGGCTTACTTGAGATGGATTCAAAGAAGATGAATCTTGGATCTAATCATGGTCACTGCTGCAACAAATAAAAGGCCAGCATGCAAGTTTTACTTTGGTAATTTTTGGGTTCTTCCCTATGCAAGAGTGGGACGTCACCAGGTATTTTTTATGTCAGAATATGCTCACTACATGCTGATGCTTGTCTCTGCTGCAGCAAGAAATTATCAGGCATGACCTCTGTACTGCAGCTGTTATTTCTTAAGGTTTTATAGTGCACTGATTGAATGTCAATAGGATTGCATCCATTTGTGTTCTTGAAGTGTGAGCCAAGGGATGGGTAAAGAGACTAAAAGGATTTGTTTGGTACTGGAATAGCTTGGTCGAGAGGTTTAGTGTCATGGCTTGATACATGATTTGTGGAGAAGAGAAAAGTAGTTTTGCATTTGGATTGTAGACCAGGTACGTTTGAGCATCTTTCATGTGTCTTAGAAGGGTGTGTGATTGGGGTTGGGGCCAGGGTGTTCTGGTGCACTGGCGAGAGTCCTCATCGAGAGAGCAGGAAGGCAAGACAGGGAGGACAATAGGGCTCCTGTCAGAAATGAAGGTCATACTGTTACTCGAGGGACAAAGTGGAGGAGAGATTAATTGAGGAGTGTAATGGGAGGGAGATAAAAAGTTATTTGCATGAGTGAGGTTGAGGAGTTGATGAGAATAGAGTAGAAGAGGAGACACGGGAGGGGAGGAACCCAGAGCATGGTGTGGCTAAACCAGAATTAACTTTGCTGGAGTAGAAGGACAATAGGAGTAGAAGTTAGATTCGGGAAAGTGGTGTGATTGTCAGTTGGTGCTGTGTGAGGATCTCTAAGCAAATTCTGAGTCTAGTGATTGCAAAAGATTTGCTCTTTGTAATCTGGCATGTGCTTGTTGGAAACAAGCTCATCATCTTCTTTCTCTATTACAATGGTCACTAAGTGACATAGTAGTAGTGTCAGAAAGTAAGCCCACCGGCCAAGGGGAGGAACATAGTTCTCTATATTCGGGCATGAATTAATTTTACTGTAGGCCTAAGGACAAGTAGGTAAATCTGCGATCAGCCTATATCCTGGTGCTGTGTTACTGCTACCCAGTAAAAGTGCTATGAGCATTTCTGATGGTCTCTGAAACAAGTCTCAGTACAGTATTTAAGGGTTCACCAGGAAATCGTGTGATTCACCCCGAAATGTTGTGGCTTCAACTTGGGTCTATGCAGTCAACCGTGTAGGTGTCTAGGCAAAATATTCCGAAATTGTGACATAGCAACCCAAAGACGTTTGCAGACACCTCAGAAAGGGAAATTCAGAACCTCTCAAGAGGGTCTATAGCATTCACCCAGAAGTGGAGCCAGCATAAACCAAGGAATAATTGGCAACCTCAAAGAGTGTCCACCCAGAAGTGTAGGGAACGTTAAAAAAGACAAAATGTAGCAATCCCAGTAAAGGGTCTACGGTGCAAGCAGTTGGAGCGTAAACTAGGGGATATATCAGAACTTCAGTAGAGGGTCTATGGCATCCACCCAGAAGCAGTGAGTGTGTAATCTAGGGATATTTCAGAACATCAGTCATCAGTCTATAATGTTCACCTAAAAGAGGTAGCAACGTAAATCAAGAAAAACTTTACAACCTCAGGGGAAGGTCTGTGGTGTCCACCCAGAAGTGGAGGGGGAGTAAAAAAGGCAAATTTCACAACTTCAGTAGAGGGTCACTGGTATCCAACCAGAAGCAGTATTCATGTCCATCCTGCGGACTTAAGGTCCTCGAGTTTACACATATGCCTGTCATCAAAACTAAGGTAGCGGTGCAATGCATCATTCTGTGAAGGACAACGCTGTGGACAGCAGGGGGTGTGTTTGGTTTTAATCTGTGGTCTGAGAATTGTGATTTGGTAAATCTTGTGAGACCCGGATAATCCTTGAGGTCATCTTGGATGCTATATTATGAAGGAACACATTTCCAAACCGCATCGCCTGATATTCCATTAGTTTCTTGCAAGCGCTTGAGTATTTAGTTCCTTGGTGGCACTCCTCTTTTCTGTGGTTCTGGATTGCAGCAACGCCTGGCGGTCAGTATTTGGAGGGAGATGACAAAGACAACACAAAGCGCTTGTGAGGCTACAAGAGCACATACCAGTAATACCTGAAGGAAATGGAAAGATAGCCATATAGTTAAGTGAACTCGGTTTCAAAGTATATAAAGGGAACCTATCGCACGTATACACATGAGCACTGTGTTACATTTTGGGCTGCATGTTATATTCAAAGAATCAACTACAGACAGACTTATCAAATCAGAGTCTAAACACTCTTTCTGGTAATCCTCAATCTTTCAGAACACAAATTAATGGACTGTGTACTAATGGTCTTTCAACATACTGTAGGTGTTATCTCGACCCAGATCTCCCATGCAGTGCCCTTCCTAATTCCCTTCCCCTTATTTAGCCACTCCAGTCCTCTGCAGTTATTAAAGCAGAGTTGATGCTGCTGTAGAAGTCTAAAGTGACAGTCGGCTTCTAGGGTACTGTTCCCGAGGAATTGGTTAGCTGACTGTAAACAGGGGGTGGGGGATTCCAAATTTCAGTAGAGGGTCTAAGGTGTCCACCCAGAAGAGATGGGAACATAAATTAGGGAGATTTCAGAACTTTGGTACAGGGTCTCTGGCTTTCACCCAGAAGTGATGGGGCGGTAAACTAAGGAAAAACACAATGTCATAGAGGGTGTGTGGTGTCCACACAGAAGTGGAGGGAGGGCAAACCAAGGAGATTTCAGAACCTCAGAAGAGGGTGTATAGCATCCACCCAGAAGCGGTGGGAGCGCAAACTTCAGACACCTGGGTGTGTTGCTACTATGGATATAATTACAGAAGTTATAGGATGTACAGTAGTTAGCCTATGGGTCTCACCCAAGTGAGGTGTTTCCAACCGCAGACTGTGTGCTTTTCAGCTATAGTGTTAAAGGAATAGTGTTAAAGTCAGTAAAGGAATCCTACTGGAGAAAGAACTTAACTCTACTGAACTTAAGATAGGGTGTAGAGCAAATCCAAGGACCAGAGTTTCTGGCCGTAGGTCCCTTCAAAGCCCATAACTGGGTCAAACAAGGACGCTGCCATTAGGAAATCACTCTTACCCCTATTGCCCTGTACATGAATGCCTGGGCTGGATGCCCTAAGAGGGAGAAGTGCAAAAAGAAGATTGGTGGGGGAAGAGGCAAGGAGGACGAAGTGGGGCAGGGAGACCCAAAAAAATAATAGAAAAAGGACCATCAAAACAGTAACCTAATTCACATGCTTTACAGTGCAAACAACCTGAGCAGTTCATGAATACTCAATGTTTTCATACCACAGATTACTTTTTAGTCACTGGTGCATACACAGTGAAAGCACATGCAAACACAGACTGGGAAACAAGCCCAGCAACGCACTTTAACTTTGTACCTGCACACATTTTCAAAAGCAGTCTATTTTTAGAATACTGGAGCCGTCACAACAAGGCAGAAACCATACAAACGTGGAATGCATTGTAATATTCAATCCATCAATACCCTTCTAAACAAAAAAAACAAACATGGCAGGTACACTGCAGACTTTTATGGCAATGAAAAGCTGTAAAGGCAAAAAGGACAGACAAACCCAGTTTAAAGCACAATGTTTCGTGTTTTTTTGCAGGCCAAAACAGCCTCACCCAAGCTGCCGGGAGACCTGCTTTACTGTATATAGACTAGAGACTAAGCCATACAAAGATGGCCAGTCCTGTGTGAAACCAGGCAAGTGGTTTAGGTAGTAGGCAGGGCATAGGCACAGAGCACAAGGGGTTGGAACAGAGATGCAAACTACAAAACAGATTACTTTTTAATCACGGATGCATATGCAGTAAAGAAACAGCCAAAAATTACAGTGACTCAAGCTCAGTAATGTGCTTTAACGTTATACCAGCACATAAGTTTAAAACCAGTCTATATTTAGAACACTGAAGCCTTCCCCAGAAGAAGGAAAGAAACCAAGAAAATGCTGGTGGGTTGTAATATTCAATCCAGCAATGCCTTTATGATGAGCAAAAAATATAACTGCAGGTACAAACACTTCTCATTCGGTTAGATGTTAAACGAAAGTTATGTCAATCCAGGGAGCAAATGGGCAGGTTGATCTTTTGTAGCAAAACCTGGTAACAGACTACAGCTACTTGATACCACACTGTGTTCTGGTGAAAGACTTCCTGGAAGCTGCAAGACATCCAGGTTCTCTGCAGCTAGGGTTAGGTTTGCGAATGCAAGCTCCTCATGAAGCAGGTACTCAAGCTGATTGGTGGTAGGGAGGGGCAAAGAAACTTCCCTCTCTTCTCAGGGAAGGCAGATGGAGACAAAATCGGACCTGGCCAAATCAGAACAACCCAGAGAACGAAGCACCCATGGCCGTTTGGTCTGCAGATGACCGTCAAGGTAAGAGATCAATCAAACAGGAAATTGTGAAGCGCGCTACACACCCGTGAGGGTCCTAAGGTGCTGGGGGCGGGGGGATGGGTGCAGCTCCGAGTCAGCCGAAGAGCCAGGTCTTGGGGCTCTTTCTGAAGGTGTGCAGAGTTGGGGAACGTCTGCTGTTCATCAGGAGCTCGTTCCAGAGCTTTGCCGCGATGTAGGAGAAGACTCTTCCACTCACTCTTGTTCTCTGGATGCGTGGGGTTTCGGCGAGGTCGGCAGAGCGGAGGTGTTAGGTTGTAATTACTTATGTTGATGCATTATTGTTGTACATTCTATGCCTCGCTATACTGTCTTCTGCTCTCACTCCACTTCTCCACGTCAGCTAGAGTTCTAGAGTGTTGAGTTGTGGACGGAGAGCTGAGAAGAGAGTGGAGGCGTTTCTCTGCGTACCAGTGTTCCTGGAATAAATACCTTAAACTTCGTATCACCGTGTACGACCCATCTTTACAATTGGCGACAAGCGGAACACTGGCAGGACCTACGCATTGTATTTTTTTTTTTTAAAGTGATTGCTATTTCGACTTTACCCGATACTGGAAGTCTTCACTGCAACGAGAACAGGACAAGAATCACCGTGTTCTTCTACCTTTGATGTTGTACGGGACCACTTCCTAAGGTAGTATTTTTCTGCTACCTGATGTTCTGGGGTTTTACTAATTTCCACTGTTTGGCCCCCAACTGTCAATCGCGAGCGCACTTACCTCGCGCACCTTGTCGAACTTAGAATCTCCAGCAGAGTTCGCCTTCCCTGCTGCCTCTTCGTTATTCTTCCAGACGTCGATCGCGCTGTGACGTCAGAGGTCCGTGACCTTTACGTGCCGCCATTTTGTCAGGCACCAACTTGTACACAGCTGTTTGCTTTTAAGCTACGCGGTGATGCACACACCTTAGTGATTAACTAATCGTGCATCTCGCTTCACGCTGTTCTACTACGCCTCGTCCACAACTGTTTCTACATACACAGTGGTGCGCGCAGCATGTATAATAATTAATTGCACATCAAGTTTCAAGTTTCGTGCAGCAGTTCTGTCAAGTTATACTTAATACTCTCCTAATCTATTGGTTGGTTGTGCTCTTCGTCATTGCGCACACCTTTTACTACTGCGCTCTACGGTGATGTGCACACCTTTTACTGTTGCGCATAATTTCATTTTGGATTCTACAGTGATGCGCACACTCTTCATGTAATCCTCTTTCCTCAATTAAAGTACATTTTCTTATTCAGCGCGGTGACGCGCACACCTCCAATTACAATCATTTTATTTTGTCATTTTGAAGATTTTTTTTTTTTGTTTTTAAATTTTCGTTTCTGATCTTCGTGATGACGAGTCAAAGTTATTCAATTCAGCCTCCTCAAGCTTTCTGGCCTGCTGGATCTGATCCGTGCATGAAGTGGTCGGAATGGAAAGCCTACTTTCTAAACTTTATAGACACTATTGATGAAGACGGGAAAATGACACCTGATAGGAAAAAGAAACTCCTACTGCATTCTGTGGGTCCGGGAGGTTTAAGGGCTTATGAAGGAATGACAAAGGCTTTAGGAGGTGGTGATGTCAATGTATTTGATGCTATAATGAACGATTTTGACACCTACTGTGCACCAAAAGTTTGCATTGGGATTGTGAGGTTTCGTTTTTTTCACAGGAAGCAAGAAGCTAATGAAACTGTCGATGAATATGTGTCAGCCTTAAGAAAACTTGCTGCTGATTGTAAATTTGATCATTTAATTGATCAGTTTATCAGAGATCAAGTAGTTCTGCATAGCAATGATCCGGCTGTACAAGACAGACTGTGGATAAATGGGGATGCTGAATTAAAAGACGTTTTGAGCATAGTTAGAAAGGCTGAAATGTCTAGTCGTAGCGCAAAGCTACTTAAACAAGATGCTGCTATTGTAGAAACCTCTGCAGAGGTTGTCAGCAAGATTAAAGCCAAAATGTCCACTTCCAAAACCAATATTCCAGTCCAACGTAAAATTGATACAATTAAAAAGAAAGAGTTCAATCGCGATACCAATTTCAGATGCTACCGTTGCGATAGTCCCACACATCTAGCATCCAGTAAAACATGTCCGGCCTTAAGGCAACGGTGTTCCAATTGTGGTTTAGTGGGACATTATACCAAAGCTTGTAGGAGGAAGATTAGGAAAAAAATCAAATGTTTGGATGAAGCTGATTATGACTCGAGTGATTGTGAGAGTAGTATTAAGAAACTTACCATCAATGATTCTGGTGGTAGTTCTCAAACCTTGAATTCAAAACAATTATACATTTGGAATGTAAATGATAGCAGTGTGTCTTTGAAGAAGCCATTTTGTACAATGTCCATTGGGGGTATTTCTGTGCAAATGTATGCTGACTCCGGTTCGCCATATACTATTGTTGATGAGAAAATGTGGAAATCTTTATTTGCTGCACGTTTAGGTGATAAACTCCTAGAATCTGACATTCATCCAGAAGGATTTTCTGGGGAGAAAATCGATATGGTTGGGTATAGATCTTTAGTTTTAAAATTTAAGGACAGACCTCCAGCAAACTGTATGTCGCCAAGAAGGGACCTGCAGTTTTAGGCTGGAAAGACCAGGCTAAATTAGATATAATTCTCAATCCTAATAGTCCAGATCCTGTCATGGTGCTTAATGATGAGGATATATTGTGCAAGGAAATGTTAAAGAGGTTTCCCAGAGTTTTTAATGGGAGCATAGGGAATCTCAATGATTTTGAACATCGTATTGTTTTGAAGTCGAGTGCTTGTCCTAAAATACACAAAGTAAGACACATTCCAGTCCTTCTCAGGGATGATGTTGAAAAGGAGCTCAATAAATTGGTTAAGGCTGACATCATCGAACCCATTGAATCTGCGGAGTGGATTTCTCCGATTGTTGTGGCAAGACGTAGCAATGGCAAATTGAGATTGTGTATTGATCTTAGGCATTTAAACAATAATATTGTTGTAGATAAATTCCCACTTCCAAAGATTTCTGAAATGTTGTCCTTGGTGAAGAGTGCTGAGTGGTTTTCGTCAATAGATCTTTCTGCTGCTTATCATCAGATTTCTCTTGCAGACGAAAGTAAACAATTGACAGCTTTTATTACCCCATTCGGCTGTTTCCAGTATAAGAGACTTCCCTTTGGTCTAGTTTCTGCAGCTGCTATCTTTCAGAGGTTGATGTACCATTTATTTGGCCAAATTAAAAACGTCAGGTGTTTTCAAGACGATATTCTCATTTTTGGCGCTAATAGGTCTGAACATGATAAAATATTGAATGAAGTCCTTACCATCCTGGAATCCAAAGGGCTAACGGTTGAGCATTCCAAATGTAAGTTTGCTGTTAAATCCATCACATACTTAGGTCATATTCTCAGTAGAGAAGGTATTTCACCTAAACCCTCTTTGATAGAAGCAATTCGTGATGCGCCCAATCCCAAGAGTAAGGAGGAAGTTCGGTCTTTCCTAGGACTTGCAGAATTCTACTCTAGATTTGTAAGAAATTTCTCCTCCAAAATGTTTCACATTAGACAGCTCCTTAAGAATAGGGTCAAATTCTTGTTGGATGCAGAGTGTCAGTCGGAATTCGACGTCATCAAACGTGCAATTGTAGAAGCCCCTGCTCTTAAGGGATTTGATCCTGACTTAGATAATATTGTCACTGTGGACGCTAGTAACAAAGGTTTGGGAGGTGTTTTATCTCAAATAAGGGCTGATGGCAAAGAGAATATTGTTGGTTATGCTTCCCGTGCCTTATCTCCTTCTGAGGAAAAATTTTCGGTGATCGAAAAAGAGACTCTAGCATGTGCATGGGCCATGGACCATTTTAGATCTTTTGTCTGGGGTAAATCCTGTGTAATACGTACTGATCACAAACCTTTGGTCAAATTACTCACCACTGAGGGAATCTTGAATGCTTCAGCTAGAATTGCTAGACTATCCTTACGGTTACAAGATTACATTTATCAGATTGTGTATGTTCCCGGCAAAAAGAACGTAGTTGCCGACTTCTTGTCTAGATTACCAATCGATAGGTGTGAATGTGACCAACCTGACTGGGAAGCTGAACAAGTTGCCTTAATTCACAATCACGGTTTATCTAATTTTGATGCGAAAGAATGGTCAGATGGTTATAGTCTTGATTCTATTCTACAACAATTGTTTGTATTTATCAATACTGGTTGGCCTTGCAAAAGCAAACTTCCTGAGATCTTTAGACCTTTTTGGGAAATCAGACAGGAACTTTCAGTGTATAACGGGTCCATTTTCAGGGGTGATAAAGTTATTCCTCAAATTTCCTTGAGAATGAAAGTTGTTAAACTTTGTCATGAGGAACACAGTGGCATTGTTAAAACTAAACAAAGAGCCAAGCAATGGTTCTGGTGGCCCGGCATTGATGTCCTAATTGAGAGGGTGGTTCGTGATTGTTTACCTTGTTGTAATTCAGATAAATCTTTAGTTACCTTGAGACCCAAGTTAGGTGAGACTTTCGTTCCTTCCAAACCATGGCACACTATTGCCATCGACATTATGGGCCCAATTGGTTTGGGGAAGAAGTACGTTATAGCACTCATTGACATTTTCTCAAGGTGGCCGGTCATTAAAGTGGTCGACAAAATAAATTCTGAAGAAATTTTGAAGTTCCTGGACAGGACTTTCATTGAAGAAGGTTTACCTGTCAAGTTATTTCAGACAATGGAGTTCAATTCATGTCCAATATGACTCAGGAATATTTTAGAAGAGCTGGCATTAAACACAGGACTACTTCTCTTTACAATCCTTCTGGGAATGGCATGATCGAAAGATTTAACAGAGTTCTCAAGAGTTCTATTCAAATGGCCGTCCAGAATGATTGTGATTGGGAAGTACACATTTTTAAAACTGTATGGATGTATAGAACCACCCCTCATGATTCTTTGGAAGTCTCTCCTTTTGAAGTCATGAGGGGTCGTGGTGCCAGAACTAAGTGCAATCCCGAGTGGTTATTAGAAACTGTTTCTAGCACTGTTCCTGTTGAGGTCATCAGGTCAAGGATTGTTGACAAATGTAACAAGTACAGAGAAGTGTATAACCAAAAACATCATACAAGAAATGTTTCTATCAAAGTTGGTTCCTGGGTTAGGGTCAAGAAGCCCTGGAAAACTAGTAAAGGTGAAAGTCAATACTTCAAACCTTTGAGAGTTATCAAAGTTTTAAAAAATGCTGTACAATTGTCGAATGGTAAAGTTTGGAACTTTAAGAGAGTAGCCATTTTTCGCCCCTCTTCATGTTGGTCTCGTAAACCTTCCCCGCTAAGGTCTACTTCCTCTCCTGATTCTCATTCTGAGTGGGACATTATCACAGAGAGGAGTGTTCCTACCAACTCTGATGGGAATTGTGACAACACTACTGATTGCGTTATTAATAGTTCTGATTCTTCTAGTGTGAATAGTGGTGTTGTTGTTGCTTCCAATGGAGGTAGTGAGGTGGTTTTACCATCTAGTGGGGAGCAAAATGTGGAATTACCATCTCAGGAGATACGAAACAGTACCAATGTGGAGCAAAATGTGGAATTACCTTCCTGTGGGGAACAAAACAACACCAATGTAGACTTACCAAGTGTGGACAAACGCATTCGCTCTAAACCAAAGTGGATGATGGATTATTTTTGTGATGATGCTTCTTAGTTTGTTTTTTTCTCCTTTTTTTTGTTTTATTTTGAAGGGAGGAAGATGTGTTATGTTGTAATTACTTATGTTGATGCATTATTGTTGTACATTCTATGCCTCGCTCTACTGTCTTCTGCTCTCGCTCCACTTCTCCACGTCAGCTAGAGTTCTAGAGTGTTGAGTTGTGGACGGAGAGCTGAGAAGAGAGTGGAGGCGTTTCTCTGCGTACCAGTGTTCCTGGAATAAATACCTTAAACTTCGTATCACCGTGTACGACCCATCTTTACAGGAGGTTTCTCTTGGGTACGTGGAAGGAGACTCGGTCGCTGAGGTATTTAGGTCCGGTGTTGTGGAGGGATTTGTAGGCGTGGGTGAGTAGCTTGAAAGTTACTCTCTTCTCGACGGGGAGCCAGTGGAAGTCTTGCAGGTGTTGGATGATGTGTTCATGCCGTGGGATGCCGAGGACGAGTCTGGCCGCGGTGTTCTGGATGGTCTGGAGTTTGCATAGCAGGGATTTCTTGATTCCGGCGTAGAGGGCGTTTCCGTAGTCCAGTCTGCTGGTTATGAGTGCGTGGGTGACGGTCTTTCTGGATTCGGGGGGGGATCCATTTGAAGGTCTTGCGAAGGATGCGGAGGGTGTTGAAGCAAGTGGAGGCGACGGCGGTGATCTGGCGGTTCATGGTGAGGGAGGAATAGAGTATGATGCAGAGGTTCCGGGCATGGTCCGTGGGGGTTGCCGAGGGCGGTGGGCCACCAGGTGTTGTCCCAAGCTGAGGGGGTGGGCCTGAGGATGAGGACTTCTGTCTTCTCCGAGTTGAGCTTCAGACAGCTGCTGCTCATCCAGGATGCGACGTCTTTCATTTCTTCCTGGAAGCCGAGTCCGGTGGCGTTGGGTTCCTTCGTGAGGGAGAGGATGAGCTGTGTGTCATCGGCGTAGGATACTATGCTGAGTCCATGCTGTCCGACGATGGCGGCGAGGGGGGCCATGCAGATGTTGAAGAGCGTGGGACTGAGCGATGATCCTTGGGGTACTCCGCAGTTGATCTCTGTGGGTTCGGAGAGGAAGGGCGGGAGTCTGATTTTTTTGGGTTCTGCTGGTGAGGAAGAAGCGGAGCCAATCGAGGGTGGTTCCCTGTATGCCGGCGTCGTGGAGTCTGGCGGTGAGGGTGTGGTGGGAGACTGTGTTGAAGGCTGTGGAGAGGTCTAGAAGGCTGAGGGCAGCGGTGTGGACTTGGTCGAGGAGCATGCGGATGTCGTCTGTGGCAGCGAGGAAGGCGGTCTTGGTGCTGTTGTGGCTGCGGAATCCAGATTGGGAAAGGTCGAGGATAGCATTCTCTGCGATGAAGTTGGTCAGCTGGGCGTTAATGATCCTCTCTGTGACTTTGGCCGCGAAGGGAAGGAGAGAGATGGGTCGGTAGTTTTTCAGGTCCGTCGGGTCTGCAGAGGGTTTCTTGAGGAGGGGCTTGACTTCTGCACATTTCCATTCGTCGGGGAAAGTGCCGGATTCGAAGGTGGCGTTGATGGTGCGTCGTAGCTCGGGTGCTATGGCGGCTCTGTGGAAGATGTGCGGCGGGCAGGGGTCCGTGGGGGCTCCTGAGTGAGTGCTCTTCCTGGTCGTGGCAGTATCTTCAGTGGTGACCGGGGTCTAGGCGGCGATGGTAGGCTGGCTGTCGTTGCTGGAGGAAGGCGTGGTTTCTGGAGTCTGTTCACTGAAGTTGTCGTAGAGGTCCTTGATTTTCAGATGGAAGTAGAAGCCAAGCTTGTTGCAGAGGTCCTTGGAGGGTGTGACATCCGTGGCTTCGCTGGGGGTTTGGTGAATTCCTGGATGATGCTGAAGAGTTCCTTTGAGTTGCTTGAGTTAGCGAGGATTTTGTTCCGGATGAAGGTCCTTTTGGTGGATCTGATGAGTTGGTGGTATTCGGTCATGGCGTTCTTGTAGGTGGTCTGGTCTTCAGCGGTTTTGCTGTTCCTCCATTGCTTCTCGAGACGTCTGCAGGTGCGTCTGGATTCTCGGAGGTCGGTGGTGAACCAGGTGGCCTTCATGGGGAGCCGTCTGTCGGGGTTGAGGAGGGGGGCGAGCTTGTCTGCGCAGTTGGTGATCCACCGGTGTAGTTCTTTGGCTGCAGAGTTGGCGTCGGTCGAGGCGGGAGGGGGATCGTGGTTGAGGGTGGAGTTGAGGTGCTCCTCTGTGACCTTGCTCCAGTTCCTTCGCGGTGGGTGTGGTGTAGGTTTGTGAGCGGTGGCTTTGTCGAAAGAGAAGTGCACGCAGTGGTGGTCCGTCCAGGGGGGTTGGATGGTGTGGCTGAAGTGGATGTTGTTCCCTCCTGCGAAGATGGGGTCGAGGGTGTGTCCTGCCTTGTGGGTGGGGGTGGTGACAAGCTGTTTCAGTCCGAGGTTGTCCAGGAGGGTGGCGGAGTTGGGGGTCGCTGAGGTTGTAAAGGTGGAAGTTGAGGTCCCCGATGAGTATGTAGTCCGTGGAGGCGATGGCGTGGGGCACGATGAGGTCTGCGATGGTGAACGAAGTTCGAGGTCCGGGGGGGGGGGGGGTCTGTAGGCTAGGGTGCCATGTAGGGTCGTTTTGGGGCTGGTCTGGATCTGTAAATGGAGGTGTTCGGCGGTGGATGGGAGTCGCTTGGGCTGGAAGTGGAGAGTCAGAGGGAGCTCTTATGTGCGATGGCGAGGAGTCCTCCTGGGCTGTTGGGGCGGTCCTTCCTCTGGATCTTGTATCCGTCAGGGATGACGGTGGCGATGTCGGGGGCGGAGGTGGCGTTGGTCCAGGTTTCCGTGAAAAAGTCGACGTCTGGCGAGAGGGTGTCAAGGAGGTCCCAAATCTCTATAGCATGTCTGTGCAGGGAGCGCACGTTGAGGAGGATGCATCTCAGGGCTTTGGGGGTGCTGGCGTCCGGCGTGGGTGAGGCGGCCGTGGGGGTGCAGAGGATGGTGAAGGAGTGTCGGCAGGAGAACTGGCCGTGGGTGGTGTCCGGCGTTGCTAGCTGGCAGTTGTTGTTACTTCCGGGGTTGTGTGCGTGGAGGTCAGCTGAGTCGTAGTGGTGGGTGGTCGGAGCGCCACGGTCCCTGGCACTGGTCGGGTCTCGGACGGGCGCAGACGGGCTTGCCTTTGGCGCGCCAGCGGCACGCCCGCTGCGCGCTTCCCCGGCGCGGCCACCCAGCGGCCGCCATTAAATAGGGGAGGGAAGCGGAGCTGTGAGGCGGGATCGGGAACCGGCAGGGGAAAGGAGCCGCGGGGGCAGCAGCGGCGGGAAAGGAAACGGGCACGGAGGACGCAACAATAAACAGAAAGACGGCAGATAACAAATACATGGCACAATAACAATACACAATAAATAATACATACAAGGCACAAGGCACAATAACAAAAAAAACACAGAAAAACGGGCACAAACACAAAGACAGACAACAGCAGCCCAGCAGAAGAGCAAGGCTCTCTCACTGGACCACCAGGGATAAGGCGCAGGCAGGAGCCTGCGGGTGGAGGAGGGCCTTGAACACCTACCTTCGCAGAGAGGCGTAGGAGACAGAGGCAGAGCCACAACAGCGGAGCTGCTGGGGCAGAGATCAGAGTCCCTGACCAGGAGGTCAGAGGTCTTGCTCACACGCCCGAGCAGCGGCCGCCATTAAATAGGGAAGAGGGAGGGAAGCGCAGCTGGGAGGCGGGAGCGGGAACCGGCAGGGGCCGCAGGGACAGCAGCGGCGGGAAAGGAAGCGGGCACGGAGGACGAAACAATAAACAGGAAGACGGCAGATAACAAATACAAGGCACAATAACAATAAATACACAATAAATAATAGATACAAGGCACAATAACAAACAAGCATTTGCAATGCAATAGGTCTCGCATTTACGCGAGTTTAAGCTATTGGCATTGTAAATGACAATGCCTTTTATTTATGTTTTGAAAACGAAAATAAAATAAAAGGCATTGTCATTTGCAATGTCAATAGCTCAAACTCGCGTAAATGTGAGACCTTTTGCATTGCAAATGCTTGTTTGTCTTTTAACAGTTCTTTGTATAGAACTAAGCAAAAACCTCCGTTACTGTTCAGCAATAGCAAAGTGACTGTGTAGTGTCATAGTGAATATTCTGCAAATGTACAGTGCCTGAATCATTATTAAAAATGTGCATTTCTTAATCAGGGCCCTCAGCGCCTGGTGCCAGATGGGGTAGGTGATTAGAGCAGACCTGGAAGCGGTGACGTTATTCTTTTTATGCTGGGTTAGATTTTATTTCCATGTAACAAGTCAGTGCTAAAGGTCCTGTGAAACTTTTTTTTCTATTTATTAAGCTTCGCTGGGCATGAACATTTTAGGCTGTGTTTACACTGTGTGGGATGGTTCGTCACCGGGTTAAAGGCCAGGCTGCTTGTGATGTTTGCTCAGCCCAGTGCGCAGAGGCTCAGGAGGCCTTGCGGAAGTCCTGTCGCCCCTCAGGTGCCGTTCCTGAGATGCAAGAACCGTTCTTCGTGAATGCCAGCTAGGGGCAGTGGCGTACTCCTGTACCCTGTCAAAAGTGGAAGTGGACGGCTGCTCCTGAATACCCCTGACGGCTGGAATCTTGGGAAACACGGCTTTCGGGAAAGAGGGTGGGAAGGAAAGAGAGGGGTGCTCTCTGCAGCGTTGTCGGTAAGTCTAGCAGCCCTAAGTGCGAGGTCCTTAAACAAGACCTGGTATGTTGTTGAGAACAATTAGTGCGCTAAGAAAACAACAGGTACAGATGAGTTTCAATGTAAATGTAAAAATAAAACGAAACAAAGTATTTTTTCTGGTTGTCAAACAAGATAAAAATAAGTTTAAAAATCTTTTTAGAAGGCGGTTAACTGGTCCTGTTAAACGTAGACTTTTTAAATGTCTTTAGAGCACATCGCAAGCAAACACCCTTTATGCACATTAATAAATACTCTAGCTACGCGAAACATGATGTTTTAAAAAATATATATTTGTCAAAGCTGAAGAAGAAGTAATATCGCCGAATCCTGTAGCTAGTGATTCCTTGGGTGAAAAACTGTACTCTGCACTTACTCTGCATTTCAACATGAAATTAGAAACTCGTCGATTTTCTTAACACATTGTAAAATGCAGCGTTTACATACATCGCCGAATTTACAAGAAAGTTGTTTTCGAAAAGATACAAAAGAATTGCCCATGGACAAATTAAAACAAGGGTGTCTGTCGGGAGGGTGCTCTTCATCAGGGCACGGTGTGTTTCCAAACACTGGAGCGAGAGCGCCCTCTGCTGTCGCACTGCGGCAGCAGACATCAAATCCTGGCTGAGCTTAGCACAGCTGACCAGACGCTCATGCACCATGGCCTTTTGCTTGCAGTTACCCGCAAGGCCACCATGTGTTTCCAATTATCGCGCCTGCGTCTGAGCACGATAATTGGAAACACATGGCGGCCGTGCGGGTAACCGCACGGAAAAGGCCATTGTGCACGAGCGTCTGGTCAGCTTTCAAAAGCCCCTAACATAAAGTCTCGCAGAGTAGCGCTTGCGCGCTACTCTCTAGGCTCGACCTAAAAAGACAGAAACAAATGGGCGCAAATACAAAGACAGACAATAGCGGACCAGCAGAAGAGCAAGGCTCTCCCACTGGACCAACAGGGATGCTGGGGCAGAGAGCAGAGTCCCTGACCAGGAGGTCAGAGGTCTTGCTCCTGAGATCTTGGTGGAACACATATAGGACTGTTCTTCTTCTGTAGCAGGCTATGCTCCAAGGATCTGAGCCCCTGCTTCTAAAGGGCAAATTATTTGCATGTGAAATTCTGGTGAATGGCAAAGACATTAATGGATGGGTGCCCCAGATATTACTCGGACAGTATAAATATACCATACTTGATCATCCACCCTGAAATCCAGCTGGCATATTTGTGGGGAGTGAATTCTGCCTTTTTTTTTTTTTTTTTTTAGCTCAAAGAAGTAAAAGGTTGGGTTGGGGAATCTCACCACTGATAGGATTGCTCTCATCATTAGTTCAGTGCGGACGACTGCCTCCAACACCAAAGGGGAATAATGAGAGGCCAATCCAATCTGTCCCACAAGGCAACGATGAAGAACTTCTTGCAGCAAGCTCCCCACTCATACTCTAAAGAGTTGGCTGGACCAGCTATTTGCAGACAAGGCAGGTAGAAGGAGCACCCAGCTGTGTGAACATTCTCCCAATATTGCAAGGTGAAGGATGGTGGGACAGGGACCGGTTTAGACCAACTGTCTAGCCACTGATTTCAGTGCTTTAGCAGAAGGAGCAGCAGGAACGCATATGGTTGTTGGCATGAGGGGCTAATCCTATACAGGATGCCTGCAGTCCCAGACATCTCTCGGAACAATTAGGCTGAGATAGTAAACCATTACTTGAGCAATGAGCCTGTCAGGCTTAAGGCAACTACCAGCATCCTCTCTGGAGGTGGAAAGGAGTTTGCCGAGCCCAAGTCCAGGGTAGCCACGCTGAACTGGATACTTTTTGAAAGAACCAAGCAGGATTTGGAATAGTTCACAGCGAACCAAAGACTGAATAGGAGTTTGTGTGTCAGGGCTAAACTAGACTCTGCTGCCTTCCTTGGAGCTATCAAGAGGCAGTTGTCGGTCTAGGGACATTCTGGAGCCACAAAAAGGTCGCCACAGAGCTCTGCATCTTGGTCAAGACACAAGTGGTCTCAGTGAAAGCAAAGGTCAGGGAAGGGTACTTGTAATGTTGGTTCTCCAATGTAAAACAGCAGGACCTACTGTGTTTCTGCAAAAAGGGTAAGAGAGGCAAATATCCTGCAGGTCCACAGAGCACAGCCAATCATTTCATAATAACAGCTGACAGAACTGAAGTTAAATTTGCATCTTGAACTTCTCGAGAGGGAGGAGCTGGGAATGGGCTGGAGTGGTCTGCTCTTTTTTCTTACAAGGGAATGGGGAGAATAATATTCCTGGTCCCTTCCAGAGGGCAGGATCAATTAAAAGAAGGAGCCTCACAACCTGCTGCAGAAGTTCTTGGTACGCCAATAGGGACAGAAGTGTCCAGAATGGCGGTGTCTGGGGAAGCTGCAAAGTAAAGCCATTCAAAGCCACATAAAGGATTCATTGGTTGCAATCTGGTTTGAGTAACGGCAGTGGAGAGAAAGAATCCCCATCAACTCACCACCGTAGTAAAATGGAGTTGGCCTTTTGAGATGTCACTGAGGAGGGACATGAACCACCACAAAGTCAAAAGACTTTTTAGACTGTGGTTGGTGAGGTGGGGTGGGGTATGGGGGGCAGTTGGTAAGGAAGGGTTTTTTCTTTCTACTGAACTGTGTCCTCTTGGACTGGTAAGTGGAGCCTGACGAAAAGGGATTGTCTGACAGAAGCCTGGAGCAAAAGAGTGCTCTGAACATAATAGACTGAAATGTCTTCTCCAACTAGAAGGAGAATTGTGGTTGCGGTAGTACCACTTTAATGGTATTCCCATTCTGGTCATGACTAAGTGCGTTTGTGCTGCTAGAGTCCCTCGTCTGTGGAGGGATCGAATAGGTTCAGCCATCAAACAGGTTGTTGAGGACTTTCTTCTCAGTCTCTGGCTTATTATCAACAACTTGCATCAGGACTGTAAGAAAATGAACAGACCAGAAATCATGATTTTGCTGTTGGTGTTGATGAGGTCTCAAGACATCTGCAGTTTCAGCTCAAATAGTCACTGTCTAGGTTAAGCAGAAACTCTTACTCAAATCTATGTTACATGTAGATTTTAGCTAGCGAGGGTGGGCCTACCTAAGAGAAAGGCTGCAAGACTGGTAAGTATTCCCATAGGTTTCAAGACATTTTTACATAATAGATTCAGGTTGCGTTCTTGGGGAGCCCAATACATAATGTCCAAGGAATATATGATTGCCGGTTTTCAGCATGGTTTCCACCAAATCGACTGTCTGCTTGAGGACCTAGAGAACAATAGCCAAAGTTTGTATTTGGTGGGAAGTAGAGGCAACCACCAAAGCAAAGATGGGAGGGCACCAGGCCCACACTGGAGAACACTTCTGTGACCATTGCCAATACTAAGTGCTAGCACCTGATTGGATGCAGAGCTTAAGTTTCCTGTGCCATCATCAAGATCAATGACTAGGTCCATGCTTATTTCATGGATGCCTCCTGCAGAGATGTGGCTTGAAGGACAGACCCATTGAAGCCTTGTCCACTCTCAAAGACACTTACTAGAAAATCCTGGTGAGGAACTGGCAGCTGGGGTGGGAACCAGCAGTGACAGAAAGTCAGCAACTATGAATGGTCTTCAGGGTCACAAGCTGCAGAGTAGCAACCAGAATCTGAGGGAAACGACTGAAGGTTCCTCCCTGGCCTTCAGCTTTGCAATCAGTTTTGAAAAATGAGTCTGAGCTAAGGATGGAAAACAATATGCATGTAGGTGGAAGATGGATACAACATCAGACCCTGAATCTCCTGGTCTGTTTCTACAAACTAATCTGGCTTGTCCTCTATAGAGTCCACCTTGCATGAGAGAGCGAGAGCGGAGTGAGAAACCAAAAGTGTTGAGTCCTCGCTTGGACCATAGGAGTAACAGTCCTATTCTTCTTCCTATGCTTAAGATTAAAATGAGAGGTAAGGTGAAACACAGAACATGTCCAAACACTGAAGGGGGCAGGCCTATCAAGTTTCTGTGCCACAAAGTTTATTGGTATATCAGTAGACACCTCTCTCTCAGCAAAGTGTCTGCACTTATAGTGAGAAGGGCACAACTACAGCAGAATCAGGAGCTGGAACAGATTGGCCAGGTTGGGACAACAAAGGAGAGTGCTGAAGGAAAGAGCTAGGTTCCACTTATCTGTGCAACCTTGTGGCACTAATGTAGGCTTGGTCCAATGATCCAAACCAAATGAGGGAGACTTGCTCAACTATTCAGAGCAACATGCTGCAGCAATGTGAAATGAACCAGAAATAACATGCTTAGACCCATGGGAGCATACGCTAGTTAATCTTTGGAATGACCAAAGGAAGGAGAGTCTGGAAGCAAAATGTATCCAGCATAAGTGTACACCCAGTTTTAAGCGCTATTTAGACAAGATCAGTTCTAGCTATTGCTAGAAACCTATATATAAGGTTTAGATCTTGCAATCTCCCTTTAAAACCCTTTACAGCAAAATGGGAGAGGCCTTCGGAATCTACTGCTGACTGCCCCTTTTGCCCATTGATCTTTGAGTCAGAGGAACATTTCCTGTTTTTCTGCCCAGGTTGCGTGACTCCAAGAAAAAGGTGGATAGCCCCCATTTGTAGGTTGCTAGGCATAACTAATTTCTGGGAGGCCGCTGGGATCATGAGGTGTGATACCTAGGAGCAACTTGATTTTGCTACATCAAGATACCTCCTTTAGGCTTGTAGAATAAGATCAGTGAAACTTGGCAAACCATCTAATAATCCCTCCTAAGGTTAAATGTTTTATTGTACCTTTTATTTCTACTTGCCATGCTATTTTTGAATTTGCACAAGCATTTCCAATCATCGTATATGCACTTTAGGTTTTTAATTGTTTTATAACGATTGTAAGATGTATGCATTTAAATTGTAAATCATTGTTTAACCAGCTATGAAATAATTCCAGATCAGCTGGTATGTGTCTTATGCACTTTTATAATTGTACGGTTCTAGGTCCTGCTACTAGCGTTATGCACTAAAACAAAATTGGCGAATTGGTTAGCAAACCCTAGGTTTCCATCAATTCACAGGCCTAAGATTATGCACAAACCTTACCATCAGGCATAGCGGACCACTTCAGGTTTTTGCCTACAGTTTGTGTTTAGTGTTTTGCTTTCTTGTGGAATCAGGCAAATAGGGAAGTACTGAATGTAATATCTTTATCTGTTGAGGATTATTATGTGCAATGCACTGTGAATTTATGTGGGCAATGTATTCTGTTTTAATTTTGTTTTATTGTTCAACTTGTATGGCCTATGGCCGAAATAAAGTATTTATACTAAAACATGCTCAGACCCCCAGTGGAAAAACAGTTTGGCATTCCTGCGCCCAGAATGGTAGGTCCACTTGACTGGACTGTTCAAGAGAGCTTAATGAGTACAAAAGTGTGTCATCCCCAAAGGGCCATCTGGTCCTGACCTCGTAGCACCCCTTACAACCAAATTGTTTTGAAACAGATTGTCTGGTACTGGCAGAAAGATGGCATTACACGTTTCTTGACTTTACCTTTCCTATTTTTACTTGCACCACTTGTACAGAACCAGTGAGGGTGACTTATAAACGGGTCTCTGGATAGGGTGCCTTACTAACTCAATAGAAGGGCACTCGGGACCACAAAAATCCAACTCTCCTCTCAGGACTAGCCTTCCAATTGATGAAATATTGTGTCATTTGCAATATAGCTGCAACCTTATTCTACATACAAATGAGGCGTTGCAAAGGGCTCTCATACAGATGGCTATACAAAAATAGTGCTCCCCAATAATCCCCCAGGACTCAGGCCGGATGATTATTCATGTATACAAGTGTTCCCAGAGGTACCATTTGGTTTCATCAACAATTACTACAGATATTTTTTGTGGGTGAAACCATCATCCCACTTAAAAATCTTATACGGATGGCAGCACAAGCATACATTACATGGAAGTAGTAGATCCTGTAGAAGTCAGCACTTCCACAAGTTTCTACTTAACACTGGATGACCATTTTTCAGGAAACAGATGGAAAGGTTATGCAGGTCAGTGGCTACTAATAGTTGATGATAAAAGCTTGAGAGAGGGAGGTCAAACCAAAAAGAATGAGAAAAGCAACCATAAATATGAGCCACTAAGTAGAAAAAACATAGTTCGAGAGAACGCTATGTGAACAGGGTAGGTGGTGTGCTTCACATGACGTGTGCATACTGGATACCAGTGCACCAAGCTCTTATTCCGGATTATTTGTCTCCTTTTTAGACTTAACTGTGCTTTTTTTTTTTAGATAAACGCGTAAAACTTGGCAGAAGTGTTATTTATGCCCAAATTGCAATTTGAAACATTGTAGGTACTAGACTAAAGCACCACGACCCGCTAATCTGGAAAATAGCTGCCAAAATTAGTTTTTCCACTCATACCTCTCCTAGACAGATTTCACTTCTATTTTAATTTATTCAGTAGTCAATTCTCAGTGAGAGAAGGAAGAACACCATTTTACAGAATCTCGATGTAGCTCGTAAATTCTTAATGAAATTGAAAAACATAGACATTTAACACAATAAGCCCATTACCTTACTGTGTTACAAACTGAAATGACATAAGAAGGCTTTAACCAGTCGCGGCTCCTGAAGGGAGTGCTGCGGGGCGGGGGAGGGGCAGAGTGGGGGTAGTAAACTCCGGCGTACGGCCGAACGGAGGTAAGTACATAAATAAATAAATAAAATGAATTACATTGCGAGCGCCGCATCGCCATTTGGCATTGCAGCGCGCGCAATGTAATTCGTTTTATTTATGTACTTACCTCCGTTCGGCCGTACGCCGGAGTTTACTACCCCCCACCCTGCCCCTCCCCCACCCTCCCCACAGCACTCCCTCCAGGAGCCGCGACTGGCTTTAACAAAAACTTAAGCTCAATTATCAAACAAATCTTATTGTTCATTTCACAAAATGGACACTGTTAACTACAGGGTTAATATCTCTTCCTTTTTTTTACTTTCTGTCTCTGGTAAGCTTTATTTTTGTGTAAAGTGATGAAATTGGTTAGAATTAAAAGTTTTAAAACTCTGCAACATAAGGTTTTTCTCTAAACATTCTATTCATAAAATTAAAAATCATCACGCTTATAGCCACCTCATAAACATAGATCACTGCAAAGGAGGCTCTGCATAGCAAAGTACATCCACTTTTACACTTGCGCCTAGTTAACTCTTGTGACCCTGCAGGTGGCTAAATGATCCATCATGGTTGCCATAGCTAAGGCTGTCTAAGTCTGAAGGCCAAGTCAAATATGTCATGCCTAGTTGGCTACTCTGAGAACATGCTATTGGAGGACATCCAAAGTTGGGAGACCATCATCCAAATCCCTGTTTCTCTGTCCAAACTGTCCTACAAATTATTTTGCCTCCTCCTGAAAATTGTAGTGTCACTCCCCACCAGTTCATGAATTCTGGGAGGGCTATGCATCAGTCAATTCCTAAATCCTCATTCATACCGCTATTGTCTAGATTAAGAAAATACTTTTCTGCATGGAATGCAACCCGTGTTTACTCGGATTAGACTCTCTGCAAAGTGTAATGCCTATACAAACATCAGTATCTAGATAGCGTATGAGAATGCTCTTACTATCTTCAGCAATGCCATCCGCAGCATGAAAAAACAATTGTTTCAGCTTCCTTATGGGTGCAGGGTTCCAGTCACATTGTTGGGGTTGCAGTACTAGATTATGAACATCTTACTCTTCTCTTTTGTGTAACTACAACTTTATCATATGTTGCTGCTAATATCTAAATAGCCAGTAGGTCAAAAACCTCTTGTTCATTTTGATAATCCTTTTCTTTGGCAGTGTTTTCGCTAGCGTAAATCGTCTAAAAGATCCTTTACCACTTTGAGACTGAACTGAGGGTGGTAGGCAATCTGCTTTCTAGACATCAAAGAGGACATCTGTTTGGTGCAGACTGCAGCTACTAAAATGATTTTGTATAGAGGTAATGAATTTCACTAAACAGTCCAGAAAGGTATTGGTGTTGTCTGAGGTAATCACACGGACAATGGCGGGTCCATTGAGTACCTTTATATCGACACCAGGATCATGATTTATATTACCATGCAAGTCTTCTACAAAAAACAAGTTCTGAAGACAATTAAGTAGGTCAGACTATGCTTTACAATCCAATTAACCATTATCTGACAAAGACAGTGGAAAATTAAGACAGTGAAAAACTATTGTAACAGTTATGTCCTATTTAAGAGATTTTACTGCTATTGAAGAATGACCAGATTTTGATGTTTGTGATTTACGATTCAACAAAACCTGTTTCTCATGATAGCCAGGTCTGTGGGCTTGTCGAATTTTAAGTCTTTCATCCAAGCAAGAAGTTGTGCAAATGTTTCCCAACTCTTTTTACTGACTTCATGAAATCAACAAAAGGCTCGTCCATAATCTCAGCAATATTTACAATCAATAGATCTTTACCTCTATCTGTAAGTCAATTACCCACTTCATTTATGGCAGCTGCCAGGTTGACTTTATCCATACACATTTGAGGTTGCTAGGATTATTATCATGGTGAATGCATGGTTTGTTTTAAGCCGCTGTGGTTAGCCTCATGAACTCATCCACATTCCTTGCTACATCTAGTTCGTACATTACCCATATTAGTACGAGTGTAGAGTGTTTTACCACATGTAATCACAAGTACTTGTCCTGAATTCAAAATGGATATTTCATTTCTAATAACATCCATGGAATGACATACCATAGCAAGTGACCTGGAATTCTCTTGATATAAAGGGAGAAGAGTGGTTTTCGTGGATGACCTGGGTGACTTCCCTTCATTCTGATCAGAGTGGAAAGCAGACCACCTTGCATGAATGTTTGTCATGTCATCACTGTCTTTCTTTCCAAGTAACTCAGAAGTATGCCTACACCAAGTATGCTCATCAACACATTTTCCGACAGCCAATTCTTTTGAAGCATATTTAAGATCAAGGAGTTTGGGAGAAGAGACTTTCAGCTTGGTAACAGCAACTGCAGGCACTTATCATATTATATTATACTTACATGTACATTAACCTTGATCATTTGACTTGTACGACTGGTCTCCTTGGCAGGTTGCTGGAAGAGACGCATTTCAGTTCTGTGGTATGATCTCTCTGTACTTGTTACACTGTTGGTTTTGATCAATGTTATCGACACCACAGAGTGTAAGTAATTTTTGGTTTGGCTGGGTTATAGCACCAATATCATGAAAATGAGCCACAGATGAGTTCCCTGGTTCAGCAAAGGAACTTAAGACAGTCGTATTACATTGATTAGCTGAAACAAAATGGGAAATCCCTAGATTGTGTTTTGGAGTGGATGTAACTGTCTAAAAATAAAGTGGTGTCTTATGGGGATAAGTGTGTCTAATACATGTAAATGGCTAACATAGTTCATTAAAGGTATTGAAAGTGGTTAGTTGCTACGGTAAGACTTGGCCGTGACCCATAAGATTCTGCACTTTGTATTCTTGAGCCATACATTATAAGCGGTGTCAAGGAGTCAGAGACCTAGACGTAATGGCTTTTTCTTGGCATTCTTATATGAATGATCCACAAAAGGGTGGTTGCTTGTGTTACAGAATACCTCAGTGTGACGTCGCTGCTGCTTGTGCTAATATCACTACTTTAGATTCATCATCAAGTGCACAATTTTGCCTTCGAAATTGTCCGACTTCTTTTTTTACAACTATTAACACATCTCTTTGTATGCCTCAAGCTCAGAGAAATTGGACAGAATGCTGTTTTAGCCTTATGGAATGAATACTGGATGAATGTTCCCATAGCTGCTCAATTCCTGTACAGTAGAGCTGGTGAAGATTACAAAATAAAAATAAAAATTGTGCAATTTTGTCACATTCTAGATTGGATCGAATGAAAGCTGTAAGGTCTGTAAAAGTGCTCCCTTATATCAAACAATGTGAATTATCCTGGCTTGATGCCTATTTTCATGATACAAGCATATGAACTATCAGAAAAGAAACATTTCTGTTCAGACTCTTGTTGACTGGAAGTATCTTTTCCCCTCATAAATAGACTTGTAGAAGGGGCATTACATTCAGTTTCTGATACCTTTAATATCAGACTCAGGAGGTACCTGCTTACTATTCATTTTTAAACAGACAGTAGCACAGTCAGGTCCTTCTGACTGTAGTGCATACTGCACTTTCTGTGTGAAACTTAAATTTAACCTTCAGAAGGGTGGCTTTAAATTCCACTGTCATCATTTTATCGAGCTAGAGTCCCTTTTTGTCAAGTAAGCTACTCAGATTCAGGAGCCTAAAGATTTTTCTCTATAGTTTCATATCCACAGCAGTGTTCCTGCTAGCATAATCAGCAGGACATGTTAGTTTCACCTTTTTTTTTTATAACAAAGAACACTTTCTCCCAGTCCATAGCTGACCTTCATTGCGGGTATGACACAGTGTCATATTACACAACCTTAAAACTTCTCTTCATACTTATATCCAGCAGTCAGTTTTCAATAAACATTTCATACAGGTACAGATCCCACTAGTCCACTGTTCTTGAACAAAGAGTATTGATAACCCTGTAACTAAACAAAACCATTGTAGCTTTTGGAGACAGTTTGTGGTCTAGCCACGAGGTGACAGGGTACCCACACATTAAAGAATGGCAAAGAGCTAGTAGAAATTAGAGTCGTCTGTAGGTAGCCATGACGCACCTGGACGGCTCCAAAGCTGACCCAGAGTAGCTGAGCAGGGATGTGGCCTTTCCAAAATCCAGGCAGTCCTTCCTCCTTCAGGATCAGACTGGTCGCTTGCAGGATTCCATGATATTTGGCAACTGGGTTTCGGCTAGACAACTGCTCAATCTGAAGCTGGAAGAAAAACAGTTACAATGTGAGAAAAATAAAGATAAAAAACAGATCTTGCAGAGCGCCTACACATTCATGCTAGAACTTGTGGTCCAAGCCAGCAGGAGTCAGTTTTCATTTGACTTTCGAGAGCAGCTATTCTAGGATGATGCTAACTAACTCAGACAAAGGCCCTAATTTTAGCAGAAGGCAGGATTCAGAGACTTTTTGCTGAAGAGAAGAAGGGCGTTTCCTGACTTGGGCCACGACTGATTGCCTCAGCACTGGCCAACTTAAGAAGCTGGCAATGGAGATAGGTTCACTAACTGTATGTTTTCCCTCTGGCCAGTTACTGTGCCATGCACAAGAACCTAGATTAATCTTTATGGCTCCTGGTCACCACAAGAGCAAAGTGTGATTTACGGTAGCATCAGAATTCTAGCACCAGGACATTTTGAGCATCTCCTGCAGCTTAGATGCCAGGCTTTGATGTCAAACTCGACTTGTGTAACCTGCTGCTGTTGCACACTTTTAACCAGTTTAAGAAATCCGAGGTGATTCCAACGGTGAATTCATGAATCAATGGGCCAAATTGTTTTAGCTTAGCGCAGAACCACAGACAGGTGAACCTGAAGTGGACCAGGATATACCAACTCAGGTTTTACCTGCCCATGGTCAATGGCAGATCTTCCCATTAAGACTATCTGTTAAACTTTGTTTTGGGATATGTTGGGCAACAATTAGCTACACTAAATGGTGTGGTCTGTTCACTCAGACACAAAGTCCCCACAAGTCACTTTGAGGAATCAGATCTATCTGTAAGTTAGTGCTTGAGCTTTCCCATAAACTAACTGACCTGCAGCACTAAACTTACTTTCATACTACCATGATCCTCTGTGATAGTTATCAAGCGCACGGACGGACACACACACACACACACACACTAACACACACAAAAAATATGCCACTCTAGTTCTAGTTAGGATTCCCAGAGAAAGGAATTCCTCAGATTTTTAATTGGTAATAACTTTGCGCCCATTTGACGAATCTCCACAAAACTTTGCAGACTTATTGCTTTTTCTACCTTGCCGGATGATGCAAAGTTAATTTTTTTATTTTACACTTAGTCTGTGGTCTGGGTTTTAAGGGGAAATATAGCGTAGTAAAATTAAACAAAAATTACATATGTACAAAATTTAAAAAAATTGTACTACACTATATTTCCTTAAAAACCCAAAACACAGACTAAGGGGCCGATTCCGATCTCGGTAGGAGGCGCACCCAATACCATTCGGTCGGGAAAAAAGCCATGCGAAAGCCTGTTTCCCGACCGATCCGTACAGCACACCGAACGAGCAAGTACGATGCGCACAACAGCAAAGAATCCGGCCGAGCCGTACTCACCCAAACCAGGTCCTGTTCTCCGACCGAGGCGAATCCGGAAACGCCGAATCGAGTCGCACGGAAGGAAAAATGCAGCCCCGTCCGGCCGGACAAGTACGATGCGCTTTCCGTACGCGCCGAACCCGTTGCTACGCACGGCACGTCAAAGCATCCGGGAGAGGCGCACATAAGCTCCGATTCGCGCCACAACACGATCCACGGCTCCGAGACGAACACGGCAGCGACGAGGACGACGCGAGCGGCGAGGACGAGGCGAAGCGACGAGGACGACGCGAAGCAACGAGAAGGACGAACGACACGAACCAACCATGAATCCCTTCGTCCCGATCATACCAATATTCTACATATACTACCGGAACAGGCACGGACGCGTACGGCGCAGAAGGTAAGCCAGACACCAACCACAAAACACATACAACACGTACACGACACATCACACACACACACACACACACACACACACACACACACAGAGGGATGCAGAATATACTTACACCAGCAACAGCAGCACCATAGGGGCGGGATGCCCATCACCAATGCCACATATGCACACAGGGGCCTGAATGCGCACCACCACCCCTACCCAGGGGGGGCAGGATGCCTACCACCACTACCACCCTTACCCAGGGGGGCTGGATGCCTACCACTACTACCACCCTTACCCAGGGGGGGCTGGATGCCTACCACTACTACCACCCTCACCCAGGGTGGGCTGGATGCCTACCACTACTACCACCCTCACCCAGGGGGGCAGGATGCCTACCACTACTACCACCCTTAGCCAGGGGGGCAGGATGCCTACCACTACTACCACCCTCACCCAGGGGGCAGGATGCCTACCACTACTACCACCCTCACCCAGGGGGCAGGATGCCTACCACTACTACCACCCTTAGCCAGGGGGCAGGATGCCTACCACTACTACCACCCTCACCCAGGGGGCAGAATGCCTACCACTACCACCACCCTTAGCCAGGGGGGCTGGATGCCTACCACTACTACCACCCTCACCCAGGGTGGGCTGGATGCCTACCACTAGTACTACCCTCACCCAGGGGGGCAGGATGCCTACCACTACTACCACCCTCACCCAGGGGGGCAGAATGCCTACCACTACCACCACCCTTAGCCAGGGGGGCAGGATGCCTACCACTACTACCACCCTCAGCCAGGGGGGCAGAATGCCTACCACTACCACCACCCTTATCCAGGGGGGCAGGATGCCTACCACTACTACCACCCTTAGCCAGGGGGGCAGGATGCCTACCACTACTACCACCCTCACCCAGGGGGGCAGAATGCCTACCACTACCACCACCCTTAGCCAGGGGGGCTGGATGCCTACTACTACTACCACCCTCACCCAGGGTGGGCTGGATGCCTACCACTAGTACCACCCTCACCCAGGGGGGGCAGGATGCCTACCACTACTACCACCCTTAGCCAGGGGGCAGGATGCCTACCACTACTACCACCCTTAGCCAGGGGGCAGGATGCCTACCACTACTACCACCCTCACCCAGGGGGGCAGAATGCCTACCACTACCACCACCCTTAGCCAGGGGGCAGGATGCCTACCACTACTACCACCCTCACCCAGGGGGGCAGAATGCCTACCACTACCACCACCCTTAGCCAGGGGGGCTGGATGCCTACCACTACTACCACCCTCACCCAGGGTGGGCTGGATGCCTACCACTAGTACCACCCTCACCCAGGGGGGCAGGATGCCTACCACTACTACCACCCTCACCCAGGGGGCAGAATGCCTACCACTACCACCACCCTTAGCCAGGGGGCAGGATGCCTACCACTACTACCACCCTTAGCCAGGGGGGCAGGATGCCTACCACTACCACCACCCTTAGCCAGGGGGCAGGATGCCTACCACTACTACCACCCTCACCCAGGGGGCAGAATGCCTACCACTACCACCACCCTTAGCCAGGGGGCTGGATGCCTACCACTACTACCACCCTCACCCAGGGTGGGCTGGATGCCTACCACTAGTACCACCCTCACCCAGGGGGCAGCAATGCCTACCACTACTACCACCCTCACCCAGGGGGGCAGAATGCCTACCACTACCACCACCCTTAGCCAGGGGGCAGGATGCCTACCACTACTACCACCCTTAGCCAGGGGGGCAGGATGCCTACCACTACTACCACCCTCACCCAGGGGGCAGAATGCCTACCACTACCACCACCCTTAGCCAGGGGGCTGGATGCCTACCACTACTACCACCCTCACCCAGGGTGGGCTGGATGCCTACCACTAGTACCACCCTCACCCAGGGGGGGCAGGATGCCTACCACTACTACCACCCTCACCCAGGGGGGGCAGAATGCCTACCACTACCACCACCCTTAGCCAGGGGGGGCTGGATGCCTACCACTACTACCACCCTTAGCCAGGGGGGGCAGGATGCCTACCACCATTACCACCCCCACCCATAGGATGGACAATGCATGACACAACCAGCACACCACAACCTAGGGAATGCAAGAAGAAGACATCCCCCAACACCATGACAAGCGTGTGTAGACTGTGTCAAATGCCTACAACACCGAACATGACTTCTAACATACAATGTGACCCCCTAGCACATGTGCCACACAAATATGTGTGTGGCACACACAACGCAAGCAGGCCATGACCATTGTGGCAATGGGGTCCAAACCCCCATCATCACAGTGACCAAAAGGCAAGTGTGGGGTCCATAGCTGCAGCACATTTTGAACATTGTGGCAATGGGGTCCAAACCCCCATCATCACAGTGACCAAAAGGCAAGTGTGGGGTCCATAGCTGCAGCACATTTTGAACATTGTGGCAATGGGGTCCAAACCCCCATAATCACAGTGACCAAAAGGCAAGTGTGGGGTCCATAGCTGCAGCACATTTTGAACATTGTGGCAATGGGGTCCAAACCCCATCATCACAGTGACCAAAAGGCAAGTGTTGACAAAGTAAGAGGTGCAACGGCCAAACTGCATGGATGATTCCTGGTCACAGAACAACAAACACATCAGTGGCAAAGTAGTGTATGTGTCCCATTGCAACATAAATTGGGGGAGCCAAATCCTGCAGTGCAAATAAGACATAACTTTGGCCATGTGCAGACAAACAACACCCATGGGGGCTGACACCGTCAACAATCATCAATGACAGAAGTGACCATCCGAATGCAGACCCACATATTTGCACCAATGGGCACACACATGCAGATACCCTGTGGAGACTGCAGATGTGAGGCGAACAGATACCATACCATGGCAGCAATGGGACACACAATCAACAATTAGCACCAAATGAGGGCTCCCGTCCCATCAGCCTGGTCATGGAAGTGCCAACAGAATCATCAGCACAGATCCAACACACTTGTATAGCAATGTTGCACTGACAACACAGATGAGTCCTTCCCCATTGATGCCCAAACCTGCATGTTCACTGGAGATGGCCACACGGTCAGGGAAGTAGACGAATAGAACAATGGCAGGCACAACAGATGTGCAGGGGTGGAAGCCACAGATGTGAAGTTGCCAATCTAAGTAGGAAATCTCATTGCCAAATACTGAACACATGACACCCTCAGATGCTGCTATGGATGACATGGATACACCACAGGATAGGACACACACCCCTGGACCACATGGGTTCCTGCACAGTAACACTTCATTATCATGAGACCAAATATCACCATCACTGCAGCAAGGGCATTGTTAGCATCATCAACATCATGTACATCAGAAGCAAAAGCACTAGAGAACAGAAAGTTGCTTTATTCAGCATATGTGGCATTAAAAGTAGAAGTCCGGTAGAACATAAACAAAGGCCAATGGCCAGTCCATCAACAAAGTCACAAGTGGGTGACAGTGGCAGATGCCACCCTACACATGCCTGCACAAAACCAGGGACAATCCACTAGGAGGGGCAACCGGGGGGTAGGCCAGGCACCGCAGGGACAGGATCAGGGCTCACCAGGAGGAAGCAGGGAAGGGGTGGTGGGTGCTGGAGAGCCACTGACAACTGCAGTGGAGGCGTCTGACATGGTGTGTGCCGGCACAACTGGGGGCATGGCTCAGATGTTGTGGGTGCCGGCACGACTGCAGTGGACCCTGCAGATGGAGTGGACAGGTCCGCCACTGCAGTGCCCAAGTCAGACAGGGTGGTAGTGGACTCCACTGCAGTGCCTACCACCAGGGGAGGAGAATGGGGAACAGGCAAGGTGGGCTGGACAGAGGGGAGGACACCCTCACCACATCAGTGGCACAGACAAGCGCAGCGGGGGGTGTGGTGCCGGGAGAGCAAGTGGCAGGGGGAGAAGGCCGGAGCCTCTTGGGGATGGTATATCTGTGGGTGGAGGAACCTGGGGCAGGGTGTGGTGGGGGCACCTGTGGAGTGGGGGCCTGAGGGATGGAGGAAGGAGACCTGGTGCTTGAGCTGCAGGGCGGCGGCGGGGTCTTGCTCTTACCACTCCGGGGGACTTGCGGGTGGGGGCCTCAGTCTGTCTGCGCCTGGGGGAGGGTGTCCGGGGGCGAGGGGCACTCTGCTCCGTGTGGGGGGCTTCCTCTTCCCCCTGGATGCTGGGGCAGCTGGATCGGAGGGGAAGAGGCCGAGGTCACTGAGGAAGAGGCGCTGGGTCTTTGGGGTTGCAGGTGAGGCAAGGGAGGGTGCTTTGGAGGGAGAGGCAACTGAGGACTGTGCAGTGCCCGTGGATGCGTGTGTGTGTACCAGGGCCCCATCCCCTGTGAGTCTGGTTTCAGTCCCCTGACTGTGCGTGCGTGTGCGTTTAGTTTGTGGCGTGTGTGTCTGTGTGCTGGATGTGTGTGTGCTGGTGTGTGCCTGTGCCGGTGTGTGTGTGCTTGGGACGGGCAAGGTGCTGGGGAGTGTGGATGGAGCAGAGGCAGGAGGGGTGAGGGACTGTCTGAGGAGGGACACTGCTGCCGTCAGGGAGGAGTCCATGGACCTGTTGCCCCTCTGTAGGTCAGACATGCCCGATGAGATGCCCTCCATGAACGACACCAGCTGAGTCAACAGTGCGGTGTGCGCATGGAGGACACTCAGCATGGCTGTCTGCCCTACATGGAGCTGGCGAAGGAGGTACACAGACTCCTCACTCAGGGCAGCAGGGGACACAGGGGCAGGGGTGCGGTGCCTGGGCCAAAGGAGACACGCTCCCGAACATGGGAGCCTCCACGGACCTTGGGAATGGGAGCCGATGGGAGGGCGGTGGTGGTGCTGGTGGTGGCGGGGACAGCAACACTAGCTGGGGTGTGGTGGCTGCTGACACCCGCCTCCACAAGGGAGTCATCCTCCGAGTTGCTCTGGTCCTCAGCTGAGGTGGATGGTGCTGAGGATTCCTCGGTGTGGCTCCCCTCGCCCTCTGTGCCACTGGGTCACTCCGACCACTCCTCGGCTGCTGACCCAGTCTGGCTCTCTGGCTCCTCCTGGTCCGTGGAGCTGTCCCCTTCCGTGGCCGTGGATGTATCTGCAAACAATGGGGAAACAGACAGACATCAGTCACCTGCACCAAACGCACACACCACTGTGAGCACAGCACATCACATAGCAAGCCCTGGCATCATTAGTTGTACATTGCTAAAAGTGCCCTAACTGAACAGGAGAAGCCAATTGTCAGTCTGATGCCAAGCATGGCACTCACATCCCACATGGCCTTACACCCATCTGTCTGGTGTCTGTTGGATTGCAACACCCCAGTGTGGACACATGCACCAAGTACACAGTAGTTGGACAGTGCAGAGGACACGGTGTGGACACATCACAGCTCTTGCCACTGAGTCAGTACAGGTTTCCGGATGAAAGGGATGCCCAGAGTCAAATAGGAAATGCATGTGATGCATACCAGCGACAGACACCATGATGCACCCATGTCCTGATAGCCAGCGCCACTATGGTGTGCATGTAGCACATGTCACTCCCTGCAGGACCACAAATAAGTTGACACATGCCATGGCAGAGGCATGACTACTAAGTCATACATCACTGTCTCAGTGATGTATGACTTGGCAGCCAGACAACAACACTATGCACTGTGTCACAATAGTAGGTCATGGGGAATGCAAGTCCTGGAGCTGCACAAGTGCACATGTACATCCCCCACACAACACATCATCTCAACCCTCATCTGTCCAGGTCACACCTATTGGACATATGGGAGACCTGTGACACTACCCTCGGAACAGCTGCCTGAACATCACATTCGCATACCCCAGTCTGCACGGGCAGCTGATCAAACACCTATGTGACACACAAGTATCGTCTCCTATGGTCACATCTCCAGGGGCATGCTGAGCCCCTACCAAGAAACACCCCAGCAGTCCTGGCAACTAATCCACAGCACACTGACACAGAGGCAGACACCGGAGGGGTCAAATCACTGTGCACAATGTGTCAGCTGATACACGGGAGTGGGAGTACAGAGTGCATTGCATGGCCTGGAGTAGGCATGACTGTCCTGCTCCACATGAATGAGGGATGTGCCCTGGACAGTGGATAGCTGGCTATGTATGTGTGACACACGTAATCTGCACACTCCTGGGGCCCAAACATTGTTCCCACCCGCTGCATGGGCGTGTGCCACATACCCCAGGCACATGTGGTGGCTCAGCTCAGCAAGTGGACCGCATATCAAAGCAACACGCAGATCACATGTCCAAACCCAGGCGTTGTGTGAACAATGGACCCACCCATGATGCCCACAACAGAGTTAGGGAAACAGATGCTGTCCCCCACCTTTAGTGAAGCAAACTGCAAGGACACAGTCCCAAGTGACACAATTCCCTGAATGTAAGGGCCACACCTGGGTATCAGATGAGCAGTGGGCAGTGCACAATAGAGGGACATGGCTCCTGGACAACATGACTGCTGCACTGTGGCAGTTGAACCAGGCCAGAGGAGGGCACAAAGCATGTAATACAGAGTTCACAGTGCAGTCTTTGACTCACCCCCTCCTTGCTGCTGTCTGGCCTTCAGCTGCCCATCCAGGTCTGGAAAGACCACCGCCAGGATCTGAGCATGTGGGGGGTCAGGGTCCGTGTTCCGCCCCTCCTGCGAGGAGGCGACAGCTTCAGCTGGACCCGTGCAATCCTCCGGGTCCAGCCCCGAAGGTCCTGCCACCTCTTCTGGCAGTTGCGGATCCGGCGCTTGTAGACCCCCACGGACCGGACAGCCCGGACGATGTCCTTCCAGATTTCCTGCTTCCGATGGGCATTAACCTGTCAGGATGACAAAGTGAAAAGGCCATTACCACACGTTACATATCCGTGCATGACACAGATGTATATACATGTCTCAATCACAGGGGCACATGATGTACACAGGCAGTGCAAAGCTGACCATGGACAGTTTGCCAGACGTCACTACATGGTATCATTGCATGGGAAGTAAAACCATGTTCAAATGCACTGTCACTGCACCATACCTGTCCAGTGCAAGTCACTACACACTATGGGGGGTGACAACTACTCAGTGAGCCTGCTAGCCAGTGGCGTGCAGACTTCCAGCCTTGCTAGTCACACAAAATGCACATTCAGAAAGGCAGTGCACAGAACACTCACCTGCTCCCCTGGTGACCCATACAAATTGCTGTACTGTGGAAGTAGGCTGTCCAGCAGGGCCTGGTTCTCTTCAAGGCTGAAGGCTGGGGCTCTCTCCACAGTACGTGCCATTGCAGGGTCCAGAGGGGCAGAGACAGCAGCAGTGCAGTGGCAGATGTCGTCCTGGAGCATGTAGTGCAGGCAAGTGAGCTCTCAGGGGAACAGCCAGCAATATATATGTGCTGGAGAGGCAGATACTGTCCCTTGTGTCCAAAGTGATAGGTCCAAGTCGTTTGCATCTTCTGAATTTGGCCAATCCATGGAATAGCAGCACCAAAACACGCCCACAGCATCGTTCAAATCTTCAACTTCATGACATACATGATTTTGCAACATTGTTGTGGGTGACCAACTGATTTTCCAGCAACCGACTCGTTCGAAATTCGAAACGCGTCCGTTGCCAGGCAAGCCCATTGTTAATGGGTGCGCACCGATCGGTCCATTGCGGTACAACGCGTACAGGGGTACAACGCGTACCCGCACACATTGAAAGCAATGGGCCGGCCGGAGGCACCGATCGGTCCATTGCAGTTCAACGCGCACAGGGGTACAACGCGTACCCGCACACATTGAATGCAATGGGCCGGCCGGAGGCACCGATCGGTCCATTGCAGTACAACGCACACAGGGGTACAACACGTACCCGCACACATTGTATGCAATGGGCCGGCCGGAGGCACCGATCGGTCCATTGCGGTACAACGCATCACTGTACATGTGACTGGCATATGTCAGCATGCCTGTCTCAGATGGACATATGCCAGCCACAGATAGCTCCCAGGGAGTGAGGGGCACACCTACATCACGACAGCATGTCCAAACCTTATCATAAGGCATGTAAGGATGCATTTCCTATTGTGTGTATGTTGGTGTACATGTTGTCCTGTGGGTGTCACCTGTGGGCAGCCACCCCCAGGCTGTGCACGTGTTCATGGGGACAGGATCCTGGGTGTTACGTGTCCACTGTGATGTGCAACTGTTCATATCTGTGCATGTGCCATGGTCACATTTCACAGTGGTGTATGTGTATGTCATGTCACATACCCCGTGAGTCCCATGTGGGACGGTATGTTTGAGCCAGGGTGTCCCAGTGGCACAATAGTGATGGTCCTCCACAGTCTTTGTGCATGTAGTGTTTACAATGTCTCTGATTTCATGTGCACAATGGGAGACAGTCTCCACATCCACGTTGTGTGTGCATGGACTCTGATGTTGTGCGTGTGTGTCACAGACGTCCATGTCTGTCCTGCCGTGGCAAGTGGGGCCACTACCTGTGGGGGTCATGGTTGTTTTGCTGTGGTGTATACATGATACTCCATGTAATGCCAGTGTCCATGTGGCATTACAGGGTCCCTGGGAATGTACCTGTCGTTGAGCTGTGGTGCCTAGGGCACATCTGTCCTCACATGTCCCTGTGGGGGGTTATTGTGACACGGCAGCAGGAGATGGGAACTGTGACACGGCCTCATGATATCCAATGGGCCAACCTGGGACAAATTGATGCCACCTGTTGGACCGTGTTGACAGATGTTGGCCATGTATGTACCATACATGTCCTTCCGGTACTGCACACTTCATGTAGTTGTGCCTCATAATGATGTATGTTGGGATCTTGAGTGTGTTCAATGCCGCATATGTGGGGTGACTGACAATCTTGCTTACTTCTCCTCTGCACTGCAGGGCTCCTGCTGTCCATCGGCCATTCCCAGACCTGGCAACGATGGTGGAACGGGACAGCATCCGACGGTACCGCTTCACCAGGCAGTTGATTGAGGATTTGGCAGTGCAGTTGTCCCCACATTTGCAGCCTGGCCGGCCGTATCCTACAGCGCTGACCCCCAAGGTGAAGGTGATGGCAGCCCTACACTTCTTTGCCACTGGTACCTTCCAACATACTGTGGCGACTGCTGGTGGGATGTCACAGACCATGTTCAGCCGTGTGCTCCGCGATGTTTTGGCGGCAATGTTGCTCTTCCTGAACCGGTACATCTATTTCCCTAGACTGCGACGACTCACTGACGTGAAGAGTGACTTTTATGCCCTGGGGAGGATGCCGCATGTAATTGGCTCCATTGATGGGACACATGTGGCTTTGGTACCACCACAGGCCCAGGAGCAGGCCTACAGGAACCGCAAGCACTACCACTCGGTCAATGCACTGGTGGTGTGTCTTGCAGACATGACCATCACACACGTGTGTGCCCGTTTCCCTGGTTCAGCACACGATGCCTTTGTGATGAGGAGTAGTCGCATCCCCAGGATGATGGCACAGATGCAGAACCAGCGTGCCTGGCTTGTCGGTGTGTACTGACTTTGTGCCATTGTGTGTGATCTGATCTGTAGTATTCCGCCCACTTTTCCAAGTCAGCTAATGTGCACTTGTCTGTCCGTAGGTGACTCGGGATACCCCAACATGCCGTGGTTGCTGACACCCCTCAGGAACCCTGTGACACCTGCCCAGATGCGCTACATTGAGGCACATGGTCGGACCAGGAGAGTGATTGAGCGGACCTTTGGTCTCCTGAAGAGCCGCTTCCGCTGCCTGGACAAGACCGGAGGGTCCCTCCCATATGCCCCTGCGAAAGTGTGCAAGATTATCATCGTCTGCTGCATGCTCCACAACCTGGCAGTGCGGAAGGAGTTGCCTCTCATCCAGGATGACAATGACTAACATCCGCCACCTGTGGAGGATCCTGGCCTGGACCACGATGCCAGTGATGATGATGATGATGATGGTGGTGATGGTGATGTCCGCACACAGCTCATCACCAACTTCTTTAGCTGAATGTGAGTATCCTGAGGTGTCATGTCAATGATGTGAGTTGGCATGATGTGTGGGTGGTGCTCTGGTGCTGTTGGAGTGTGTCCATGGGCTACTTGACTGGATGTGTGTTGCGATGTGTGGTGACAGGTGGGCTGTACTCCCCAACAGTGTTGACATGCTAACTTGGTTCTGGGTGGGTATCTTGTAACATGTATTGTGCATGAGTTTTGCTGTTCTGTCCTGTACTCCATTGCTTTTGACTGTGTGTCATTTCTGTCCTTCACAGGGTACTTTCAGATTCGTTTGGTCAACTGTGTCCACCGACGACGTGATTGCACATCCAGGCTGGTAGCGGTTGTGTCCCTACAGGTGATGTGCGCCACACCCATGGACTTCCTTCCGTCTACAGTTGTTGACTGTGTGCCCGCTGCCAGGTGGGGTTACCTTGCATCTGTAGTGGTTACGGCATGTTGCAACTGTGTAATAAACCTGTGCTTCACTTTGTGATGTGCGTTGTCTGTGGTCACACATTTGACTGCCATTTGCTTACTGCACCTGTGGGCTACTTGACTACAACTGGGAATGGGTGTGGTATCTGTGCATTGCACCGTCTTCCCTGGCAACATCAGTGTAGGCAATGAGTCAGATGGCCTAGGTGTGTATGTGTTGTGTAGCCCTGGTGGTGTGTCTCCCTCATGCGTGTCACGTTGCCTGTACTCACATGCCTGTGTTGTCCTTGCTGTTGCAGTTCGCATACACAGTGTAATTTTGCAGTTCATCATCCCCATAACAGCACCCACGTTGGAATCACGACAGAGGCAAGTATGGTGTATTAGTGTGTTTATTGTGATACATTTGTGTTAATAGTGCATAGGATGGGTTGTGCTGTACATAAATCTTGCAATCCCAAGTTCCTAGGTGAATTGAAAGTCCGGGTAGACAGGATCCCCAGTATCGGGGCCACAGTTGTCTGACACATTGGTCCAACTTGTACTCCCCATGCAATGTGTGGGAGTAGTGTTGCCGTCAACAGGGTGAACAGTCTGTGCACAAAGGCGAACATCCAGAACAGGTTCAGGCTTCCTGGGAGTTGCGCTTGGCCATCGGCCTCTCACTTTTCCCTCCTCGGACGACCCCTCTTCTTGGGGGGGGGGGCCCTCAAGTGCAGGCTGCTGCGGTGCAGGGTACTCTCCGCCAGAGTCCTCCTCCCTCCCTGTGGCAGTTGGTTTGTTCGGCACCAGATGTTGTTGGCACACAGGGAGGTGTGGACTGGTTGCTGTTCATCTGGCGGAGGCATTGTAAAATGTCCCTGTGCACCGCCGTCATCTCATGCAGTGCATCCCACTTGGACTCCACGGGACATGTGTGACTCCACGTGGGACATGTGGGAGTCCAAGCGGGCATGATGGGCAGCCTGCTGCTGTTTAATGTCTCTGAGGAGCCCCACTACCTGGCTGAGGTCTCCGGTGCTGGACTGGTACGCATCAGCTATGCGTACCAGTTGTGGGTCATCATGCACACCAGCAACGTCTGCAAGCAGCGACCTCTGTCTCCCACCCCTCCCATGACCCCTGCTGACATGTGCAGTGTGTGCAGTGGCACGCACAGATAACCCTGGTCCACCTTGGGGGTTGGTGGTGGTGGTGGTGTCCATGGCCCCAGGTTGGTCCAGGGTCACTGTGCTGGTGTTGCTCCTTATTCTGTCCATGTCGGCAGGGATGGTATTCGTGGTGACAGTCGTTGTAGGGGTGGGTGCAGGGGTGCAGCTGGTGGTCCTGCTGGTGCTGCAGCTGGTGGTCCTGCTGGTGCTGCATGTTGACTTGCACCGGATGTGCCAGGTTGTTCTTCATCGTCCGAGGAGGACAGAGGCTGTACGACGCCAGTGAGCTCGGCATCCTCTTGAGCCTGGGACTGGGACTCCTCAGCGTCTGCTGCTGTGTCCCCATCATCACCTGTTTTTGGGAGACACAAACAATGTATGTCATGTTTCTGCAGGCATCAATGGTTGACACACATGACAGTTGTGACTGTGCCTCTGGGTGCGGGCCTGTACATTGCATTGTCTTAAGTCGTCACAGTCAGGGGTTGATATTGGTGTGGCACATTGTCCTGCATTATTTGGGCATTTCTATGTATTTTCTGGGGTGTGAACATGGTCTGCATTGGTTGTGTTTGGTTGACAGCCGGCCCTTCTTCCCACCCACCCAGCCAGTCAGTTATCCCACCATGGAACGTGCTTGCGTTGCAGGGAGTGTAAGTTGTCTCTCAGGATGGCAGTCAGTGGTGTCCTGCTGTTTGTTGGTGCACAGTTGCCAGAAGGGCCTTGTGCTCTCCACAGCAGTAGCCAGTGTCAGCCATCTTGTGAGTCCTTCTCCACTTCCTGTGATGTGAGCATGGTTCAGGGTGGTGTTGATGGGACAGTTGTGGGAGTGACCAATATCAGTGACTACGACTCCCATCATGCTATTGCCTCCACCCCCCTTCCCAGCATGCCCATGCTTCCTTCCTTTAAAAATCTGCTTCCCTGTGGGGTGGGCTGGCTGTGCTGACAGGATGGCTGGGAGTGTTGTCCTGGCAGTTGTTTGGCTAAGAGTCCCAAGAGTGTCCCTGTGCTTCACACAACATAACCCAGGGTGGTGGTTCTTTGTGGGATCTTGTGTTAGGATGGGGGGCATTGCATTCTACCAGGTGGGTACTGTGGAGTTTGTGTTGGGGTGTGTGTGAGGGGAGGTGCTTGTGACTAGGTTAGTGCTGCAAGTCCTCCTTCCCACCCAGCCAGCCAGCCAGTTATCCCACCATGGAACGTGCTTGCATTGCAGGGAGTGTAAGTTGTCTCTCAGGATGTCAGTCAGTGGTGTCCTGCTGTTTGTTGGTGCACATTTGCCAGCAGGGCCTTGTGCTCCCCACAGCAGTAGCCAGTGTCCGCCATCTTGTGAGTCCTTCTCCACTCCCTGTGATGTGAGCATGGTTCAGGGTGGTGTTGCTGGGACAGTTGTGGGGGTGAGCTATGTCTGTGACTACGACTCCCATCTTGCCATTGCCTCCACCCCACTTCCCAGCATTCCCATACTTACTTGCTTTTGTGTGGAGTTCAGTGTGTGTGGGTGTGAGAGCAATGGCAAGATGGCTGACAGTGGTGTCCTGCTGTTGGTTGGTGTGCAGTACCCAGCATGCCCTTGTGCTCCCCACGACACAGCAACAGTGTCAGACATCTTTGATGGGCCTTTCCACTCTCTGTGGGATGTGCATGCGTGAGTGTGAGCTTGCTGGGCCATGTGGTGGGGGATGTAGAGCTGTGACTACGACTCCCATCATGCTATTGCCTCCTCCCCCCTTCCCAGCATGCCCATGCTTCCTTCCTTTTGACTCTGCTTCCCTGTGGGGTGGGCTGGCTGTGCTGACAGGTTGGCTGGGAGTGTTGTCCTGGCAGTTGTTTGGCTAAGAGTCCCAAGAGTGTCCCTGTGCTTCACACAACATAACCCAGGGTGGTGGTTCTTTGTGGGATCTTGTGTTAGGATGGAGGGCATTGCATTCTACCAGGTGGGTACTGTGGAGTTAGTGTTGGGGTGTGTGTGAGTGGAGGTGCTTGTGACTATAGTCAGTGCTGCAAGTCCCCCTTCCCACCCAGCCAGCCAGATATCCCACCATGGAACGTGCTTGCATTGCAGGGAGTGTAAGTTGTCTCTCAGGATGTCAGTCAGTGGTGTCCTGCTGTTTGTTGGTGCACAGTTGCCAGCAGGGCCTTGTGCTCCCCACAGCAGTAGCCAGTGTCAGCCATCTTGTGAGTCCTTCTCCACTCCCTGTGATGTGAGCATGGTTCAGGGTGGTGTTGATGGGACAGTTGTGGGGGTGACCAATATCAGTGACTACGACTCCCATCATGCTATTGCCTCCACCCCCTTCCCAGCATGCCCATGCTTCCTTCCTTTTGAATCTGCTTCCCTGTGGGGTGGGCTGGCTGTGCTGACAGGATGGCTGGGAGTGTTGTCCTGGCAGTTGTTTGGCTAAGAGTCCCAAGAGTGTCCCTGTGCTTCACACAACATAACCCAGGGTGGTGGTTCTTTGTGGGATCTTGTGTTAGGATGGGGGCATTGCATTCTACCAGGTGGGTTCTGTGGAGTTTGTGTTGGGGGTGTGTGAGGGGCGGTGCTTGTGACTATGGTCAGTGCTGCAAGTCCCCCTTCCCACCCAGCTAGCCAGATTTCCCACCATGGAACGTGCTTGCATTGCAGGGAGTGTAAGTTGTCTCTCAGGATGTCAGTCAGTGGTGTCCTGCTGTTTGTTGGTGCACAGTTGCCAGCAGGGCCTTGTGCTCCCCACAGCAGTAGCCAGTGTCAGCCATCTTGTGAGTCCTTCTCCACTCCCTGTGATGTGCGCATGGTTCATGGTGGTGTTGATGGGACAGTTGTGGGGGGCAATATGTGTGACTGCGACTCCCATGATGCTATTGGCTACACTGACTTGGCCAGCATACACAGAATTCCTTCCTTTGAGTGGTCTTCACTGTGTGTTGGTGTTGTTGTGGTGGCTACATGTGTGGATGTGTTTGTTAGTTCTATTTGTGCCACTGCCTAGCTGTAGTTGTGGTTGTGTTTGTACATGTGTTGGCACAGTTGGATGTGACTTTTTGATGGCATATGTTGTGTTTATCTGACTGACATACACATTTTGGGATGATTCTGTTCTAGTTGCTGTGTAATTGCTATGAGTGCATGGTTTGACTCTCCCCTTGACAGTGATGTGTGTGTTTTGTGGCAGTATATTGTGTACATTTGTTGTGTACTCACCAGGCTCTGGGATGTCCTCTAGTCCATATACGCTCACTGGCGGAAGGATGGCCCGCACCTTCTCCTCCCAGGGCCTGAGGTATATTGGCTTGGCAGGAGGGCCACTGCCGGTGTATTGGCTGTTGATGTAGTCTTTCTTCAGCATGTCCCGTACCCTCCTGCGCACGTCATACCACCTGTTCTGGATGTCCGTCTTTGTGCGCCGACATGGTGATTGGGTGTTCACCCTGTTGATGATCCTCTCCCACATCTTGGTTTTCTGCGACATGGGGGTCTGTTGGACCAGTGTGCCAAACAGCTGTGGCTCCACCCTGAGGATCTCGTCTACCATGACTTCCAATTCACTATCTAGGAACTTGGGATTCTTCTTGGGGGCATGGTGATGGGTGGTGATGGTGGGTGATGTGTGTGTTGGTGTGCAGGTGAGGGTGTGTGAGTGTGTGTTTTGCTGGGTGTATGTGAGGTAGGTATTTGTTGGTGTGCTGATGGTGTGTGGCTTGTGTGAGGGATGAGCTGTGGGTGTGTGGTTGCTTTCTCTTGGGTGCTGGCAGTGGAATGGCATTTGCAAAGGCTCATGGTAGTGATTTGTGTCCTTTATATAGGTGGAGTTGTGGGTGTGTCTTTGTTCTCTGTCCCCACCCCCAGTATTTATTGGCTTGGTAATTGCTTGTTTGGCCTTTTTTTGGGTGATTTTTCCTTTGTGCTGTTTGTGTATGTTGGAAACGTTCTTGTGACCGAGTCGGACCCTGCATTGGTCTCGTACGGTGTTCTCCGTTTCGTTCACGCGGTGTTTGTGCAGTTTTCTATGCTGCGTACGCGTCGGTCGCGGTGTATTGTGTTGCTTCGGCTCGGTTTTGTATGCGTGTCGGTCGTGACGGCTTGTCCTCCGTCCGACTCGCTTGTGGTTTTCGCGCCTTGCATCGTACTTTGCGGTTTGGAGTTCGCGTGTACGTTTCGGTCGGATTTGTTCCGGGTGCGTGTCGGTCGGTTGGATTCGCGTGTTTTTCCGGCCGGATTGCTGCTTTCCGTGCGGCTCGGTCGGTCGACTTGGTTTCGGTACGTGTCGGTCAGATTTTTCGCGCCTTGCATCGTACTTGGCGTGTCGTGCGCCACGGGTACGTGTCGGTCGGTATTTTTTCCGGATCCGAGTCGGTCGGTGCTTTTTCCGGCCCGAATCGGAATCGACCCCTAAGTGTGGTCTAAACTATATTTCGCACTTTCAATTTTGGAAGGGCGAAATATTGTCTAGACCACACTTAGTCTGCATTGCGGGTAGTAAGGGAAGATATAGTGTAGTACAGTGTACTTAATTTTTTTTTTTTTTAAATATGTTAAAAATAAATACAATAATCAAATGTAATATATTTACCATTAAAAGCCAGAATGTATTCTAATTGCAGTGTAAACAATATGGTACTACCGCGGCATTCTGCAAACTTTTTCCAAAATATATAAAGCAATAAAACAACTTTTACTTACCTTTTCACACTTATATAAATTGAGTCATCCCTTACTATGCACTTATGAAACAGTAGGACACTATATTTACACTTAAAAGCCAGAACACAGCCAAAGTGTGGTCTAACGAATATGGCTGCCTTTTACTTTTGTAAGGGCAGTCATTAGCCAATCATATACTGGTTTGTGTTGGCATGTACCGCTGTATACCGCAAAATTACCGTGATATACTGCAGCGCAATATATCACTAAGTGCTTGTGCCTTATGGGCCTCATTCACAATGGTAAACTTATACTTTTGTGTAAGTTTACAATTGTTTGCTAATGACAAAGGCTTCTACTAGTACTATCTTAACGACTCGTGAGTCCACTTGACACGCCCCTCCACTCTACGACATACCACTGCAGTCTAGCACATGCCACTCCACCCCACCCCACTCCACTCCAATGTAAGACAAGCCACTCCACTCTACGCCTCAACACTATATATAACTCCACACCACTCCAGTCCACTCTACAGTATTTCATTCTACGCCACTACACTCTGCGCTTTTCCAATCTGCGCCACTCTACTGTATGCCATTTCACTCTATGCCACTCCACACTATTCTACTCTACGTCACTCCACTTCACGCCGCTTGACTCTTCTCCACTCCAGGCCACTCCACTTTACACCACTCCACTGTAGGCTATTCCACTATACATCACTCTACAGTATGCCACTCCACACCACTCCACTCCTATGCTATTCCACTATACACCACTCCACTTTATGCTATTCCACTCTACACCATTGTATTGTACTCCACACCACTCCACCCTATGCCACTCCACTCTACTGTATTTCATTCTACGCCGCTCCATACCACTGTACAGTACGCTACTTAACTACACCCCACTCTACACCAATGTACGCCACTCCACCCCACCGTCCTGTACACCACTCCACTCAACCCCACTCAACTCTACGCCACTCGACTCTACTCCATTCCACTCCACGCCAATGCACTTTATGCCATTCCACTCTACATCACTCGCCTCTATGCCAAGCTAATCTATGCCACTCTACTGTATGCCACTCCACGACACTTAACCCCATTACACTCTATGCTATTCGACTCTATGCCAATCCACTCTACACCACTATACTCTATTCCACGATATTTCACTGTACGCCACTCCACTATCCGCCACTCCACCGTAGGCCACTCCACGCCACCCCCACTATACGCTATTCGACTCTACGCCACTCCATTATACATGACTCTACTCCACTCTACGTCATTCCACTGTACACCATTACACTCTACGACACTCTGTTGGCAGTTTGCTAGCCACATTACATTAACTATAACTGGCCACTCTACCAAGCACGGTGTTTTGAACATGATTTCATTAGACACATCATAACGCTATGATTTAACATGCTATAAGTGATGTAATATAAATAGTATAAGCCGAGCATGGAGAAGGCACGAGTTATAGTTAATGTACCGTGGCTAGAGTGCTACCAACAGTGTGTACGGAGATGCGCAAGTTATAATAATTTTAAGGTGGACCGTAAATTATAAATTTAAGTTATCACTATAAGTTTAGTATCTCTAATGTTTGTGTACTTATAGTTTGGTTTGTATAGAAATAATAAAGTTTCCCTAGCTATAGATAATCTTTAACCTTTTTTTCCATTAAATACATATTATATATATATCTATATCTCTATATATCGCTCCTGCGATCGCTCTCGGCAATATCCTTTTCCCAAAACTAAACGGAGTAGACACAAATGTAGTTCTTGATATTTTCTTTATTCACCTTCCGCCATTACGCGTTTCGGCCGTGCAAGCGGCCTTGGTCACATGACATGCATACGTTGGGTCATTCTTTTTACGTTTCATTGGTCATAAACCGAGAAGCAAGACTTACATTTTCGATTTACAATGGCATCTTACTGCCGATAACGTTCCTTCCACAGTTCATTGGCTATTATTTGATTTTACATTGAAACATGATTTCAACTTAATTCATTATTTAAAATGACAAAATAATGTTTATTCTATTGTGCAAATTGCAATCATTCTCAAATCATGCACCCTAATATAATTCATTTGTGGCAAGTGCCTCTTTTGGTGCGGCATGATTGATTTCCTCTCATTACGTCATATTCACTTCCATTAGGTCTACTACAATTCCTAATTGCCACTAATTTTGCATTCTGTTTGATATGGTTGCATCTGACATTGGTGCCATTCCTTGAGTTCTGGCAAATGCCATTTAGGATATGGACCATCTTCACTCCCTTACTCATATAATTACTCCCTTGTGGGTTTTGGCGAAATGTGTCTACCATGTGTGGGTCACTAAATCTGGCCAATATCATCTCTTTTTCTGCATATGGGCCCTTTTTGCTTTCTGCAATCAGACTGACTTGTGAACCTGCCCTCATTGAATCAAATTACTCCCTTCAAATAATTTTGTTTTCTATTGTAAAATCATATCATATGTATGTCTTGAACTGTGAAAGAAAAAAAAGAGAGGGATTAATGGAACTGGGAAAAGATGAGAAAGCAACCAAAACTCAAAAGACTTGAAAGACGGTGAAAACAAAGGGAAAGAACGGGCACAACAGAGGAAGATAAAAATAAAAAAAAAGCGATTTAAGGTTTATCTGCACATTCAAACTCACTACCACATCATCTCCTCTGTATAAATTACACCCAGTTGCCTGTTATGTGCCTCAGGGGATATGTCTCATTCTATTTTGATAGTATCTATCCTCATTTTCCCTCCTTCCTTCTCTCAGAGACTTGAATGAAGCTCTTCATCATAATTTAGGCCCAGTGGTATTTTACAGTCCAAATTGATAATTTAGCTCATATCTAATTCTCTCAAAAGTGTTGTGCGGTCTCTCCCCCTTTTATTTGCAGGTACCGCATCAATCACATAATACTTGATTTCACTGGGGCCTTTCTGATGGTGCATTTCACAGTGGTGAGCCACTGGATATGTGTGATCATTGTTTACAATGGCCCTCATGTGTTGTAGTATCCTCTTATGGACAGGTAGTGTGGTGCTGCCTACATACCTCAAATTGCATGTGCATGTCAATACGTACACCGCAAATTCTGTTTTTACAGTTGTAGGGTCCCTTTATTTTCACTGCTTTTGTGTTGAACGATGTCATGTAAGAGGTGGTATTTTGGCCTATAGTACACGCCCTGCAGCGAGAGCATTTTCTAAATCCCGGTTCTGGTCGTAGCCAACTTGACTCTCGTTGCATCTCCGGGCTGCTCATCACAACTGCATCCTTCAAAGATGGTGCCCATCTATATCTAATTAAGGGATATTTCAGTAACATTTTCCCTATTACTGGGTCTGATTTTATCACTGGCCAGTTTTTTCTCAGAAGTGCTCGAAGTTCCTTCCATATATACATACTTAAGAACTTTTAAAAAAAAATTCCATAGCTTTTTAAAAAATTTAAATTGGGAGCAATCCCTCCCTATAATTTTTACTTTTCATATTATATATGTTTGTTGTCCCACCCCAATACCCTACTTATACATGTATCTCTTCAATGTATTTAACATTATAATGTACATTGTATTTAATTATTTATTTATATTTTTTAAATGTAGGTTTTCTTTAGTGAGGTCACAGCTTTTTTTATTGGGGTAAACCCCACAAACACCACTTTGTAAAATATGTATACACACAGCCACACCTATAAATTTGTACGTGTCTATATAGAAAAGATAACAGATAACTGAGTAACATGGTCCAATATTTCTGCTGAAGTGTTCTGGTGAGATCATAAACCATAAGGCAAAAGGCCAAGTGGTGATGATTGTCACCAAAACCCCAAGATAGCAATATAGGACCAAAGTACGTTAACTTTTTAAAAAACAAATATATATATTAAAAGTTTATTTGGGGGCTTGGGACTGGTAAAGGCTATTTTGTTTAAAGCCAAACTAACAATGGACACTCACTGGAATTAGAACAGTGTCGGTTTTATTTATCTCTCATTAATACATTGTTTATAAAACAATAGATTGAGGTAAGGGGCAGGGGATTTATGAAATTCTGTGGCTGCAGCATTTACTGCATAATTATGGATTTAGTGCACTTGTTGCCTAGTGTGCATAATCTGTAGATTTCACAAAAAGGTTGTTTCTAGCTCAGATTAATTCAAAACAATACTGCCAGAAAATGTGCTGCTTTATTTGCCCCTTTTGCTGCATAATTTGATCCTCAATGCCACATGATCCTAGCATAATGTCATGATGTAAGTTAACATATCATACATAAGTGACATCATATGTATGGTCAAAAGCACTGCATAACAGGGATGCGAGTTTTGGTTAGCTTACAGGTGAATTTCAGTTTTTAGAACCACAAATGCACTTTAACTGTGTTTTTATAGCACATTTCTCAGGTTTTTATTTAACATACTTTACTGTCTAACAACAAAAGCCAACCTTAACTTCGCTTTAACCTTTATTTTTTCAGTGAATTGGCCTTGTGCAGGTAGGGATAACTGTACCTGCACCCAACCTCTGTGGTAACCAACCGCCTGAGGCTCTTTTTTTTTATTTACATTTTATTTTTTTAGGATTTGCGGCTCCTTTAATAAGATTTGCCAAACAAGTACACATGAAAAAAATGCCATAGCATAACCATATGTACAGATGAGTAGAGTATAATATGCAATTTATCGCCATTGCTAAGGGAAGAGAGCAGCATCAGGACTCACTTGAGGATTCGCCTCTTGTGAATAATGGCCCCTCTGCATACTCAACAATGGCAATAAGTAGAATATTACACTCTGCACATGTGCATATAAATATATACACACATACATATAACACGCATTTAGTACACAACTATAGCATAAAACTTTATTGTGTGAATTTTTTTAATTCAATACAATTAAAAAAGCACCAGTAATAAAACATGAATCATGACGCAACCATGATATTCCTTTCAATTAGGATGTCCACAGAACAGAAGTCAAAAGAAAAGGAGCAAGGTGTTTTTATCCTAACAAGAAAAGACTAAACAAAGTGCGACCATTGCAGAATCAGTTTGTAAAAGTGTGTCCTGTGTACCTTGACCTTTTAGCATGCGAGTGCTGTAAGGATGTGGGGCAGCTGACAGCATGTGTGATGTCTGGGCAGATGTTTTTAGTCCGTCATATGCAAGATCCAGGGACTTCATCAATCTTCTGATGCAGCTGTTCGCTTGTAAATTAAACAGAGCTCTGTTGCTTCTCTCACTGTATGAAGGACTGATTTTCCAAATGTTTCCTCCATATACGTCCAGGGTATGTCCTTTAGGTTCTTGCAGATACATAGAATGTGATCTAGGGTCCCCTCCTAATAGCTGCACAGTCTTCAGGAATTTGAGGGCAGTTTATAAAAGTTTCACATCTCTTCAAATTGCTTGAGTGAAATGTATAAGAGACGGAATCTCAAATATTTCTGCTTAACGTTGGCCTCAAAGTTGGAGTCTATGTACAATACTCTGGGTTGAAAATAAGATACTTGTAGGTAGCCGATGTATTTGTAGGTTGATAGGTCAACAACATCCCTCATTCTAAATGACTTGTGGGTCTTTTCATGCCTAATAGATCTTCTAATGGAGGTACATTGTGTTCCTGGATTGCAGCTGTGAGGTTTATAAAAGAAAACAGAAAAGAGCTGTACACATGAATTGTACTGTCCATATATTTTGCTGTGGCACAGTCACAAAGATAATTGATTTTTTGCATTCAATGTAAAGTTCTGATTGAAGATGAGATGATCTTCAGTCACATCATCACATGTGGAGTGGCGGTATGAAGATTGAATAGTATATATGTTTTCTAGTTCCTGGAGTATTTTTTGCCAAGAGAAACTGAAGCTGGAAGAATTTTTGCTTCCAAAGCCCAAATTGTTGGATTGATTGCTCTACCTACACATGTATGTGAACTTCTTTACTGATTACGTTACAAGTGTGGCGTTGTTCTTTAGCTTTGCCAAATGCTGGGATGCTGTTAATTTTGGAGTCAAGTGTGTAGCCTAGATAGTCAACTGGTTGCGTACCTATTGTCCGGCTGCATTGTCGTTTTGGAGTACCAAATTACAGTATCTTTGTCTTGGTAATACTGACCTTCATTCAGTTCTGTATATTATAATTGTTTAAGGCCCTTAGCTGTTTCTGGAGACGGATTGCTGTTTGAGAGCAGATGGAGAGGTTACGGGCATAGGCTAGGTGACTTGTATGACAGGTACCAAGGTTTGGTGGAGAGAAGTATGGGTTGTGGTTATAAGAATGTATATCTGAAATGTAACCTGAGAAGAGAAGAGGTGCTAGCGCGCAACCCTGTTTGAGGCCAGTTAATTTAGGAATTCTAGGTGATATTCCAGCGTGGTTTGTCAGTTTCACCTTCAGCCTGGTGTCAGTGTACATTGCTATTAGGAGATGTAACATGCCTCTATCTATTCCTAAAGAAAGGAGTTTTGTCCAAAAGTGGTTTTGGTTCACTTTATCAAAAGTGGCTGAGAACTTGACAAAAGTGAAATGTATAGCCTTTTTTGTTGGGCCTTTGTAGCGAATCGCCCAAGGACAGTGATGTTGCTGATGGTTGCACATTCCAGACGGAAACCAGCTTTGAAGATTGATAAAAAGTTATTAATTGCCCAGGTGGTCAAAATATTCAGCCAGTGTTTCGCAAAAACTTTCCCTTAAGCATCCAGTAAGGAGTAAGGCTATAAGCCGAAGGTTTGCAGGATTATCTTTCAGGCCTTTTTATGTACCAGTTGAATTATGGACCCTTTCCAAGATGGAGGAACTTGCCTGGAAGTGAGCACTTGATCGAACAGAGCTTTCAATAGGCGGGCCCAGGGTAGTGGGTTGTGTTTAATTACTCAAACTGGGACGCCAGTGGACCCTACAGCGCTGGAATTTCTACATAGATTAATCAAGTTAGGCATTTCTTCCCCAGTTATGGGAAAACCTTTGTTGGTAAGTGTCAAGGATGGTGCCGGAGAGGCAATTGGACTGTAAAAGTATTGTTTCAGGTGTGTTTCCCAGGTGGCAAATAGGATGAAAAAGTCGTCGCCGGTCTGTATGCCGATGTCCCTGTGCCAATCGGAGCCCAAAACTATTTTGTGTTTTTTTGTGTTGATAGCATTATGGAGCTTGATCCACTTTTTGTCATGCTAGTTATGTTTGATTTGCTTAATTGTCTTTCTGTAAACTGTTTTGATGTGTTTTATGGAAGTCGTGCGGTCCACGTTTTGGGGGAGTAGCAGAGCGCACCTTAATAATTTCCTGAAGTTTCTTTTTGCTAATGTCAGTGATCAGGGCATGTCATTTAGCAAGGCACATGTTCCTCAAGTACACTTTTATTTGGGACAAGAGGAAGACTGGTGATTGAAAACTGCTTTTACCGTAGTTGCCCATATGTGTAATCAATTTAAATTATTCAATTTTCACTGTTTTAGCTCTTTTATAGCTCAGCTCATGACTAGGTGGTCAGATAGTTATAGCAGCTTTGTGCTCAAATGGAGAGACCATATGAGCCTTTTGTTATTAACGTAAAATGCCTCGAAACTCCGGCATAAGCACAACTTAAAGGAAAAATGTTAAAGGTTAAGCGTGATTTGTTGAGGGTTCTGATCTTTTTCCTGCCTTGGGAATATTTCAAAATCTTTGAGAGTAGTTTAAAAATTATAATAGAGTGATGTCAATATGTCAAAATGTTCTTGTGACACAGGTCATGATTGCAGATTGGTTTTTGCAAAAATGTCCATTAAAACACCGGAATCCAGTGCTTGAGAAGAATTTTCGGAGCATTTTTTACTTTTTTGTCTTCTTACGGGTCTAATGAAGATTGCTGGAGCAATGGACAAGATTGTATCGAGATTATCTTCATCGTGACACCCTTTGGTGAATAGGTCCAGTAGATTTTCATTGAAGTCTCTGGTGATTATGGAGGGCACAGTGTTACATTGATCAAGGATTGCATCGATTTCACCTACGATTGTTTCTATTCTGATAAGCTTTTTCATGGTTAGTGGCAAATAAAGTTTGATCACTAGAAGTTGGCCTCTTGCTGTATTTGTCATTAGTACTGGTAGACTGTATTTGTAGTTGGTTTTGATTAAAGAGCCTTGCAGATGTGAGCTGTTATCAGAATTAATAATCCACCATTGCATCCACCCATCTTTGCTTTTGATGCCTATTTTTTCAAAGGAAGTGAAATTATCAAGATTGAATGTTTCGGGGCGTGGTCTGGCCACGAAGGAAGATGGCCGCCTGAAGTGCGAGCTCCGCCGCGAGATGGGCCCCTGAAGAAAGCGGCTCTCTTCCCTGCATCTATAGGGCTTCTTTTTTCCCACCAAACATGATTTGAAGGCACGCAGGCAAGTTTGGCCGGCTTTCCGGCAAGAACCAGTGAAAACCTTACCGGAATTCAGCATTGGCGGGGAGCTCCCGAAGGCCTCGGTCTTCCTCACGCTTCTTGCGTATTGAGTCTGCCGAGGCCACGCCTCCTGTCCCTGCAAAGGCCGCGCCTCTTGTCAACGTGAAGCAACGCTACCTCTGGGAATTGGAGTTCCAAACTACCGCTTTCTCCACAGCGTTATCTCAAAAGCGGGAAATTCAGAGTATGTGCTTATTTTCAACTTGCCTCACTCCTTTTGAAAGTCCCGCGCTTTTCTTCACATGGTGCACATGATTCAACATAGCGCTTGTGACTGCAGGAGGAGGTAAGCAACGATGTAATTACTAATCTACCTTTTTCACTTTCACACTTCCTGTGGGAATTGCAGTCTTGTACTATCGATATCTTCACAACACTATCCCACCAGCGGCAACTTCACCACAAGTGTGTACATGACGGGAATATCCTGGTCCTGTCATCCAGTTCTTTCATTTCAAACTTACCGCATTCCCCTTCAAAAGTCCAGCTTTTTCTTAATTGGTACCCATGCTTCAATACAGCGCTTGGGACTCTAGGAAGAGGTAAGCAACGCTTTAATTAATAATTTATCTACTCACTCCTTAGTATATATACAATTTTCCTGACATTTATCTATGAGGTGAAAATTTTAAAAACCTGGCGATCTCCCTCATCAAATCTTTTCTTGACTGACAGGATGAATTAAGACCAGGTTATCAATGACAGTGGCATATAACTAATCCCCACATACAATGTTTGTGTAGCTACTTACTACACGGTCATTATCAGGGCCTTCCTTACCTGTCCAGCTATCTTTTATAAACAGGATTTACTGATTCTCTTTTACGTATGTTTACTAATCACAATCTCTGCTGTGGTCTGCGCTAACATTTGTACAAATCTTGACGACGGAAATATAACTTTAAATTAATTCAACTAGAGAACCAATAGCAAATCTCTCCAATAAAACCTTTCTCGCTTTGTCCATCTATTTTATCACATCAAGGCCACCATTAAGTCTACCAAATTTGTTACAGGGGCATAAAAACGTCTGTTTACAGCCACATTAAGACGCGATAGGTCGCATTTGCATTACCTCAGAGAGCTGATCAAAAGTACAAGTCTAATGTCTGCTAATAAACACGGGAATAAGCCCCCTAAACAACTTCTCTTCACAGAAGTTCTCAAACAATACAACACCATGCCTGTGAAAGGAAGCACCTCCTCTGCATCTAGCTCGCCCCAGGTTTCATCTCCTGCCACTGAACACATACCAACGGATACCATGGAACGCATATTACATGAAATTTCAGGGGTCAGCCGTCGATTGGAAGGTATGGATGCCACTATCACATCTTTGGCTGCAGAGACCAAGTCAATTAGGGCAGACATTGCAGGTTTTCATACTAGAGTTGAAGGACTTGACTCTCGAATATTGGTGATGGAGAATCGCCTTGATTCATTACAAAATAGAGACCAAGATCTCCTATTTCTTCGTAGTAAAATAGTTGATTTAGAAGATCGCAGCAGAAGAGACAACATCCGTTTTTTTGGGTTTCCGGAGCATGTTGAAGGCCAAAATACCAGAGCTTTTCTTTGTGACATTCTCCCAAAACTGACTGGCACTTCTTTTAATCCACCTTTAGAAATCCAGCGAGCTCACCGAATCAGTCCTCCGCGCAAAGACCCTGCAGCACGCCCGAGACCGCTTATTGCCTGTTTCCTTAGACATGAACAAACAAGACAATTATTGGATGCAGCTCGTTCACAAGGCTCCTTTTCATATGATGGTCACCTCATCCACATGGCAGCTGATTTTTCTAAGGAAACAAATGAACGGGGAAAAGCATTTCTTTCCATGCGACCTCAACTTCGACAACTAGATATCAAATATGGACTATTTGAGCCTGCACGTTTTCGCATCACCAGGAACGGAGACTCTAAAGATTTTTAGGACCCAGAAGACTTACAGAAATTCCTAGACTGTATGAAATTACAAGACATGGAGGTACAACTTCCGCAACAAGACCAAATCCAATCAACCTCTCACTTCTCTCAACAGCTATCGGATAACAGAAGACGAAATCCTAGCAACTCAAGACACCGTGGCAGAGACTTGGAAAGACCTAACCGTTCTCAAGAAGACAAAAATTCAGCTCTGCAATCTGTTTCTACTTTTACGTGAGAACCACATAGAGACAAATCTAGGTCCCCTCTTAAATCCACCTCAGATGCGGACTGAAAATATTGTTACACAATCTGCTGTCAATGCCTACAACTATAGTTATAACAAAGACTCGAACTAGTTTCTGATCCTTTCTCAGTAGTATGAGTGCTATGACCAAATTGCATGCTCTCACACAAAATGATGTTCAAGTCTTGTTCTGTATGCCGTAGATTGTATTACTCTATTTTGTATTTATAATGTTTTACCTCCTCATGACCTTCGTTTGCTACTCTCAATATTTGCTCAGTTGAGTATTTTCTTTATATTATATTATTTGAGGCTACAGTGTGCTATAGTATTATATTATTTTATTTTGTATTTATAATGTTTCATATATATCTTTCTATGTTTTTATTTACTACTCTTAATATGTTATGTTCTATTGTATTATTCTAGGCTACAATATACTACACTTACTTATATTATCCTATTTAATATACATAATGTTTCATTCTTAATGACTTTTATTATTCTCAATATATTCCCTATATATATATACATACTTACTTATGAACACAATGTATATTGCTTAAGGTCTTTTCACTATGTATTAATTCTTTTTATTATTATTTTTTATCATACATATGTTATGCTATCTTGGATTTCTAAGAATGAATAATATGTTATTATAGGTTCTCATTTTCAGTTGTTATACTACATATTATGTTTCTATTTATTATCAGCATACACCACCAATATAATCTTATGGGACACATATTTAACATTATTCTTTTGTACACCCTACTTTGTTATTTCTGATGGGGCTCGTTCTTGCGGCGGTGCTCTAGTGAGCCCAGACCCGCGGTCAACAGTTTAGGAACTCTAGTATTGCTACATAACTAATTTGCACGTTTCATCTCAATTCTCTCTTGTATCCTCATCTCTTCCCTTTCTTCTTCTGAATTCCTTTCTTTTCAAATAATTATTCCACTACTTCCAATATATTATTAATCTAGCTTGTCTACTATAAAATTTTCGATTTTGATTTCCTAACAAATCTTTGATGCTTTTGTGGTGAGCCAGGGTTCTTCTCTCTTTCTTTTATCCCTCTCAATTTTCTATTCCTTTAATTCGAAGTAAGTCACTCCGTTTTGTATTTTCTTATTGACACTTTTTCATCATGACGAGTTCCCACCCTCTATGTACATTAACATGGAATGTCCACTGTGTCACCCATTACATTAAGAGGAAAAAAGTACTTTCCTACCTACAATCAAAACATGTAGACGTGGCATTGCTGCAGGAAACTCATTTGTATACATTGGAATCTGATAAACTATGTAGAGAATGGGTGGGGAAGGTGGTTCATAGGAGTATTCGCAAGGGTGAACTCACAGACACAGGTCCTACTCGCAAATGTGGAGTTGCAATTCTTATTCGAAAATCGCTTCCAGTCACAGTGTCCAAGACTTGGGTGGATTCAGATGGACGCTATGCATTTGCGAAACTATGTATAGGGGATTACTTACATTTGTGTGGGATCAGTCTAAGCTTCAACAGGAACAAAAAAAATCATTCTTTCTTCAATTGAATCGTTTATTAACAGAGATAGACGCATCACAGTACCTCATTGGAGGAGATTGGAACCTAGCACGAGATCCAATTTTGGATAGAACGGGTCCATTAGATAAAGGAAATGCCGCAGACAGAGCTTTATTGGAGGACGTAATGTTGGATAAAGGGTTAGTTGATCACTGGCGTCTTAGCCATCCAACAGACGCAGAATACACATTCTTTTCTCCCACTCACGGTACATTTTCTCGCTTGGACTATTTTTTGACATCACAGAAGGTGGTTCAATTAGTTAGAGAATCCCGCATCTTGGAATCAGCTTTATCTGATCATTCCCCGGTCCTTTTATCTCTGGAATTAGGACTTTCTAGGCCAGGACGTAAACCCTGGCGCATGAACATTCAACGACATAAGACTCCCAAAGGTAAATCCCAGTTACAATTACAAGATTATCTTTCCACTAATCAGGGATCTGTGACATCAGGCAGGATTATTTGGGCTGCAGCTAAAGCCACTATCAGGGGTCAGTTAATGCGAGATGCAGCACTTGTTAATAAACAGAATGCTGCACGACAAAAAGACTTAGAGCTGGACATTCAGTCTTATACCCGCCTTTATACACTAAACCAGACTCTGCAGTACCGTAAGTCCCTAGAACAAGCTCGCATGGCATTAAATAGCCTTTTTACATCCAAGGCCGAATACGCTCTGCAGAGAATGAAGGGGAGACACTATGAACAAGGGGAAAAAGCAGGGAGACTATTGGCTGCACAATTGCGCCAAAGAGAAGCAGCCATGGCCATTCCAGCTATTCGAACAGCACAAGACAATTTGCTTACCAGGCCCCAAGATATTGTAAATGAATTTGCCTCTTTCTATCAATCTCTATACACTCCAGATGATCAGATAGATTTGGATAAGATGTCTGCTTTTCTTACAAAAGTGGAACTTCCCGCCTCTCTGATGATGGAAGAGCTCTTCTTGAAGGTGAAATTAGTAAAGAAGACATCTCTCGTGCAATTGCTAACTTACCTTACCACAAGGCTCCTGGGGAAGATGGATTCCCTGCTGAATTTTATCGCTGGGCGGGACACAATTTTATTGACACATTACATGCTGCATTTCAAGAAACGGATAATGTATCCTCATTGGGACCCCTTTCTAACAAAGCACTAATCGCTGTGCTACCTAAACCGGGTAAAGATCCCTTGTTATGTAGTAGCTATCGTCCCATCTCATTATTAAATTGTGATATTAAAATACTGGCCAGTATCCTAGCGTCCCGTCTTCGTAAAGTTTTACCTTCCCTGATACACCAAACTCAAGTGGGATTTGTTCCAGGACGATCTTCTCGAAATCATCTCCGTACATTGGCTCATACATTGTGGTCTGCTAAACGCCTTCCCGAAGATGCATTAGCTCTCTCACTTGACGCAGAAAAGGCGTTTGATCGCATTGAATGGGAATACCTTTTTAAAGTGATGGAACGATTTGGTTTGGGGGATCAATTTATAACTAAAGTGCGCTTGTTATACGATAACCCATCTGCTCAGGTAAATTGTGGTGGCTTTTTGTCTGAAACATTTCCGATCCGGAGAGGACCACGTCAAGGATGCCCCCTATCCCCACTTCTTTTCCTATTAGCTATGGAACCCCTAGCTGCCACAATACGTCAATCAGATGAAATTTCAGGTATACACCTTCCAGTAGTAACCTCTAAAATGTACCTATATGCAGACGACATTCTACTCACCCTTCCAAATCTCCCCTGCTCCATACCATCCCTTCTTCAAATTACAAATGACTTCTCTTCCTTTTCAGGTTATAAAATTAATTGGGACAAAAGCGAGGCATTGCCTATTTCTGATGGAACTACAAAAGCATCTATACACGGTTTTCCTTTCCATTGGCAATCTTCACATCTTAAATACTTGGGAATTTTAGTCAACAAAGGTTTGGAAGGCATGGTTATAAACAATTTAAATCCTCTGATCTCTCAAATGCAGCGAGATTTTGAAAAATGGAAGACTTTAGGACTCTCTCTCTGGGGTAGGGTCCAAGCTATTAAAATGGTTACTCTCCCGCGTTTCATACACATCTTGGGCATGCTTCCTCTCCAGATCCCTTTATCCACACTTAGATCAATAGATTCCAAGATAAAAGCCTGTATATGGGGCTCGGCTAAACCTCGCCTTGCAGTGGCGAAACTAAAAGCTCACCAATTATATGGAGGAATGGGACTCCCATTGATTGAACACTATGCCCTTGCGTTGCACTGGTCTCAAATATCTCATTTGTTACCAGGGATTAAAGATGTTCCACAATGGGTTCATATAGAAAGACATCTTCTATCCACAGACCCAGATCTCTCGCTTTTATACGGAAGTAGAACTAGTCGTCTTGATCCCAAAAATCCGGTTTTATCAGCTTGGCACAAATCTTGGCAGAGGGCACATCGTTTATTAGATTCAAAACCACAAATTCACAATAAAGCTCCCCTATGGAATAATGCGGGTGTTCGACCTGGCACCATTGGCGTGAGTCTCCCTTCCATTTTTTCGCTGTGCCTCCTCTGTTTTTTCTGGTGATAGATGCTCTGGGCGCTGCGCCACTGCCATTTTGTGCCGCAGCGCGGATGCTCCCTGTGTAAAGATGACATATCAATTGATGTATCCCTGATTGGCTTATTTGGTCTACCTGTTAGTCCCTAGTAATGTGGCCTGTGTGTGCCCAGGGCTAGTGAACCAAAATGCTGCTGGTGGGCCTGCAGCACTGGGTTGTGCCACCCACAGAAGCAGCTTGTAAATTGTGTCTCAGACCTGCCACTGCAGAGTCTGTGTGCAGTCCAGAACTGCCATCTTGGCTGTGAAGTGCACCCACTTCCCAGCCCCTGAACCTTCCCTTGGCATCATGTAAGTCCCCCTTATGGTAGGGTGCATTGTATGTGTAAGGTAGGACATGCCCTGGTGTATGTAGCATGTCCTGGTAGTGAATTACACCCAATTTCGTTTTCACTACTGTAAGGCTACCTGTTCCCCATAGGCCAGAATGGGCGGTTTGACTATTACACCCTATAGTCCTAACTGAGCCCAGGAACATGGTAGAAAAACGAATTTAGTATGCCTGAGCTCAGAATATTAAAATACATCTTTTAGTGGAGTTGATTTTTATATTCTGTGTTTGAAAATACTACTTTTAGAAAGTGAGTATTTTCTTGCCTAAGCCTTCCAGTGTGCTCTGCTGTCTTGTGTATTGACTGTCTGGTTTTGGAGGGGCAGGGCGGGCTGAGTCAGACCTGGGTTGAATAGAGGTCTCCTTCCTGAGTTAGGGGAGGGGCAGCTGCTTGACCTGAATAGGGCTGTGCCTGGCAAGGTGAATGCTAGCTCCACCTCCTGCTGTGTGTCTGATAGCAGGCCCCCTTTTCTGAAAGGGAAGATGCAGAACTGGTTCTGGCTGGGTTCAGTGCCTGGTAGCTTGGAAGAACAAAGACTTTTGGGGTATAAATAGTTGTGCCCAAACCCCTACAATTGGTATTGCCCCTGGATCTCAAGACCAACCTCTGTCCGTGGAACTGAAGGACGCTGCAGGAGAGGACTGTCCTTGTGTTGTGTGCTGTTCCCTGGATTGGCCTGCAGTAGTTGTCATTGGACTGGAAAGAAGAGGGAAAAGGAGCTGTAAGAGAACTTTTTAATCTTGAACCTGCAATCACCCAAGGGCTAGAGAGAGAACTAGCCTCCTGACTGAAGTCTCAGGCCCAGTAGACTTCATTTCGTCGCTAAAGCCTGTGATCCAGCGCTAACAATAAAAATTCTTCTCCTATATGCTTCGGTCATCCAGGTGCAACTATTCCTCCAACACACAAACTATATCCATATGACGGTGGGGCCCATAACACCGCATATACATTCACTTACTCATTTATTCCCTGGATTACCTCCGTCCTTAACCTAGGAGAAAACGATTCGCTGGAAGGAGACGGGATACCTCTTTTAACATGACATAATGTTTCTCATTTGCTTTAAGGTATTCCGCTCATTGGTCGATGGACCAACTAGTAGGAATCAGTTGATGGTGATTAACACCAGCTCAATCACAATAAACTCTTTAACATTTTACCTTAATCATTGAGCTAAAGAATCACTGAGTCATTTGTTTAAAGAATAATAAAGTTTATATAGTTTCGAAGCAAGAAATAAGTTTAAGCTTATTATTCAGATTATTACATTTATCATCAATATAAGAATAAATTGAAATTGCAATGCATACCTATTAGACGGAAAAATAAGGTTATCATAGCAAGAACTCCAAAAGATCAATCTATCTGTCTTGGAAAATCTAATAGTTCTAAATGAAAAATCTATCAGGAATAAAAAGGTTCTCCAAAAGCAGCATCTTATACTCAACTAGAAATATAAAATAGCAGCAGCAGCATCAGCTCGTCAGCATCAGCAACCGCAACTTCACCCATCTGCAGCATCCACTCTCTCCAGCATCTAACTCTCCAGCATCTAACCCCTCCCACCAAGAGTAGGTCTTCTTATACCCTAATTCTAGCTTACTGAATAAAAATGTTGCATCTCTATGGCGTGATTCTTTCTCATTGGTTCATTCAGGTCCATATACATTTTAATCAAAACTTCCTTGTCTTAACCAGTTCTTTGTGGAATGTCCATGCTTGCATCGTTTCCCACAGTTCATGACATTGCTCATCAGTTTCGATCAGTCCAATTTGTATCTTTTTCTGCTACTTTTTAGATTCAACAGTTCTGTCCATTTATTCAGTTTGACTTCTCACGCTTCTTGCTGATCATCTTGGCACACATTTGCTCAGAAAGGTCACAATAGCCTTGACCATACTTCCGTCTTAGCCTCTCAGCACGAACACGTGGTCATCCTTTTTCACAGCCTCTCTCCTCTACTACACGGCTTCTTGGACATGCGTACTCTAGCTTATGGCGGACATTTTATATCGCTGCCCAACAGGCCTAAGCGCACTATTTTCAAAGATAAACAAAATATTGTTAAAATAAAGAATATAAACCCTTTCGTTTCCCTCCGTCTTTCTACGTACCTCCAATTAGGTATTACCTAGCTAAAAGCAACATATAAAGCCGTCCCTTACTTACCATCGCTTTATTTTGCCACCACACGTTTTATTTAAAAAGCACAAATCATGCGTTTATTATTTTATTAGTACGCAAATATTATGTTAGACACGTAAACAATTATAAGTTGATTAATTTGCACACAAAATAGCGTGTTACCTTTAACCCTTTATATGTAACATACATTGTTGGTTATTTACTTAAACGAACATGTTTATTAATTATTTAACGAAAATTATTAGGTTAAAAAATTTTCATTTACCCTGCTCTATCACCTGTTAGCGAGCCGCCGCAGCAGAGGAGCGTCAAGAAATCCGTCGCACTGCTGCCGCTGAGTGCTCGCTGACCAAATCATCGCACCGCACGCTTACAGATCGCCATTTTGTCGCTAACGCACGTTAGCGAGCTGCCGCAGCCGAAGAGCGCTCGGAAATCCATTGCGCCGCTGCCGCTGAGTGCTCGCTGCCCAAAGTCATCGCCCCGCACGTTTGCGGACCTTGGAACCATCGCTATCGCCCGTTTGCGAGCCGCCGCAGCCGAAGAGCGCTCGGAAATCCATCGCGCTGCTGCCGCTGAGTGCTCACTGACCTGATCATCGCCCCGCACGTTTGCGGGTCCTCGAAACCATCGCTAAGGTCCGTTTGCGAGCCGCCGCGACCAAGAGCGTGAGGAAAAACATCGCTATCACGCCTTAGCGGCATTTTGTGGATTATTGACACCACATCCAGGAACTGTGAGTAAAGGGTCGCAGAGACCACTGCCCTGAACTGTGCATTCCCCATTTGAACTATTTTTGCAGCATCAAGAGAGTATTATTTTTGTACAGTATTGTGGCTTTCTCGTTATTTGGTCTTGTGATAAACCTATATATAAAGATAACTATTTTTGATAACTACCTGTGTTGTGTCCCTTTGTAGTGTTCCTCACTGTATTACTGTGTATGGTCATAAATGCTTAACACACTGCCTCTGAGATTAGCCTAACTGCTCGTGCTACGTTACCGCAGGGTGGAGCAGGGGTTGTCAAAGGGGTGCAGCCCTTCACTCTGACTTAGAAAGAAGGGTCCCTGCTTGGACAGTGGCCATCCACTACCAACCAGAGACCCCCATTTCTAACAGCGGGCATACGCATTAATGGTCGAATCTTATCTTGGCCTCTGTGGAAAACAGCAGGCATTCATTTCCTAGACCAACTTCTTCATAATGGTGATTTTAAACCATTCTCACAACTTAGAGAGGAATTTAATCTTCCCATACAACAATCTTTAAAATACATCCAACTCCAACAATGCTTGAAGAAACATTTGGGGCAGGCACCTTGGATACTCCAAAATTCACCAATATTATCATATTTAAATGTATGGGGAAAATATAAAGGAGTAACTTCTGGTCTTTATAAAACTTTTACGTTGCACCTCTTTTCGCAACCCCTCTCTCAAAAACTTCACCTTACATGGCAATCCCGTTTATCAAATTCATATACAGATAATGAATGGGGAACAGATACTAGAGAATTTAAATAAAGGTACTCGCAAAGCAAGACTCAAATTTTGTTTATTTAAAATCCTTCATGACTGGCATTGGTCACCAGTCAAATTACATAAAGCGGGCCTACTTTCACATACTAATTGTTGGAGATGCTCCAACTCTGGTTGTGATACAACTCATATTATCTCTGAATGTCCAAAAATACAATCTTTCTGGAATTATGCAGGCAAGACTTTACATTCCACAATGCCATTATGTCTCCCACTCACATCTGCCAACATTCTTTTACATGATTTACGAAATTCCCCAAAACTCTCTAAACCCCAACACCGTCTTTTCCACACCGCATTAGTTACAGCCAAAATTTGCATACTACGTCATTGGAAATCATCATCTCCACCCTCACATGAAGAATGGTTAGTAGCGAGGGGGGCGTGGCCTGCAGCCGATGGAGACGGACGCGAGCTGAAGAGCTCCGACCGCCGCTTCCCTGCAAACAATTATCCTGGCCCCCAGACACAGCGGGGGGAGCCGGAATCCTCGTTGCGGGGCACCGGAATGTGCCGGCACTTGGCGGCTGGGCTCTGAAGTGCCGTTGATGCTGACCTAAAGAGCGAATTAGAGACCTGCCGGCCGAACGGGCCAGTCTGCAAAATGGGGGCCGGGCTATTACTGCCGCGGCCGCTCCTGCCCTGAAGAACTAACGGGCACACCACACCAGGCGGAGACACCCACACTGATCGGCGGAGCCCTACGGGACGTGGCTGAGGTCGCAGGAACACGGAGTGCACTGCGGCCTGCGGTCTGCACAACCACGCGGGCCCGGTGCTGACCTTGGGGAAACGGCGAAAAAATGGCGCCCATGCTGCAGTGTTGTTTTCCGCTTTAGGGGTCCGTATATAGGTTTTCCTGAATCATGTCCTTATATAGGCATAGAATCCCTGTCCTTATTTAGGCATTTACCGTGCACTCCAAATACAGGCATGGTCACCGACATCCGTCCACCCTAACGTCACAACGAGTTCTTAGAAACCAGACCCTTAAGCTTCGGGAGTTCCCCTAGCACAGGACTATTGATTTCTCCAAGAACTCATCTATTATGTATGAATCGTTATACCTTAAGGGTTCATTCCCGACATCTTCCTCTGTCCGACTTCACGTCAATGCTAACATTCCAAGACACCTACCAGGTATAAATATACCTTCCCTTGCCAAAGCAAGTTAGAGGAGACCTCGACTTCAGAGGAGCCCGTATCCCGGCCTGACGCACTGAGAAGACGCTGTCATTCCTGCACGCAGACGAATCCAGCTTCCAGTGTTCTGACTCCCTTCGCGGGGTGTTAGAGTTCCAGATCCGGCAAGAGATTCCCACCTCTCTCATTCTCAAGGTATGGAGCTGACTAGAACCTAGAGGGACTCTTGGCATACCATACATGGCATACTAGACTTAAACATACTCTTAGTATACCAGACTAGAGAATACTCCACCTACTTCTACCTTTCCCTACACCTAGACTAGGTTAGGTGCATTGGGGTAGAACTAGCTTAGAGACGCATCGAACGAGTACTCGCATTTTTAGCTCATGTTATTTATGTACGTGAATATATGCTAAAAGATAATGCTAGCGCAGTATTATTTATTTCTACTGCTTACGCTGTACATTATTTATCTTGCATACTGTCTTGTGATCATAACAGCACATATCTTACACGAGAAACAAGACTGTTCAATAAAACCTTTTATTGAAACGCCCGTCTTTCCTTTCTGTGTAACTCTGTAGAAACTAAGCATGAACGACTGACTGAGTGAAACTGTTATCTATTGTTTCCACGATTCTGAGACGTGTTCCAATTCTAAAGGGAAACAAAAGTTGTCATGTTTTTCGGTTGCCAGAAACTACTCCCTTCTTGTTCTCAAGGAGTTTCTAGTGGCCTCTGAGCTAGCTGGCACAAGTAATTAAGTTTAATATACTCGATAGGGACATACCGACCTTAGTCCTATGTCAAGCCTATGGGTTATATTATTCCAATGCGCAGAGCCTATTAGGGAAATAGGAACTACACTACATGGCACCCAACCGTTTGGTAAGGCAGTAATTTAACGCTAGATACTGAGTTACTCAGTCGTGCTTTTCTCAGAGACCCCTACTCACATACTCCATAAGACGTCTGGAGTGGGTAGAGTTAAATATCTGCCATAACTAAATAGGGAAGCACCCTATATATTAGTTGTTTGGTTTGTTCAACGTTGAAGGATACAGTGTTCCAAAATATTGTGCACCTTATCTTTTTCTTTCCTTGAAACTTGTTCTACATTTTTCAAAAAACAAATGTCCACACGGGACAATGCCACCGAAACCGGTGGAGCTGCGGCTGACCCAGCCATAGCAGTTTTTAACTTTACAGGTTTAAATGAACCTGAGGAGGGCGTTATAGACATCAATCCAAACTTAAGAAGAGCCATCCCTCTAAAACGTATAAAACATGGCCTACCACCAAGAGGCGGTAGAGCAGTTTTCGTGATAGAGGCACACGAATCCTTTCAGGCAGAGGTATTCTATTCATGGGTAATATTTCCTGAATCAAATTCAGTAACAAGACTGTTTCACTTCTACAAAGAAGATGAACCACCAGAGGAATATATTCCTTTCGAGGATATTGAAATTCCACTAACATACCAGGAGCATCAGCTCTGGTTTAAAGGCGCCCTAAAACATCACGAAAACATTACCAGGCTCGGTCCACTAGGTAGACCAGGAGCAACATGGCCGATTCTAGCCGGCTACACACCTCATCCTGACATTGAAGAGATGTCAGACGAGGAATTACTTACTCAACTTACAGAGTTAATAAAAATCTACAGACAATTAGTCCAATATGTCATGCAGACTTTCACAGTCCAACCACCATTAACCATTCCAAATCAAACTCCTCAACAGGGGAATACACTAAAAATTACACCACAGACTCTATACCATAGGTCTTCAATATATGGGGCGCGACCCCCGGGGGGGGCGTGGAGTCATTGGAAGGGGGTCGCGCATTCACCTGCCTCACTGCTGCCTCGAATCCAAAACGTTTACGTTTCGTTTTGGATTCGAAATAATTACATCTCAGGAGCCTCTCTGATTGGAGGACAGGGCAAAATAAGCCAATCATAAATTGGCAACGTCATCAATGCCTGTCCTCCAATCAGAGAGACTGCAGCATGCACACCAGGAAATGCCTGCGAACTTTGTCCATAAAGATGGACCAGCACCTTCGTAATGCAGGCTGTATTTCCACGGAGTTCTGCGCCGTCACTGCTGTCTTTCACTGGATCCAGTTGTCCTTCTTGGCCGTCGCTGCTTTCACCTCGTGTTCCTTTTTCCAACTCATCTTCGTGGCTCATTGCTGCCTCTGCATTAGGATCTCCTTCCCGGCTGGTTTCCAAGGCAACCGGAAGCTTCCAGGAATAATTAGGTAAGCCCCCTCCTCATCCCCCGGCTTTTCAGCTGCAGACGACATACACTGAAACTATCTTGCACGCACGCAAAGACACACACACAGATTCTTATCTGTTTCCTTGATTGAGCCATGTGGGTGGGGGGTGGGAGGGGACAGGAAAAAGGCTCCGGTTAATTTTTATGACTGTGGAATGGTGTTTATTTTCGGTGTACTTTCTGGTTTTGTAGCAGCAGTTTCATATTTATTTTTGTGACATTGAAATGTTTATTTTCCATGTTCTTTCCGTTTTTATTCTTGATGCAGCAGATTAATATGATGCCTTTGTCCAACTACAGTTGCCACAGTTTCCAAAAAAAGCGATGGTTATTTGTTCATGTGTAAAGCATCCATGATTGCACCTTACTTGATGTGGTGGTTTTTGTAGTACAAAAAACTTTATCACGTGGAGGAATCATTTAAAACCGGTCTGGGAGAGTTCATCTGAGGACATCATTTTTTGTCAAAAAGTTCTAAATAGATTGGTGAATATGGGCTCATGGAAACCTAAATAGCCTTCTGAATTTCAGCTGTGGTTAGAAACAGATAATTATGTCCTGCAAAGAAAGATATTGGTGCTATACACATTAGAAAAATGACGACATTTGTAATTACAAAATTATGTTTATTCATGTGTTTTGCAAAGAAACAAGATTCCAAAACATGGAGTATTTTAAATTGTGTAGTTCAAATGTATTAAGAAAGCTTCTATAAATGACGAGCAATGGAAGTACTATTTACGGTAATACAGCAAAACATAAGAATATGCCAGAACATTTAGTCAACCATGTAGATACAACTACAGTTTCAATGCATAAGTATCTTCTCATGAGTAAAATCATAGCATTAGTCAGCAAACGTGGCCAAGCACTAACTCTAGAAATGTCCATTTAGTTCATTCTTAACTTTTTCATACCTCTTTTACTATTCTGACCCCCCCAAAACAAGCCTTTCTAAACCCTTCCCTCTGACTCTTCCCCCTCCATCTCCCTTTTACTCATCCCAAGCCTCCTACTACTGCTGTGAGCTCCAAAACATCCCTCCACTATCCTTCTCAATCCAAATAACATAATACCATATCCACCATTCTAATTACTTTCCTTTTTCACTATACTAATTCACCGCTAATCCTTTATGGGTTCTGGAGAAGCGTGCTACTCGCTGAAAAAGCGCTCCGACACTTCGTCAGGGGTAATAAGCGCTATATAAATGCAATTACAATAAAATACAATATCTTTGACACACTGGAGCAGTGAATGCTTTGTGGGTCTTCAGTTCATATAGAATACATCCCGCCATTTTGTTTGCAATGAGATTTTGTGTCCTAAACTAAGCACATGTGACTCAACGCTGAATGGTGCCTCCGCATATATGCTGTTGTCATTGTGGTATTGAATACCAATGTGTGCCAAAACTGTTCTCTCGTGGCATCATTTTCCATGACTGGTCTATAAGTTTGTCAGCAGTAAATCGTCATAAATCACCCAGGTACCGGGGAGGGGAGAAGGAGGAGACAATGGCGTGCGGTAAACAGCTGTCTGTCTCATGTCAATGCCAGGCTCTCACAGAATCGCCGTGTGTGCTAATTTGGAGGCTACTCAGCTCCTCGCCGACTGCCTGTGTGATCTTGAATGATCTAGTTTACCGGTCTGTTAGATTACCGGCCTCTGGGTACAATGAACTTCACGAACAAAAAGAAACAACTGGTGTCTTTTGGCTTCCATCTCTAGACGAGTGCGTTTTGCTACCTTTCAGAACCTCTCTACTGACCCTCACCCTGCGAAGGCCTTTCCAAGACGAAGGCTCAGTTGAGCCAGTCTGACCGTGCAACATGTTGTCCTCCACCTGCACCAAATGCATGGGAACACGTGTTCACAATGGGTGCCATTCTCCTTCCAGACACTAAGCCTCCTACTGTACTGAATGTCCAGTAGCTAGGATACATCCACAGATTGACCGTCTCTCTGGAGAAAAACAGGCACACCCATCACACTGATTCAGAAAGGTGTTATCATCCAATTGAGTCAAATTATGTTTTGTTTGTTGAAAAATAAAGTACAGTACCATTTGTGCATTTTTGGGCAATTCGTTTTGGAGATTTTGTATTTGAGCTGTCTAGTAAGCCTCTGACACAGAACCACAGTCACCCACAAACCTTTGATTTGCTAAACACTGTTTAATACTATTTCCCCACCGTGAAATGATTTGCCGTGGTAATTGGGGGGCGCTTTTGGTTGTCGATGATGATGAGTACCAAGTTCTAGAATTTTTTGTCGGAGGGGGTCCTTATGCCTAACATTTTTTGACAGGGGGTCTCGGCATCAAAAAGTTTGAAGACCTCTGCTCTATACGCAGTCATGGGTAAAATGTCCACAAAACGTGAGCAAATTCCATTCTGGATAGCTCAAAAAATTACTCAAATCGAAGCAGTATTTCCAAATACTAGCCCTTATGAGAAACACAGAATACTAATAATCTGTTTACCAATTGGGATCACACCACAACTGGAAGACTGCACCACTTGGGGCTCAGTCTTTGCTGCCATCTATACTAAAACACATGGTATTCCGTCAATTGCAGTAATACCAGATGTCCTGAAACAAATTCAAAACGAATACGGGGCAGAGCCTGCTCTGAATTTAGGTATGAAATTACTGAAAAATTTCGACCAGGTCTCAACAATAATATTATCTAATATTAAAGGGGAGGCAGCAGCAGTGGCGATCCGCCAACAATTAAGGAATTCGATGTTATAGAACATCAAACAGAACTACCCAGAATAATAGAACAATCTTATGCAGAATTAGGCAGAGATAGTTTGGGTGGAAGACCATTGAAGCCAAAACTATCTGAAAGTCCTGAGAAGGACTCTATTAAACAAACTCCTACATCTTCTAAAAGAAGTGGGAGACTAATAAACAAAATTCAAACGAGAAACGTTCTCAATCCCGAGGTAGGTCTCCTCAAAAGGAGCCCTCTGAAAGGAGGTATAACCTCAGGAATAGGGATAATTTGAAAAAGCCTGAGAGGTATCAAGATACTGATACACGTTCCTCTCGTACCTTTCAGATCTCGTCACAGACATCGGAAAGAAGAGGACGGTCAGAACAGAGAGAAGAACGCGTGAAATCGAAAAACGACAAACACGTTCCAAAAAATAAATCCAAACCTCAATTCTCAAAGAAGAAGGTAGCAGGTCTGAAGGTCAGACATGCCGAGGATACTGAGAACACAACTCAAGAACGGAGAATGGGCTCAGACAATGCTGGACAGTGCAGCAGAAGTCACAATAGCTCGCCAGAACCTGAAGGAACTTCTGGAGATAGTGGACTTGAATGAGTACATTACAGTTGAGACTGTAGACACCAGGGTTAGTACTCCACAAAAGTTATATGAAATAACACTCCGGTTGGAGGGAGACATACCTAGACAGGTGAAAGCACTTTTTTGAGAAAAACTTTCAAGGGGGCTATGACATACTTCTAGCAGAAAAAGACTGGCCACCACAATTTGTCAGGGAGTGCCCACATGGTGAGGACATTATTATGCCTGCCTTCTCCAATCATATTCCAATTCACCTAAAATATACTTATGCCAGGAAATGGGCAGTTGCCCAGGCCCCAGCATTATACAAAAATCATGTAGGATGGGATGAGGACTCACCTCACCATAAAATACATCTAAAAAATGAACCTACTGCACAGAGGCAGGATCCAATAAAGCAAGAAGCTAAACAACAGGTCAGGGAGATCTTAGATCAACTTGAATACCAAGGGGTGATTGAAACATGCACCTCTTCAATGAACAATCCTTTGTTTCCTGTCTCCAAACCAGACAACACCTATCGTCTAGTTTTGGATTACAGACACTTAAACACTTGTTCAAAAACATTTGCAGTGCAAAATGCACATAGTACAGCATTAATGAATAGCATTGTGCGTAAAAAATATAAAACCACATTGGATATCTCAAATGGTTTCTTTTGTCAAAACATAGCACCTGGAAGTAGGTACTTAACAGCTTTCTCAATAATGGGGACCCAGCGTCAATTTTGTCGACTCCCACAAGGGTTCAAGAACAGCCCGGGGTTATTCTCAGCGAGAGTAACGGAGTTACTACAAATTTATGATAATGAGGCATTGTCATATGTCGATGACATCTATCTGACAGACAATGACCTGGATAGGCACTTGAACAGGGTGAGCACCATTATACTGGGCTTCGCCTCTGAGGGCTATAAGTTCAACTTTAAAAAGTTCAGAATTGCCCATCTCAATGTCCTTTTTCTAGGATATGAGCTTTCAAGTGAAGGCAAGAGCTTGGCAGCCAACTTTTTAGAAAGGTGTGCGCTGCTCCAACCTCCTAAAACGCTGAAAAATTTACAATCCATCCTGGGTTTCCTAAATTTTGGAAGAACTTACATTCTAAATTACACAGAAAGGGTTAAACCTCTCTACGCATTAATCAAACCTGATTTTTCAATCAAAAATTGGACACAGGCACATACAGAAATCTTGCGTTCACTCCAAGCTAACATGTTAGCAACAAATCACTTACAAACACGCGTAAGTCAACGCAATTTAGTCATCCGAATAATTTCGGGTCAATGCGGATTCACCTACTTAACATTTAATGAGGGTGAAAAGGTACCAATTGCATACAAATCACATTTGTATACACAAGCAGAAATGCGCTTCACTTCAACTGAGAAACTACTGACAGCAGTTCAAACTGCAGTAGCAAAAGAAAGAGCTCTAGCCCAAGGGAAACGCATTATCATCGTAACCCCAGTTCCGGCCTTAGAGGCGGTAACTAAGGCGAGCATTCCAAATGCTAAAGTATTACATCCAAGATGGATACAATGGGTTAATTCTCTTGCTGCAACAGATGTTGAATATGTTTTTGATCCTGATTTAAAAACACAAGCGTTCCTGCAATATGAACATGAAGGTCCTCTGCCCACTGAGATTCTGCCTCACGATCAGTATGAATTCATAATTTACACTGACGGATCCGCACAACCCGCTACAGGGAGTAAGCAAGCTTACAGTGCAGCGTGCGCAATCGTTAAAGGTCGCATGCGCGATGGTAACTTCAGACCTATGGTCACTAAACCCAATCTCTAGGAGATTGGGCAGCTCAGCGAGCTAAATTACAAGCATTCAAACTGGCACTTGAAAGTACAGATCGAGAATTCCCCACACTCATAGTGTGCGATTCTTTCTACTGTGTGCAGTCGTATAATGAATATATAAAAACTTGGCTTGAAAATGGGTTCAAAGATGCAAAAGGTGGCACAATAAAGCATAAAACGCTTTGGGAACAAGTAGTTCAGTTAAAAGCGAACTACCAAAGGCTCACGTGATCTATACACTGAGTCATCAACGTGATGGTGTTCACGTTGCAGGAATTCATTGGCTGACGAAGCCGCAAAGGGGGCTGTTCAGACGGCTTCCGTAGCTGCGATCACTCGTTCAAAAACTAGAATAGACAGTGAGATAATGTTGGCTGTCAATGCTACAAGCAAAGGCAGTGGTGCAGCGTTACCAAAAAAGTATCCACTCAAGTACTCTTATGTAATTGATGCAAACAACGTTCCTTTTGCTCGAATCCCTGGAGTGGGGGATAGGGTAATTCCAAACATGGAACGTAGAGCAGCTTTGATTTATGAAACACATCTGGGAGATGGTCTGTCACATCAAGGGATCTCTAAAACAATATTAACATTAAAAGAGATGTACTTGTGGCCTGGAATGAATACACAGATTCACACCTTCATCAATGACTGCATAGACTGTAAGGTACAGCGAGATGCAGAATGCCACCAGACACCATGCTACGAAGTAGCCTGCCAGGGACAGACACCATTGTTAGACAGCATTAGACTATCTATGCACAGGCGTCCTTGTGGACAACTGCAATCCCACAAATACTAAGTCAAGGTTCCTATGGATATGGCCTCAGCGCTCGGCTGACGCTCGAACTGTTATAAAAGATTTGCGAGTCTTTATCGGCACATACGCAATAGGCACGCTACATTCTGACCAGGGCCCTGCGTTTAGCTCTCGGGCTTACAAAGAAGCCATGGCCAGTCTGGGCGTTGCATTGCGGTACTCCTCTCCGTTTCATCCTGAGGGAAATTCTGTTGTGGAAAGGAAAAACCGGGACATAAAGAAGTCTATAACAGCTAGGGTATTAGGTTCGGGTGATGGGTGGGTCAAACATCTTTATGGGGTCCAACGCTCATTAAACAATTTGCCAAGAAGTTCTCTAGGGGGGGGGGGTCACTCCATATGAGGTCCTATTTGGGACAAGAATGTGGGTGCCAGATCTAGAATGTAGTGGCACAGTGGTGGAAAATAAACCCTTTGATATCAAAGATCGTTTGGCTGTTTTACAGGATCTAAATGAACTAAGATCGAAACAAAGCAACGTATTCCTGCAGCCAACCACCACTGGGGAAAAACCGGCGGTCCCAGCAAGGCCTGTCTGGATTCCAAAAGTTGGGGATCTAGTCAGAGAAAGAATCGTGGACAATAAGGAATTTGGACCTTCTTACAGACAACCAGTACCTGTCCTAGCCATACACGGAAGAACAGTACTTCTGCCGCCCCTTGCTGGAAAAAAGGAGAAAAGATTTGTGTCCATCGACCTCATCAAACCACAGTATGTGGCCAATACTAAATAGTAGGCCTCGTGGACTCCGACCTAGTAGCAGACACACTCCTCTCGCTACTATCCAAGAGGTTCAGACTGAAAGACTGATAACCATCGAGAATTCAGCAGTAACAGATGAAGGACTGAGCAACAATGCTATGGAACTCATCCCTCTTGAAACTCAAGTAACAGTTCGTCCAAATACACCTGTCTACACCAATGTAGCAAGTGATCAACTGGTTCCAGCGATTTCTACAAATCCTGAGGCAATTCCAACAATTGACAGAACTGCTTCTGGCTATTTCATTAACTTTGATACGTTTTCTGAGGATCTGAGTGAGCTCGAGACGTCGCCAGCATCAAAAACTTTTAAACAGCAAGTACAAGACTTTTTACATTTTTTGAAAAAGACTTATCTGGTTTCACCATGGATTGAACTTTGGGTTATTTCTGGAATATTTTTCTTCCTGCTTTGGCTAGCTTTGGTTATGACTATGAGCGTGCTTATAAATGGCAGATACATCCATTTGGACACTGAAAGAAAAGAAGTGAACTTACTTTTAAAACCTCACAAATCATCCCATCGTGAAGCAAGAGACTTGTCTGCAGTGAACATCACAGCCGTTCCTATACAGGATGGTATAGTGTGGGACAAAACTGATTTCGATATTTTTGGCCCGACGGAACATTTGAACATTCCACATTTATTTAAGATCTCACTAAGTGATTTTGTTTCATCCAGTACCTATTCTGATGATTGGGACTTTGAAACTGTAAATAACATGTTTGACCTAGAAAAATCTGCTGCATTTTCTAATAATTAATATTTAGAGGGTTCATCAGACTATGAACAGCTGTATTGCTATAACCACTATGGTCATCATTTTTTGCATAAATCTGCAACACCTAGAAATGTGTTTATGTTTAACCAATGGGAGCATTGTCCTACACCACCTAAAGGTAGTTCAAAAACATTTGCTAAAAAGTTTCCATATTTTTCAGGATACAATACATCTGATCCAGAAACATTTTACTATAGAAATGTAAACAAAACAGGACTGAAAATTATGTTAACAAATACAAAACAGATTTACTCTGCAACATTTATTGCCCAACTGTCTAGACATGGTTTCGACTTGTGGAAAGAGACAATAGACACAAAATTTGTCTGGGGTACTAAAGATTGGCAAGTGCAGGGGATAGAAGCTTTATTTAGAGCCTGTATCGTCCCTCAACATATAATGTTTTTGAATGACACTGTGCAACAAACGTCTCGCCTTGGGTTAGCCAAGATTAAAGACATGAAAACACCTTCTGTACCAACACCTGCAAGTGATAATAATACACAGGCAGCGGTTACAGTTGACACCATACTACAACTCAACAGAACAAATCCTGATTGGAGAAAATGGTTGATCTGGCCCACAGACACAAACAACTGTCAAGAGAAATTCCTGAATAAAACACAGGGGTTTACTATTCATAGGCCAGACCCACGATACGTCCAAAGACAGCATCCGGGGGTAGTGACAACATACAGTGTAGGAAAATTATGCCTCGATTGGCTGCAAAAATCTACACTTAAGGATGTGAAACAACACTTATCTTTACTTAAAGAAGACGCAGACCTTAGGGAATTCTTGCTTGGACCAAGAAAACCGCGTCAAAAGCGTTTCATATATGCCGGCATTTATGCTGCTTATAATGAAGCATGGAAGGTGTCACAGATGGAGGCCGCAGAACGAATACGTGAACTTGATCGTATTAACTTAGAGAAACTCTCTCTGTGGTCGACAATGGGTTAACAACTTTGTCCTCCAGAATTTATTCATTGGACAGTATTGTATCCTCTGCTATCGACATACTGGAACAAGATTTAGCCATGTTACAACAAGGCCAATCTCAGTTACGTTCTATTATGTTATTAAGCTGGACGCTGCAATCTTTGCGTGCGGGCTATGTGCCTTTGCGTTTATCAACACGACGGCTCTGTTTGCAGAATACAATCTAACTGATAAACAGATCGAACTGGCACAAAGGGAGCAAAGTATACAGTACTGAGCATTGAAAAACTTGAAAAATTACCATTCACAGTGGCAGAAAAACCAGCTACAGAATGGCTTATTCATGGCAAAATTAGTCTACCTGTGACTACTTTCCAGTTTCAGTATTGCCTTAAACCGATGCAAGGTTGGGTAAAGAATACATTAAGACATCCTGGAATTTACCTTACACCTATAGATGTTGGAGTGGGGATCGTGAAGTGTTTCTAAGCGGTACACACTGTGAAAGTGCACTGAGCGGTTCACTGATTTGTCAGGACATATCTTTACACGGGGCTTGTAATGGTTCTGTGGCAAATTTGTCCTGCCACCAGCAAGGTACACCAGCTGCTGTGATTAATCCAACGTTTGGCCAACTTTCTAATGGGAGTTACCTCATGTTGAATGATCAGAGTTGCTGTGGCATGTTGCCAGGCATCCCATATCTATTAACGGTCAACTCCAGGGTCACTTGCTGTATGCAAGTATTGTTTGCCCCAATAGACACAGTCAGGAGTCGCCTTTATGGCCTTCGTTGAATGTCTCTTTTATACGATTTGATACTTTAAGCAGAATGAAAGCCATGCTTATACAACAATCAGTGCCTTTGACCTCGGCCAAAGAAACCTATGATCTACAAGTTGCAAGGACTTCGGCTGAGATACAGGCTTTAATTCGTACAAACTGCCCTATACATTTCAGTAGAAATGATAGGACGTATCTTTAACATGTCAGATACAAGCGGAATTGTACATGTATTTAAGACCATCTGTTCCGGACTATTAGCACCTTTCCAGGCTGTCCTCGGAATCATCCCAAACTTAGCACATTCGGTGTTTGGTGGTGTGCCGTTAATTCTAGCACTTGTTGCAGGAATTCTGTTTCTATTCCTCCTACTACGCTATGGCAAGCCTCTTCGCCAACATCACTCCGAGCGATGTGGAGAGAGCCCTCCTTGAACAGAAATGCCGTTGGCGAATAGTACAGCTTTTGGGCATGCCTCGTCTACAGGAACTTAATACAACGTGGTTCCTGTCATTCAGACCAATCTGGCAAGATTGCATCTTACCTGTTCTACGCTGCCTATTTTGCGGTGAAGAATGCGTGCTAGATCACCTGTCTAACACTCCCATCAGTCATGCCAACGGATATCGATACTCTGCTGGACCCGATAACGGCCCATGCTGTGTGTTGTCCCCAGAGGCTACCAATCCTGATGACGGCATTCATTGAGATCTCACAGACGCTTCCGGCTGCTGCTGAGGTACGAGATGGATCAACGGGCACACAGGTAACAACGGACGCGAACATTGCTTCTTCTGCTGAAGGCGATGTTTCTCATCTCTGTGCAATTGACCTTCTGAACGAGGTGTTCCAAATGTCACAAACTTCGGCGGACGATATTTTGGCGACGGAAATAGAGGATTTAATGTTTACGCCAGACCCATACACTGACTGATTCGGCTCACAGTGTACCAGGGCAACAATGAAATTTGGCCTTCATATTTTCAAAACTTGGAACTATTCCCAGGAATTGAACTTTTTCTTTTTAAATTTTTTTTTTCCCCAGTAGAAAAGACATGGCAAATGAACAATCTGCTTACAGTAGAACTAGTCTTATAAAACGGACTTCTTTGAATACTTCCAGGGACACATTGTCACCTTACTTGTCTAACATTTCATTTAATTCTATGATATGCAATGGCTTTGATTTTGAGAACTTATCGACCATTTCGTCATATGTATATATTTCTGTTTCATTCACGTTGCATTTTACTTCCGTTATATGCTTAGAATGGAAACGATGCTTTAAATGTACAGTACCTATTGCATTTCAACAGTTTTGAGCTTCTTTTAAAATGCTTTTAGAAATGTTTTTAGCAACATGTGGTAGTCCATTTTGTGTTTAGCATTTAAATGTTTAGCATTTAGTATTATCGTTCAATCGAAAGTGGAGTGGGTGTTGTATTCCGCTTTAGGGGTCCGTATATAGGTTTTCCTGAATCATGTCCTTATATAGGCATAGAATCCCTGTCCTTATTTAGGCATTAAGCGTGCACTCCAAATACAGGCATGGTCACCGACATCCGTCCACCTTAACGTCACAACGAGTTCTTAGAAACCAGACCCTTAAGCTTCGGGAGTTCCCCTAGCACAGGACTATTGATTTCTCCAAGAACTCATCTATTATGTATGAACCGTTATACCTTAAGGGTTCATTCCTGACGTCTTCCTCTGTCCGACTTCACGTCAATGCTAACATTCCAAGACACCTACCAGGTATAAATATACCTTCCCTTGCCAAAGCAAGTTAGAGGAGACCTCGACTTCAGAGGAGCCCGTATCCCGGCCTGACGCACTGAGAAGACGCTGTCATTCCTGCACGCAGACGAATCCAGCTTCCAGTGTTCTGACTCCCTTCGCGGGGTGTTAGAGTTCCAGATCCGGCAAGAGATTCCCACCTCTCTCATTCTCAAGGTATAGATCTGACTAGAACCTAGAGGGGCTCTTGGCATACCATACTTGGCATACTAGACTTAAACATACTCTTAGTATACCAGACTAGAGAATACTCCACCTACACCTAGACTAGGTACATTGGGGTAGAACTAGCTTAGAGACGCATCATATGAGTACTCGCATTTTTAGCTCATGTTATTTATGTACGTGAATATATGCTAAAAGATAATGCTAGCGCAGTATTATTTATTTCTACTGCTTACGCTGTACATTATTTATCTTGCATACTGTCTTGTGATCATAACAGCACATATCTCTTACACGAGAAACAAGACTGTTCAATAAAACCTTTTTATTGAAACGCCCGTCTTTCCTTTCTGTGTAACTCTGTAGAAACTAAGCATGCACGATTGACTGAGTGAAACTGTTATCTATTGTTTCCACGATTCTGAGACGTGTTCCGATTCTAAAGGGAAACAAAAGTTGTCATGTTTTTCGGTTGCCAGAAACTACTCCCTTGTTGTTCTCAAGGAGTTTCTAGTGGCCTCTGAGCTAGCTGGCACAAGTAATTAAGTTTAATATACTCGATAGGGACATACCAACCTTAGTCCTATGTCAAGCCTATAGGTTATATTATTCCAATGCGCAGAGCCTATTAGGGAAATAGGAACTACACTACAGCGGGAGCCCTGAAGTGACTACCGCGGTAGTCGAGAGCCCGACTGCGACAGACCCCAACTGACCCCCTTGATGAGCCTGGAGTGCGTACGGGCATAGCGCTGGGGCCTGCGGCGGCGACTGAGGGTCACCCACACTGATGAGGTATAGGTCTGGTGAGGCTGAATACAGGTTAGTGTCCGCCTGGCGGTGGACACCGCAGCCCCTTTAGCGACTGCCTAACAGCCACCCGACACCAGTCGGCGACCTAGCCCCGAGCAGCGGGGAGCCCAGCTGTGTCGTATTGGAGGTGGCCCAGCGGTAATAAGTGGCGGCCTACCTGACGGAGGGGCCGGTCTGGACCCCAGCGGACTCACGTTCCAACGGCGCCTAGCCTGTCAGAGACCCGGAGCGGCTACGGAGGCGGGTCGCCGGCTGCTGGCTGTGGAGCGCCCCTGATGACTGCGGCGAGCCCAAGACAGTGAGTACACCCGCTGGGCCCTGGAGGGATGTGCGGTGGAGGCGGGGGGCTCACGAACAGCGACTGCTGACTTGGCGGGAGAGAAGTCGGCATAGCGCCTGCACCCTGCCTGTGTTCGCGGGAGGCTGGAAACCCGGAGCGGCAGCGACAGTATACCACATTAGCAAAGCCTGCAAGACTGAGGGAAGGCTGTTCCCTACAAATGGCAGAGAGTGCCAGCTGGCGAGTGGGGGCAACTAAGCGGATGGGTGTGGTGGTGGGGTGCGGCCTGCGCCCAGGCCGCATTCCGGCGGCAGGAGACGCTGCCAGGTGATCTGCAACAGCAGCATAACGACTGCCCAGCTCCCAGAGCCTGGTGCACTGGACCTAGTGGAGGGCACCAAAAGAACCACTGCGATTGCGGCGCACCTCTGGTGGAGCGCTTCTGTCTGGCCATGAAGGAGTGCGCCTGGGCGTGAGGGGCCCCGGCTTTGCCGGCACAACCCATCCACAGTCTGTAGCTTCGAAATGCTGCCACCTGCGGAGCTTACTGCACTGACGCAGAGTGCTACAACCCTGGGAGAGGGCCCGGTTGGAGGGGGGTGCACTGTGTCCCCCCCGGACTACCCCTGCCCGAGCATCGCCCTGTCCACTCGCCGGGATCACGCGGAGGACCAGCTCCCGCCAAGGGCCCTGACGCATCACAGGTTCAGGCGTAGAGTCGCGAGTGCCTGAGCAGGGTCTGGGCCACGCGTGAAGATTCGCCTGCCCTTTGCGTATGCCAGTGAGACAGAGCTGCAGAAAAAAACTGGGACTAGTTGCTGCGGGCGGGCGCCTAGAGACATCAGCGCAGCTGCCGACCACCGAGGAACTGCTAACAGAAGGACAGTAGTGGCCGCCCCCCAGAGATGGGCCGCACGCAGGAGAAGCGAGGGTTCAGCGCCCTCGGTGCAGAACACCTGGGCGCCCACACGGACGACGAGGAAGAAGTGCTGGTGGGAGGGACAGATACTACCTCCAGGAAGCCTACTCTGACTGACATAATGCAGGCAATTACGACCTCCAGAGAAGTGCTCGAGGGGAAGATTGATGCAATAGGTACGGACTTAAATATACTAAAAGATGACCATCGTAAACTCAAAGAGAGAGTAATAGCCAATGAGAAAGACCTGGGGGCCTACCGGACAAAGTTCAAGGGATGCAACGTTCCCTCACGGACCTGGAAGCAAAGATAAAAGTGCTAGAAATGCGGGCCGAAGACAGCGAAGGCAGATCCCGCAGAAACAATATTCGCGTCATTGGCGTGCCGGAGAGGGCAGAAGGGTCCAACATGGTGAGCTTCTTGGAGGACTGGCTCCGCACCGCAGTGGCCCCAGAAGGGCTATCCCCCTTCTATGCGCTGGAGTGCGCACACAGAGTCCCAGCCAAACCACCGAAACCGGGAGCTCCACCCCGACCTATTGTAGCGCGGCTGCTGCACTTTCAAGATCGAGACCACATCTTGCAACGAGCCCGCCAAACGAAAGGGTTGCAAATAGACAACAGTGCCATAATGATCTACCCGGACTTTACCAGAGAAGTGCAACGGGCCAGAGCATCCTTTCTGGCTGTGAAAAAGAAACTCCGTCAGCTACAAATTCCTTACGCAATGCTGTTCCCCGCGCGACTTCGAGTGGCAGACCCTGGGGGTCCTCGCTTCTTTCTGTCGCCACAGGAGGCCTGGGAATGGCTCGACTCGCGAGGACTATTGCCGCAGCGAGTCTCTGCACCGACCTCCCCGCAGCAGAGCCCTCATAGCCAAAAGTCTGGTTCTAAAGCCCCGTCGCCCAGAGAGCTCAGCCTGGAACGCCGAAAAGTGCTGCAAGCAGTAGCGTCCCATAGTCAGCAGACTGCTAGCCCCACATCGAGCGGGAGTGGACTGTGTACGGGAAGATCGGTGACGTCACCGGCGAACAGTGACTCTGACACTTCGGAAATGGACTGCTCCACGGTCACGCTGCGGACTGCAGACGACCTCATGTGAAGTGCAAGACACGGCAAGGAAGAGCGATGCTTTCAGCAACAGGGGACATACATACTGAAGTTCACCCCAGGCCACACCCTAGGCTACAGATGTTCCTACGTGACGATGACACCATGGCGGCAGGAGCAGAGGTTACCAGCGGCCAGACATGGCCTTGTCTCTGGCACCCCCCTCACAGACCTGAGTACATTCCACACTGAGGCGCTGGCCTCGGCTAACAGGTCTGGGGGTTTGTGTATTGGACTGTGAGGTCTGATTCATGTGCTAGGGAAGCGGGGGCGCGGAACCCTGGAACTGAGACTGTAAGTTGCCCACCCCTTCAACTGTCACTGGCATGGTTTAGAATTGTTTGGATGGGGGCTAATTCTCCGGTACCTGTCCTGGGGAGTTGGGGTTGTTTATTTAGGGGGAATAGGTTTTGGGGACCCAGGCGTGTCACGGGGAGGGGGTTTTTAATGGATGTAAAGTTGCACCACCACGACAATGGGATCCCCACTAGGCTTGAAATGCATCTCCTGAAACGTGCGGGGTTTGCACTCAATGGTACGCCGTCATAAAATCCACTCCTATTTAGTTCATAGAGGTATTCAGATAGCTTTCCTTCAGGAAACCCACACACTGGCAAAGGAAGGCACTGGAGGGGTCAAGCATATTATACCACTTACTCTGCCTTTGCACGGGGGTTTTTTAATTTGGATAAGAGCAGGTGTTCCGTTTCAGTGCTCACGTCAGTTCATAGACCCTGAGGGAAGATATGTTGTGGTGTCCGGGAAGCTGGATGGCCGGGACCTTACACTGGGGAGCATCTATGCGCCTAATTCAGACCAACCGGCCTTTTTTTCCCACCTCTCTCGGAAGCTGGCGACGGTCCTCACGGGACCGGTCCTGCTGGGGGGAGGAGGGGACTTCAATTGCACAACAGATGTCACGCTAGACCGTTCCCACCCCCCACTCCCTGATGCACCTGCACGCAAGCTAGCGGAAGTACGCTGCCGGTGGCAGCAGAAATGGGGCCTGATAGACTCCTGGAGGGCAGAACACCCGCTATTACTCCTTCTTTTCGGCCCTACATGAACTGCACATCCGCTTGGACGCCATTTTGTGCTCCCCGGACGTCCACGGGGGGATTTCCAGTAGCGAGTACCTCACGAGGACGCTCTCGGACCACAATCCAGTATTGGTGAGCCTACAATGGGCCCGTGCGCGACCCAAGATCCCCACATGGCGCCTGCGTCCCGAGGCATAAAAGACCCAGTATTTCGGACGGCAATAGGGGAGGCTATTACTAATTACTTCCAAGATAATGCAGGTACCGCCACATCCTCATTAGTAGAATGGGATGCATGTAAAACAGTTATTAGGGGTAAGTGCATCTCCGAGATGATGGGAGTCAGGAAAACGTTGCTTCAGGACATAGAGCGGGCTGACCAGGCTCTGCGCACCATGGAAAGGGACAGGCTTGCGAACCCAGACAAACAGCAGGAGCTCTTGGAAGCCAGGGAGGCAGTGGCATTGCAAGTGGAGCGGTTACGCTGCTTCGACTATAAAAAAATATATAACCCGCGCACACTCGGAAAGGGACAAGTCGGGGCCCTATTGGCTTGGTTAGCCAATCCGGCCAGGAGAGGCTCAGTGATACTGGAGCTTAGAGACCAGTAGGGGATAGCTAGATATGATCAGCAGGGAATCAACGACCTGTTTCTTGCCGACTACACGGACCTCTATAGTAGTCAGCTAGCTCCTACGGCAGAGGAATTACATGACTTCACGCGGGAAATTGAATTGCCCGCCGTGGACGAGGACACGGCAGACTTATTGGGGCGGGCAGTCGAAATAGGAGAAGTGCGAAGTGCCATCAAGGGTATGGCCCGCAACAAAACTCCAGGCACAGATGGCCTCCCCATCGAATTCTACCTAGCATACATTGATATATTGGCCCCCAGGTTAGTGCAGTTATATAACGACGCTAAAAATGATGGCCAACTCCCCGTGTCTACCAGGGAAGCGGTTATCGTACCGTTGCTCAAACCGGGCAAACAAGCATGGGATAAAACTGCATACCGTCCGCTGTCCATGCTTAATTTGGACTACAAAATCTGGAGTAGAATACTGGCCACCTGCTTGCTTCCCTATATGACTGCACTAATTCATACAGATCAATCCGGGTTTATCCCCACCAGAAACACTGCGCTTAATGTGCGGCGCCTTCTACGAATCCTGGAAGCGGACTCCTATAACTCCGACGGTTTTTGCCGTGGATATAGAAAAAGCATTTGACAGCCTGGAATGACCTTACCTATATCATGTGATGCGGAAAATGGGGCTGGGTGATGCCTTTGTGAACTGGACGGCTCTCTTATATACAGACTCCACTGCGCGAATTAGGACCGGTGGACTTATTTCAGAGGTCTGCAGAGTGGGACGGGGAACGCGTCAGGGGTGCCCCCTTTCCCCCCTGCTATTTGCTCTGGCCATGGAGCTGCTGGCAGCATGGGCCAGATCGGGGCGCGCCTATCGGGGGCTTAATGTCCATGGGCAGATTCATTACATAGCACTGTACGCGGATGACCTGCTGCTCTTTCTGGCTGACTCGGGACAGAGCTCGTTGGGGCAAAAAATCTGCTTCAAGCACTCAGTAGGGTTGCTGGACTAAAAGTAAACTGGGCAAAATCCTGCCTGTTCCTGGCGAAAAGGGGCAGAGTAGGTCCACGTGACTCAGAGGGGGTGACCTGGGAAGACAGATGCCTGACATACCTAGGAACGCGAATATACCATGACAACGACAACATCCTGGAGGGTAACATAGGGAAGGCCATCAGGGGGACGAAAAGTACCTTGGACTTCTGGAGCTCCTTGCCACTGTCGGTTGCGGGCACTGCTTAAAATGGTCACCCTGCCGCGCTTATTATACTACTTCGGTACTTTACCGATTTGGATCCCGACGACGTACTTTACACAACTCAAGTCCATGATCACAGGGTTCCTTTGGGGGTCTGGCAGACGCAGAGTAGCTCTATCTACTCTTATGCGACCAAGAGCGGAGGGGGGCCTAGCAGTTCCCGACTTTGAGACCTACTATTTAGCGATACCAAAGGGGATGATGGACTATTTAGCAGCACAATTCCAGTGGCTAACGCAATGGGTAGCGCGCAATACTAGGGGGATGAGGAGCAGCAAGCGGTCTTTGGGTCCCAACTGACGCTGTCCCGCATAGTCCTGAGGCTCCCTGTTAGAGCTGCAACCCTTACTACAGAGCTGAGCACAGCGCGCAAATGCTGGAACCAGTACCTGCGTAGGGCTAAAATTAAACGCCCTTATGCTCCGGATATCCCACTATCGCTGTGTAAGGCCTTGCCGCATGGCGGCAATTGGCTGAGGTTGCGGAACTGGGTTGAACAGGGATTGGCCAGTATAGGAGACCTGTATGAGGAGGGCACCATGCTCCCATTCAAAGATCTGCAAGCTCGGTACGACCTACCCGGGGGGGATTTCCTGTTGTATACAGCACTCACTGCGGCTATCCGAAAGCACTGGGAGAAGGCCTCAATGAACCACAGACATCACTAGGTTGCCAGTATGTGGTGATGGCAGCAGGCACGTACAAAGCAGTGACGTGCCTGTACAGGTGCATGACTTTAGAGGCCTTACTTCCCCTGACTGACTTGAAGCTCAAATGGGAGGCTGACTTTGGGGAAGATATCCCGGACAAAGCTTGGGGAGAGTTGGTGGAGAGAGAGCCTGGAAGAGCACCAGGAATGCATGAGTCCAATTAGTACATTTTTATATCCTACACAGGGCTTACCTAACCCCAGAAAAACTCAATAAGTATTTCCCCAATACCTCAGCAACTTGCCTGCGTTGCAACGCAGAAGGAGCAGACTTTAGGCACATGTTTTGGGGCTGCCCGCTCCTAGATAACTACTGGGAGGAATTAACAACGGTACTGACTAATGTCACGGATAGGGAAATAGAACCAACCCTGAAACACTGCGTCATACACTGGTTCCCTCATACGTCCAAAAATAAAGTCACCAGTAAGTTCCTAGATTTGGGTTTCCTCCTGGCCAAACGAAATATCACCATGCACTGGAAGGCGCGGCAGGGTCCAAGTATAGCGCGCTGGAAAGCAGAGCTCCTCAAATGGGCTGAATGTGAAGGAGTGATCAGGTTGCAAGTAGCGAAACGAACAGGGAGCGAGAAGGCGTTGGAAGTGGCGAAGACCTGGGAGGCACTGGTTGTAACACTCAAATCCCCCGATAACGATGAAGACAACGCCTCTATAGGGGACCCCACAACCAACACAGGGTAATCAGCGGGCAGCAGTAGAGCCTCGGGGGCCCGCAATCCCGTCTCTGGATAATGCATTGAAACTCATCACTGAGGAGAGTCTCCTTACAGCGATACTCCGATTAGTGCGGATGCCCAACAAACCCTAGTGTATTTATTTCATATTACTGACCTAGACCTAAGTGACACGCCTGGGGGGGGGGGGAGGGGGGTAGTTCGAAGGGAATAGTTAGAGGGCGGGGGGGAAGGGGCAGTTTGGGGACGGGAGGCCGCAGTTACCGCAGTTGTGGCGAGACCTGCCTACGAGAACCTATGCAGAACTGACTAGTCATGATGTTCATCTAAGGCTCCCACCGATCTGTTACCTTGTGGGTTATGTATTGCTCTACTTATTCTCCATGTAACTGGTTGGCCTACTGTTTGATCGACCGGGGCGCGATACCACGGCCTATATTCTGTGTATGAAACTCAATAAAATCTGTTTAAAAAAAATAAAATGAAGACTGGTTAGTAGCCATGATACAAACAGCATCACATGAGCGAGTGATCTATAATCTTTAGGATCAAAATGACATATTTCTTCAGATCTGGACACCCTTCCTCCAAACAAATAATGACGATGCTACTACATCACCCGTCACTACCGCTACATCCAAATAGGACGATTGATTATTTGTTTTGACATCTCTTATTTCTTCCATATTACTATTAATATGCCTTTTCCACTTATGTTCTTTCAACTATTATCTTTTCCTCTACTCTGGTCTTTCTTTCTTCCATATACATACCCTGGTTCTACCTTTTCATATTATTCTTTTATATTTTCTCTTTTCCTCTTACCACTATTCACGCTTCTTTATATCCTCCTCTATATCTATTCTGTCTAGCAAGTTCTGAAATGTGATTAGTTTCTTATGATAATATATTTCTTGAAGTTTAATAAGATGATATAATATAATGCTATTTATTCATAAGTATATTTATCTAACTAATGTTACATAATATATATAAGTTTCTTATTAATTCATCTATTTATTAACAGCCTACAAATACCTTTTTGCCAATGTTCTTCTGATGTATTTTTATTGCGAAAGTTAATAAAAAATTTCAACAAAAAAAAAAAAGATTGAATGTTTCTTGTCCTCACTCTTGTGGGCAGATAATGTGGTGGTTTAGAAAAAGCTCTAAATCTTTCCGGTCTGTGGTGAGTTGAAGTGTTATGCTGGCAATGTTCAAAGAGCATATTACCTTGTGTTCATCCCTGCATGTGTGCTCTATCCTTCCAATGTTAGGGATGCGAAGTTGGAAAACCCTAGGCCGTCACTTGTCTTCTACCTGTTAAGTGTTTGTGAATTAAGAGTAGTATCGGATTGTAGGTGTCTATAGAAGTGTCACTGAAGGATTTCAGTTGGTGAGGACTTCTTAGGTTAAGCCAAGGGCTAGCACCCATTTTTTTTTATAATATTGGAGGATATTTTGTTTCTTTAACTTTTTGTATGTTGATACCCCACTCAGCCAGGGACCATGTCTTGAACATTATCTGATCAACAGTCCATGTAGTTCTGGTTTATTATCTTATTGGATAAGGGCCTTTGACAAGCTTATCACTTGTCAGAACTGATGAAGGGATCTCTAAATTCAAAGAACAATCTTATGATTTTTAGAATGTTCTGCCTGCTTAGTGTCACATGATCCCCATGATTTGTATAGCATGATGAAATCCAATGTAGCATCTTGTGCGTGCTGTTGCAGGCCAATGATGGAACTAGTGGTTCCTGCAGGAGCGACTCAGAGTTTGCAGGTCAGTAGGCCAATGTTCTTTTAGCCGGAGGCATGTTTCAGGTGTTATAAGACGACTCTGGACGTTCTAACCCAGTTAGGGTATGCAAAACTGGTGCTGGAATGGTAATCCTCATGTTTTGTTGAGGTGCAGTCATGTCCTCGAGTTATGAGTTGTCTTTTTCAAACCTCTCTTCAGTATTTTGAGGACTGCTGGGATGTTGGTTACATAGAGTTGCGGTGGAAGTGAAACCGCTCTGCCTTTAGTCACCATTTGACTACAAGATGGAATTAAAGTAGAGTTTGTGCTGATCTCTCTGTGGCATGGTTGACTATCCTCAGTCTCTTTGAGCATCTGGATATTCTGTAGGGTGTGTTTGGGTGTTCTTTGGTCTATGGAGGTAAATATTGAAACCGATTTCTGTGTTGAAGAAATTTTGGTGGTTGAGGGAGAGATCTCTGCTTTTGTTCGCCCTAAGTTCGTGTTTAACCTTTTCAGCTTTTTGAGGGTCTTTTACTAATAAGTTTGAAATTGTTCTGGTCCTATTAGGGGCTTTGCACATCATCTGATGTGTTGGAAGTTGCCAGTAAAGAAGAAATGAGGGAGTTATGTATAGTTATCGAGAATGGCTTTCCACCGGCTTGTGGCAAACTCTTGAGCATCTAAATATTTTATTTGGGTGAATTGGCTGGTTGTGCTATGCATCTCGTGGGTTTCTTGGCGGGGGGAGAGAATGGGTCCCGGTAAGTCCCTGAGGTCTCCCCGGGTGGCCCTAAAGTTGGTGCCTCTCCTGTCCGACTGGGGGGATGAATTGTGAAGGCGCGGGTGCCTAAATTGAGGAAATGTGACCCAATGCCTGCAGAAAGCTCGGGGCTCGCCTATTTTTGGGGGGCACTTGTAGAGTTTTGGCATTACGAGAAAGCCTCAATAGGGGCCAGGAGCACAACCTAGTGCTGCCTCTATAAATATGGCTGGAGGTTCATGAATTACCATATTAGGCGCGCAGATACGCTGTACCCTATGTAGTTACTACAATGTATGTGATTCACATTAAGTCCTTTGCCTTACAAGCACTGTGATTCCTGATATTGTCCACGACCCAGCACGCCTCTCCTTCTCTGGGCCCCAGTCCTCCGGACTTGTTTGTACTGGAGCTCCCGTAAACCTGCTACCCCTGGATGAAGGGGACATGGGTGGCCCATGAAAGGAGGCAGTCAAGATTCCCAAATGTTCATGTTTCCAGCAGTTGCTAAACGTTTCTGGGCACTATAGTAGGTGGGCACTGTCACCTCGTTCAATGGTACTAGTTTTTTAAACAGCAGAAGGATGAAAGGCCGAGCTGGCTGACCCGGATAGGCACCTGTGATGATTGTGGCTATGTGCAAGAGAGTGGTACGTTTCACAAGCGCCATGCTAGAGGTGCTGGTGTTTTGATGCTGTGACTAAGACTTGGCTCTTGATGGCACGTTGTGTGCCAGGGCGGCTGAGAAAAACAGTTCATGGCACATTTTATCCTGGCAGCTGCCTCAGTGCTCTGTCAGGAACAGGGTCATCCCTCGGCCTGCCCTATCCGCATTATGCAGTGTTTAATTCAGACACCAGTGTAGTGAGCACGTTTATCATCCTTCAGACCATATACCATTGTAGAGATCACACCGTGCACAATTCGGTCCACACACCAGACTAGAGATCACACCGTGCACTATTCAGTCCACAAACAATTGTAGTGATCACATTCTGCACCATTCAATCCAGACAATGTAGTGATCACATTCTGCACTATTCAGTCCAGACACCAGTGTAGTGATCACACTCTTCACCATTTAGTCCAGACACAACTGCAGTGATTACATTCTGCACCATTCAGTCCAGATACAACTGTAGAGATCACATTCTGTACCATTCAGACACTCACACACAGACCTGTCAGACACTCAATGTTTTAAAAATTGCAACTTAAAACAATATATTTAAAATTAAATACTAGTAACCTTTGTACAATAAATACATTTTCAAATAAAAAAAACCATAAAAAAAACACTAAAAAAGTCAAAGGTTAGGGGCGTGGCCAAGTAAGATGGCTGAGCGGTCGTGAGCCGCTTCAGCTCCGGACCCCGATGATTGCCCCATGAGCATTCCGCACACAGTGAGCCCTGCTTGGCCTGCCTGTCGCCCACAACATCACAGGAGGTGTCGAGACCCGGGGGAGCGAGAAGCGGACGAGCGGTGGCGAGATTCCTACCTTTTATAATCGCTCGCCGGACCCCCGAGACCAATAGCGGGATGGCGTAGACGGACGGGACGGAGCCTCTACCATCTCTACCATCTCCCATACCCGACGGCGGTGGACACCGGAGGCGCCTTCCCTTGCCACGGATGGAGGAGTAGTCCCTCAACTCTGCGGTCCTGTGAGGAAATGCCGGGGGCGGACGCCGCGTCCAGCGGACCCGATGGGGTAGTGGTTGCGGCCGACGTATCTCCGGCGCCATTTTAGCGCTCCAAGGCGGCTGAGGAGAGACGGCGGCTCTATGAAGGGTGCAGAGGAGCAGCAGGGAGGCAGCTGATGCACACACTTGGAGCGGGTCAGTCTCCTCTTTGTTCGTCTTCCAGCGCCGTATGCCAGATGGAGGGGCCGGGGGAATGTAAGCCATGAGTGCCCCGCCTGACCCTAAGATGGCGGCGGTCAGGGACACGCGATGGTGATCCCCTTGCACCCGGGGCCTTGAGAGGGAGTCGAACGGCGATCAGCATCCACCAGCAGTCCCAAAGAATCGGTCTGAGAGGAGAGGCGTCGAGGCAATCAGCCGGTTAGTGTCATTCTCTGCCTGACTTTAACAGGGCGACCAGTCCACTCTGCAGAGGCCTGGTTTCGCTGCGTGTGGCGACCACGCATTTCCTCGGGGCCACCAGCGCCTGCACAGTAGTAAGCTCTGGGGATCCTTGACCTTGCAGGGCGGCGACCTTATGCCTCCCAAGAAATCTGCGAACAAGGTTTCCCGCTACTTTAAGTCTGCCGAAAAAGATATCCCCTCAGCGGAGACCAGCCACCCGCAGACTATGGCGCTCACCCGTGAGGACCTGGTTGCCGCCCTCCGTGATTTCAGGGCAGAGCTCTGCCTGGAGATCAAACAGGACTTGCGCTCCTCCGTGGAACAGATGAAAGCCGACCTCACCGAGAAAATGGCGACTCTACGCCAGGATGTGGATTCCGTGGGCTCCAGAGTGTTGGAGGTGGAGGAGCAGACACAAGAACCGACGACGACCACCGCTAAAATGCAAGACTCCCATCAGGGCCTCCAGGCCCAGCTCCAGCAAGTGCTGTTGAAGGCGGAGGACTTGGAGAATAGAACCCGGCGAGAGAACATACGAATCCGGGACCTGGAGGAGGGGGCGGAGGGGCCCAATCTCGAGGCATTTGTGACGGGCCTCTTTGCGGAGCTCCTGGCCCCCCAACAACTGAAGCTCGAATTGGACCGGGTCCATCGCGTGGGCACTCTACAGGCTGGAGGCCGCAAGCGTCCAAGAGACGTCTTGGTTAAGCTACACTCGTTTAAAACGAAGGAGGCTATCTTATCTGCAGCGAGAAAGAAGAAGGAGGTGTCCTTTCAAGACCACAGGTGCTCCCTCTACCAAGATCTGGCCCCCTCCACCTTGGCCAGACGCCACTCGCTGAGACCGATCACCGCCAAGCTACAAGAAGAGAATATTCGTTACCGTTGGTCATTCCCTTTTGGCCTCGCATTCGAGTATCGAAACAAATCACACCACGTGACAGAGCTTCCCGACGGCATCCGCATCCTTGGTCTCCCTATCCCAGAAGAGGCATCCACGTCAGGCTCCCCTGCGGAGGCGGAGAGAGCCAGGAGAGGCTCCAGGCCTTGGCACACGGTCACGAAGTCACGGTGAATCATGATAGGCCCAACTAAGGATCCCGTCTCTACATAATTGCCGCTCCCCTGAGGTCTCGGACCGGGTTATCTTCCTGGGAATCGACGGTGCTCCCTCCGGATGGGACCCTGGCCTGGGGGACGGCTGGACTGAGATCATCTGAACTGAAGATCGAACAATACGGACACTGAGGTTTTTATTTTCTATCTTCCTCTGACTCGTATTGAAAAGCTCACTAGTCACTATGATATGGCAATCGGGGGGTGCGGGCCTTGCCCGTGCTACCCACAATTCTTCCTCTTTCTTTTGGAAGCATCACGAGCCGTGGACCCGTTGGTCCTCCGGCTTTCAGTTTAGGGGTTTGTTGGGGGTTCTTTTGTGGGGGAGGGTGGGGTCCTGGTGGTGAAGTCTGGGTTTTATTGTCTATTTTTTTATGTCTCTGGGTACTCAGTGGGAATGGGTGGGAAGACTTTGAGGACATGACACCGGCGGGTGGGATAGATCACATCTCAGTGAGAGAGGCCACCAACGCATGCTCAAGGGGGCCGTGGATCACAAGGGGAGGGGATGGATTCAACCAATCCAATGATTACTGTAGCGTCGTGGAACGTCAAAGGATTGAACTCCCCCCAGAAACGTCAGAAAATATGGAAATATCTCGCAGATCACGGATTGGATGTAGTGGCTCTCCAAGGACTCACCTCAAACGATCTGAGGTCGCGAGGCTCCGACATAGGGAGTATCCCCTGATCTATACCTCCTCGGCAACCACTAAACACAATGGAGTGGCGCTACTCTTTCGTAGCACAACTAAGTTTCAGCCCGAAGCCACCAAAACAGATCGGGAGGGGAGATTACTTATGGTGAAGGGACGGCTGAAGGGCACCTTATGCACGTTCGTTTCCCTATACGCTCCCAATTCGGGCCAAGCCGATTTCCTTTCCACTGTTCTCAACCTATTAGGGGGATTTGCAGAGGGCCCCATTATATTGTTAGGAGACTTTAATTTAACCTGGCACGGGTCATTGGACAGTTCCCACTCGACACGGGCACCTACCGGCTCTTTTTCCAAAGGGGTCAAACAGAAAATACTTGCGCTCGGCCTCTGCGATGCCTGGCGCTCCCTTCACACCACCACCAAAGACTACTCGCACTACTCACACGTCCACCAGACATACTCCAGGATTGACTATAGTTTCATCAGCCAAACCTTGCTGGGGCCGCTACAGGCAGCGCAAATACTGCCGATCTCTATCTCCGATCATAGCCTGATCACCATCAGTCTGGACTGGATCGGTCCTAAATCTAGCTCCCCAGATGGTATTTCCCGTTGGCGCTTACACGGGATAGGGCCCTCAGGGAGGAACTAAGGGCGTCCATCACAGACTTCTTCACCCATAACATTCCACAAGACACATCCCCGCAGAACAATTGGGACGCCTTCAAGGCAGTGCTACGGGGAAAATGCTTCCAACTCAATGCAACCCTAAACAAACAGAGGACGAGAGAACGCATAGCTCTCGAGCAGGAGTTACAGATAGCTGAACAGACACACAAAGCCACACCCACGCGCGTGTCGCTGCGACATCTCACTGCCCTCCGAGGCAAACTACGTTCTATATACACTAATCGAGCAGAATACACTCTGTTAAAGCTTCGTCAAACGTCTTTTGCACAGGGTGACAAGGTGGGTTCACATCTGGCTCGCCAACTCAGGGTAAAGAGGGAACGTGAATATATTGGGGGCATTTTGGACCACAGGGGCCAACTCACACACACCGACACCGCTAAAGCCAACCTTTTGGTGATTTCTATGGGCAGCTTTACCAAGGTACTACCCCGATTCGATTTCACAACAACAATATCTTGACTCTGTGACGCTTCCGCAAATTCCCCTGCGATAGCCGACTCGTTGCATTCCCCCATCGCCCAGGAGGAGGTGAGGGAAGCTATCGCAAGGCTCAAACTACATAAAGACCCGGGACCCGACGGCCTAACGGCTCAATTCTTTAAATGCTATGCCTCTGAACTAGTCCCCCATCTTACCACTTTATTTCAGGCCGTAGCTCAGGACGCACGAGTTTCTCGTTCAATGGCTGAGGCTGTGATAACGGTGATTCCCAAGCCGGGAAAGGATCCCCAACTATGTGGCTCGTACAGACCCATAGCTCTCCTTAACCTCGATGCAAAGCTCTACTCCGCGATCCTGGCGGCCAGACTCGAAAACCTGTTGGTCGACTTAATCCACCCGGACCAATCGGGTTTTATAAAAGGCAGGCAAACACACGATAATATCAGACGCACCATTCATCTGATTGAGAAAGTATCCAAATTTAAGATTCCTGCAGTTCTGGTGGGCTTGGACGCGGAGAAGGCTTTCGACAGGGTGGACTGGTCCTTCCTTTTTTTAACAATGCGTAAATTTGGTTTCGGGGACACATTTCTTAACATGGTCAAGGCCAACTACGATCTCCCACTCTCACGGGTCACGGTCAGTGGTTGTAGTTCCCTTCCCTTTTCTTTGAGTAGGGGTACCAGGCAGGGGTGTCCGCTTTCCCCCCTTTTATTTGCTCTCAGTATCGAACCCCTAGCAGCCAAACTTAGGTCAAACGATGAAATTCGAGGCATTCAGTTTAGTGGCGTAGAACATAAAGCATCTCTTTTTGCCGATGACATTTTGCTTACACTTACGAACCCTGCCTCTTCGCTACGGGCGGTACAAGAAGAACTAAATAAATTTGAACGGGTGGCAGGTTTTAAAGTAAATTTGTCCAAATAGTCCATACTTAACCTTACCCTTTCTACTGCTGAGGCAAATGGATTAAGGAACCAGACTGCCCTACAATGGGCCAAACACTCCTTGCTGTACCTGGGGGTACAGCTTACGGCTAAGCTTAGCGACCTCTACAAGGCTAACTACCCACCTTTGCTGACGCAACTACAGCAAGACCTTAAGAGATGGTCCCCACTCTACCTCTCATGGCTCGGACGAATTAACACGGTCAAAATGTCAATTCTGCCCAAATTGCTCTATCTGTTCCAAGCCCTACCTATCGCACTTGACCGGAATCTATTGCCACATCTTCGTTCATTGATCACTAAATTCATATGGCAGGGAGGGAGGGCGCGCTTACCGTACCATGTGCTAAGACGCCCAAGGAATAAAGGGGGATTGGCTCTGCCTGATTTCGCATTATATTATCAGGCCTCACAACTAAGAGTGGTGACGGAGTGGTCCGCGAGAGAGTCGGACAAACATTGGTTGCATATGGACCGCTCGGTTGTAGGAAGATGCATTTGGGATGTCCTTTGGAAACCAAGGGAGATCGGCCCACAAACGCTTACATTAGCACCCCCACACGTACCACCTTGACCGTCTGGGACCAACTCACAAGGCGGGAGGGTTGGACTTCATTTCCCTCCCCTATACTCCAATACATTTTAACCCGGCGTTCCCACCAGCGCTACGCGAGGGCCCTTCGATTGCTGGAGGGAGGGAGGCTGCATAAAACTCTCAGATTTGTTCCATAACTATGACGTACTGACATTTGACAGTTGTAAGAGAGAATTCGCCCTTCCTCATAGTGAATACTACCACTATCTCCAGCTTAAACACTGGGTTACACTCCCGCACATTAGAGAGGCAGCTACTAGGGAACTAACACCCCTGGAGCGAATGGTGATACACAAGGCAGGTACCATGAAAGGCGCTATCTCCTCCCTTTACGACATACTTCTGAACACATTGCACGCACCCCGTGCACGCTACATGTCCTTCTGGGAGCAAGTCCTAGGCAGAGATGTCACCGAAGATGAATGGAAACACGTCTGGGGCGACATCACTAAACACAACAAGTCCATGGCCCGACGGGAAGCCCACTACAAGACGCTACATGACTGGTATTTGTACCCTACCAAGCTCCGACGAATATTCCCCGATACCTCTGATCTTTGTTGGCGGGGTTGTGGGCTCCAGGGAGACTTTCGCCACATCTGGTGGGACTGCCCGAGCGTTCGCCCCTTCTGGGAGGAAATTCTCTCCCACCTTAAAGACATGCTGGGATATCCCATTCCCGCCACCATTGAGTATGCCCTCCTGGGTATCAGGGACCCGGCTTTAGAGCACCAAACAAACGCTGACAAGGCGATCATATGGACATGCTTGGGGGCGGCGAAACTCACCATAGCAGCTTCATGGAAAAAGACAGAAACACCAGCGATCTCGTTGTGGCACGCCCGTTTGTGGAGGATCCTCTCCATGGAACGCTTGGCGGACATTTTTAGGGATAACTATGAGGGCTTCAAGCACAAGTGGGGCCCACTGGTCACCTTCCTATCCCGGGGTCTGCCCTCTGCAGTATGTCCACCCTCCGTAAGGGCTATGCACCTTTTTCAAGTTTAAGACGACCTCGGTCTGACCAGGAGTAGATCGGCCCATAGGGCGCGAATGGAGGAGGCCCCACGCCGCATTTTTTAATCCATGGTAACACTCATGCTTCTCAGGGTTATACGGCACACCTTCTTCACCACCGGGAGGGGGGGTATGTTTTGGGGGGGGAGGGCAAGGGGTATTTTAAGGGTAGGTTCCAGGTTGGAGACCTTCCTCAGGGGTTTGTTTTATCGAAAAATGAGCATCAGTTATCTTGCCGGGGGGCTTGACATGGCCTAGGGTTATTCGAATCTGAGAATCAAAATGGCTGAATGTTCTGCAACCCCGGGGCCTGCGTGCCCCTCTGTGGTTATGCTGTCATTGTGACCTTTTCTTGATGCTTAATAAAAATGAGTTAATAAAAAAAAAAAGTCAAAGGTTACAGGAACGTTATAGGTAGAAAATAGAATTTTAAAAAAAACTTTGAAATTCACTGAAAAAACCAAAGGTTACAAGGACGTTATAGTTAAGCTCACATTTTACACGCACAAAACCTTACAAATTCAGCAGTTATAGTTACCTCAGCTATCTAGAACTTACGCCCCCGCCATGCACTGCTTATGACCGCACATATTACATCACTCATGACATGGTCAGTGACATCACTGATGACATTGCAAAAGACATCACTGATGACATCATCCACAGAACCACTCACACATGCTCACAGACCCACACAGCCACTCACTCACCCATACAGATACTCACACACCCACTCCTCCATACTGCTACTTACACACCCACTCACTCACCCACAGAGCCACTCATAAACCCAGTCACTCACACATTCACTCTCATTAACCCATACAGCCACACACTCACCAATAGAGCCACTCCCTGACCCATACAGCTACTCACACAGCCACTTACTCCCCTATACATCCATTCACACACCCACTAACTCACCAATACGAACACTCACACACTCACCCACACAGCCATTCACTCACTCATACAGCTACTCATACATCCATACAATCACTCATACACACTCACAGGCCCATACAAACACATGCATTGTCAAAGACCCAGACCCCCACACCAACCCTCACACACCCACTAACAGACTTACACAGCCTCGGACACACCTATTCACACACCCATACAGCCACTCGTACACACACACTCTGATACAGCCACTCACACACCCACGCACACGCCCAGAGAACCACTCACACACCTGATTCAATTAAACTTTACTCTGCATATTGAAAAACAGCCATAAAAGTACATGCAATACAACAAAAATATCATAAAAACATATTGCTTAAAACACATATAAAAAGTCAACCCTACGTCCTCACATTAACATCCCAAATACATAATACTTTCCTTAGATTGTATTGCCACCCCCTTATAAAAAGAGCAACATTAATACATACAAGGATCTCTCGAAGTGCAAACAGCTCAGTGCACTTTTAGAATCTCTAATATTTTGTGCAAGAAGAATTAGTTTAAGATAATAACTCCTAAGATTCTTTTAAAAAGCACAGAACAACAAAGTGCTGAGAGCTTTGCTTGGACACACATCACAGGGGCAGGGTTTTATATCTGATAGGCATGTCTTCATGTCAGGAAAGGCAACTAAATGATGAACTGTGGCAGCTCGCAATCTAGTCAGAACATAGCGATGCTGGATAATAGTTACACAAGACAGAAAATTGACAGTCTTCCTGTGGATTAGGCAACATAAAAAAACAGTAGATTTCTTCAACTCATACATTCTGCTATCACCTATGTTTAAAAAAAGGTTACCTTGATAAAACTCTTGTCAAGGGATAAAATTTTAGCTGGACCTTGCAATACAGGGATATTAAGGAAAATGCTACTTACCCAGTATGCATCTGTTCTTGGCATATAGAGCTGTAGAGTCATATGCTTTAGCATAGATCGCCATCTAGTGGTGGGTCCGGATGTTTGCACTTTGTTTTTCTTCGAAGAAGTCTTTGCAGTCATGAGGTAGGTGACTCCTCCTTTAGGTGATAGTGCGCATGGGCATCGACTCTATCCCCAGATTGTTTTGCCGTAAAGGGTGATGATGGAGTTAGTAAGAGTAGTAGCATGATGTACATGTATAGTGTATCTAAGTAAGATAATATTGCAACAGATTAAGGTACCCGGGGAAGCGGGTGGGCGCATATGACTCTACAGCTCTATATGCCAAGAACAGATGCATACTGGGTAAGTAGCATTTTCCGTTCGAGGCATATGAGCTGTAGATCATATGCTTTAGCATAGACTATACAGCAGTTGTCTCCCAAGCGGTGGCTAACCTGTAGCTGTTGCAGTGGTTTGAAATGGCGTTCGTAAAACTGCCTGGTCCACACTAGCTTGCTGTCTTGCTAACACATCTACACAATAGTGTTTTGTGAATGTGTGTGGTTTAGACCATGTTGCAGCCTTGCAGATGTCTTCTAAGGGTTTATTCCCTAAGAATGCCATAGAAGCTCCCAATTTGCGTGTAGAGTGCGCCCTAGGAGGAATTGTTAATGTACGCTTAGCTTTAATGTAGCATATTTGGATGCACTTAACTATCCATCGTGCAATGCCTGCTTTTGATATGGCATTGCCTTTATGCGGTGGTGCAAAAGCAACAAAAAGTTGTTTAGTTTTCCTAAAAGGTTTAGTTCTTTCAATGTAATATAGTATGGCTCTTTTTACATCTAATGTGTGAAGAGCATGCTCTGCCACCGAATCAGGTTGAGGGAAGAACACAGGTAACTCAACAAACTGGTTGATATGAAAAGCAGAAACGACTTTTGGTAAAAATTTGGGATTAGTCCTAAGAACCACTTTGTTTTGGTGCATTTGTAAAAATGGTTCTTGTATAGTTAGTGCCTGGAGCTCACCCACTCGTCTAAGAGATGTGATGGCTATAAGGAAGGCTACCTTCCAGGTGAGAAACTGTAGTTCACATTTGTGCAACGGTTCAAATGGTGGTCCCATGAGTCTTGTAAGGACTATATTAAGATTCCATACTGTAGAGGGTGGAAGTCTAGGAGGAATGATTCTTTTGAGTCCTTCCATAAAAGCTTTGATAGCGGGCACTCGAAACAAAGACAAGTGCTGTCTGTTTTGTAGGTAAGCTGGATATAGCAGCAAGGTGTAAGCGTATAGATGTATATGCTAAGTTGGAACGTTGTAGGTGTAATAGATAACAGATGATGTTTTGGATTGAAGCATCTAGTGGATTGATTTGATTGTTTGTACAGTAAATTACAAATCGTTTCCACTTTGCTGCATAGCATGCTCTTGTGGTAGGGCGTCTAACCTCTTTAATGACGTTCATACAGTCAGGCGGAAGATTAAGGTAGCCAAACTCTAGGATTTCAGGTGCCAGATCGCAAGGTTGAGATGACTGGGATCTGGATGTCTTATCTCTCCATGGTTCTGAGTGAGAAGCTTGGGGGAGAGGTGTAGTTTTTGGTGAGGGACTACTGATAGTTCCAACAGGGTTGTGAACCAGGGTTGTCGAGCCCATGTGGGAGCAACTAGGATCAGTATCAGGGAATGTTGTTTGAGCTTCCGAACCACTAATGGAATTAGCGGGAGAGGTGGAAAAGCGTAAGCAAATCTGCCTGACCAATTCATCCATAGCGCATTGCCTTTGGACAATGGGTGTGGATACCTGGACGCGAAGCTTGGGCATTTTGCGTTGAGGGGTGTGGCGAATAGATCCATTTCTGGGTAGCCCCACATCTGGAAGAATGGGAGGAGAACTTGAGGATGTAGTTCCCATTCGTGGATCTGTTGTCTTTGACGACTGAGCAGATCTGCAATCTGGTTGTTTACTCCTGGGAGGTGTTCTGCAAGGAGATATATTTTTTGAGGTATGGCCCATCTCCAGATGCTTTGAGCTAGTTGTGAAAGCTGTAGAGTGTGTGTCACTCCTTATTTTTGTATGTAGTACATTGCTGTCATGTTGTCTGTACAAACTAAGACAGCTTTGCCTACTAGATGCAGTTGAAAGGCTTTCAATGCTAGAAAAATTGCTAGTAGTTCCAGATGGTTTATGTGGAGTTGTTTTTGTTGTACAGTCCACATTCCCTGAATGGTATGTTTTTGAAGATGAGCTTCCCAACCAGTGAGCGATGCGTCTGCTGTCAGCACTATCTGTGGAACCGGGTCGACGAATGGCCGCCCCTTGGAAAGATTTTGTGTATTCCACCACTGCAGAGAGCGATGGGTGCGGCCGTCCACCAACACTAGATCTGTTAACTGACCTTGAGCCTGGTTCCACTGACGTGCTAAGCATTCTTGTAGGGGACGCATTTGGAGTCTTGCATAAGGCACGATTAGGATGCAAGAAGCCATCATTCCGATCAATTGCATAAACACTTGGGCTGGTAGTGAGTGTTGAGGCTGAAATTGTGATATTAGATTTTGCATGTTGCGTTTCCTGACTGGGTTGGGGTATGCTAGAGCTTTGCAAGTGTCTATTGTAGCTCCTAGATAAACTTGCGTTTTGGATGGCTGGAGGTGAGACTTGGTGAGGTTTACAGTGAACCCCAAGTCGTGAAGCAGTTGAACTGTTTTGTGAGTGTGGTGTAGGCAGCTGTGTCGCGAACTGGCTTTTATTAGCCAGTCGTCCAGGTAAGGGAAGACATGAATGTGTTGTCTTCTTAAGTGAGCTGCGACTACTGCTAGACACTTGTTGAAGACTCTGGGTGCTGTAGTTCACCCGAATGGGAGAACTTTGAATTGGTAATGTTGTCCGTCCACCACGAACCTGAGATATTTCCTGTGAGCCGGGTGAATGGGAATATGGAAGTAGGCGTCCTTTAAATCCAGAGTGTATAGAAAGTCGCCTTGCTGAAGCAGTGGGAGCACCTGTTGGAGGGTGACCATGTGGAAGTGGTCTGACAATGTAGAGATTTAGCTGTCTGAGGTCTAGTATAGGCCCGAGAGAGCCATCCTTTTTTGGAATTAAGAAATACAGGGAGTATACTCCGGTCCCTTGATAATGTAATGGGACTGGTTCTATCGCATGTTTTTCTAAGAGGGATAGAACTTCTTGTTTTAAAAGGGTGAGATGTTCTGGTGACATTGCACGTGCTCGTGGAAGAATAGTTGGGGGAGTGCTGGTAAGTTCCAGGCAGTAACCGTACTGGATAATTTGTAGTACCCACTTGTCTGTGGTGATTGAATTCCAGACAGGTAGGAATTGTGAGAGACGTCCCCCGACAGGAGTGGAATGATCGGGGGTAGTGGAGGGAAGTCACGGTTTGCTGGTAGGGGAAGTGCGGGTGGAGTTACCTCTGCCTCTTCCCTTATTATTTCCTCTGTAGCCTCCTCGAAATTAACCTCTGGAAGAGGGGGATTGGTTGTTACCCTTGTAAGAGGAGGAGGGATTTTCTGTAGAAACCGTTTTTGAGCCACCCCTATAAAAGGAGCGGCGAAAGGAACCCCTGCTAGTAGGCAACTGCAAAGCCCCCATAGACTTTGCGGTTTCCGTGTCTTTTTTCATCTTTTCCAGCGCGGTATCTACAGCTGGTCCGAAAAGATGCTCTTTATCAAAAGGCTGATTAAGTATGGAGGACTGTACCTCCTGCTTGAATCCAGAGATTCTAAGCCAAGCGTGTCTACGTAATAGCACACTAGTATTGATGGCACGAGATGCTGTCTGCTGCGTCTAGTGCACATTTAATGGAGGTGTTAGTGATGAGCTTACCTTCCTGAATGAGGTCATTAGCTTTTGTTTTGTACTCATCTGGTAGATGTTGCATGAGTTTTTCCAACTCATCATAATAAGCCCTATCGTAGCGTGCTAGCAGAGCCTGAGCGTTGGCAATACGCCAATGATTCGCAGCTTGTGAAGCCACTCTTTTGCCTGAGGCATCAAGGAGTTTGGACTCTTTGTCAGGAGGGGGAGGGCCTCACCTGTGGTTTGGGAGTTAGCTCTCTTGCGGGCGTTGGACACTACAAGAGAGTCTAAAGGCAACTGACCTTTTATGTAAGCAGGATCGGTAGGAGCGGGCTTGTATTTCTGGTCTACTCTAGGCGTGAGTATTCTTGCTCTGACTGGGTCTTTAAATACCTCATCCGTGTGCTTTAACATGCCCTTGAGCACTGGTAAAGTGTGAGTATTCCTTTGTGAGTGAGTTAGTGTCTCAAAGAGGAAATCCTCTTCTAGAGGTTCTTTATGTAGTTCCACCCCGTGATATTGAGCAGCCCTGCTAATAAGCTGCACATAGCCAATGTTGTCATCAGGTGGGGATGGTCTGGAGGGATACAGGTCCGGGTCGTTGTCTTGATCTGGTTCCCTATGGTAATTTTCCCAACGGTCAGTGTCCTGTGGTAGGTCTTGATCCTGTGGAACATCCTGCTCTTCATCCCCATCATCTCCATCCTGTGGGTCAGGTGAAAGTGGTGGTGAATTTGATGGTGTAATAATCAGATTAGGAGGAGGAGAGGGAGGTGGAATGTAAGGGGTAGAAGGGTTAGTACCCATGTCTTTTTTCTTGAGAAGGATAGGGTAGTCCTCTGTGAGATCTAGCTTCCGTTTTTTAGGAAGAGTAGCATGGATGTGTCCTGTTTCAGGGTTAATGACCAGTTTCTTTTGTTTCAGATCCAAAGGTGGTTCATCGGACCGAGGGTCTTTGGATGGAGTGTCCTTTTCTTTATGTGCCGATTTCGGCGTCGAAGATTTCGGCTCTGAGTCTTTAGGCCTTGAATGTTTTGGGTCGGAGTGCTTGGTCTTGGCATGTTTCGGCTCCGAACCTTTTGGTGTGGCAGGTTTTGGCTGCGAGATTTTCGGCGCAGAGGGTTTCGGCGCAGAGGGTTTCGGCTCCGAGCTTTTTGGCGCGGAGGAGGTTTTCGGTGTCGAAGGTGCCTTCGATGCCGGTGGTGTGGAGACCGGCAGATGCTTTGACTTATGTTTCGATGCCGAAGGTGTTGGTTCGGCACCGGAATGGGGACGGCTCGAGCCCGAGCCGGAAGGCTTGTCTTTATGTTTCGTAGCCGGGCTGGAGGGCGGGGTATCTGAAACTTTTTCTCTGTGCCGACCTGAGCCCGAGGGCGAAGGTGGTACCGGAGCCTTAGATTTTTGTTGACTGGGCACAGGGGGATCTGTCCTCACGGTACGCTGACCCGGAGTGATGGTCTGTTCTTCTTCCATGTCAGTGTCGGCTTCGGACACCGAGACCAGTTCTTCATCCTCGGCTTCTTCAGCTGGACGATGAAAATCGGAATCTTCGCCGAAGATGTCCGCTACGGAGCCACTGCCCCGTTGCATCTCGTGGCATCGAGCCCGACAATCACAAAGAGTTTTCTTCGATCGGAACGATCGACACGCATCACAGTCCTTTTCGTCGTGTTCCGGGGATAAGCAGAGGTTGCAGACCTCGTGCAAGTCGGTGCGTGGAAATTTAGTACGACACCCGGGACATAGTTTAAATTGAGTCCGTTCCATCGACTGCTAGCGTGGTCGGCACGGGTAGGCCCGACGGCCAGCCTCGAGTTTCCAGATCAAAGGTTTTCTCAGTTGAAACAATGCGCGTCGAATAGGGAACCGCGATCGGTAGACAATACCGTCGAGGGTAGAGTATTGCGCGTCGAGGGGGTTTGAAAACGATACCGAACCGGAGCGCAGCAATACACATCCGAACCCGATGGCGGGAAAAAACAATCTGGGGATGGAGTCGATGCCCATGCGCACTATCACCTAAAGGAGGAGTCACCTACCTCGTGACTGCAAAGACTTCTTCGAAGAAAAACAAAGTGCAAACATCCGGACCCACCACTAGATGGCGATCTATGCTAAAGCATATGATCTACAGCTCATATGCCTCGAACATATAGCCAGGGAATATAAGAGAAATTGGTCAGGGTAAGGCAATCTGTAATAATCAGTTTCGTAAGACTGGTTTCCTCCTTAGACCAAATCGAAAACCAAAGTAATAAAGGTTTCAATAAAAGCAGGTCCTCCAGTTATTGCAAATTAACTTCCTTGTGATCAATCAGAGATGAGGCAGAGACAGGTAGACATAACAGACGTTTAAGGAATATATTATCTTCTATCTGGAGGGGGTTACTATGGGTATAACCCCACAATCCTGCCACAAGAGTGGTGGTAGACACCCCTCGGGCCTTATAAATGTCTACCATCTCCTTAACAGATCGAAACCCAATTTTTGGGTAAATCTAAAGATCCCATGACAAGTTCTACTCCTCTCTGATCTAGCGCTTAGAACCTGCTGGGTCCAGACACCTTTGCTTGAGAATAAAATCCCTTAATAACAGAAAGAATTTACCCTGGTTATTAAGGAACCCCAATAAGAAGGCACTACATTTTTGCGCATTTTTCCCCGCATTCCATTGTATACGCTTTGGTTTTATTAATGACCATCTTCTTTGAATCCATTAATTACCCAAATGCTTTTGCAGGCCGACGGGGTTCCTGGATAGTAAAACTGTGTCGTCGGCGTATAGCAGCACAGGGAAGGGGCGGCCGGTGACGTTAGGCACATCGGCCTGCAGGACCTGAAGGATGCTATCAATTCCATTGATTAAGAGCGAGAATAGAAAGGGGGCCAAGATACAACCCTGTCTAACTCCCCTCCCTACCCTAAACGGGGCAGAGGGAGCATTCACCCTGGGGGCCGAACCGCTGATAATAAAATTCCCATACAAACACGTAAGAAAGTGGATTATCTCTCCTGGGGCACCAAGATAAATCAGGTATGATCAAAGAATGAAATGGTCTACCAGGTCAAACGCACTGCTTAAATCAGCGAAACAAAGATAAAGAGATCCTGGCTTAGCCCTAGTATACTTTCTGATTAGCAATTCCAAATTCACACATTGCTCAACTGTCCCCAGGCCCTTCCTAAATCCAAACGGTGCTTCTGATAAAATAGAATTATCCAGAGCCATTCCTCTGATCTTTCTAGTAGAATCTTACTAATTAATGTTACTGATGAGTCTAAGAGAGAGATGAGGCGATAGCAGCTAGGGTCTGATTTATCGCCCTCTTTAAAAATGGGTATGACTGTTGAAACAGTCCAAAAAGGGGGGGGAATCATACATTCTGCAGCTGCATTACATACCTGAGTCAAGATGGGGCCCCATAAATCCAAGGCTGTTTTAAATGCGTCTACTGGTACCCCGTCTGGGCCTGGTGCTTTCCCAGCTGCACTTTGGAGTAAGGCAGGGTGGACCTCCTCAAGGGTAATGTTTAAAGGGAGGGGGTTCCTACTTAGATCCCCCTCACACATAGTTGAGCCGCTACTCACTAAATTAGAATTAAAAATTGCCAACAAATTGGTTACCAATGATTCACAGGAGACAAAAGAATTAAGCTCCGGAATTGAATAATTTTTTTTAAAACAGGGGATTAACCGTGTCCCAAAAAAGCTTAGTATCCTTCATTTCAGCTGCTATAATCAGTTTGGACCAAGCCTCACCCTGTAACACTTTCTTCCTATTTGCTATGGCCAAATTATAATTTTTCCAAAGGAGCTTAATAGCCATAGGGTCCCTCGGGGAACAATGTAAGGCCGATTTCAAACTCTGCAAAGTCTGGGTACATGAGCTGTCAAACCACCCATTGTTGCGAGATTTTGTAGAACTTGTAGTAATTTTCCGTGTTCAACCGCCTCCCCCAGACAATAGCCAAACTCAACTGGGTTCTTATTTACTACTTAACAAAAGAATCTACCAGGATCAAATCCTGCAAACTTAATGGGCACACCATTAGAGAAGTGTGGCTCAATGGTTAGAGCGGCAGACCCTGATGCAGAGATCTGGCCCGGGACCAGGGTTCAATTCCCGCCTCGGCGGGTCTTGGGCTCAATTTCCTCGGACCTGATAATTCTCGCCTCGGTGCCTATTCTAATCATGGGTCCCACTCTGCAACTCTGGGCAATAGCTTGCTTAATCTCCACAACGGCCCCACCAGCGCTGGGATGCCTGGCTTCACCTTGGGGGTGCCCAGGAGTGGACATCTCACAGGGAATAGCCAGGAAGGGTTCCACAGCGGTATGCGTATAGCGCCAGGACGCCTCTGTTGAGGGCAGCAGTGCGCTTTACAAGTACGAATTTCATTTCATTTATTTCATTTCATTTCATTAGACCTTACTGGGGCAATATTAACTACACATACAGATTCTCCAATGTTAATATCCCAAAAGAAAAAAGGTAAAACTATTGGATTATGGTCACTAATAACAGTTGAAAGGAATTGGGAGTACAAACTAAGTCATGAGTTGAGTTAGAAATCAAGACCTGATCAATAGTGGAGAGGGCATTTCTGCCATGAAAGATGATATCTGCTCCCATCGACTATGTGTTTAAAATCTAACAGAAGAAGGTCATATTTAAACAGTAATGAATTTAATGCATTCCAACAGTCATTATGGGGGAAATGTGAAATGCCATATCCATCAGAGGTAGAAAGTCGACGTATCTGTTTCGATGGAAGAGGACATGTCAGAATATTAAAATCACCTGCGTACATAAGGGTAATGTTTTAATTGGTGGAGCGCAAAAAGGCATCCAATCCCACCTCAAGGGCATAAACCACCTGGCTACGAGAGGAGTCAAATGCATTATTATAGAAATTGACTACCACAGGATCAGGCCAACAGAATACTTTTTTAACAATAACATGTAACTCGTCAGATATTAAAATCTGTAACCCCCTTTGACGCGTCCTGCTAGAGATGGTACAGCCCCCAGAAAGTGGGAAGAAAAGCCCTCATCATGAATGGGGTTCTCACACCAGGTTTACGGAATACAAATGAAGGCGGAGGCAGAGGTAATACCTAACCAATCTAGGGAGAATAACTTGTTTTGCAACCCACACACATCCTGGTGACAAATGTATATACATAATTATCAAGGCCTTGTCGAATGATACCTGAGAAGGGTCCAATAAGGGATGACTCATAAGGGCCACAAGTACCTGCATTAGCATTTACAGTTGGATGATAAATAATGTTTGTGGCAGAGCACTCAGAGTCAGGCGTATAAATAAAATCGGAATTAGACAATTCCATTGTCAAGGCCTGTGAACTAACTCCACATTTGTTCCTGGAACAAAGAGTAAAATCCCCAGTATGACCGAGTCAGTCATTATCTTGCAACGAGCTCAGTACATGAAATCGGTTTGTCAAATCTATAGGTGAAGAATATGGGTGATTACACCCAGACGACGTTTGGTTAATAAAATTGCCATTGCCCAATGATACAGTACTGCTGAGATGCCGATAGAAAAAACCCAGTGGTAATAAAGTAATGTTCTTAGCAAATGGTGCAGTTGGCGTAGACCTTGATAGAGCCTCTCCTGCAAATCTGGGATGCTTAAAATTAATAATAATATAGTCCCCCTTGAAGACTTTCCTTAGTAGGCCAATCCATCCAACACGTCTAGTCAACAAAGTTTGATCAGCCTTACTTAGTGGGAATATATATTTAGAATGCAACCAGTGAATTACTTTATTCTTCAACAATTCCGGTGGTTCATTTGTACCAGAAGTCAAAGGAGGGACACTGACCAGAACCGCCACACAAGGACAACATGCTGATGGTAAATGAATGCTTTCAGGGTCGCATAAGTCCGCACAACTACTTCTCTCAGGACAGTCGGTGGCAATAGCAACATCTGGTTAGGAGGAGGAGATTCCGGAGGCTGATGACCATTAGCCATAATCAATGGCTTAACTGGTAGTTGTGTGCCATTTGCAATGTTCTGCCTAGAAGCACCGTTGTGGCTTTAGGCCCTGATGACTTCGCTTGTGCGGGGGCCTAAACTGTTATCCTGGGAGAGGACTAGTGAAGGTCGAGACTGTGGTGGATGGACATCCACAACATCAATATGCATGTCCCTTTGGTTAATTAGGAGTTTTTCAATATTTCCCAGGCACTCGGGGATAGGAAGTTACAAGTGATGCATCAATCCCCTAACACTTTCAAGTAGCTTCTCCTGGAAAGTAACCAAAGTCTCCAAAGAAACCATGTTAATAGGTGCAGGTAGAGGTGCAGGACAAAAGGCAACTTCTGTAGCATCAGTAACAGGTTGAGGTACAGTTAAAGGAGGCCCCTTTTTTCCCCTCTGACGCCTTTTTCTCTTGGCTGGAGGGGCTCCTTCCGGAGGAGATGTTGAAAGATGAGAGCAATCCTGCCACTCACACACCCATTCACAGACCCATAGAGCCACTCACGCACCCACTCACAGCCCCATACAGCCACTTAGACACCCACTGATACTCAGATAAATGTTAGAAACAGTATCACTAATTAGTAGTACAGAAAGCATACTAATTTAACTTATGTAGTAGCTTGGTAAAAATATTTGAATCAAACAATCTTTACTAAACACTCACACTCCCTGGATGTCATCAGTGATGTCAGGAGGTAGCTGTTTGCTTTTGCTTGGTGGGAGCTGACAGCTCCCACCAAGTAAAAGCAAACATAACTCTGCTTTCTGCAAGCCATAGCTGTCAAACAGCTCCAGCTTGCTGAAAGCGGAGTTTTCATCTGATGACAGATTAAAACATTGCTCTGACAGACAGGGAGCTGCCTTTCAGAAGCACCCTGTCTATCACAGCAATGCCGGCTCCCGCAGTTAGCGAAGAGCCGGCAGGTACTGTGGGGGCCTTGAGGCTCCGCCCACGGTCCCCATCACAGGTCACTGGGTGCCCAAGGGGCACCCACAATAATGAGGCTGGACCCTGGGGGATGGGGTCCCTGGGGCAGAAATCGGTGGGAGGAGGGGGGCAGCACACCCCCTTCCCCATAGTGTAATGGCCGGGCCCATGGGGATAGGGTCCCCGGGGCCGATATCGGCCTGGTGAGGGGGGCCGAGTGACACCACTGCCTTAATAAATAAAAATACATTTCATAAAAAAGGCCAGCCCCGGGACAAAATCGGCCTGGGGAGGGGGGCCGTGCAGTCCCCCTCCCCCATTGTAGCACAGAAAAGCTGGGACCCCAGGGGATGGGGTCCCTGGGGCTGAAATGGGCTTGGGGAGGGGGGCCACGTGGGCCTCCTCCCCTAATAAAAAAAAATTTTTCAAAAAAAGGCCAGCCCCGGGGAAAGTCGCCAGAGGCCCCGCCCCCTCTCAACCACTTTGCAAAGGGGCCTCCTGGCACACAACTTGTTGGGGGATGAAGTCTCCATGGCTGCTGAGGGTCCTTGGGGAGCCACAACCCCATCTGATACTTTCAGTAAGTCTCACACAGCAGGATTGCTGAGAGGTCGTCCAAGGCCCCACCCCCTTCCTCCACCACTCTGCAAACATGCCTCCTGGCGCACTACTGGTTAGGGGATGAAGTCCCCTCAGATGCTGAGTGTCCTTGGGGGCCAACAACCCCTCCCGGTACCTCCAGTAAGTCCCACACAGCGGGACTGCTGAGAGCTCGTGGGAGGCCCCTCCCCCTTTCTTCACCACTCTGCAAATGCACCTCCTGGCGCACTACTGGCTGGGGGATGAAGTCCCCTTGGCTGCTGAGTGTCCTCAGGGGCCAACAACCCCTCCGGTTACCTGATGTAAGTCCCACACAGTGGGACTGCTGAGAGCTCGTCGGAGGCCCTGCTCCCTTTCTCCACCACTCTGCAAACGTGCTTCCTGGCACACTACTTGTTGGGGGATTAAGTCCCTTAGGATACTGATGGTCTTTGGGGGGGGCCCCAAGAAGCCCTCCTGTTACCAGCAGTAAGTCTCACACAGTGGGATTGCGGAGAGCTAGTCAGAGGTCCCTTCCCCTTTCTCAACCACTCTGCCATTGCTCCTAGTAGTTAAAAAAAAAAAAAAAAAAAAGAAAATAGAAATTCACTTAAGAAATCCAATGGTTACGGGGACATTATAGTTAAGAAATAGATTTTTTTCAAACGTAGAAATTCAGTGAAAAACCCGAAGGTTACAGGAACGTTACAGTTAGACTCAGATTTTACACGAACAAAATCACAGAAAATCACCAGTTATAGTTACCTCAGCTAACCATAACTTAAGCACCCTCAATGCACTGCTTAGGACTTCACATATTCCATCACTCATGACATCTCAAAAGACATCACTGATGACATAATCCACAGAACCACTCACACACACTCACAGACCAACACAACCACTCACAAATGACATGGTCAGTGACATCACTGATGACATCACTGTTTTTTTAAGTGAAGAAAAAAAAATTCTCTCTCTATATATATATATATATCTATCCATCTATATATTGATATATATATATATATATATTCACTGAAAAAACCAAAGGTTACAGGGACGTTATAGTTAGGCTGACATTTCACTCGTACAAAACCAGAGACATTCAGCATTTATAGTTAGCTGACCTAACTATAACCCGCGCCCCCGCAATGCACTGCTTATGACCTCACATATTACATCACTCATGACATGACATCACTGATGACATCACTGATATGATCATCCGGTGACTGAGTGTTTCAAAAAAGATTAGGAGTGTTAAATATATATACACACCAAGGTGTATTAATGAATCAGTGGGTGTATGAGTGCCTGTATGGATGATTTAGTGGGTGTGTGACTGACTGTATAAGTGAGTGATTATACATGTCTCAGTGAATGTATGGGTGAGTGATTCATTTGTGTGAATGGCTGTATCAGTCGGTGTGTAAGTGGCTGCATGGGTTGGTGAGTAAGTACATGAGTGGCTGTATGGGTTATTGATTGGTTGTCTGTGTACCTGCATGAGTGTGTGGGTGAGGGGGTGTGGGACTCCCTGCATGGATGAGTGAGTGGGAGAATCAGTGGCTGTATGGGTTTGTGAGTGCGTCTGTGAGGGGCTGTATGGGTTAGGGAGTGTGCGTATGGCTGTGTCAGTGAGTGAATGGATAGGTCAGTGGTATATGGGTGAGTAACTGCATAGGTGAAAGGCAGTATAGTTGAGTGTTGGAGTATATAAGTGACTGTATGTGTGAGTGAGAGTGATTGTGAGAGTGGCTGTATCGGTGAGTGTGTGCTTGTGTTAGTGACTGAATAGGTGAGCGAGAATGTGTTAGTATCTGTATGAATAAGTGAGTTGGTGTGTGTATAACTGTATAGGTGAGTAAATGGCAGTGTGATTGACTATGGGTGAGTGAGTAGGTGTGTGAGTAGCTCTATGAGTGTCTGACAGTGTATGAGTGGCTGTATGGGTGTATGAGTGGATAGGTCAGTGGCTGTATTAGTGGGTGGGTGTATGAGTGGCAGTATGGGTGAGTGAGTGGATGTGTGTGTAGACCTATGAATGAGTGAGTGGGTATGTACTGGGATGGGTGTGTCAATGGTTTCAAGAATGGTAGTGCGAAAGTTGGAGTGGGTGTATGAATGGTTACATGGGAGTGTGAGTGGCTGCGTCAGAGATTCTGAGGATGATGTCATCAGGGATGTCATTTGAGATGCCATGAGTGATGTCAGTGATGTCACTGACCATATCATGAGTGATGTAATATGTGAGGTCATAAGCAGTGCATTGCGGGAGCGCGAGTTATAGTTAGCTCAGCTAACTAGAACTGCTGAAGGGGAGGGGTGTGGCTAGACGCTGATGGTGTAGGACGCGGATCTCCCGCCTGGCGATCCCCCATCAACTAACATCCGGAATGTTTGAGTCCCCGCAAAATAACTGGAGGGGACTGAGAGCTCAAGTCATCCCTGGGTTAAAAACACGGCGGGCCCCCAAGCTCGGTCCCAGTATAGTACAGGGCAGAAAGATGAGCGGTCTATGCTGGGACGCACAAGATGGCAGGCACCCGGAGGACAGAAGAGAGGCCCCGGCCATAGTGAGCTCAGAGGGCGAGAGGTCAGGCACCCTCCGTGCTGAAACAAGGACAAATAGGCAGCACTAATCTGTAAGGGCGCTAGTCGTTCCGGAAATTGAAATCTGCAGAGGACTAGGACTGAGCTGTGCGGAGAGGCGGCCACGGTGAGACCCCGAAACGGTAAAGTGAAACCCCGGCCCTTTCTCGCAGGTCCCCACTGAGCCTCCGGAAGTAGCCGCGAGGCCAAATGCTCTAGTTGAGAAACAAGAGGCGCAGAGCAGGGGAGGCGACCCCGTCCTGGGCAGGGAGAGTAGCACTTAACTGAGACCCCCAGAGAGAGACGCAAGCTGTGGATGCAGTACAACCCCCCACTGTGTGTCCAGACTGCACTGCTGCGGATGAGACGCCCCGGCGTTAGAGAGGAGGAGCGGCACCGAGGCCCCGGGTGAGGACAAAAAGTAACCGAGCCCGATGTCAGGAATGACGGCCTACTGGATCGGTGGCGATCGATGAGGCTGCAAGAGCAACATCCCCCGCCCAGAAGGACAGAAGCACCGGAGTATGGATCGACGGATCGGGACAGCAGGCCTACGGTGGACAGAACTACAGAGGCCTAAAGGGAGGAGGTCAGGTTCGTACCACATATACGGTCACCCCCGACCGTGGGGGACGAACCCTCTGTGGCGGGATGAGTACTAGCATCAAAGAGTAGCCGGGAATGTGGTGGGCCTGACCACGGTTGGATTGTGAGGCCTGGAGCGGCATGAGGGACTTCAGGGGCCGTCTAAAGGGAAAACACCGGGAGCCCCCGGAGTTCTGAGATAGCGGTCTGACACAAACCTGCGGGATCCCCCTGGATTGGAGGTGAGAGGCGGTCTGGTGGGCTGAGACCAAGTAACAAGGCGATAGCGATTCAACAATTGATAAGGGGGCCCCTGACTAGCCGTAGTAAATGCGGGGTTCTGCTGGAGATTAGAGGACCGAGCTGTCAGCTAGTGAGGGCCCTATAAAAGACTAAATGCAACAACAAATGTTGGGGGACCGCACAAACCCTCAGTTAAATATCCTGACGTTGCCCTGAGCACCAAACTGGGCTAGTGAGACGCGGAGAACTATTGTATCATTCTGCACAACTAATATCGAGACAGCGATCCACACTGCGAGCGCTCCAGCTGAGAACGACAAGCCCTGAAGGCTGACTGGCCCCCACTAAATACAATTGGGAGGAGGCGACACTGGTGTTGGGTGCGAGAGGTGGGCCTTACCCCTCGTAGCAACCCTCTGGAGAGTGACTGAGTCAGGTGGAGCCCTCTGGGTGGCAGCCAAGTGGACATGGGGAAGACCTCCAGGAAACAGGGGCCGGAGGGCTCTGATCCATTATCGCTATCTAGCCAGATGGACAATACTGAAGAGACGGAGCTGCTTTATCAGGAAGATCCTAAGATTGACCCAACGCTTTGTGACATTATGCAGACAATAACGGCATCCTGAGAAGCGCTCGAGGCCAAGAGGGACAGCATAGGTACAGAGCTCAATCTCCTGAAAGATGACCACCGGCGCCTTGCTGAAAGGGTCACCTCCATTGAGCGAACACTGTCAGACATACCACCTGAAATGGCTTCGCTGCAGAAAACGCTGGAAATGTGGGCAGAGGACAGTGAAAACAGGTCCCGCAGGAATAATATATGAATTCTTGGCGTCCCTGAACTAGTGGAGGGAACCAATATGTTGTCCTACATGGAGGACTGGATCCGTAAGGAAGTAGCACCGGAGGGTCTCTCCCCGTTTTATGCCCTGGAGAGAGCACATAGGGTCCATGCCCACCCTCCCAGACCAGGGGCACCCCCGCATCCAATAATAGCCAAGCTCCTTCACTACAGGGACCAAGACCATATACTGGAGCAAGCGCGTGCATGAGGAGACCTCCAAATAAATAATAGCAGACTGATGATATTTCCGGATTTCACCAGTGAAGTACAGAAACAACGCGCAAACTTCCTAGAGGTGAAGAGACAACTCCGACAGATGAATGCTTCCTATGCAATGATATTCCCGGCGCGTCTACAGGTGGTCACGCCTACTGGAACACAATTTTTACAGACCCCACAAGATGCGTGGAATTGGATCGAATCGAGATCAGAGGCCGGCTCGGAGGGTGGCTCCCAGTGCCCCACGCCTCGCCGACTAAGGCCAAGGTCTACAAAGAAAGGGCACCTACACTAGCAGAAACCCAATGTGAGCACGGAAATGTGCTCAGGGCGGTCACTGAAATTTGCAACACAGGCAAGAGTCCACGCTCCTCAAACAGCGAACAAGGAGATCAGACCTCTGAGGCTGCCAGAGACACTAGCTCTGCAGAAGACACTGACATTGAGTTGCCTAAGATCACCCCAAGAACGGCAGAAGAGATCATCTAGGGGCTGCCGAATAGAATGGGGAAGACCATCTGCTAGAGATGGGAGGCTTATGCCCCCTACTGGGTATTACCAACATGTACTAATAGCAATTGGGACTCGATGATTGTGTTAACTGCGATGAGGGAGACCCGAGGTGTTGAGCTCTGTGCAGAGATTGTAGCTCTAGCCCACCCAGATTGTAGTTCTGCGGGTTCTACCGCAAATAGACACTGTTTGGTGTCTTGTTTGGACGGGGTTTGTTCTTATGCCTGTCCTGGGGAGTGGGAGATGACATTTTCGTTGCTTGTAGGGGTTTACAAAGAGACTGGGGCGTGCCTGGCGGGACATACAAATGGCATGGAAGGAGGGCGAAGATGGAATAACAACAAACCCTAAGGCGAAGGGGAGACACCCACGAAACAACATATGGCACCCACCATAGCATATAAAGTCCTCACCTGGAATGTCAGAGGGATGAATGCTATGTCCAAACGACACAAGGTATACGCCTATTTAGCTCGTAAGGGAGTAGATTGCCCTGTTACAGGAGATACACCTTAAGGCTAAAGAGGGAGTCGCACTCCAGCATAGATGGCGGGGGCAAGCATATTACACAGACTACTCAGCGTGTGCTAGAGGGGTGTTAGTGTGGATCAAACCAGGAGTACCATTTCAATACACCGGGCAGCTAGTGGACCCGGAGGGATGTTATATGGTGGTGTACGGCAAGCTAGACGGGCGAGACATCACCATAGGGAGCCTATATGGCCCAAACGTGGACCAGATTTCATTTTTGGCTACCATCTCCAGAGCATTAGCACCATACCTAGTAGGGTCAGTAATCCTGGGAGGTGACTAACTGTGTAGCAGATGTACAACTAGATCAATCTCACCCACCACTGAGGGACGCTCCAATAGTCAGGGCTAAGGCCCTGAAAGAATGGCAATACCAGTGAGGCATAGTTGACTCATGACTCCACCCAGGGGAAAGAGACTATTCGTTTTTCTCTCACTTACCAAGACCTCGCCCATGTATTGCTACGTGGTGGCTGAAAACAGAGTCCCTCGAAGACCCCATTTTCAAGCCAAGATAAAGACTGCCATTGCCCAATATTATGAGGAGAATGAAGGGGTGGGAACGAGCCCACAGAAAATATGGGATGCCTTTCAGGCAGTCATTAGGGGCAGATGTATATCTGAAGCCATGGAGATTAGGGGGACCCTACTACGGGAGACGCTGGCTGCACAACAGCAGCTACGAGAAATAGAGCAGAGCAGACCCGAACACGGGGAGGTACAGGAACAGCTACTTGAATCTAATGAGAGAGTAGCGGAACAGATTGAAAGGTTACGATGCTTTGATTATAGAAACTACATGATCAGAGCGCATGAAGAAAGGGATCCCACCGGGGCACTCCTGGTGTGGCTAGCCAACCCAGCCAAAAGAGGATCCACAATTTTAGAACTTTGAGAGAAACGCACACCGGCTATCTGTAGGCAGCAAGATATAAACCGTACATTCTATGATCGCTATACTGACTTATACCAGAGTAAGATGGCCTGCACAGAAGTAGACACTGATGCATTTTTATGACCAGTAGGACTCCCGACTGTGGTGGCTGAAGAAGCAGATGCACGGAGGGACATTGAGCTTCCAGAGATCAGAGCTGCCATTAAGTCTTTGGCCAGAAACAAAACCCCTGGCACAGATGGCCTGCCGATTGAGTTCTACTCAACCTATATAGAGGAGTTGGGCCCCAAGCTGGTGAGCCTCTACAACGGGGCAGGAGACGTGGGTAGGTTCCCTGCAACTACACAAGAGGCCCTGGCAGTGCCTCCCCTAAAACCTGGCAAATCTCCTGTTGATAAAACAGCCTATAGACCACTGTCAATGCTCAACCTTGACCATAAGGTCGTGAGCAAGATTCTGGCCATGCGACTCCTCCCACACATGAGGACCCTAATACACTGGGATCAGGCGGGATTTACTGCTGGTCGCAATTTGGCCATTAATGTTTGGAGATTACTAAGGGTATTGGAGGTGAACACCTGATGAAAAGGAAGCTGTAATCTTTGCAGTAGATATCGAAAAGGCCTTCGATAGCCTGGAATGGCCCTATCTTTACTGTGTAATGAGGAGATTTGGCCTAGGACAGGGGTTTGTGGCATGGACTAAATTACTCTACACGGGGTCACTGGTTAGGGTGAGGTCCGGAAGAATGATCTCCGACAGCTATCAGTGACCAGGGGCACTAGACAAGGGTGCCCCCCGTCACTACTCCTGTTCGCATTGGCCATAGAGCCCTAGCTTGTCACGCCAGATCTGGGAACCCATACAGAGGCCTGGAGGTATTAGGTGAACACCACCATATAGCACTTTATGCAGACTACCTTTTGCTTTTCCTCCGGAATGTGATGGAGTACCTAGCAGGAGCAACAGAGCTCCTCGTGCATCTTGGGAGGGTCTCAGGCCTCTGGGTCAACTGTAGAAAGTCCTGTCTTTTTTCGACTACTGCAGGTATAGACAGACCGGACATAGCACACGATGTAATATGGGAATCTAGGTGCCTATCATACCTAGGGGTAAGTATCTATCACGACACATCAGATAACCTAGAGGGAAATATTGGAAAGACCATACGTGGGTTGAAGGCAAATATGGAATTCTGGGCCTCCTTGCCCCTATCCATGATGGGCAGGGTAGCCCTTCTGAAAATGGTGGCACTGCCACGATTGTTGTATTTCTTTGTGGACCTTCCGATATGGATTCCGGCGAGCGTCTCTCTAGACCTTCGGTCGTTAATCATAGGATTTATCTGGGGGGTTGGCAGACGTAGGGTAGCACTAGCCATACTGCAGAGACCCATGGCAGAGGGGGGCCTAGCCATCCCAGACTTTGGAAGTTATTACCTGGCAGCCCAGCTTCAATGGCTCACACAATGGGTGGCTGGCCCGGATACAGCAGACAGAACACCTGGGCCTTCATGTACCTGACCTCCATCTGTTGTCCTGAACAGTGTTGCGACTAGCTACTCAAAGAACAGATGTTAGTCCTGAGTTCCAAGTGCTGCATAAGTGCCAGATTTGGAGCTTACAGAAATCGAAAACTAAATGTCCCTATGCCCCGGACATCCCACTAGAATGGCTTATTGAACTCCCGCATGGAGGTGAATGACACGGACTGAGGGAATGGGTGATGGCTGGTGCGAGCACAATAGGGGACCTATACGAGGACGGATCACTATAGCCCTTTGAAAACTTCAGAGAGAGATATGAGATACCGAGGGGACATTTCCTTTTACATAGAGAGCTCAGAGCGGCGATTCAGAAAGAGTGGAATGCAGGGCTGATGGAACCTCCGCTATCAGACGGATGCCAATACATTGTGTTATCCTCTGGAACATTCAAAGCAGTTACTTGCTTATAGCGTTGACTCCAAGGTGAAGTGATGGCCCCACTCGATAACCTGTGGACGCGCTGGGAAGATGATCTGGGGACCCCCATAGAAGGGAAGGTGTGGGAAGGATTACTGAGCCGTATTCCTAAGGTATCTAGGAATGCGCGATTCAAACTGATTGACTTTTACATGCTCCATAGAGCATTCCTCACTCTGGAACGGATAAACCAATAATTTGCGACAACAGAAGCTAAATGCCCTCGTTGTGCAGAAACAGGTGAAGAGTTCCTTCATATGTTTTTTGGAGTTGTTTTGGAGTTGTCCGGACCTGGGTGATTTTTGGAAAATGGTCACAGATACTTTGTCCGAGGTGCTAGACAGGGAGGTTAACTGCTCACCAAAACACGGTCTCCTCCACTAGTTCCCACATACTCCCAAGACTAAAGTTACTAGTGGTTTTTAAGCCCTGGCACTTCTACTGGCCAAGAGAGATAGCTCGAAACTGGAAAATGCAAAGGGGACCTAGTGTTGAAAGCTGGAAAAGGGAGGTCCTACGTTGGTCGGACTATGAGAGAGCGATTAGACTCAAACACCAGGCGGGGTCAGGGTTCACTAGAGGCGGCCAGGGCGTGGGGAACACTGGTGGAAGAATTAAAACACGTGAACTGCCCCCCAACTGATGAGCCCGGGGGAACTCCATGATTATGTAGATACCACCTTGGGATGAATTATTACGTTGAGAAGAAACAGCTCTCCCTCATAACTGAGTGCACGACAGATATTGAAACTTGGGCGATGAGCAAATAGGGTGAACCCATTGTCGCCCTCTGAATTGTATGGTGGGGGGAAAGCTGGATTACTGCCTTCTAATTGGTAGCAGTCCCAGCCATGGCACGCCCGGGGGAGGGGAGGGAGGTAAGGGGGGGGGGGGATGTTGGGGAACATTGTAGGTGGAGCGGCAACTGAAGACTGAGGGCCATAGATACACATGATGATGCTTTGTTGGTCATAATAATGTTATCACATCGGCTGTTTCCTATTACCTCTAGGAGGGGCCTAGAGCCCGGAGTCCTCAGTAATAGAAGGTCATTGGTTAGGTTAGAGATCTCCGAACTGTTGACATCGAGAGTATATTTGTTTTCATTGGTACCAGCCACCCGACTGTATGTAACAAAAACAATAAAAACTTTGTTTAACACCTTCGATGCTTGGGACGGCCCCCGGCCGTCCGATGACACAGTGGGCGTGTGCGGAGGACGGCCGGGGGCCGTCCTAAACACGCCCACTCAATAAATCACCCGGACCGCGGCCTAATTCGCGCCGCGGTCAACTGGTTAAAAAATAAAAATAACTACAACTGCTGAATTTTTCTGGTTTTGTACGAGTATAATGTCAGCCTAACCATAATGTCCCTGTAACCTTTGGTTTTTTCAGTGAATGTCTAAGGTTTTTTTTAAATTCTATTTCCTAACTTTAACGTCCCTGTAACCTTTGTTTTTTTTCAGTGAATTTCTAAGGTATTTTAAATGCTAATTGTTAACCATAATGTTCCTGAATCCTTTGGTTTCTTCAATTACTAAGGTTTTTTAAATTATTTTTCTTAATTGTAATGTCCATTTTTTTGTAAGTGAACCTGTAAGATTTTTGTACTTTCTTTCTATATTTGGATATTGTCTATTATATTTATATAATACACCACTGATTTTTTGATTTCATATGTCTATCAGAAAATACATTAATAACAGGTTTTATTTTTAACAATTTTGTAAGTCGGCACAACATTCTTGCATTACAGTGGAGATTCTGTCATCAGTAAATGTATTTCACCTACTGAAAAATACACTTAAAGAAATTTTTTAAATAAAGTTTAATTCTAAGGGGTCGATTATGATGCCGGGTCGAAAAGCATTCCGGCTGAATCGGTCTTAGAATGAAGACCGGAACAAATTCATATCTTTCCGCAACCTAGAACCCATCAACTCCAAGTTTAATGAAGATTTGATTAGTTGGATTTTCTTCCTTATTTTTGTCCCCAATTTGCGTGGTCCTTTGATTTGCCATCCTTGGAAATTGTATATATATGTACATATTAATATATATTATGTATCACAATTTTTATTATTTTGTTAATAGGAGATGTGGTTGTCACACAATTTCACTATTTTACTCAAGGACACTGGGTGGTATTATTCACACCTTGCTTAGCGTCTATGACATCATGTAGAATGTGGCTGTACTATCGGTGGCTATTTAGTGATTAACATTTCTTGATTTGTAAATATAGTTATCGGCGCACTGACATTGTGTATAGAGCTGTAAATATTTGATTATTAGATCTTTTATCTAAGACAAAGTCTCCACTTGGAGTTGATGGGTTCTAGGTTGCGGAAAGATATGAATTTGTTCCGCTTCATTTTGTAACACATTAACATCGTTGCTCTTGTTTATCATGTTTCCGTGGCAAGGGATAATTAGAGTGAATGCTATGCGCCGTTTCACTGGCAATGAAAAGTCATTTTGTATCTGTTACTTATGTTGTTTATCTCACTAATTTAGATGCCACTGTGAATGCATAATATCGCATTTATTTAAAATGTTATTTATGATCTGCTACATTTTTAAGTTATTACCGCCATGAAGTATTTTCTTTCTTTCTATTATGACGCATGCTGATATATGGAGCAATACCTCCGATGCCCTTTGAACTTGACAAAGGCCGTTTCGGCTGAAACGCGTTGTTCGGTTTGTTTTTTTCACTCGGAATAAAACAACTGGTGCTAATCTGGTGTGCCGCCTTTCCTTCCTTGGTTTGGATCTTTCTACATGTTTGGGGGCGCTGTCAACCCCGGCAGGCACCGACACTTTATGGGCAGGCTATCGGCATTTGTGGCAGCTATTGGAAATTCGTCTTGATTATATATGCCGTTCCAGCCGCTCCAGTAAGAATCTCTCCAGACGTTATTTGAAGTGCGGAGTTCACAGCGGAAACGGTGAGTGAGTTCTGTGGGTTAATTTCGGGTTGGTTATCGTAGCGCATGGGTCGGAGGGCATCGTGGGCTGGGATAGCTTCTCGATTTTTTTCTCGCAGTTACACTCCTCACCTCAACGAATCACAAACAGATTGATTATTTCTACTGGAGCAGTGCCACTCAGCGATTCTATAAAAAATCTGTTGGGTCTATTTAGCGCCAGAATATTCCGAGTTTAGGAATGAACGAATGGGAGACCGAGAGACAGGCAGTCGCGCTCTCTCGGTTTAATGAAGATGCAGATATAAGCCAAACATTGACAGTTATTGGACCTGCAATCGGCGTTGGCAATTTAAATTTAAAACAGAACCTCAATCTTCTTGAGAAGTTGGCAAAGAGAGAACTCAACAAATGGTGGGAAGTCTCTTCCCTTACTAACTACGTGGAAGTAGGACGTGTTCCCAGGGGTTTGCGAATTACAATCATTCCAACCTACGAGAATCCCAATTTAGAACTTCTTACGGAATGGGCACTCTTCATGGCCAAGACATGTAAGGGAATGCTTGAAATGCTCATCAAGTATGCAAAGATTGATTTGAATAAAACCAGGGATGAATTAGCAAAATGTTCGATTGCAGCTGGAACCCCATAAAGAAGATAAAGTAGTGGTTGAATTCTTGAAAGCATTGGAAGGTCGTTTAAAATCATATGAGGACACAATCAAGATCAAGAAACAACGCAAATTTTTGCGAGATAAACGTGATTATGCCGAGGGAAGAATTCTGACATATGCAAAACGATTTGACTGGATGCAGAAAGATCGGCAATTCATGCAACAGCAGACTTCACGTGACGTAGTATCCACTGATTCAAGTTCTGATGTAAGTTCCGACTCAGAAGCAAGAGTATCTGCCGCCCCTTTAGGTACGCGACCCTTGACATTCTTGCACGAATTCCAGATATTAAAACAACAAAAGGAACAAAATCAACACGTTCAGCAAAAAGAAGAATCAGCAGGAAGAGGGCGGGGAAGACCAAGGGGAAAAACCGCCAACAAAAAGAAAAACAACGTTTAACCAGGAGGGGCGGACGCAACAAATTCTGGCACAGGAACTTTCCATCAATAGAAACGCCGGATCAATCTATAGTCAATTTGTCCAAACGTGAATTATCTATGGAAGAAAAGTCACTTTTAAAACTAGGACTATCATTCTGTCCCGTCACAGATTGGAATTATGTGGATACTAGAATTGAATTATTTCTTTATATAAGAAAATTGAAACTTATGAAGTTACATGCTACACGACAACAATTTAGGAATCAGCACCCCGTAGCCATGTCAGATCCAACACCGGACAGAGTGATGGATTTTATGATTGGGGACATTGATGCCATTCTGGAAATTCATGAGCTGGATTGTGACACTAATGAGAACCAATCTGTTGGTGTAGCCGATACCTTGGAGAACATTGGCTTTTCAGTTGATTCCAAGTGTAGTAGCGGTCTCAAATTGAAATCTCGCTTTAACCCAAACACGCTCCATGACAATATTGAAGCTTTTCATTCAGTGATGGTGCAAGAGTTGATTAAAATGAGAAGTGACCAAAAATATTGAATTAAGGACAATTTGACGCACAAACAGCGGACGGCACTACAGGATCTCTTGCAGGATCCGTCACTGATAATAAAGCCCTCTGATAAGGGGGGCAATGTCGTCCTATGGGACATTCAGGACTATAGGTCAGAAGCAATGCGGCAACTGACAGATAGTATCTGCTACGAAACTGTAACATGGCAACAATATGGGGACACCATCAAAAGATATCATGAAATGCTATATAACTGGTGGAATATGAGTCTCATTGATGATGATGAATTCAAATTCTTAAAGAATGATAACCCACGTATTCCATGTTTGTACCTTCTACCCAAGGTCCATAAGCATCAAATGAAACCACCTGGGAGACCGATTGTTTCCTCAAATGGGGGCCTATTAGAAAATACCTCTATTTTTTTGGACTATTTTTTAGGCCCCTATGTCAAAGATCTACGATCTTACTGTCAGGACTGTACAGACTTTTTGAAGAGGATTCATGATGTAAAATGGGAGAAAGACTTCATGCTTATCACTTTGGACGTGTTTTCATTGTACACATGTATTGACCAGGAACAAGGGGTGAATGCATGTTTATATTATTTGCAAAGAAGACCTATTGCATTGTATGAGCATACAGTTATGCTCAAACTCATGATGTCTTATTGTCTTAACGAAAATATTTTTCTGTTTGATAAAGTCCTATATCGTCAGAAGTCTGGGACCGCTATAGGTACCTGCTTCGCCCCCAGCCTAGCGAATTTATTCCTGGGCTGGTGGGAGGAGCAGGTAGTCTGGTCTGATGCCAATGATTTATACACCTGTCATATACCTTTATGGCTGAGATATATAGACGACCTCTTCCTCATCTGGGATGGGGGAGAAGATCTAGCCAGGAGCTTCATCTCTAGCTTATCAATCAATAATCTAAATCTCAAATTTACATTGCATATGAGTCGAACTCAATGTGATTTTTTGGATATACATGTTATGGTTCAGGGGGATAAATTGGTCACAGAGCTTTTCAGAAAAGAGACTGCAGGCAATAGTATTGTACATGCCTGTAGCCATCATTCCACTTCTCTCCTGAATAGCATCCCTTATGGAGAGCTGTTAAGAGCCCGCAGAAATTGTAGCACTGACTCAAGCTTCTCGAAGGAATCACATGGTAAGCAGATTCAGACAGAGAGGTTATTCTGAAAAAGTATTATCTGTGGCTAAGCATAAACTCAACAATGTCAAACAAACTAAGATCCTCTTTAAAGAACGAGATCTGGTGATACAAAATGAAACAACAACTATTCCCAGAATGATTACCACCTTTAATGATAGAGCTGGTAAGCTCAGGTGGATCATGAAAAAACATTGGAGCCTTATTCGGGCTGATCCTGTGATAGGCACAAAAGTTGGTGCATCTCCCACTATAACATTCAAGAGAGCACGTTCTTTGAAGGATAAATTGGTCAGTAGCCATTTTCAAAATGAAAATATTGCGGGGTGGTTACAAAGCAGTAAAGGATTTTACAGATGTCAATCCTGTAAAGCCTGCAGATATAGCGTTAACAGCAAGAGCTATAAGCTATCAAATGGAAAAGAAAAACTTATATCTAAATTCATTACTTGCATATCAGATCATGTAGTGTACAGTCTAGAATGTCCCTGTGGGCTCCGCTATATAGGGAGCACCAAATTGTCCATCAAGAAACGTATTTTGGAACACCAAAGGTCAATAGTAAACCTAGACTTCAGTTACCCCGTGGCACGACATTTCTACCAAAAACAAACAGTGATTATACGTTGTTAAAATATACTGGGATTGATCGTATCCTTAAACATATCAGGGGCGGGGACAGGGATAAACAGTTGAGGATCTTAGAATCAAGATTTATTATTGACCTCAATACCAAAATACCATTTGGCCTGAATGCAGGGGAGGAGCTGGCCACGCACAGAGGGGTATAATTCATCTTACCCTGATACTGAAACTAACTGTTCCTGTCTCTCAGGTTTTCTCCTATGATAAAATGATTATATATTGATTTTTTAATTCGCACTGCATTTATATATCACTTTTTTATGTCACACACGAACCATGGTTGGATCATTAGGGGATTTTCTGGTGCAATAGGGAGTTTTAAGGGAGATACTGTGTAATTTGATATTCGCAGATGATATGATATTGATATCATGAGGGCATTTGTCCCGTTTAAATGAAGATTTGATTAGTTGGATTTTCTTCCTTATTTTTGTCCCCAATTTGCGTGGTCCTTTGATTTGCCATCCTTGGAAATTGTATATATATGTATATATTAATATATATTATGTATCACTATTTTTATTATTTTGTTAATAGGAGATGTGGTTGTCACACAATTTCACTATTTTACTCAAGGACACTGGGTGGTATTATTCACACCTTGCTTAGTGTCTATGACATCATGTAGAATGTGGCTGTACTATCGGTGGCTATTTAGTGATTAACATTTCTTGATTTGTAAATATAGTTATCGGCGCACTGACATTGTGTATAGAGCTGTAAATATTTGATTATTAGATCTTTTATCTAAGACAAAGTCTCCACTTGGAGTTGATGGGTTCTAGGTTGCGGAAAGATATGAATTTGTTCCGCTTCATTTTGTAACACATTAACATCGTTGCTCTTGTTTATCATGTTTCCATGGCAATGGATAATTAGAGTGAATGCTATGCGCCGTTTCACTGGCAATGAAAAGTCATTTAGTATCCGTTACTTATGTTGTTTATCTCACTAATTTAGATGCCACTGTGAATGCATAATATCGCGTTTATTTAAAATGTTATTTATGATCTGCTACATTTTTAAGTTATTACCGCCATGAAGTATTTTCTTTCTTTATTTCTATTATGACGCATGCGGATATATGGTGCAAAACCTCCGATGCCCTTTGAACTTGACAAAGGCCGTTTCGGCTGAAACGCGTTGTTCGGTTTGTTTTTTTCACTCGGAATAAAACAACTGGTGCTAATCTGGTGTGCCGCCTTTCCTTCCTTGATTTGGATCTTTCTACATGTTTGGGGGCGCTGTCAACCCCGGCAGGTACCGACACTTTATGGGCAGGCTATCGGCATTTGTGGCAGCTATTGGAAATTTATATCTATCTATATATATATATACACACACATATATATATATATATATATATATATATATATATATATATATATATATACACACATATACACACACACATTACCTACTGGCGGTCGCCAGTAGGTAGTTATAGTTAGAACCTAGTCTCCATAGGAAAAGCATTTTTTGATTTGCTAATAACTTTGGCGTCGTTTGACGAATCTTCGCAAAATTCTCCCAAAAAATGTTTCATCCAGGTCAGCTCCTATCCTGAAAGTTTGGGGGTGATTTGTCAAGTGGGGGCTGAGAAAAAAGGGGGGTCTCAAAAAGTGTTTTCTCCATGTTAATTTCCATAGGAAACTTTAGCCAAGGTTACAGCCCGAACTGCTGAACGGAATTACACCAAATTTTGCAAAAAGGTAGCGCTTGGTTCAGAAAGCGACCTTTTTAGGTCTCGCCTATGCAGCGCGCATGCGCTGCATAGGTAAAGACCTTTAGCTATCGATTGACTTTTGAGGCCAAAAACGTGCACGCGTTGCATTGCTTTTAATGGCAACGCTTGCACGTTTGGCGATTCCCTTGCGGGGGCGAGCTTTGAAACCATCCGTTTATAATTAACTTTCAAACAGATGGTGCCCCTGGCTCGCTCCCGCAAGGGAAACAATGTGTGTGCTCTCGGCCGCACTTACTGTTAGCAGCGCAGCACTCAGGCTTTAGCTGTAAACATAGCAAGCTAAAGCGCGGGTGCCGCGATTGCTTTAAAAAGTAAAGAAATAGAAAAAAAGATGTTTTTCTATTTCTTTACTTCTCAAGCAATCGCGGCACCCGCGCTTTAGCTTGCGATGTTCACAGCTAAAGCCCAAGTGCTGCAAAGGCTTGTTTTTTCTATTTTTACCACAGTTTGATCTCCAGTGGATGCTGATCCATTGCGACCCCCTGCGGCCCCAGAGAGAGACCTGCGTTGAACTCTCCGCCAGGAGAGCTGTAAGGACACTTTCGTGGAAATTAGTCGGGCGGGGGCATGTGGGAAACGTAGGGCGGGCGTGGCGTATATTATAATCACTTACCGACGTTTAACTCCATCATTGCACGTGTCCCGGAGACGTATCCTGTTACTGTACCTTCTCTGGGGTGTGATGTATTAGTGAGGTGTGAGATGTGGAAATGCTTCTGGTGGTCAGTCCTTGCATGCAGGATCGCAGGTTCAAGCAGAGGTGTCGCATTTCAGCAAAGGAAGGGTTAAAGATGTGCTGGTGCCAGTTAAAGCCGTCCTCCTGGCCTCCCCCTATCCCTCAGTCCTGCCCTGGGCCATTAATAAACATAAGGTCCGCGGGAGGCCGGCAGCAGGGCTTACCTTCCTGCCGCACACAGAAAACTCACTTGTGGGCTTTGGCTGCTGGGCTCAGAAGGGACCAGCTCTGCGTCTTGGTGTGAGCATGGCCGGCTGTGCCAGGGAGAGGGGGCTGCTACTGCTCTGGGTGATTCTGCAAGTCGCCTGTCTCTGCCTGGCACAAGTAAGTCTGACAGCACCTCTCTGCCTCTTCTCTTTTCCAGATCAGCCAGACTGGGGTGGCGGTAAGTTTTAACCCCATACTTGGAGCATCGTTGTCGTGCAGGCAGACCGAGCATTAAGGCCATGGGGGAGAAGAAGAGTGCGTTGGTCTGTAGCGCTGCCCCACTGCCGAATGATGGGACTTAAATTTCAAAGGAAGAGAAAAGGCGCTGTAAACCATGGTTCTGTGCAGTGGCACCAGCAGCAGCCGGTTTGCCCGTGCATGATGTCAGCAATTGCTTTCGATTGGAATTTCGTATTTATTGTGGAGTTATAGAGCACTGTGAATATACTTTCGGTTACTTCAGGGAGCTGGGGACCTCTACAGTAAGACACACAGGCCAAGGGCCCCAGAATGAGGGTTGGCCTAACAGCTAGGGCGTTGGACATTGAAACTGGGGGAACCGGGTTAGAGTCTCGGTATGGACGCTCTACATCCCGAAATCACTTCATCTCGGGCTTATGAAAAGAATGTGTCCTTTGTAACGCAACTGGTGCTCATGTAAAGCGCTTTGATATCTTCGGGTGGAGTTCACACTATATAAAACCCCACCAAAAAGTAGTGATTATGGCTAATGCCTGGACAGTGATGCCGCCGCATTTACCTGCTGAAAGCAGCCTGACTGTCCCTGATTGCACTAGGCCCTCACCCTGTCCACTCTCTGTCCTGTCACAGCAATATAGGCCTCTAATGCTGGTTGGGGCTCAGCTAGTGCTACAAAAAGCATAAACAAAACAGTAGTCTTACTAAAGGTGGTTTTCTGTGTCAGTACCTTAAGGAATCTCCTAGTTACCTTTAAACTTGTGTTTTGGCTGCAGAGTACTGCCCGTCCGCCCTCGGCCACACTGCAAGGAGCCGGTAAGCTTTATCCTTTTAATCACTGGAGGGAAGCAGAACAGCGACAAACACAACATGGCACTATTTTAAGTTCGTCTCATGTTTTTTATCCTGCAGGTGACTCAAAGTGAATCGTCAGACCCAGGTAGGACCAAGCAACAGGTTTAAATTGTTTGCAAACCTTGAAGCCGCGCATTAAGCATTATTGCCGTGCTCACTCACAGTATGAACAACAGTTAATGCCTGCTGTTAAGGGCCTTAACCCAAGGCGAAGGCGCATAGTGAGGTAAAAGCGAAACTAACAACTGTTAAGGCCTGACTGCCCTTGGGCAATAAGTGTACAAGCGCCCACCTGACTAAGCATAATGGGTCAAAGGGCAATTAACAGCTTTTCAGCAAGTAGGCAATTAGCCAATTAGCACACGTCCTCTATTGCCACCCACCACAGACAGACAGACAGACTTGCCCCCTTTCTCTGACTGCTGCATGTCCATGCCTCACCCTGACCTTAAAATGCAGATAAACAACAGGGGTGTATGCCAGCCTAAGTATGTGTGTGTCTTAGTCAGTTTCACCCTTACGTGCCAAGGTGGCATTCAGAACAGGTGTCAATAACAGCAAGTAAGCATAGCACAAGCTTCACAGTGACTTACACATTAGCAGTGGGATTGGTTACATCACAGTCCTTCCAAAGCATCGATAGTGTTTGCTCCTAACAGCTCTCCCTAATTTGCTGGACAGCTGCAATATTTATGATGAAATATGAATTTTAGGAGGCTGGGACTAGTAAACGTGTTTGCACGCTTTACTAATTTTAAATCCTTGCAGAAACTCCACAAGTAATGCCTGGATTATTTACCAGTAGTGTTCATTGCACCGCGCCCTACTCATTCCCCATCTAAACCCTTAGAAATGAGAATTGGACCCTACAAGGGACAGAAGACTAACAGGCAAAACTTAAAAATAAACAATAAGACCAGACCCAAGGCCCACCCCCTAAGCGATCCATAAAACCCCTTGGGGCAGTCGTAGCTGGCAGCACTAGATAGTGGTGGGGCAGGCAAACGGGTGGTGGGTGACTGTACACATTTAAGAAATAAATAGGCACTTACCTGACAAACGTTCTCCTCGCTCTAGTCCAGTTTCTTCTTCTCGCTCTGCCTCCAGCACGAGATCCTCAGCAACTCCCCTAACCAATCCTGGTGTTGCTCTCAAGGTATTAACCAGCATGAGAGCAGCACCAGGATTGGAGGGAGAAGCCTTTCTCGGTGCTCCCAAGGGCGCTGGAGGCCTGGGCTAAGACAGTTGGGTTAGAGGTGTCAAAGTGCGCATGTCTGGCTGGCCATCGCAAGACGGCTGCCCAATGGAACAAGCGCACTTTGAACTGCCCAGGCAGCCCACACTCCTCCCTGTTATTGTGACCCAGCAGGCCCGCCCCGTCCTGACTCTCGGTTCGGGACGGGTGGATGGAAAATAAAATGGTAATAAATTAACTTTATTACCGTTTTATTTTTCATCTGTGGGACTTTTTGTGGGCATTTTGGTTAGGGGGGCGACACTCCTCTGATCAAACAGAGGATCCGCCACTGCCTTGGAGGTCTACCTCACTTCCTGAAAAAGCCCCAGAGGTACTACACTTAGGGCACTGTGATATTCAATAACAAGCATTGGCATAGCCAATAGGTCTCGCCTTTGGGACCTTATAAGTGTTTAGCCATGCAACAGTTGATGTTGTTGCACCAAGGATATTGTGCTGGATAACTAAACACTTATAAGGTCCCAAAGGCGAGGCCTATTGGCTATGCCAATGCTTGTTTTTAAAATGGTGTAAATCCGTTCAGTAGTTGCTGAGAAATTCAAAAAATAAGAGTCAAAAAATCAATTTCCCATAGGAAACTTTAGCCAAGGCTACAGCCCGAACTGCTGAACGGAATTACACCAAATTTGGCAAAAAGGTACTGCTTGGCTCAGAAAGCAACCTTTTTAAAAATGGTGTAAATCCGTTCAGTAGTTGCTGAGAAATTCAAAAAATAAAAATATCGATATCTAGAGGCATGGCGGATCCGCGGACCCTCACGACCACGAGCTTTATTCTAATTGGCTGTCAACACTCCAAACCAGGAAGTGTTGGCAGCCATCTTGTGACTCGGTAGAACCGAGTCACAAGAAAACAGTGAAACAAACGTGAAAAACAAGAAAAGGGGGCAGGGTAGAAACACCCTGACCCCCCTAGGCCTGCTCAGGGGGTCCCACAAGGACCCCCAGGGCCAAAAAAAAGCTGGGGTCGCGAATCCGGCCGAGAAAATAAGTGGTGCAGGGAGGGGGCGTGGCCTGATGTGACAAGTGTGCAAAAGCGCCCTGTGGCGCGTTTTAAGTTGGGGAATTAAGTCCCCTAGAATCCTGAGGTTGCCCTGGGGGCCAACTAGCCCAACAGGTACGTCCAGTAAGCGCCACAGAGTTGCGTTGCAGAGAGGTGTAAAAAGGGGCGTGACCTCGGACCACCTCTCTGCAACGCAGCTCTGTGGCGCTTACTGGAGGTACATGGTGGGCTAGTTGGCCCCCAGGGACCCTCAGGATTCAAGGGGGCGCGTTTGCACAGTGGTGAAGGTAGGGGGCAGGGCCGGGATCTGATGTGACATGTGTGTACTTATGCAATCACTCCACCAACACCCAAGCACTTATAAATTCACCATGCACTCTCCTTGCAGCACTCTAATCATCCAGTCACTACCCATGCACTCATGCAATGACCCATGCACTAACTCATGCACTCCTACAATACCCTGAGCAGTACCCATGCAGTCCAGCCATTGCCCTGTCACTACCCATGCACTCCTCCAATCACCCAGCGAGCACCATGTACTTATCCAATCACTCCGCCAAAACCCAGGCATTCTCCTTGCAGTACTCTAATCTTCCAGTCAGTACCCATGTACTCATGGAGTGACCCAGGCACTAACACATGCACTGCTACAATCCCCTGGCCAGGCAAGCCGAGTGTTAGCTGCTCTTTAGCGATTTTAGACGTGATTTACTGGGTTTTAAACAAAACGTTTTATTCTTTTAAAACTTGCTGCTATTACCTGCTACTTGCACTTTCCTCTTGAACCGCACTGCTCCCCGGTCCAACATGGGTTATCCCGATTGTTGTGGAGGGAGTACCGGCAACCTTCGTTTCCCTCTTCCGGGCTGGAGCCTGGAGGGGGAGGAGTCCTTAGACACTATTTAAACTAATGCCCATTCTCCCGCGCAGCGGGCGCGCCGGTGGCGCGCCAAAGGCAAGCCCGTCTGCGCCCGTCCGCGCCTGGCCGGGACCAGGGGCCACAACCCCTGCCCATTTTCAGGAAAAGGTTATTTATAGCTCCCATCAGCTTCATACACTCAGAGGTGAACCTATTAATACCTGCCGGCACTCTCTAAATGTCATCAATGGAGATTCCTACTGTCACTACTGTGGCTATTCTCTTCAGCCTTCCATTAAAATGCCAAACTTTCTAGGCAACCCCCATTACTAAGGATGTTTCTTTTAAACTGCAGATCGTTTCCAAAACATTCCATAGAACTTGCAATCTTACTGCAAGATTTAAAACCCGATGTTCTTTTTCTGACAGAAACGTGGCTCCAAAATGAATCTGACCCAATCCTTGTCCAATCCCTCCCCCTTGGCTACCTAATATACAGGGTGGACCGTAAGAGGGGCAGAGGTGGAGGAATAGCCATTATTGTGAAGAATAAATTCACCTGTCGTATTACAGCAGACCCTCTGTCGGACTGCGAAAGTCTTAGCTTCTCGATAGTTGTCTCCTCGACCAGCACCCTCTCGGGCCTCCTAATTTACCGCCCCCAGGAGCCCCCAGACAATTCCTCAATGATTTCCCCACCACTGTCGCTACTTTAGCTTTCGCCCCATCCAACTTCACTGTGCTTGGTGACCTCAATCTTCATCTTGACGATCCATCTGACAAGATGGCCAACAAGCTGATTGAGAATCTCCAGGCACTTCAGCTTAGTGAGAAAGTATCTAAGCCCACCCACTCCAAAGGTCATCTATTGGACCCTGTTTTTAGCAATTGTGACGAACTTAGCGTAGGAACTCCTGTCCCCCTCCCTTGGTCCGATCACTTTCTAATCCCCTTAACCTGGGAAATACCCGGACCGCCCCCTCTCCCTAATATAATCCCCGTGCAGGAACGGAACTGGTCTAGTCTTCCCACTGATCAGTGGAGACACGTCTTGGAAGCTAGCAGACCAGCCAGCGATCCTAATCTCAACCTGGCTATTGAGAATTTTAATCTTTGGATTGAAGTTTCACTGGATGCAGTACTTCCTAAAAAATCTTAAATTTAAAATCAACAGGCAGAATATCGCCCCGTAGTTCTCCCCCAAATTGAGAGAGCTAAAACAAGCCTGCAGAAGGATTGAAAGGAAGTGGAGAAAGGACTACTCAGACCTTTCTAAATCAGAATACAGGGAGACAATCAGATCCTATAAACGTGAAATCCAAGCTGCTCAAGCGGTTTTCTATGAAAATAAGATCAATTTATCAGCAAACTCCCCCACGGAAATTTGTCGTATCGCCAAAACCCTTACCAAACTGCCCGTGAAACCACCTTCGCCGGATGGTGCTCTTACACGTTGCAATAGCCTGGCAGATTTCTTTTCACAGAAAATTCAAAATATCTATTTGTCCTTCCCATCCTCACAGAACCCTCAAAGTATGTCACCCATGCCAGAATCACAACATGGAATCCAACCCTCACTGAATCAATTTCCCCCTGATCCGGCTCTGTTGAGCCCAATTTTGACAAAATTGAAATCTGGTTCTCCTACAGACCCTGCCCCCCCTCAGATTCTCACATCAGCCACCGAGATCATTTGTCCTGCTATTTTCAAACTCGTTAATTCCTCCATTTCATCTGGCATAGTCCCCCCGGCCTGGAAGTGTGCCATGGTCAAAGCCCTCCTAAAGAAACCCAATCTCAATCAGGATGACTTTTCTAACTACCGCCCCATCTCTCTCCTCCCCTGGGTGAGTAAGATTCTGGAGAAACACATAAATACTATCATGGTGGATTTTCTGGAATATAACGATTTACTCCATCCCTCCCAGATTGGCTTTCGACCCCAATTTGGGACGGAAACCGCCCTCCTCGCAGCAACTGAGGAGGCTAGAAGGATCCTGGATCAAGGGGGTAATGCAGCGATTATCCTCCTTGACCTCAGTGCCGCGTTCGACACTGTTAATCATAACACTCTGATCCTCAGACTTAGAAACCTAGGAGTATCCGGTATCGCACTAACCTGGTTACAATCCTTTCTGAGTGAGCGATCCTTTAAAGTCTTCGAAGGAGAAGTGGTCTCCAAGCAGCTGCCTCTCAGTTGTGGGGTCCCTCAGGGCTCCTCCCTGAGCCCCACACTATTTAATATCTACATGAGACCCCTGGCAGAGATTGTCCATCTATTTGGCATCAAAATCATCACCTACGCAGATGACATGCAGCTTGTGGTGGCACTAAACCACCCCAAGAGGTCATCTTGCACCCTAGGCTACTGCCTAGAGGAGGTTGCCAGATGGATGGAACTCTCATGCCTTAAACTTAATGGGGACAAGACGGAGCTTATGCTCATGGGCAACACCCCCTCATTCAACTCTTCCACCCCGAGAGGTCATCTTGCACCCTAGGCTACTGCCTAGAGGAGGTTGCCAGATGGATGGAACCCTCATGCCTTAAACTTAATGGGGACAAGACGGAGCTTATGCTCCTGGGCAACTCCCCCTCATTCAACTCTTCCTTGCTTTGGCCCAACTGCCTTGGACCTGCCCCAGCCCCGAAAGATCAGATTAAGAGTCTGGGCATCTGGCTGGACCGCTCCCTTACCTTTAATCACCAAGCAGCTAAACTCTCGGCCATCTGCTTTGGATTACTCAGGTTGCTACGTAAGATCCTTCCCCTCCTCCCTTTCCAAGCTAGAAGGATCATGGTCCAGGCCCTTATCCTCTCCCGCCTAGACTACGGAAATTCCTCTATCTGGGAGCCCCTCAATATACTACCAATAAGCTCCAGATTATTCAAAACTGCGCGGCCCGCCTGCTTCTTCAGATTCCCCGCCGACAGCCCGCCAAACCAGCCTTGGTGTCCCTGCATTGGCTGCCGATAAGAGAAAGGATTTAGTTTAAAGCCTTGTGTTTGGCCCACAAGGCTTTCTGGAAGACTGGTCCAGCTGTTATCCAATCCCTGATTACCCCATACCAACCCAGGAGAAATCTCCGTTCATCGGCCGCCTTTCTTTCCTTACCTCCCAAAATAACAAGAGTCAGATGTGGCGGACGGTCTTTTGCCCACAACGCGGCTATTCTCTGGAATACCCTCCCACTTCATATTCGAAGTGAGTCCAATCTGCCGGCTTTCCGAAAGCTTCTAAAAACATGCCTCTTCAGGAATGGTGTCTAATACTCATTCCTGCTCGGCCATTGGTTGCTCCGTCCGTAGCGCTGGGAGGCCTCAGGGTAGCCATCGCGCTTTACAAATTTCATTTCATTCATTCATTCATTACCCATGCAGACCTCTAACCACCTACACAGTACTGATTCACTTCTCCAATTACCCAGGTTGTACCCATGCACTCCAGAAATCCCTCGGTCACTACTCATGCACTCCTCCAATCACCCATCCAGCATCATGTACTTATCCAATCACTCCGCCAAAACCCAAGCAGTTATAAAATCACCATGCACTGTCCTTGCAGCACTCTAATCCTCCAGTCACTACCCATGTACTCATGCAATGACCCAGGCACTAACTCATGGCAAATACAGAGGAGGTCATGCTCATTACAGGGGTACCCCAACACATAGTGTTCCCTAGTGTATGTAGGTGTTTTCACTGTATTCCAAGTGTCTTTTAGCATAGCACTGGCTCCGGTCCTGGTTAGTCAGAGTCAGTTACCACCAGTACCAGTCACTAAAAAGTTGGGGGCACAGGAGGACTTTCTGCTCCTCTGTTGGTTCTTTCTGCATATCTCTTGCTTCTTGCTGCGCTTTTCTTCCTCTTTCTTCACATGTCCTAACTTTGTAGGCATAGTTAGAAATTAGCATTTAAAAAACCATTGAAATTCACTGAAAAAACCATAGGTTTCAGGCACGTAATAGTTAGAAATTAGCATTTAAAAAACCTTAGAAATTCACTGAAAAAATCATAGGTTTCAGGGACGTTATAGTTAGTTGGACATTTCACTCTTACAAAACCATAGAAATTCCCCCGTTATAGTTAGTTCAGCTAAGTATAAACCTCGCTGCAGCTCGCTCGTCAACCGCCTCAACTTTCATCATGTCGCCGATACGTTTCGAGGCTAGAACGCCTCTTCTTCATGGGCTCTGAAAGGAAACCGGCATTGAGTGGAGAGGTGTGGTGCAGCGGCCAGGGCAGCTGACTTCGAAGCACAGGGTTCACGGTTCGATCCCCGGCTATTCCACCAAATATTTGAAGGGAGTTATTTGTCTTTTCTCCATATGTACTAAGTACACAAAAATTTAATGAAGATAATTTGTGTGAATATTCTTTGGAGTTCTTTTGGGGTTAGACTTTTTCTTTTTATCTATGACGAGAAATTCTTGTGGTTGTGCAGGTTCTAATTGCTGGTGTGAACATGACCACAACAACATTAATGCCCATTGCCACATTAAAGTGCTATTGTAAATAAGTTTTTGTTTATGTTAATATTTTTATCAATATGAACATTTCATTGTAAATGCAATTTACTATTGTGTTATCATATTGATAAAGTGCAAAATAGCTTTCTAATATAAAGTGCAAATGCATTACAGTACTTATTTATTTAAAAACACTTACTTATTTTTGGCTAATACGTGAAATAAACACAACACTCATCCAAACTAATCTAACTAATTTACCCAAAATCTGATCCAAAAGAATAATAAATCCAACTATACCACATCAGTTAATAATGTACATTCAATCAGTTTCTTATGTCATTGAATTTCTCAGGACATCAATGTCCATAATGCATTGCACTGTCCTGAGAAATTCAGAACTGTGGACATTGACTTTTCCGACTCGAGTAAAAAATAAATGAAACAGTGCGATAGCAGGACATTATTGAGAGTATGGATTGTTGAAATTGGCAAGTCATGTCCGATCTAAGATTAACTGTGGACTGCACATATTGAATACCAGTGTGTCACAAAATGTCAAAGAAAGCACCCGCACTTTGTCCTTCCTCTCTGTCTGACTTTATGAAGTATTTAAATCCCCCGAGCACCTGCTCCTCGAATTTGCATATGATTAAGGTCCATTGGGACTGAAACGCGTAATGCAGGCTGTGATGCTGCTGGTTTACCTGCTGCAATAAAGACGTTTTGAAACCAATCTCGTGTGGAGGGCTTGACTCTCATGCAGTGAATGTGCATGAGTCTGCGTTGGTATGTTTCAGGCGGTGACGTCGCCATCAAGCCCCGACCCATTGTGCTGGGCGTCTATGTTCGTCAAAAAAAAAAAAAAAAATATATATATATATATATATATATATATATATATACATATACACACATATATATATATATATATACACACACATACACATTTTTTAAAATTTTGTTTATTGCTTTTTGGTGAACATAACACAAATACGATAGTGACATAGTCAAGTTTGCCATGGCAGCCCCTTCTTTTGTATGCAATTTCCTCAATGTCTTTCTTGGTCAGAAACACATGGGTCCTTGTCTACATTCTACTCACAAAGGACATACTCATCCCCTGGGCAACACGCTCTCCACTCACCTGGAATCGAATCTTGATGACATCTAGGGGGCTGATCAAAGCCCGTGTGACAAATCCAGACAGAGAACCAGCAGCAGCCACCTTCACCGCAGAGCGGGCCTGACCTTCTGGCCCTGGGTCATATCCAACCATTGTTGACTTCTAGACTTCACAAGGTCCTCCTAACCAATCAGACTGCCAGGAAGCTGGTGGAGGAAGCAGAAGGGACATGGCTGAAGAGAGCAGTAGAGTATACAGAAAAGTGAGACTCACTGGGCTGCTAGTAGGTCTATTTGCTTCAGGTAGATTTTATTCTCTGCAATAACCACTTTAAAAAAAGAACAGGTACAGGGCTACACCGCCAGTATCGCAATGCATCTCTGCTCTGTGTGTTAGCCCTCCCCTGTGCCATCACTTGCTTCCCAACATACCCAATTCATAGGCTGGCCACCCCAAGAGCCGACCATGCCCTCTTGTGCACCGCATATTCCTTAATACACTGGCAAATACTGTGCTCCTTCCCAACCTTCCAACCCCATTGTCTGCACTTCTATATCTATTCGGGGTATTGTAGCCTGAATTATTTTTTTGGGCTGCTTGGGAGATCAGAAGCTAAACCATGCCTTAATTGTGATGTGTACAATGAGGACGTTCCTAATCATTCAAACTGCACCATTCTAATCTGAGTTTTTGCCGTTTCGGATGCCGCAACCCATTATCCTCCAAAAAAATGTATATTAAGAAGAGTAATCCTGGTGTACCGAGTTTCGTCTCATCAGTCAAGGGTAACATGACAATACACTGCATTGTTAAGACAGCAACTATATCTTTGATCTTATAGCCCATTCCAAGTAGGACCATATCTTCACAATGTTGAGGGCAAAGCACCATCCTCGGGGAGACCAGAACTCTGGGACATGCAAAAAACACAAAGATGTACATTTAAGGCCACCTGACACTCAGGACACTGAGATGTTTATTTCCTTTCCAGTGCTTCCATGAGCAGGTCCAGGCAAACCCTGCACTTGTGCTCTCCGAACTATACTGGACCAATGCCATCTACATACCTAGGGACTTCTGCCTTCGTTCTATGCAGGCTTGGATCCAGAACATCAATGCCATATTCCTCCTGCACCTGTGTCCACTAGACCACATCAAGCCGACCCTACAAATCCTTCACTGCCTCCTTGTGAACAGATGAATCCCCAAGGTGTACATCTCCTGTACAGACAGCCAACATCTTGAACACTCTCCTAAGCTCACAGATCACCTTAAATACCGAAGAGCAGGAAAGACTTGGCTGTCCTCATCACTGATGCAACCTTAGTGCACTTGATCAATCAAATAGCCACAATCCTTTCCAACAAACACTGCTAATAATACCTGTTCTTCTCCCCAACCAACACCTTCCTTAAATAAATTTTAAAAAAAGACAACTGCGCTTTACATGATACATAAGCACTGTAAGTATGAACAATATGTATGAGAGTTCTAGCATTCCCTCAGATGAAATGAAGGAATTTTCCAACACCAGTCAAACCAGGTGTGTGAAACTCCTATCGCCTGATACCTAGAACATATTGTTTGGTGTCAAGGATAGCAAGTTTTTATATTTATTTGTCCGTCCACTGGACAAGTAGGCCCAACCCAGCAAGTTTACAGTACCAAAATACGGATCTGTGAAAGAGGACGGTCTGTCACTAAGCCAAGATATGTAACCTTAGGGAAGTAATAAGTACCCGTAAACCCTGAATACTGCTCATTTTTAATCAATACAGAGAGCCTAAGAACAAAATAACAACAAGCATTGGCATAGCCAATAGGTCTCGCCTTTGGGGCCTTATAAGTGTTTAGCCAGAGCTATTGACTTTGCCAATGTCTTCAAGCTGTGCTGTAGAGAAGTGTGGCTGCTGTGCGGCATGCTGAAAAGTTATAATAAAAAAGTGTCAGAAGCATTTTTGTTACTTTATATATGACCAAGAAGGCATTATGTAAAACTGAACGACCATATTAAAAAAGTATTTACAATAAAAAATGTCCTCAGTTTTCTTTTGTTCTTGCAATGCTGGCAATGGTTGTTTGTTAAAGCTTTTTTTTTGAGGGGGCATAAACAATCGGAGGGTGAAGGTTGGGAACTAGTACCTGTATTATAACACTAGCAGCGGCCAGACGCTAGGGGAGAATCAACAGATGCCAGATTCCGAGAGCAGGCTGAGGTGGTGCTGAGTGATGCTGAGGTGGTAGTGGTGGTGGTGGTGACTGTTGCGGAGACGATGCTGAGGTGATGCTGAATGATACTCAGGTGTTGCTGAGTGATACTGCTGTGGTGCTGAGTGATGCTGTGGTGGTGCTGAGTGATATTGTCTTGGCGCTGAGTGATATTGTCTTGGCGCTGAGTGATGCTGTGGTGGTGCTGAGTGATATTGTCTTGGCGCTGAGTGATGCTGTGGCGGCGCTGAGTGATATTGTCTTGGCGCTGAGTGATGCTGTTGCGGCGCTGAGTGATGCTGTGGTGGCGCTGAGCGATGCAGTGGCGGTGCTGAGCGATGCAGTGGCGGTGCTGAGCGATGCAGTGGCGGTGCTGAGCGATGCAGTGGGGGCGCTGAGCGATGCTGTGGGGGCGCTGAGCGATGCTGTGGTGGCGCTGAGCGATGCTGTGGTAGCGCTGAGCGATGCTGTGGTGGTGCTGAGCGATGCTGTGTTGGTGCTGAGTGATGCAGTGTTGGCCCTGAGTGATGATGTGGTGTCGCTGAGTAAAGCTATGGTGGTGCGGAGTGATGCTGTGGTGGCGCGGAGTGATGTTGTGGTGGCGCTGAGTGATGCTGTTGTGGCGCTAAGTGATGCTGTGGTTGTGCTGAGTAATGCTGTGGTTGTGCTGAGTGATGCTGTGGTTGTGCTGAGTGATGCTGTGGTTGTGCTGAGTGATGCTGTGGTTGTGCTGAGTGATGCTGTGGTTGCACTGAGTGATGCTGTGATGGCGTTGAGAGATGTTGTGTTGGTGCTGAGTGATGCTGTGCTGGCTCTGATTGATGCTGTGGTTGCGCTGAGTGATGCTGTGGTGTTGCCGAGTGAGAGATAGAGTGAAGATATAATGCCCAATTAGAGAGGGTGGTGAGAGAGAAAGAGAGAGAAAGGGTGTACATAGAATAAAGAGTGGAGCGGGATAGAGAGAGAGAAAGAAGGGGAGAGAGAGTGAATGAAGGAGTTTGAAAGAGAAACAGATAAAGGGGTGAGAGAGAATGAAAGGCTAAAAAAGATAGAGAGGGGAGAGTTAATTAAGTAGAGAGAGAATTAGAGAGGGAGAGAGAGAGAAGGAGAGAGACAATAAGAGTGGGGGGTGGAGTTTAAATAGAGTGAAGAAGTGACGCGGAAAAAGTAACCTTAAATATAGCTTTGTGCTTTGCGCGAATAAATATAAAAAAAATAACAGTGAGAGACAAAAATACTGGTAATTAGGCTGTGACTCCCAATATAAAACAAATAGCGATATAAGGTGAAATCAACCCACCGAAGCAATATTTCTAACTAGACAAAAAAAGCTTGCATTTCAATGTTAATCGCTGTTGTTTTTCATGTGACTGTAGTCCAGGGCCCTCAGTTGGTAATGTGAGCTGCTGCTGCGATTGAAACATCAGAGTCCAGAGAGTTAATGAGCCATGACGAGGAAATGAGGAAGAGATAGGAAACCCAGATGCCAGCTGCGCGTGCACGCCATCGTGAACTCAAGCTGGTCGCCAGCCGAAAGCCAGTGTTTGCACTTCCAAAACCCGCTTACTAAAACTCTTGCGCTGGTGCAGGCCGAGACCTAAAAACTGTTATTTGAATTTCTGATATCCGATTCTGCAGCAGCCCACTTGCAGGTTCCATGCATGCCAATAGACACGATGCAGGCCGTAAAAGAAGTTAATAGGAGAAATAGATTCTCCCGATTATTTTTTTAGATCTCCCACTTTCGTTTACCAAAATGTTGGCATGTATGTTCCCCTCCGCTGCATGACAAGGAGAACCTAACTCAAAGGCAGTGAGACAGGACGCATGCGGACCCAGCTGCGCTGATCTTGACTTTCTTTAGGATGCAAAAAAGCGAGTCTCCCTGTCGCGTGCTAGAGGTTGCGTCTCCAGGGTCATTTGCCCTGCGTGTATGCTAGGCATTAGGCAACAACGACTCGTGGAGAGAATCAACCAGCCAGCAGCGCCAGCCGGCTCACTTGCGGCTGTACCACGCGTTCCGGAGTAGCGGGACTATCTCTTCCGGTTTACTATCAAGGGGCTTCTTCCGGGCATGCAAGGTTTGTTTGGGGATGCGTGGGCTTTCTTATTCTGGAGCTGCTCGTTTTATGTTAACGTTGATTCGAAATCAAATTAGAGCATTAATATGTGGGATGTCTGTCGCCGGAAGGTGCGAGGTAAAGTTCACATTTGAGACAATGAACAGGGAGGTTTGTCATCAATGGTGTTGGAGGGCTCGGTTTATTGCCTAAGTGTGCAGAGGGGCTGAAAATAAAAGAAAGTAGGATGGCCTTGTGTCCTTTGCGCTGCAGGGTTGATGGTTGACAATGGTGCCTTTGCGTGCTTTGTGGGGATAAGGGCTGAGCAGGCTGGGGTGTCATCATGTACCATGTAGTTTATGAACCTATTATAGACGAAGTACCGCTATGTTCTATTTACATCGAATTGGTGGCTATCTATGTAGAGTCATATTGTCGGTTGACGCCGCGAGGGTTCCTTGCAACCTGGTGTGATTTTTTTCAGCATTTATCAGCAATGCTGGGAATTGTAGCCGCAATTGGTTTAGTGTCGTCAGCTGGAAAAAACTAGGGTACTGTCTCCGATTTTTATTTAGGAGATGAGGCTGTTCCGCCTTTAGTATAGCTGATTGATCTGCCCCGGATTTAAGTAAACAAGTGAGGTGTTCTTTGTTTCTGTAGAAGGGGAGCGAAGCCGGAAACTACGGGGCGCATGGGGGACAGGGAGCGGGGGCGAGCGAGCGCGGCAGCCTGCAAAGCAGTCCCAAAAACGCTTGTGCGTCGTGGCTGGCCTTTGGATGAGTACGCGCGGCAGACATGTGTTTACACATATCGCGCCCGCGTCTGGGCACGATAATTGGAAACACATGTTTGCCGCGCGTACCCATCCCAAAAAGGCCAGCCACGACGCACGAGCGTTTCTTGGACTGCTTTTCAAACTCGCTTACAATAAGTCTTCGCCTCTAAGCAGCGCTTGCGCGCTACTCGAGGCTCGACCTAAAAAGGAACATGGGATGCAATAAGCAATATAGGCCTAAGGATTTACAACGGCTTTAGAGAAATGAGGGACAAAATATTTAAGTGGAAAATATTGAGGTGGAAGATACACAAGATGGTGTAACATTTAAATAGCCATAATTTTTTCCATCCTGATGTGATTAAGCTGAAACTTTGTAGTTCAGTTGATATATATAAAAATACAGAAGGCTATAAGAGAAGAGTTTGGAGAAATAAAATCAACTATGGGATGTGGATATTATGAGAAAAGATATACAGCACAAGTAGTGGATAACTCTCGCTTCCAGTTTTTTTTTTTTTTAAATCATAGATGAGGGTTTGGTTTGCTTGGTTAGGTTTTTAATGTTTTATTTGTATGATGTATCTAAAGCCTAATGAAGTTTATGGATTGTAAAAATTGATTTACAACAAAGAACTATATAGAGAGATTTGTTTTGCAATTTTTGGGGACCTGCATGTATCAGTAAAGTAGTGTAATGGATATCACTTATAATTTATATTAAAATGTGAATCCATATGCATAAATTGTTCAACCTTGCATGATCATTTATTAATACAAAAGATTCTACTACTAAGTGTTCTATGGCCATGCTCTGAGCTCAGCTTGCATTGCTAACGGGGATCCCAATATAAAAACGTGCACCCATAATTCACTAGTTTGAAGCTGTTCATAATGCTTCCAGATTCTTCTTGATTAAAATGTAAATACAATCAGAAGCATGAAAGACTGGTGATTGCTTTCAAAATAAAATGTACACAAAAAACTGCAATAATAATAAAGTTTGCTAAATGTTGTGCAACTTAAATACCAAGTCTCTGAGCCATCATTTTGTAAAAAAGATTTGATGAAATCATATCTGCATTGATTCTTCAATATCAGTTTCTGTTGTACTTGATTTTACTGCAGATGTAGGTATGGAGCGTCTATTAAGCTAATGTCTCTTAATCTTTCTGGTCCTCTGTTGTGCTTCTTCTTGTAATATGAGATCAATTAGAAGGTAACAAGATGTTGGTTTGTTGATGGCTAGTGATGCTGCATCTTTAATTTCCTTCTTCACGCCATTATAAAAGGCAGCTGCCACTCATTCATTAGTCCACCCAGCTTCAAATCCCGGCTCTTTGAACTAGATAATGTATTGTACCAGGTCATTCCTCTTTTGTATTAGGGATAACAATCTCATAGGAGCCAATTGTAATGGCTGTCTTTTATTAAACACACTGGAGATGCACTTTCAAAGATGTGCCCAGTTCAGCCCAATTGGATTTTCATTGTTAACTGAAGCCATCGCCCACAGGACAACATTCCTGGTGAGATAGGATAATAAAAGGTATCTTCTTCGCATCAGTTTGAAATGTGTGGGCGATTTAAAATGGCATTGAGCTATAAACGCTTGCAATTGCTGCAGGTCCCTAGAAATCTTTTCTTAAGACACCAACTCTAGTCCAGAAATCGGGTTAGCAATTATCATTGTATTTGTTGGAGTTGTACTCAGTTCTCCTCCCACCATGGTTATAATTAGTGGGACCAGTACTGCACCAACCAGAAAAGTATGTTTGATGTTTCCTAAATCTGTTATCTTATTTAGCAGGGGGGAAAAAAAATACTCTTACAGAGAAATTTCTAAATCCTCTCAGCTTGGTAATTGTCTAGACCATTAACTGTATATGGTTAATGTCGGAATCCATGCCACAATAATTGTGGGGCCACACACTCTGTCACAAGTCTACTTTTAAATGAGACTGTGGCACCAATTATCAATGCTAATACACCATTCCCCTGACTGAATGGAGTGCTCATGGGGATTGGTAACTGTTGCGTTTGCTCTCACCCGAGGCGAAAATGGGGCAATGGAGGAGAGAGAAATAAACACTGGAGTTGGTTCCACCTTTCTGGTCTTCTATCGGGTGCACATCTTATCTCGTCCCCTTTGGGCTTTACTATGGCTTCTCAAAAGTGTGACTCTTAAATATAGCATATAAAACATAAATTAAGATTTCACCACAAATTTTCCAGCTTATTCGTAATTATTGTGCAACAATACACACTTTCGTGAAACTCCAAGAACAGGGTGGTTGATGACCACGGAGAGTTTCAGGAACACTCACCAGACTCTGGATCACAAGCAGTACACATGTACAGAACGCCAACAGATCTGGCAGAAAAGAGCAAAAGCGAAAGGAACTGGTAAAAGAGCAGGGGAAAACAACAAACGAGAAAGGGAATGCTAACATTGAACAAAACTTTTCGGCAATGGGTAGCCGTATAACAAAACAAGTTAGAAGGCAACTTCCTCCATCCAACCAACTCTACTTGCCTTAATCCAGAAATCCTCTGCCTGTTTTATTGGTCAGCCAACTGCCTCTAACCTGACCCCTCCCCAGTCTTCTCAAGTCTAGTCCCAACCTTCTCCATTCACTCCATTGTGGAATTAGTTTCCCTGCTGCCTTCTTTTGTTTACTTAGCTCTTTATTGTTTACCAGCATTAGTCTCAGGTTTTTGACACAAGGCTCCGATTTTGCTACAGTGGTTATATAGGATAGGAATTCCCTGTGGGTCTGTACATACATACAACCTAACATGTTTTACCAACTCCTCACCGCTCTTTTCACACTGGAAAAAATTGGAAATTTACATCTGACAAGGGAAGGAGTAAAGCTTTTTCCAGGGTGGGGAAAAAAGGGAGTTGTAATAAAATTTAATTTAAAATTGCTCTGCAGACTACTACATGAAGACATGCTTACAAAATGGACTTCACAAACGTTTGCTACGAGTACAGTTTCCAGGCCTAATTCTGTAAACGTGTGAATTCCTCAAAGTCGTAAACGTGCACCAGTGTAAGGATACATACTGCGAGTGCACTTTTGCGATTTAGGCCCCCCAATATATTTTCATGTTGCCAGAAAAGGATTTAAACTGACTCTCCATTTTTTATCTATTTTGAAAATATTGATATGATGGAAAACAGGTTTTACTAAATGATGACTCCGAGAAATGGTATTTACAACTGCACAAGTTTAACAAAATATTATTTTTCCAGGCAGCACATTTTGTTGTGTATATTTTATTTTGAAAGCAATCAATCACCAATCTTGATTTTAGAATTATGCATACACATTTACTTTCTTTTACAGCTCAACTCATACCAATGTAGGTTGTCAGAGCGCTTTACATCACACACAGCAACAGTAAATCATTCAGGTGTATAAATCAACAGGACATGGTACATAAGACAGTGAGAGTTACAATATTTAGAAGCCCTATTGTTCATACTGGTATTGTATTTATATAGCGCTTACTACCCCTATGTGGGAGGCTTAAGGGTGTGTGGTTGTAAGTGTGTTGTCTTTGTTTTGATCTTGTGTGGGTAGTGTTTCCCCGTTGTGTGTGATGACCACTGAGAACCGATTATCATGTTGGGGAATGCAGGGCTTAACAGTATAATGGATGAAGAAGTGTGAGAGAGAGACGTGGAGTTAGTTGTTTTTAGTAAGTGGGCAGCTTTGAGCAGCTCTGTTAGGGTATTTCTCATGATCATGGCCCACTCAGCTGGTTGCTGCGTTGGACTGTCCATTCTGAGAGATTCTGTTTAAAGTTGATGGTCCTGAACAGACTTTGGTTAGAGGGAGGATGCAGAGATCTGCTGGGATGGACTCTGTTAATATCATCCCATATCTGTTTGTCATGTTGAGATATCAAGAAGCGGTTGTAGTATGAAGCTTGTTGGGACTTGCAGTGATGGACTTAAAGTCCTCCGTTGACCAGCAGCATGTGGCAGATCTCTTCTATTATTCCACACCTGTTCAGTTGGTAATAGGTGGTTTATTGCAGACAAGGTGCAGATGCTGCAGAAATGAACCCAACAGTGAGCATAGGCAACTGCCTTATTGAATCGTATACATACAAGTTTTACTGCTTATAGCGATACAAAACATGCCTTTTGACAGACAATCTTTTTTTTTTCTTTACATTTCCTTATTGTGTTTTGGTTATCAACAATACATAGCATTACATACATTCAGAATGCATGCATTTGTATTGCGTTGCTTATCATTTTAGACGCTTTCTAGAAATCCACTTCTGCATGGTACATAGAGATTTGCAATGTTATTCGTCTGCAAGTGACAGTGGAACATTTTGCACAGAAGTATATTGCATGCAGAAAGAACAAACACAGAAGAGTGAACATAGCAGGATTTGGATGGTATTTAGTTAACAAGCATTGGCAAAGCCAATAGGTCTTGCCTTTAGGACCTACTAGTTTGCCAATACTGGTTATCCATGCTGCACAGCGTACACATTGCTGTGCAGCATGGCTAAATAAGAAAATAAGTGTGCCTACAAAATTATGCAGCTGGGTTTTTTCTTTTTATTTGCTACTCCAACTCGGATTGGCAGATAAAAATAAATGCTCATAATCATTTATATTTCTTTTAGAAAGCAGGCGGTGGGAATCATCACAGGCAGCGGGCACAGAAGCAGCATAGTAGCATGGGTGCAAAGAAGGTGGGGGAAGGAACACGGGTGGGAGAGGCCGGAAACACCTCAGGGTGGGTGGGTACTGAAGCAACACAGAGGCCGGAAGCAACATGGAGGAAGCAGGTGGGGGGGAAGTAACAGAGGGGTTTGGGTGAGCAAAAGAGCAAGAGGGAGAACAACATGGAGTGGGGGAGAGAAGCAAACAGATGCGAATGCAGCGTGGATTCAGAAGGGGGAGAAGCACATGGGCGAAAAACGGGTTTCGGGAGCACACAAGTGCATTACGAAGGGGGCGGGAGTGGAAGCAGAAATATTTCATGAACAAATGTTTATCCATTTTATAAGTTGTACGCCATTTTGCAGTTCATGTTATTATATTGCTCTTCGTCTGTGGAGAGACAGACTGTGTACGTGCTGTTGATGGCGTGCAAACACCAGGTGCAGGATGTATTTAGCTTGTGGGTTTTCTTGGAATGTGCTTGCAGGCAATTTCGGTGAACTTCCTGAATTAGCCTCCTGATTATCGCCTGACTATAATGATTTATTGCGGTCTTCAGTGCAATGTTCTCCTCAACTGTATAAATGGCTGCTAACTGCAACCACCAGCAGAACAGTGTAGTTGGTCGCTGGCTGTTCTCGCTCAGGCTAAAACAAATAAACTTTGCTTGCTGACTGCTTAGCACTGTGTTTGTCTGTGCTTTGTTTAGAATGACACGTTTACTTTAACAAATGGTGCTGAAACCCCAAGATCCCAAGTCGGAGCCCAGTTGGAGTAACAGCCAAAGTTGAAGGACCAGGAGATCCAGAAGACTCCAAAGTGTACGGCTGCAGAGGGGAGCCCGGTTTCCTGCAGTCGCAGTCCATGGAATCTCCTGGGACACCCTACGACATGTGACCCACTTGGCTGAATCCCAATGTACCAGGCCTTTGTTGCCTTGACACAGTAAAATACAATTGTCACCTAACAGGCGAGGAGACGATGAGTTTAAAAATTTGGATGGTTTAAGTCCCCCTTGAACGGTTGTTTGCGGGTGGTTGGAGTCCCCCGACCGGATTGAGGCCTCATATAGAGTTACAGGTGGTTCGAGCCCCCTGTCTTGTTATATCAGTCTTGATTTCGTTCCTCCTAACCATGGGTTGTTGTGTTAGTAGAAATTCTGCCTGTATAGCAACTTGCTGTCGCAAATAGTATTTAGAAGTGGCACAGTCCACACTTCCACTCGGTAGTCCGGCATGGTATGTAATGAAGAAAAAGGGTTTCTAGGCAAGCCTATTTCTAAAACCGTGCCATGATTATACTAAAGACAATCCAGATTTACAATGACCAGAAATAGTATCCTTTGACAAGCTAAGTTGAATTTTATGTCAAGGCCCGGAGGCGAATATTATGCAATAAAATAGGATCCCTTGACAAGCTAAGTTGGATTATTTGTGACAATGTTTAATGGATAGGGAAAGACAGGGAAGGATTTGATTATTGCAGTATGAGGCCTTACATTGTTGAGCTGAATATGCACGGGACTGAAACTACAGGGTCCCCTTGGAGAGAACAGAAAGGGGAAAAGCCAGAGCCTACGAAAAGAAAAAGAACAAGGAAAAACTGGTACAGATAAGACGAGAAGTAGAAATGCCGGCTCATAAAGCTCTTGATGATAAACCCATAGATCATACATCAGATGTCCCCTCAGCTCCCAGCAGGGACTAGGACCCCCTGATAGAGCATATACTAAAAGTCCCTGACATCCTCCTTATACCCCTGCAAGATCAATGCAGCAGCACAAACAATATCCTTCTTATACTGCCCCGACCCTCAAAGCTGCACGCACTGAACAACGATTATTGAAGGTAGAAGGGGATGACAATGAAACAAGAAGACTTAGATCAGATACTCAGATGACCAAAGAAGAACGGGAAAGTGTAGAACACATGTATCATACCATAATGAAAGAGGGTTCGAAGGCCTATGGTAATATTTTCCTCACCAATGTTAACTTTAGGATGAAGCATCACCTACTGCAAATGGTCTTTGAACAAATATATTATATGTGTATGGATTGGTTTATAACTTACCCCCTAGTCAGGGCTATCCTCAATTATCCCCACTCCAAGATGCTAAACACAATGAGGAACGTTTAAAAGATACTCATTAACTCCTTTCTGACCAGATGGCCTACACATCGACGTTTACCAAATTGGTAGACAAGATATTGGATCAAATAGATGAATGCGATCGCCATGCCCCGGCGTTGCAACAACAAAAGGATAAGGAACTATTGTCCTCCCAAGATAATGTAGAACAGACAGTAACCCCCTTGTGCATTATACGTGGTAAAGCCCTTGCCTCTGAGAAAAGTACCAGGATTGCAGGTGGCAAATGCAACTATGTAGGTTCATGTCCAATCGTCACGCACTGAACTCACTCACTTTTGTCACTCAGCACCCAGATATAGGAGAAAACCTGGATGAATGGTATTCCCAAACAGAAAGCCCATTGAGGGTCACTCCCATGACACTGGATGATATAGAACAAATGTTTAGTATCATTGTACCTGCCGATTTATGGTCAGAGTTGAGGAAGAAAGACAGCGCAGAATTTGAGATAGATTGGACCCCTTGGTACAGAAAGATAAGACAGGATGGCCGGGACCAAACCCCATGAGGATTTTCGGAAATTGGCAGGTCACTTAGTAAAGAGACTAGAAACGATTGTGCTCCGCAAAAAGATGGATTGGCATAGCCTTATAGCATGCAAACAGGAGCCTGAAGAGAAGGTGTCAGCCTATTTTTCTAGGGTGCAAAAGGGTTTCACGACACATAGTGGGATAACGATGGACAATGAAAGTGCACAGTTCACCGTGAGTAGCTGTTTGTGAATGACTTGAGGAACCAATATAGCATGGCCATACAGACTTCTAAACCTACATGGGGACATAAGACTTCGGCAGAGGTGCTAACCCTGCCTCAGCATTATGAGACTTTAGAGCAGGAGGAGGATAAGGTGAAGGACAAGAAACACAGGGAATTACAACAGACACAGCAATATCAAAACAAGAGAAGAGGGAGTGGAGCTCCGATGTGGACCAGTTCAGCCCCTCCCCGACCAGGAAACATGTTTCCTCCAGGTACATGACATAACTATGGCAGCCATGACCATTGGGTTTGAGAAAGTCCACACCACCACACAGAGAGGGAGAGTTAACAGTAGGGGCAGAAGTGGATCCCAACCGCCCTATTCTAGTCATATGCAACAAGGGGAAAATAACTCTCAGCAGAATATAATTACTCAACACTGTGCGACAACCACAAGCCCAAATAACAGCGGTGACAATGTATGAAATACCACGCTACGACGATTACTATGGCAAAGAGGAGGACTAGAGAGGCCTGAGAGGGTTGGTGAACAGAACTGTGTTGCCCTTAGATTTAAGCGGCCCATATGTGATGAGGACAGTAGAGAACACCCACATAAAATTTCTACTAGACACAGGGGCCACCAGCTCTTCACTGACTAAACAGACATTGCCCCAAGTTCCACTGTCCGGGAAAGTAAATATGTCTGTGGGGTTTACCAATGTACAATATAACAAAAAAGTATCCCACCAGAGTTCAAGGGGGTTATTGCCTATAATGCACCAGACACGGTGAAGGGGGGTGGTTGGTCACCCCTCGTGGGTATGCTAGCTCCGCATGACTTGGGCGAGGAAGGAAAAATCATTTTTATATATATAACCCCCACACACCCTAGTGGTGTCATCCTTCATCATCGGGTTTACCCTGACTCCTAGAGGTCAGGGAGGGCTCAACTGTATTCCAGGGAGCACTTAATAGATGGGTGACCAGGGGGCTTAACTAGAGATTAAAATCCCTCACCTTCTCCTAGGTATCCCTTTATTAGTGGAACTGGTGGGGAGACTAAAATAATAATTCTAGGGTAATGTGGACTATTATGGTCCTATGACCCTTATTTTTAGACCAACATGTTTCAGCCCTACTTTAAGGTCTAACAAGTTCCGGGGCTTTCATCAGGGTATCAGAACAATGCCTCCCTGGTAAATAGGTCAAATTGACAACTGGCAGATTAATGTCACGTAATTGTGAAGGGGCAGTAATAGTACTTGCCCGTCAGTAGTCGTTGCTGCGAAGCACCTGCAATCGAAAATTCATGACAGGTGTATTGTTGGGTTCACTCATGACATTTGTGCAGATTGAAGATACGTATATTAACCCTCCAGATCTGGCAGGCTCCCCTTGTTTGGACCCTTTTTGTTTATCAATGTACACAGTCCCATCTCCCAACCCTTGTGCTATATGATTGGTCCAATAGCAGACAAACATGTAGCAGTTGCGTGCCTTCTTAGGCATGGCTGGCTATTGTCGACATTAGATACCCAATTTCTCACTATTTACAAAACCTTTGATAGGATTGACGAGAATACAGACATTCAGGAGCCCCTCCCTTGGAATGAGGAGCATGCTGCCAGTTTCCGGACTCTGAAGGACATATTGTGTACTGCACCTGCTTTGGGTTTTGACAAACTATGAAATAGACTTTTCACCTATTTGTACATGAAAAGAATGGCTGTGTGGGGTGATCCCAAGCGTCTATGTGCCTATTTTTCTGCAACATTAGACACAGTAGCTCAGGCTCTTCCCCCCCATGTCTAAGGGCGGTCGCAGCAGCTGCAGTCTCCATTCAACAAGCCGAGACTTTGGTTATGGGACATACTGTACACGTCTATGTACCTCACTCTGAGGATTTACGGTTGAATAGGACAAAGAGGCAACATTTTACGAATGCTCAACTAACTCTTAATAAATTGTATCTTTTTAGTCCAAATGTAACTTTACATTGATGTAAGACTCTTAATCCTGCTACTTTGTTGCCTGTAGTGTTCAAAATGTTGAGTGGGATGGAATGGACGAGGTGCATGACTGCGTATTACAGACAGAAGAGCAAACAAAAGGTTGGATTGACTTGTCATATATATTTTTAGCAGATAGGGATGTAGATCTCTGGGTGGATGGGTCCTGTTTTAAATTGCCGAATGGCAGTTGAACTGTAGAATATGCTATCACCATGCTCAATACAGAAGTCATGCAAGATACCAGAAAACTCCGTTCAGGCAGCAGAGCTGATAGCACTAGCCAGAACTGTAAACTGGCCTTGGGGAAAAGGGTGAACATTTATACGGACAGTCAATACGCCTTTGGTGTCGCCCACAATTTTGGTAGACTATGGGCTGAGAGAGGGTTTATTACTTCACAAGGTGCTAAAATACAACATGGGGTGTTGATAACGAGATTGCTGGACATGCTGACCTTAGCTGCCAAAGTGTAGGTGAAAAAATGTAGTGCTCATAAGAAAATAACTGATGATTTGGGGAGGGGATATGATTTTACAGATAAAACAGCCAAGAGGACTGCCTCCTTCCACACTGCCCTCACGTATGTTGCCCAGCCTGACCTGACATTGCAAAGGGGCCACAAGACTTTAACCCTGAAGGAATAGCTGAAATGCAGAAACAAGTTACTAAGGACCAATTGGACAACTGGGCCAAAACAGGCACACTTGTTCAGGGTTGTTGGATGACTATGGACAGAAAAAGATATCTCCTGCCCGATGCCCTGTTATATTAAATGACTTTGATGATGCACAGCCCCACTCATTTGGTAAGGATGGGTTGGCCAATAGTATGCTGCAGTTTTTGGCAAACGCCAAGATGCGGAAAATGGCTGAGCATATGCCAACGCCAACCTGTGCTCAGTACAATGTAGGAAAGGGAGCAAAGGTTCCACCAGGACATTGTGTCCCTCCACAGATGCCCTTCGAGGAGCTCCAAATGTATTACATTAAAATAACCCCTATTAACAAATTTCTGTATATTCTGGTGGTGGTTTGCACTTTTTAACTAGCGTCTAGACCCACAACCAACACACCGGACAGGGGTATACCCCCTCCTGAACTTTTGACACTGCAGAAACTACAGTACCATCTCTGCCCCAGAAAGACTGTTGGCTGACCAATTTATTCAGCATCTTCTTCCCCTCCATCAGTCAATTCAATTCAGTGGGGGCGTGGCCTGACGCCGATGCGGACGGGAGCCTGAATCGGAGCTCCCGCCGGTGATCCCCTGTCCAGCGCCATCCTGCCCGCTACAGGGGGGCCCCAGCCGCAGCAGCCGGTCCATTGTGGGTCGGAGCCGCTGGGGAACCGGAGCTGAGCGGGGGCCCGCTGATCGCCGCGAAGCAAAGCCTGGAACTCGTCTGGAGCGGAGGGGCCGCGAGGCTCCACAAAATGGCGGCTGTGCACAATAAGCGGCGCTCGGTGCGCACAGCGGCGGCGGCCGCGAAAGGATAGCACTGCCCTCGGAGGGCCATCTATAGCCGGTGAGGAGCTAGACCCGGGGAAGGACTGAGTGGCGGGGCACGAGAGAGTGGCAAAATCCCGGACCACGGCGTGCGAGTGCCCGAGCGCATCGCCGGCAGCAGGGGGCGCCTACGCACCGGGCCGTGCAAACGGGGGGCCCTGATTCACGACCGAGCAGGGCACGGAGCGGACTCGGAGGGTGCCTGGACCAGGGGGCAGGAGGAATCGCTGCACAGGTGTTGCCACCGGCCCGAGCAGCGCCCGTGTCCCGGGGTGCTGGCGCTGTATGGACTCACGTGGAGGGCGGCAGGGAGGCGCCCGGAGACAGGCCTGGGCGGCGCACCTGCTAACTTCTATACAAGTGGAGGCCGCACGCACGTAGGGGTGACTGAGGCAAACCCCAGGGGTGGACGCATGGGCCCAGTAGAGGACTGCCTCCAGGGGCCGGCTATGGGATGAGGCCCTGACGGACCACTGAGACCGGGACTGGGGCACTTGAGTGGCGGACCATGGGCCCAGTGGTGCAGAGTGGCTGAGCGCTGGATGTATATGCTGGGCACCTTGCGCGAGGTGTAGAAGGGGAGCTGAGCTGGCCCTGCTGCCCCGGAGGAGTGGGAGGCATTGGAGAGGGGGCCACGGAGCGGTAGCGGACATAGAGGCACAGAAGTGCTGAAGCCAGACTTGGAGCCCTGCGATCGCAGGGTTGGGGGGCGCCGGGGACTCGTGAGTGGCCGGCCCCTCTGGACAGTGTGGAGACCACGGCGCGGCAAGCCGGGGCTCAGGCAGGGAGAGACTGTTGCACCCCATGGCGGAATATTGGTCCACGTGGCCGGGAAGATATCGAAAATGGCGGCCATGCCCCGGTAGCTGGGTCTAAGAGAGGGACGCCCCGGACTGTTGGACTTGAACGATCATCCAGGCTGCCAGTCCTGCAATTCTGCTGGCGGAGCGCGTGGCCCCACACGCGGGTGACCGCAGAGTAACAGAACCTTGTCGCAGCGCGAGGCAGCAGCTGCACGCTCGAAGCGCGAGAAGCCCCGGCGCTTTAGTCACCATGGGGCGGGTCAATAAGCGGCGTGAAGCAGAGCAGCAGGAATCAGCGAGTGAAGATAATGGGGAGTCCCGCGGCGGAGGAGCTGCACCTCCAGGTGAACTGTCGCTCCATGACATACTGCAGGCGATAGAAACATCGCGAACGGCGGTGGAGGCCAAGCTCGACACCCTCCGGGAAGATTTGGGCCTCTTGCGGGCGGACCACAGAAAACTGGCGGATAGGGTCACCACTGCAGAGGAAGAAGTGGGGGAGTTGAAACCTCAAGTCGCTGCAAACACGAGCAAGGCCACGGACATTGAGAGAAGGGTCCGGATTTTAGAACAACGCGCTGAAGATGCAGAAAATAGGGCGCGCCGGAACAACATCAGAGTCACGGGGCTGCCTGAAAAAGTCGAAGGGAATGATATGGTGGCATTCTTGGAGAACTGGCTGACGACGGAGGTGGCGGAGGAGGGCCTTTCGACTTTCTTCGCGTTGGAGCGGGCACACAGGATCCCGGCTCGAGCACCGCCACCGGGAGGACCGCCACGACCGGTGGTGGCCCGCCTCCTCTTCTACAAAGACACGGACCATATATTGAGCAGGGCGCGCATTAAAGGGCTACTCAAAATGGACAACAGTGTAATCCGGATCTTTCCAGATTTCTCCAAAGAACTGCAGAGACAGAGAGTGTCTTTTGTCTCGGCCAAAAGAAGGCTGCGCCAAATGGGGGTGTCTTACTCTATGGTGTTCCCGGCCCGACTCCGAATAGCACGCGCAGGAGGGACAGTTTTTTTCAATACCCCTCAGGAAGTTTGGGGCTGGATAGAGGAGCAGGACCCGAGAGACCAGCAGAGTGGGGGCACAGATGCGCCTGGGAAGGATCACACACATTCCCCGAGCAGAGGAAGGAAATCCAAGAGCCAACCGACGATGGAAGAGATTCTCCGGGGCAGAGAAAGTGCAGTGGCAGCGGTGGCTTCCTTGGGCGCGGCCCGCTCACAAGGGGACCCTTCCCTATCTGGGGAGGAACAGAGGGATTCGGACTCTGAGACCAGCTCGAGCACGCTGGGAGAGGCTGGTCAGATCCTCCCAGACATTACACCTCGATTGGCGGATGACTTAATATAAGCCATACAGGCCACGCAAGTACAACTGGGAAGCTTATTTGGCGGGATGGAGGGCTAGATTAGCGCTACCCTACACGGCTCCGTATGGGGCTCCATTGTATAGATGTGAGATGTCACTCTGGATGGGGGGGATCCAGGGGCGGAGAGGACGGCTGTCTTCTAGGCGGATATTGGCCTAACCACCACTATCGGATATTGACTGTTATGGCACAAAAGTGCAAGGTTTGGATGGGAGGGACGTTCTCTCTTGTCCTGGGGAGGGGGTGTTGGGATGTTTTCACTGTTTTAGTTGTACCAGGAGGGGCGCTGCTGTCGATCGGGGAAGGAAACACATCAAGGGTTATTACATGGGGTGCCCCTGGGGTTTACCATGCTGCTCGGGACACACGGAGGTGGCGGGGGGAGAAATGGTTCACCGTTACCAATGGCAAAGGATAGCTATAACATAGTCTCATGGAATGTCCGGGGAATGCACTCCATGCATAAAAGGTATAAAATACTTTCCCAATTGAATCGGCGGGGGTGCAGATAGCCATGCTCCAAGAAACTCATACACTGGCTGCGGAGGGCACGGCACTACACAGACGCTGGAGGGGCCAAGCTTTTTACACATCCTACTCAGCGTTTGCCAGGGGGTGTTGATCTGGATAAGGGCGGGGATCCCCTTTCAATCTACCGGGCACAAAGTGGACCCGGAGGGACGATATGTAATTGTATCCGGGCGACTGGAGGGCCAGGACATTACCCTGGTAAATGTATACGGACCCAATACAGATCAGGCCCGCTTCCTTGAGCAGTTATCCAGGGTACTGGCACCGTACATGACGGGCCCGGTTTTAATGGGGGGGGGAGACTTTAATTGTATTGCGGATCCTGACTTGGACAGGTCACACCCACCGCTTAGAGACTCCCCAGTGAACACCATGGCTAGATCCTTTAGGGAATGGCAAACCCGGTGGGGTTTGGTGGACACATGGCGCCGCACACATCCGGACGCTAGGGAATACTCGCACCTCTCCCATGTACACGAACTCCATGTCCGGCTGGACACTTTCTTGTGCACACCTGATATGCATACGCAGCTCTGGGGGGCAGAATATCTGACACGAATGGTATCAGACCACAACCCACTACTGATTAAACTGCAGGGGGGGGCGCAATCACAACCAATTCCCACCTGGCACCTCAAGCCAGAGGCACTGGAGGACGAAGCCTTTTGCAAGAAACCAGGGCCCATATTGAGCAGTATTTCACCGACAATGCCTTCTCCACGGATTCTAGAAGTACGGAGTGGGAGGCATTCAAGTCTGTGATAAGGGGACGGTGCATGGCAACATCTATAGGGGTCCGTCGGACGCTTACTGCGGATGTGGACAGGGCAGACAGGGTGCTCAGGGACCTTGAGTGTAGACGATTGGAACATCCGGAGCTACGACAGGAGTTGCTAGAGGCTAAGGAAGCAGTGGCAGAGCAGGAGGAGCGGTTGCGCTGCTTTGACTACCGGGCGTATACAGACAGGACTCATGCAGAGCGGGATAAGGCTGGGCGACTGTTAGCATGGCTTGTTAATCCGACCCGACGGGGTAACATTATTCTGGAAATTCAGGATCAGGCCGGGAACCCCTTGCACAGGCAGGACCGGATCAATACTCGCTTCCGAGACTATTATGCAGGCCTGTACAGTAGTTCGGGGCCTAGGGAGACAGAGGGAATCACGGAGTACCTGTCAGCACTTCCCTTACATACCTTGGGGGGAGATGAGGCGGAACTGTTGGGGGCCGCGATTACGGGGCACGAAATTGGAGCCGCCATTAAAGCCATGGCGCGGGGAAAGACTCCGGGTACCGATGGGCTCCCCCAAGAATTTTATGCTGCCTACTTGGCCGAACTGACGCCCAGGCTAGTAGAACTCTATGCGGCGGTCTGGGATGAAGGGATTCTGCCACGCACGGCCCGAGAGGCGGTGGTGATTCCCCTGCTCAAGCCCGATAAACCCCCGACGGAATGCACGGCGTACCGGCCTTTATCAATGCTAAATTTCGATTTTAAAATCCTTAGCAAAATATTAGCTACTAGATTGCTGCCGCATATGACCTCTTTGGTCCACCAGGATCAGGCGGGATTCATCCCCGGCAGGAATACGACACTTAACATTAGGCGACTGTTCGCCGTCCTGGAGCGGGGGCTGGGGGGCAGAGGTTCAGGGGGAGCGATTTTTGCTATCGATATCGAGAAAGCATTTGACAGCCTAGAATGGGGGTACCTGTACGTGGTGATGGCGCATATGGGACTGGGGCAGGAGTTTGTCCGCTGGGTGAAGATACTCTACGAAGATCCGGTGGCGAGAGTTCGCACGGGCCGCACCATCTCGGCGCAGTATAAGGTGGAGAGGGGCACGAGACAGGGGTGTCCCCTCTCCCCCCTCTTATTCGCCCTGGCGATGGAACCGTTGGCGTGTAGGGCGCGCTCCGGGATGGCCTATAGGGGGTTGCGCTTGGCTGACCAGTTGCACCATATAGCGCTATACGCCGATGACCTGTTGCTGTTTTTAAATGACACAGGTACAGATCTGAGAGGCGCTAGGGACATGATGGAGGCCTTTGGGACTCTCTCGGGCCTGTGCGTCAATTGGCGAAAATCCCAGCTGTTTCCGATGAGGGTTGGCACCCCACCCCCTGAGGGTCTGGAGGGCCTGAAATGGGAATCCCGATGCTTCAGGTATCTGGGCATGAAGGTGTACCATAATCTCGCGGATGTCCAGGATGGGAATGTAGGTGGGGCCCTGAGAGCGTTGAAGGGCAGCATGGCTTTCTGGAGTAACCTACCACTGTCGGTCGCGGGGCGGATCTCCCTCCTAAAAATGTTAGCGCTGCCCCGACTGCTGTACTTTTTCGTCACACTACCGGTGTGGATTCCAAGTGCGTGGTTCCGCTCCCTCGACTCCCTTATCACTGCTTTTATATGGGGAAATGGCAGAAGGAGGGTAGCCCTGACCACGCTGTCAAGGGCGACCCTTGGGGGGGGTGGGGGGGGGGCTGGCGGTCCCGGAGATGGAGAGCTACTACCTCGCGGGACAGCTCCAAAGACTTACGCAATGGGTGGCTGGGAGTCTAGATCCGGGCCGGAGGAGACCTCCCTTCACCCCGGACAGAGCAGACGTGCTCGGTACCTTCATGGGCACTATCAGGCCGGGAGGGGTAGGTTCCTCTGAACATAAAGTGGTGAGGCGCTGCTGGACTAGATGCTTACAAAAAACAAAGACCAGACGCCCCTATTCACCCGAGATGTCAGTAGCATTTCTCGAGGCACTCCCACATGGAGGAAACTGGAGGGGGTTGGAGGAATGGGTGCAGGCCGGGGCAACTAAACTGGGAGACTTATATAGGGACGGAGAGCTGCTCCCATTTGAGGACTTCCGCGCTGCTTGGGACATACCGCAGGGACACTTCTTGCTATATGGGGCTGTCACGGGGGCCATGCGTAGACACTGGGGACATTGACAGCTGAACCACCCACGCATGCAACCAGTGAGTACATAAGCCTGTCAGGGGGGGTCATTAAAGCGGTCTCATGCCTCTACAGGGCAGTTAGACGGGACTACACGAAACCATTGGAAGGGTTGAGAGCCAAATGGGAAACTGACCTGGGAAATCCCCTAGAGGATAGGGATTGGGACAATGCACTCCAGAGGGCCATCAAGGTGTCTCGCAATGCGCGGTTTCAGTTAATTAGTTTCTATACATTACACCGGGCATACCTTACTCCGGATAGGATCAACCGGTTCTTCCTCAGAGACGACGCGGGATGCCCAAGATGCGGGGAGGTGGGGGCCAGTTATTTCCACATGATGTGGAGTTGCCCACAGTTATGCATGTACTGGCGGGAGGTGGCCCTGGAGACAGCACGAATTACAGGAAGGGACATCCCATGCACACCAAGTCATGTGCTCCTCAATCTGTTCCCGCATTCGGCAAAGACCAAAATGACGGCGAGGTTCCAGGACTTGGCCTTTATATTGGCAAAACGGGAACCAACGAGCAAATGGAAGGCCCCTACAGGCCCCAATGTCACACATGGAAACGTGAGTTAGAAAAATGGGCAGGGTGCGAAAACAGAATACTGCTCAGAAATGCCAAGCGGGGAATAGGCAGGCTGGAGCGGGCACAGGCTTGGGGGTAATGGTTGACGAATTGCGACATGAAGGGCAGGAGTCTGCACCCGGCACCCCGAGGAGCCTCTCTCGACCCGCAAGCCCTGGTAATCAGGACCACGAGAGAGAACTGCGCGAGCACGGAGGGGAGCACTGAGACAGTTCTGGGCGCCCGAGGGAATGGGTTTTGCTCCACTGCCCTTAGCTAGTAGCGAGGGGGACCCAGACAATCTACACACAATAGATGGGGTGCAATTAGTCGACAGCAGCGCGGGGTGGGTGGGGGATAGGTTGGGAAGTTTGGGGGGGGAGGGGGAAGGGAGAGCATAGAGGCATCATTCAACGGAACTCCTTGGTAGGAATTGGGTAGCCAATCCATAAGGGTAATAGCGCAGACTAATGAGACCACAGATAGAGGTCGTCACTAAGGCAAGGAGTTAAGATACGGGCTATGACCACTATTTGGAACGGAGTATACTATGTCATAACTGAAAATGCCAATAAAGTTTGTTTAAAAAAAAAAAAATCAGTCAATTCAATTCGTAACTTTATTCGATCTTAAACAGCAAGATCATAAAAGCACAGCATAATACACATGCTCATAATTAAAAAGAGAAATACATCACCAACGATACGGTTAAAACATCAAAAAGTTAATCAATAACTCATAATGTGCTTTGTACAAATACGCAAGATGCCATATAAAGTGCTAACAGTGACTTTTGTAAACAATACCAATACATTAGATGCAATATCTCACATTATCCAATATTTCATCTAAAACATATTGAGGGCCTAGGATACCCGTCTTCCTGCAATCAGTTGTTATAAAGTGCTTTTTAGTGCAGTGTTCAATAAAAAACAATAATGCCTCGTTGACCTCCTTTTCGATAATGACTAGCATAAATACGATGCGACACAATAATTAACATATGGATTAGGAAGCATTTGGAGGAAAAACAAAGCAGGACGGCATTGAATAAAATTATATTTTTGCAGCAATGGACGGATACCCATCAGTCACTAAATAAAATTCTAAGTTCATCTTTTGAACTCAACCAACGGTAGACAGACTATCGAGTACATAGCCGCGAAGTAGTGGTGACCTCTCACAGCCTAGTGATGGTGAACAATAAGGAACAGAGGGGGGAGGAGTACTAAAGGTGAACAAGCTGGATGGATCAAGACAATGTTAACGAGAAGGTTCTGCATTTGATTTGTTCTCATTATAGTAAAGAATATCATGAGAACATTGCCATACAAATGATCAATGCTTATCGCAAAGAATGAAATGTATCATAATTTTGCTCAATGTACACTGCGGGATGACATTTCTTCCCTGTTTGGTAAATGGGGTTGGTCTTTACTGAAGGTCATATTGATTATCATCATTACAATATTGGTTGTCTGCTTGTGCATGAATATGCTCCCTGTTTGTTGTCAAGCCTGTATTAAGCTGTGAACCCCTATCACAAGAAACATTCATGTTTCGAGTCCCATGATTCAGCGAGAACAAGAGGTAATGAAATTAATGAATACAGATGTTGATTGAGTCTGATATTAATGTTGAACAATTGTTCAAAGGGCGAATTATGGAAGTAGATGTATTTTGTGAACAACTTTTCATACATTTTATAAGTGGTACGTCATTTTGCAGTTCATATTATTACATTACTCTTTTGCTCTTCGTCTGTGGAGAGACTGAGACTGTGTACGTGCTGTTGATGGCATGCAAACACTAGGTGCAGGATGTTTTTAGCTTGTGGGTTTTCTCGGAATGCGCTTGCAGACAGTTTCAGTGCGCCCAGGGGTGTGGAATTTAATAAAATATCTACTTGTCCAAGGGGCAGGTTGCTTCATAAATCTACTTGTCCTGTAACAAAATCCACTTGTACCTTTGGAGCCATGTAGTGAGGCGACAAATTATGACAGCAATCTCATTATATAAGAGCTCTGATATAGCCGCTCCGATTATGCCAGGGCTCATACCATAGTAGCGTTTGAATACTTGCAATCCCCTTATGTTGCCATGTTTCCGCAGATCTACATACTAGGGCTGAAGGTAGTGGTAAGCAATAGTTCCAGGGTTAGAATGCCCTTTTGAGTCTATGCAAACCTACTAACTTGCATGTTTTAAGGGTTTTCAACAACTCTTCTCTAATCTTTTCCCATACTGAGAAATGTTGGAAATTTACTCCGGACAATGGCAGACGTAAACCTTCCAGAGTTGGGGAAAAAAAGTGGTTGGCAGGAAAGTGAACTTGCAAACAATCAGATTTTCGCATGAGCAAATCTACACATGCATATTTGCTCATGTTAAAATGCAGTTCACAAATATTTTCTAGAAGTACTATTTCTTGTCCTACTTCTGTGAATTCTTGAAAATTCACGAAAGCCGTATAGCTGCACTTAATGCAAGGACATATACCATGGGTGCACTTTTGAGACTTTCTTTAATAATTGGGCCCCTAATTTGGTCTGGCGTTGACCATGACCTGTGAGTGACAGCATTCTGCTGTTTCACAAGGAGCATATCGGCACACAAAGTAGTTTTGTTCAGTGCCAGTAACTACTGTGGCAGTGTGTGCTTTTTGAGACCAAAAACAATTTTTGCTTTTACCAATGTTTTTATAATGGTGAGGGCCCGGCAGCTCCCACACCAATAAAGTTTTACAAAAATGTTGTGGTTATTCTTAGAGCTGCTTAGCCTGGCATTCCATCTCCATGGTAGCAGTCTCGTGTGGAGACAGTTATTACCTGGAGTACTGACAGGCTGGCAGCTGGAGTTGGTGGTTCTGTATTGAAGAAATAAAAAGACTACAAAACTTACCAGCGTGAGTCTTTTCAACACTGGCGACGAGCGGAGCTTGCGGGGGACAAGCCTGCCACCAACTCTCCCCATTTTCATCAACCCACGAATTGCCATCTTCTCCTCATCTGTTGCGATGGTGAGACCAGTGAAGAGGTGAACTTCGGGGACTTTCTACGGACTTTCCTGACTTCCTGAGAGATCCCTAGCCCAAATTAGACAATTTTGTCACATTTTTTTTTTTTTCCCTCGGCCGTTGCTGCTCCTCGAGACGCTGCTGGGCGACATTTCCAATGTGATGTTCTTCCAGGACGACATCTTAGTCTACGGGAAGGATGATTTGGAACCTGACAAAGTTCTGAGAACTGCTTTACAAAGACTGAGTGAAAATGGTTTGACTGTGAATAGACTAAAATGTAAGATTGGGGTATCTTCCGTCACGTATTTGGGACATGTTATTTCTGGGGAGGGTATTCGACCAAAAGTAGATCTAGCTAGGAGTATTGTGGATGCTCCTGCCCCAACAGACAAAGAGCAGGTCAGATCTTTCCTTGGCCTTGCCGAGTTTTACTCTAAATTTGTTCCACGTTTTGCCTCTACTGTTGAACCCATCAGGGCCCTTCTAAGGAAAGGTACACACTTTGTTTGGTCGCCAGAGTGTGTTTCGGCTTTTAGTTCTGTAAAACAAGCAATAGCTAAGATGCCTACACTTGGTCATTTTGACTCCAAGAGGAGAACTTTCTTAACTACGGACGCCAGCTTGTGTGGCCTTGGAGCGGTGGTTTCCCAAGTTGATGGAGGTGTGGAAAAGGTTATTGCATTCGCCTCAAGGGCATTGAAGAAACCAGAGCAACAGTATTCCTGTATCGAAAGGGAGGCTCTGGCTATTGTCTGGGCAATAAAACACTTTAAGTTTTATCTTTGGGGCATTCCCTTTTCAGTTAGATCCGATCATCGCCCCTTGGTTCAAGTTGTCTCGTGTGCGGAGAGTGAAAGACTCACCCCTAGGCTTAAGTGTTGGAGTGAGGGGTTGGAAGAGTACAATTTTCAAGTACAATATCTTCCTGGCTCTGCCAATAAGGCAGCAGATTGCTTATCGAGACTCCCCATTGACTGTTGCAATGATGCTTTGGACTGTGATGCTGTCAGTGTTTGCTGGGTGAGGGAGCCTGCCATTCAAGAGTCAGAATGGGAACAAGCTTTGTTGGAAGATGTGTTGCTTCCCATTGTTAAGGATTTTGTGGTTAAAGGGTGGCCTGACAGCAAGAGACTTGATTCTGATCTATTACCTTTCTGGTCCATTAGAAATGAACTTACTCTATGTCAAGGTCAACTCATGCGTGGTGAGAGAGTAATAACCCCTGATGCCTTAAAACCTAAACTGTTGAATCTCGCTCATGAGGGGCACTTAGGGAGAAATCTCACGAAGTCTCGCTTGTGTGAAAGATATTGGTGGCCCAGGTTGGATAGCCATGTTGAGGAGGTTGTTAAAGAATGCTGTCAGTGTGCCTCCAGTGATAAATCCCAAGTCACAAATACTGCTCCTTTGTCACCTGTTGAGGTTCCACGTGAGCCCTGGATCAAGCTTGGTTTGGATCTTATGGGTCCCTTTGAACTCTTGGGTCCTTCAGAGAGGTTTGTGATTCTTTTGGTGGATTATTCTTCCAAGTGGGTGTCCACCAGGTGTGTGAGTTCTATCAGCACCAGGGTTGTTATTGATTTCCTTAAAGATGAATTTGCATGTGAGGGCATACCTAGATTCCTCATCACGGATAATGGGGTGCAGTTCATCTCACAGGAGATGCAGAATTTGAGGGACTATGGAATCACTCATCAAAAAACTGCGCTTTATGCACCACAAGCCAATGGTCTTGCGGAAAGCATGAACAGGGCGGTAAAGGCATGTGTGCAGAGAGCTGTTGATGGAAAGGTTTCTCTCAAGAATGTCTTAAGGGATACTTGGTGGGCACATCGCACTGCTCTCAATGTTGTGTTACAGAAATCTCCCTTTCAGATATTGAGAGGGAGAGTTGCTCTATCCAAGCTCAATCCTGGTTGGTTACCCCTCATTGAGGGTCCTGTTTCAAATAAGGAGGAGGTGGGTGCAAAAGTCAAATCTTACCAACAGAAGTACAAGGAGAGGTTTGACTTTAAGAATTCAACCAAATCTACAACATGGAAGGTGGGTGATTGGGTGCTTATAAAAAAAACACGGTGGTATAAGAAGGGAATCACTGAGTTTATGGGCCCTTTTGTCATCACTTTTGTTTACAAGAATGTGGTCACTGTTCATAATGGTAGCAAATGGAGCATGTCTCGGCTGGTGAGATATCGAGGCGATAAGTCCTCTTTTTCATCATGCTCTGATGGATTTCCTGTTCTAATATTGCCCAAGTGTGTTCCTCCTCCGAACTCACATTCGCGTGGTCTTTCTTCAAGGCCTCGTTTTACTCCCAAACGTTTTGAAGATTACGAAATGTATTGATGTATCTCAGAAGTTTTTCTTTTCATGATTCTTTTTGCTATGTTTCTCATGCGCATCTCATCTTCGTGTATTTTTCTTATTCTTATGCTTTCCTTGTCCTTTCTTCTTTTCTTTCCTTGCTTATTTTTTCCCTTCTTCTTTGTGTTTTCAGTAAAGGGGATGTGTTGTGGTTATTCTTAGAGCTGCTTAGCCTGGCATCCATCTCCATGGTAGCAGTCTGGTGTGGAGACAGTTATTACCTGGAGTACTGACAGGCTGGCAGCTGGAGTTGGTGGTTCTGTATTGAAGAAATAAAAAGACTACAAAACTTACCAGCGTGAGTCTTTTCAACAAAAAACCATGCCAAAACAATTTCCACATTGACAAAATTAAAAAGCTGACCACCAATTTCAGACCTACTGGCCTTGCCAAAGCTTGTTTATTTTTGTTTCCCATGATCTTATTAAAACTGGTTACACTGATTTTCCATTATGAATATTTTTGGGAAATACTAGCATGCATCAACACATGTAAATGATGCTGCAAAGAAATGGTACCTGAAATTTTGCAGTAGTTTAGCTAAATGTTTTTTTTCCTGCTTTCATTTTTTTATGAACATTTTATTTTGAAAGCAAAGAATCATCAATCTTCCTTTCAAGCTTCTGCAAATATTTGCATCAAATCAGAGAGCATTCTGGGAGCATTATACATAGCCTAATAGTGCTAAACTTTGAAAACGTGTGTACACATTTTTATACTGGAACCACTGTCCGTAGTGCAGTCAGAGCTTACAACATTTACTTAGAGCCCTCACCCTAAAAATAAAGGCTTTCAATTAATGAACTATAAATACAAGTTTGAACAGCATTAACATATGGAAAAAATATTACCTAAACTGCATACAGTGCCCTTCCGTGATCCATAATGCAGTACTGCAAACTGGCAGCCAAAGGGTTTGTGCAGCAGGGGCTTGGGCCTACTTGTCCCAAGGACAAAATACCCATGAAAACTTGTTGCCCTTGACCCCAAACAATAGGTCCTGGGCGTCGGGCTATAGGAATTCCATAGAGAACGACGCAGAGGGTATGAGAAGCACCTTTAGGAGACATCTGCGAAACACATGCACTCTAGTGGGCAACGCACGGCTAGGCCGTGACCTAAAACAGCTTACAGTGTGTCTGATGGCTGCTCCTGCAAAGAACAACTGACAAATTGAATAGGAGTAAAATATAAAAAATATCTTGGTTGTCTAGAAGGTTTTCTAGAACGAAATAGAGATCATTCTACTGGATAATGGTCCCATTCCAATTATTTCTGCTAAGTAAATAGTTGAAGAAGTGCACACACAAATAATTGCGTATCACAACAACAATAATATTGAACAGGAAATGGGTTATAATCATTTTATCAACCTAAAAAGGACGAAATCTGAATTGCCCTGCTAAGTTTCACACCTATAGCCAGGGTCACTGGAGCTATGAGATTCTGCAGCCGTGGAGTTTTTTTGCATAGTTATGGATTTGTTTGCTGCATTTGCCACATAATCCATCATCTGGTGCACAATTTGTAGATTTTAATAAAAAATGTGTTTATACCTCAAACAGATGAAAAGTTACTAATAATGCAATGGTGTTGCTGTGCAGTGAGTGGAAAGCACTTCGCAAAAGTTGACTGTTCACCTTTCAGTTGCTTGTTGGGGTTTTTGGGTGTTAAACTAATGCTAATAACGTGAAACCTTTGTCCAGACAGTGTTACTATGTGTAAAAATGACAAGCAATTGAACAGATTCAATCACAATTATGCCGCATAATGTGCATTTTCTTGCTGCATAATTTAGTAAACCCTGCTGCATAATTTGGTCCTCTCTTGCCATATATTTGCAGCAGCTCTGCCTACAGCCTACATGGTAATGCTGGCAGAGTGGCTCAGCGAGTGAACGTTAACCACTGAAATTGCATAAAGTTCAATTCAGCCTTCCATTTTTGTAGGCATGTAAACTTTGCTTCATTAATATGGGCAACAGTAACACCTGTTCTTTACAGTGCTTAGAAACAGCAGAAGTGAGGCATGAAGCGCTAAATTAAAAATAAGTTATTGCACATACGTCTGCAGCCAGTGCATGGGTCCGTTGAGCTATATTAAAAGCTAGATTCTGTTCAGCATGTCTGCAGTAGGGTTCAGAGCGTTTGGGGGATCGTTTGGAAAAAATAACACTCCTAAACCTTCATCTTTTCTTCACAGCCTGCAAGAGAGCATATGATATAGGATGGACGGGTATCCATGTGCCCCTTCCCCACCCGAGTTCAGACTTTCTTTAATAATACAGCAATATTCATCTGTGTAACCTTTTCGAACCTGTCGCTCAGTCGTTTGGATGTATTTTTCATTTCTGAGTTTCAGGTAGTATCAGTCAATCTAATTTATATCTTTTAATTTAAAACATCTGCTTTTGATGAAATAGTTAATATTTATTTAGCCTGTAGTTGGTGCAGGTGGGCACGGCCCTGCGCTTGGTCTTGCCTGCGCTACTGTTTGAGGACGAAAGAAAGGAGATTGAGGGAGGGTCATAGGGTGGATGGAGTGAAGAGTTCATCCTCATTTCTAAACTGAGATTCCAACAGACGCCAAACATGGCCTCGAGACAAAACACACTGTGAAAGAAAAGTACATCTCCTTTAAACTCATAAGAGTCCACAAAATGGTGAAATCCCAGTGAATAAGTCATAGTAATGAAATATTGACCAAAACATATTTTTGTTAAAACCAAAACATGAATGACATTTTGACACTTATATCACATTATTAGTCAGATTAATAGAACTTGTTTTTATCTAGCCATAAGCATAAAAGGCTGAATTGGCCCTGCTGGGTTTGACCAAGAGACTGCTGGTTACACTTGTCTCTCTACAGCAGGCGTTTAACCACTGTGAACACAGAAGGGAACAATGAGTGAATCTTGGGGTGCTCAAATCAACGGAGGTCAAAATGTGTCAATAGTAGAACACGATGCAGGGACAGCAAGAGGAAAGCTGAGGTGCAGAGGGAAGAGTAAGACGAAGGAATCTTTAGTGTTAAATGTGGGGCTTTTTCAGGCGGTTGACTGGGCTAATACTATTTTCTGAGCCTGTGCTAATTTGCACAGAAGTATGTATGTACTGGTAGATACATAGTGAAAACCTAGTTAGGAAGCAACTGAGTACTGTACGGTATACATTTTACACATGGGATTGCTGCAGGTGAACTACAACTGTTATTTTATTGTGCCAAAACCCTAAAAAATAGTTAAACACTCCACACAAGTTTAAAAAAAAAAAAGAGACACCAACACAGCTCATCCCATCATTAGTGAGGAGAGAACCCAAAGGTTGAAGCGCGTGTATGTTCAAGAGGCAGGCCACAGGCTAGAGGATTCTTGCTACCTCAAGTATGCAACAAAGATCATGATTCAGGACTGTCTAATGAGCAATCAAAACCGAAGCGCATGTTGTGAAAGTGTTACATGTAGTATTTAAGCGTTACAAGTGTGAGGAAATGATCAAATATGGAGGAAGAAATAAAACAGTCCTTTGATCATTGGTAAACTAGTTTTGCAACATCACGTGATGACCCATGGTTCAGGTATGACAGTAGGAAGCAGGTACAATCTGAACACGGGGCTCATATGTTCAGCACCTCTCTGCACCCCACATTCATGCCCAAACATATTACCAAGTTTGCCACTAATTGAAACACCCTTACACATGACACCCCATTGCGTCCTGCACAGGCCTCACTACATAACCTAATATCTACCAACAAAGCATGACTAATGGATCCTATCTGATGTTGAGAAACATGCTTTGGGGCCCTAATAGGGATTTGAAGCACTATACTAATACTGCACAATGGGTCGTGCAGTCTGATTCAGGAATACATGTTTGCCTCAGGAAACATTTATGGACACATTAAAAGGCTTTTTAACGCACGGACAGAAAGCCAAGTGCATTGATGCAATTCAACAGCACTATAACATAGTGATACAGTCACACACAGAATATTAGTGATAGGACTTAGGCATCAGCAGCAGGGGCAAGTTATGCTTAACACAATAATATGGGAAATTGAACACACCTCCCGCTGAAAGCAATGACCTGAATTTACAAAAGCCAAATTGTTTTAGCAGTGCATGATATGTGAGTGCCAAGCGATGACGTGAGCTAAAGTTCCTTTACATCTATTAGTGCCTCGAAGAACAGTCAGAGAAAGCGATGCTATGAGAAGCACTTCATTATTCACCTGCTGCACGGTTTTCTTTCTGTTCAGTAGGTCCCAAGAAAGCATTTTTGCAGCGTGAGATGCAAGTTCTGTCATAAAAAGGACTGCTCTCAGAGGGCGGTTATCACTGTCACTCTAAACGGTAAACAGAAAACAAACATGGCTCATTTGACCTCAGGTGGCCGGCTGCACAGATGTATTAAGAAAGGAGTATCAAGGATGGAGGGCGCTTGGGGAGAGGGAAAACGAGCCTTGAAGTTACACACCAAAAGCAAATAAATAACAAGGTTTTAAAGCTTTACCGACGACACACTAACAAAGGCTAGCTTCCAGAAACACTAGCAGAAAGCAAAGAAAAAAATAGTGCCCAAAATCAAATCTACAAGCAAAAAAGTGTAAGGCTACAAGAACTTGGGCCATGCTCTGTGGGAAGGAACAACACGCGAAAAGGAGGAACATTTACGAGAGAATGGCCACATACAAGCAAGCATTTACAAATGACACTGAATAACAAATTAAAAGCAATGGGTAAGCCCACAGAGTGTAAATAACATGTCTCGAAGAGACAGCGCATGTGCTGTCTAAGGGAGACCTGAAAAGCAGTTGGGGCCTATACAGACATCTTAAATGGTTTGGAGCAACAAACAGCGAGATACCATAGAGGCGCAGTGTAATTAACATGTCACACATCTCCAGCAAATCAGGCAACAGACCTCTGTTGCAGCAGCTATGGTATCATGCTAATGGAGCTGAATAGGGGAGGAATTTCATTTGGGTTGAGCAGGTTCAGCGGGGAATCATCTTGGGGCACATAAGCAGGCAGTGATGTCACATAACTGGGAACCTGCCTGAGGTGGGAGTACATTATGTTAAATTCTGGACTGAAAACTAAACAAAAGCTCATTCCAGCCCTTAGACAGGAGGTGCTTCCAAAGTCCTCAGACTTCCTCCTTTTTCAGTGCTTTGCCCTCTGTCTCAGCCTATAAAGTCACTGACCGACTGACACATGGAGGTAGGTCGGCCCTCCAGTTCCTTGGGATAGCGTGTTTTGAGAGCAGTAGGGCAAGGTCTAGGAATAGGGTTATTGGCTTGTTCTTTTTAATGTATTTGAATGCATCCTGGGCACAGAGTTGTGTAAGGTAGTGTATTTTATTTTACCTGAGCTAGCTGTGATGTAACAGTTGACCAGAAGTGAGATAAGGACTGGAAAGTCCATAACATGCAACAGGTCTGTGCTTGTCGAATTGCAATGAGGACAAAATGTATTTCCCCAGTAAAAACGTGTTTATTTTAGCAAGTGAGAGGTAGGCTCTGTGGAGCATATTAAACTGAATGAGTTTAAACCTGGCATTTCTGTAGGCACCAGCTGGGTAGGTCAGTATCCTTTCCCATTACTGGTTACGTAACACTTTCTCAACCTCCGTTATGGAGAACTTCTAGGGAGACCAGAGTGTACACTCCAAAAGCTCTGGATTGTTAGTTCATTAGCTGCCAGCCACTATCCATAGTGTGGATGTACTGGATGACTGTGTGGTTTTGCGGCTTTTCTGAAATAATGCTCCAAGCGGTGCGAAAGGCATGTGTTAATGCACTGTATGTTAAAACCTGGCCTCTGTGGACCAAAGTTCGGAACCCCCAGGCCACCCTATCTGAAGGAAGTCTTAGTTTACCCAGTGTAATCCCACTTACCCCAAATAAAATTCACCTGTAAGAAGTCAAGGTTACAGAAAAACTTCCTTAGATACAGTGGGAGATTGGCAAAAAAATGTAAGAAACAAGGAAGCATTGTCGTTTTAGATAGGGAAATAAGACCCATCACCAATGCAACTGGACTTCAGAGTAAAGACACAGCCCAGTAGGTCCTGTGACATAGGGGGAATGCCCCAGCTGGTCCCCCCGTGACACAACCTGATGGGCAGGGGTTCCATTGCAAGGTCAAAGAGGAAGGGGGACAGTGAGCCATGGTGCCTCTAAGAACAGCTATCAGATCTGAAATACGTCATCCAATTCGGACTCATGCCAGGTGTGCAGTGTAAAGAAGTTTGATCATGCGTACCATGTATCTGCCTAATCCAAACCTCTCCAGCAATTCAAAAAGATAGCTGCAGTCATGGTGGACCAAAGTTTGCCCATTGTAACTGAACCAGTAGAGAGTCATTTACAGCTAACTGCAGGAGTGGCAGAGAAGTTTTAAAGCTTTACAGACGACACACTAACAAAGGCTAGCTTCCAGAAACACTAGCAGAAAGCAAAGAAAAAAATAGTGCCCAAAAACAAACCTACAAGCAAAAAAGTGTAAGGCTACAAGAACTTGGGCCATGCTCTGTGGGAAGGAACAACACGCGAAAAGGAGGAACATTTACGAGAGAATGGCCACATACAAGCAAGCATTTATAAATGACACTGAATAACAAATTAAAAGCAATGAGTAAGCCCACAGAGTGTAAATAACATGTCTCGAAGAGACAGCGCATGTGCTGTCTAAGGGAGACCTGAAAAGAGAGGCATCTTCTTCTATTGAAGGCAACTCATATCAGGGGAGAGGACAAAATGGTGGCCGACAGACTGAGCAGGGTGTTTTCATCTTCACAGAAACTCTCTCTCTTACCTCTGGTATACTACCAGATACGCCAGAGGGTCGGTGAGCCTTTTGTGGACCTTTTTGCTTCCGAAAAGGATATCCAGTGTCGTACAGTTCATACTTGCTCAGTAACACTGTGCATTTATTGGACAACAAACGTCAAAACTGTGTAAAACTGAGTCAGGATTTAGCTAGGCTGGAATTCTGCCATGGGGCGACCTCGACAGTGTCAGGAAAATGTTTGCATAATGAACTTCACCTATGTTGCCATGCCGAAGTCCCAGTCAGGCCGCCATTATTGATTCTATCCTGACAGAGCTGTCGCCGAGCGAACAAAAACAAACAACAACATTCTGCGCAGTGAACTTAAGCTTTTGCACTGAATGTTCAAGGCTCTGATAATATGCCTATGAAGAAGCGTAAATGTAAGCAAAAGTAATTTCAGAGAACATTATCCCATAAAGGTACAAAAGCAAATGTGTGTCAAGTGTCAACGTTCAAGAAAAGATGTCAACTTTAAACGTGAGCATGTAAATGGTGGTGTTCTCGCCCAGGCCTTATGTGACCACATAACACCAACTTCAGAGATTCTTCTCCTGGTATCGGGATCCAAAAGCAAGGGGGGGGCAGATGTCTTGTTGTCCCCATAACCTTCTTGCCTTCTATAGGCGTTCCGACCTATCCCTCTCATACAGCGTCTTCCTGCAAGGATCCAGATGGAAAGGATGGATATTGTGGTGGTACTACCTTTCTGGCTGAGATCTTGGTTTTCCCTCCTGAAGTCTATGACAGTTCTTTCTTACTGGAGAATCCCATTGGCTCCTTTCCCACTCAGATCAGTGGCGTGCTTGCCTCTTCAGAAATTGTCTCCGTCAGCCTGGAGGTTGAAAAGCTTGGGCTTCATAGAAGAGGGGTCCCTCAGCACTTAGCTAAGATTATTCAGGGGTCCAGACGTCCCTCTACAATAAAATTCTACTCCAAGCATTTGAGAAGTTTTTTTATTTGGTGTGCTGATAAATCTCTCTCATCTCTACAGTGTGATATTTCTTCTCTTTTGCAGTTCTTGCGGGATGGGTTTCAAATGCAAATGGCAGTAACTACATTAAGAGCTCAGTGGGCTTCAATAAAATCGTTTAGAGAAACATGGGCTGATGCCAGCAGTAACTTTGATTTGGTAGTTAGACTTTTGAAAAGTTCTATTTCTAGACGGGTATCTAGACCTTCTGTTCCACCTTGAGACCTGCCCTTAGTCCTTAAGGCTATACAGCATGTTCCCTTTGAGCCACTGATTACTGTTGACTTGAAATTTGTATCTTTTAAGATGGCATTCCTAGTTGCTATTACTTCCACTAAGCCTTGGTGATCTGGGTGCATTATTAGGTACTCCCCTTTCCTAAAGGTTTTGCATGATATCGTATTGTTCAAGCACCATCCAGCTTTCCTTCCCAAGATTTCATCCAAGTTGCACAGGGAGCAGGAGATATTGTTACCTGTGTTTTTCCTTTTCCATTGTCAAGGGGACAGGAACATTTTCATTTGTTGGACTTTAAGAGGGCTGTTGAGCTATACCTCCAGAGGTCTGAGGGGCATAGGAAATCTGAAAATGTTTGTCATATTTGGTGGGGCTAATAAGGGGCACAAAGATTGTAATGTGACCTTAAGTAGATGGATTATGTCCACTATTAGGTTGTCTTGTTCTCTGTCTAATGCAGTGGTCTTCAAACGTTTTAATGCTGCGCCCCCACCCCCCCAGTAAAAAGAAAAAAGTCACCACCTCCCCCTCAAAACTTTTCCCAATGTTTATATTAAACTGGCAATGTTTAAAAATGTCTCAACATATTTGAACATTGCAGTTACGTTCTGTTACAGTTTTAAAAATGCAATCAAAATACATGATTGCCAAACATACCATTTTGGTCAGGCAGGCCTAACTAACATGTAAAAGTGACTACAGTGTGATTATTAGAATGAGGATGGGGGTTTTGAAGAATATTTAGAGCCCCTTCCCTTTTGAGACCTTTCAGCCATGATATAAATGACAAAAGATGTTATTGATGGCCAATTACAGAGCAGCGTAGTGCCACTCATTTTTCCACTGAAAACAAAGAACTTATCAGCATAATGCTTCTTTTGGCCAGAGCCTGCCTGCTCCACCCATACCAGAATGTATACAGACCTCCACCTAGCAAGGCGACATTCCCAGACGCACTTCTAGACACAGTTTCAAACCTGATAACAATACACTCCAACCTATGCGTTCTGGGTGACCTCAACATTTGGTTTGACAAACCCAATATGACCCATCCAAAAACAATAATTACTGGCCTAAACACACTAAACCTGCATAAGATTGTCCACAAACCCACACACATCGCTGGACATTTCCTAGATGTCATTTTTGCTAATACCGAACTAGTTACCTTTCAAACTATAACTCCAGTCACATGGTCAGACCACCACTTGTTTGTTTTCCAACATAAAACACTAAGCGACTCACCTAAAACTACCTTACATCCATCCAACTATCGACCGTGGAACAAACTCAATTTGGAACACCTAGAAACACAACTAACATCCAGTAGAAACAAATTCTGCTCAAAAACTATAGGAGTGGCTACAGGAAGCTTTTGACATCCTGATACCACTCAAAACCACACAACAGAACAAAAGAAAAAAAGCGCCTTGGAGAAACAGAGATAGAAGACATAAAAAAACAAATTAGAAAGCTGCAACGTACCTGGCTCAAAACAAACGCCAAACAAGACAAACTTCACCTACAGAAAATTAACAGATTACACAAGTCAGCTATCAAAAAAGCTAAGAAAAGGTACTATTCAGACAGAATTCAAAATGCTAAATGTGCAAATAAAGAATTCTATAAAATACTCAATGAATTTCGCAAACCAAATTGCCTAGAAGGAACTCATCCTGTTACTCAAGATTTCACAGACAAACTGGCAAATCATTACACTGACAAAGCAGACACGTTGGACTCATACTTAAAACAGAGACAAAGCACCAGCACTAACCCTTTGACAAAACAACAATCCAAGAATACTCTAACCCAGCCTACTCCGTTCCTTCCAACACATCGCACACGATGAATTTATGGACCTGGTCAAAGCAAGCAGGCCTGCCGGCAGCCCTTCTGACCCGTGTCCACCACAAACTTTCAAGACAATTCTTTTAACAACCTCTGCTGCCACTCCAGTAAGAAGAATCCTCAACGATTCCTTAACTACCAGAATATTTCCAGAAGAACTCAAAAAGTCATATATACGCCCTTTACTGAAGAAAACAAACTTGGACCCGCTGAACCCTGACAACTACAGACCCATTACAAATGGACCTTTCCTGGGCAAACTGATAGAAAGAGCAGCGTTCGCCCACATGTCACAATTCATTGAAGAGAATGACATACTTTCAGACTTCCAAACAGGTTTCCGTCCGGGAAGAGGCACAGAATCTGCCCTCCTTGCCGTCTGGGATGACCTGAAGAACACAGTAGACCGCAACGGGGTTGCTGCGCTTCTCCTCTTGGACCTCTCGGCTGCCTTTGACACGGTTGACCATGACACACTGAAACAAAGACTCTATGAAGCCGGCATAGAGGGGACTGCTCTAGACTGGATTGCGTCCTACCTTCGAAACAGAACTAATGTCATCCATACCCCACCTTTCTCATCCAAACCATACTCCACAAAAGCAGGGGTCCCTCAAGGCTCTATCATCTCGCCCATGCTTTTCAACATCTACATGAAGTCATTACCGGTACTTATCAATCAATTTCACCTCACGTGCTATAACTATGCAGATGACACACAAATACTCCTTCAACTGGAATGACCCAAAGATATTGGAAACTCCCCAATTTTCAGTTGTCTCAGAGCCGTGGATCAGTGGATGACTTGAATGAAGTCACCTCAAATTGAATGCTTCCAAAACAGAAATACTCACGTGTGGCGATTGGAAACATTATGACCTGCTTCCCGCCTGGCCTGATGAACTGGGATCACCACCTAAAGTATCGAAGGAAGTAAGAAACCTCGGAATGACCATGGACTCCAAGCTGTCGATGAATGCCCAAGTGGACAAACTAGCAAGATCAAGCTTTGTCACTATAAAAACGCTGCGACGAATTTTCCCTCATTTGGGATTTCCACACAAGGTCCAAGCTACCATCTCCCTTGTTCTGTCCAAACTCGATTACGCTAATAGCCTCTACCACGGATCACTTTTAACGACCATGAAAAGACTACAACGGATTCAGAACTCGGCTGCCAGACTACTCTTGCATATCAAACCGCGAGACCACATCTCACCTGCCTTGAAAGCCCTGCATTGGTTACCGGTTGCCAGAAGATCCACGTTCAAGCTGCTTTGTATCACCCACAAAGCAATACATGAAATGGGACCGCTCTTCATCAGGAATAAAATCACCAAACACATTTAACAAAGGAACCTCCGCTCTAAAATGGCACCTCGCCTCAAAATCCCAAGATACAAGAAATAAGCCATGGGTGGCACATCCTTCTCTGTTCAAGCAGCCAAACTATGGAACTCTTTACCCCCCCAACATAAGATCCACGGACAGCCACCTTATCTTCAGAAAACTGCTCAAGAATTAGCTCTTCCCCACATAAGCACCATACGTAAACAGAAATCTACAGCATATCCCTCTGTATATAATCATTTATTTTTACTATAAATATGTACCTATCTTTGTGTATTGCTTTGTATAAACATGTAGAATAATTATGTAAAAAAAAAAAAAGAAATTAAAGTACAATAACACTTGAAAAAAATGAGTTTATCTGGTGCATCTTTGGTCTACATGTACTTCTTCCATTGTGCATCTATGTACCTTCCATGTACTTGGATCTGTGCGTTTGTTACTTTCCTCCTGAAAAGCATATCCAATGCACTACCCTATTTCTCATCCTGTACCTCTATCAATATCTTTAATCTACATATACCTACCTCCTTTATGCATCTATATACTTTCAATGTACTTATGGATCTATATATTTATCACTTTCTTCTAATTCAGCATATCCAATGCACTACCCTATTTCTCACCCTATACTTCTCTCAATATATCTTCTAACCCAACTTTCTGACTCATCTCAAACTTCTTTCTACTGCTCTTTCCAATGCACTACCCTATTTCTCACCCTATACATCAATATATCCTTTACACCCACTCTCTAATTTATCCCAAACCCCATACCACTACTATGATCCCCAAAATAACCCTTTCTAGATTCTCCCTTACTCTACCCCTCCTTGCATCAGACACCTCTTTTACTATACTGATCCCCAAAACAAACCTTTCTAAACTCTTCCCTCTGACTCTTCCCCTCCACAACCCCTTTTTTACTCATCCAAAAGCCTCCTCCTACTGCTATGACCTCCAAAAAAAATAAAAATACTTCACTCTCCTATCCCTCCACTATCTTTTTCAATCAAAATAACAGACTAACATGTTCACTTCTCAAATTTCATATTCCACTATACTAATTCACCACTAATCCTTTATGGGTTCTGGAGTAGCGTGCTACTCGCCAATAAAGCGCTTCAACACCCCATCAGGGTTACAAGCGCTATATAAATGCAAACCTTTTCTACCCCTTCCCAACCCTTCTCAATCCAAATAACTGACTAACATATCCACCACTCAAATTACTTTCATATTTCACCATTCTAATTCAACACTAATCCTTATGGGTTCCAGAATAGCGTGCTACTCACCAAAAAAAGCGCTTCAAACCCCATCAGGGGTAGCAAGCGCTATATAAATACAAACCTCTTTTCCCTCTTCTATCCTGCCGCTACCCTTCCCTATCCAAATAACTGAATAGCATATCCACCACTCAAATTACTTCATATTTCACTATACTAATTTTCAACACTAATCCTTTTACGGGTTCCGGAGTAGCGGGCTACTCACCAGAAAAGTGCTTCAACACCCCTTCAGGGGTAACAAGTGCTATATGAACGCAAACCTTTCTCCCCCTTCTATCCCTCTGCTATCCTTCTCACTCCAAATAACTGACTAATATCCACCACTCAAATTACTTTCATATTTCACCATACTAATTCACCACTAATCCTTTATGGGTTTCCGGAGTAGCGTGCTACTGCCCCGCCCCCCCCCCAAAAAAGGCGCTTCAACACCCCATCAGGGGTAACAAGCGTTATATAAATACAAACCTTTTTTTCCTCTTCTATCCTTCCGCTATCCTTCCGAATCCAAATAACTGACTAACCTATCCACCACTTTAATTACTTTCATATTTCACTATACTAATTCAACACTAATCCTTTATGGGTCCCGGAGTAGCGTGCTACTCGCCGAAAAAGCGCTTTGACGCCTCATCAGGGGTAGTAAGCGCTATATAAATGCAATTACAATACAGGGCAGGTCCACCAGAGTAGTGGCAGCCTCCTGGGCTGAAGCACAAGGAGTTACCTTGTCAGAGATATGTAGGGCAGCCACTTGGGCCTCAGCTGAAAATTTGGTTAAACACTATAGTCTTTAGAGGGTTCTGGAGGGTAAATCATTTGGGGAAAATGTGTTGAATTCAATATTTTCCGTATAATTTAATTTCTCGATTCTTACACTGATTGAAATATACTGAGCAGGATTGGTGTCTTGTATTTTCAATTTTAAGATTTTGATTGGTCGTGAAGGCCATGTTTTGCTAGAGTAAGCTTCAAAAGTAATGACTAGGGCGAGGACATGAGACGCAAGGATAATGCCCGGTTACTTACTGGTAAATCTCAGTATCCTTATTCCCTATTGTCCTTGTCACGGTCATTACAACCTGTCCTACCAACCCCGACAGCTGGCCTTCATGGGGCTTGGTATATTCAGGAAGAGATATGGGTAAGAGGGGAGTTATACTACCCTAGGATGGGTGGCGTTACCCGACCACTTCCTGTTTTTTTCTTTCACCAGGTCAGGATGGAGTCCACTTCAAAAGTAAGAACTGTGACGAGGACAACAGGGAGTCAGGATAATAAGATTTACCAGTAAGTAACCGGTCATTCGCAACCGCTAACCGAACCAAACTCACCACCGGCATACATGACAACATTTAGGAACAGCTAGAAACAAGATTGAAAGAAAAAATGGGGAGAAGGGTGTAATTTCCCGATTGACTTGCACTAGGGGTTTTGGTTGAAGAAAAAAACTAATGTAGCAACATATTTTTCTTAAAAACACGAATATTCCTCCTAAATCTAAAGTATTGACATGCATATTTACCTCTGTTTGGTAACATAGCATTTTGCGCAGAAATAAGCAAAATCACCTAAAGCTGGTCATTTTAGCCGAAACTAAGCATGACCGTGGAACTCCTATAGAAAATCGCACCTATCCTTTTATCCCCAACATCCTTATGATAGAGGCAATGGCCATGTATGTATATGTCAACGTGCACACAGTTCAAGCACCCGCTGCCAAGGTGCAGTCCCAACAGGACTATGAAAATGTATACAAAAACCAACCAGTGCATCAATTTTTGTTTAAGCTGTTAATTTTAGCCCTTATCTATACATACACTTTTAAATATGTTCTAGCGCTGTGTTAACGACCCCTAACTAATAATTAAAGTTAAAAAAGAGGCAGAAGATTCATGTTACAAATGATAACATAAGATTTTGTTAAAGTCCTATTTAGTGTCATGTCCTGGCCTTTGCAGACTCTTAAAACAATAAACGGCCGGTATTTTTTCACTTGAAAAGGTGGCAACCCGGGGGGGGGGGCGGGGGAAGAGTTGCATTCGCTTATTGTAGCGAAACTGAAACCGTCACTATACTCTACATTTACGCTGGTCTACAAGACACTGCAGTCACACTGGTCCCGAAAACAATACTAAACTATGGAAAATAACTTACACAACTGTTCTGGGGCAGTACTCGCTCTTACTTCTAGCGAAGGTGGCGGGGAGCGTTAACAAATCTCCCAGAGCAACAGCAACACTCACACGTGACGTGCCCATGGGCGCAGTAGCGCAAACGTATGCAGAGGCGTCTTTAATATTTAAAGTCCTCACCACGACAGCACACCCGCTCACCTTCACTTGTGCTTTCTCCGTAAACTTTTATTCACATAGGCTTGCCGTATTGAGTCCACTGTAGTTGTAACAAGCGGCCTTTTTGGCACCAATCAGAACTCCCAGCCTGCGAAGGCTCGACAGGTCGCGGCACCAATCAGTCGTGTTTGTTGTTACGGGCGAAGTCGACATTGGAGGACGGAAGGAAATACCATGTAATTTGAGGGTTCTCAGTACCCCAGGGGTACAATGTCTAAACGATACTCGCTTTGGGCCCTATGAACATTGTCCTTACCAGTATAATTGTAACGGCCTTTCCAATAGCCACGCAAAGAGTACAGTCACGACCTTGTTGAAGAGAAGGTAAGGCACACCTTCTGCGTGTAACATTTATGCAGCTAAGAAACAGCTGAAAACGGGGAAGAGGGTGGCCATCTTAGAACGGAGGCGTTGGGAAGGCGGCCGTGTTGAACTGTGGAAGATTTGTATATGAGATTGTTTACCAAGTAAAAACATTTACAAAAATGTGCTCCAGTTGGCACAGATGTCCAAGCTTTAACAGGACCTAATGCATTCCAAGATGGAATTACAGCTTTCGAACACACACATGTAAGTCCGCCTGGTTCCAAACGTTTCGAACATGTCTATGTCGTTTAGTGGATTAGGTCCATTTTCTGTTGAATTCCATAGCACGTTTCACTCTTGTCCGTCTCCGAGAGGGCTACGTCACGATTTCTAAGAAGGTGGTACATTTGCGACCCAAGTGACGTAGACGGAAGGACGCTGTAGTTCTATGTTTTGAGTGGACAGGAGACTATCGGATAAGAATTTTTACCCGAATGGATGATGTATTCGCCCACCTAAATTAAGGCACCAGTAGCCTGAATTAATTTTTTTTAGGTAAGACTCTTGTAAAGCGCCACACATTCAGGGCACTTCAGAACATGTGAGGATGTGGTCCGTCGGCTAGACTGCCGACTTTGGTGCTGGAAACCAGGGTTCGAGCCTCGGGGTCGCGTCCACATCCTGTGATTCTGGGCAAATCACTTAATCTCCCCGTGCCTGAATGTGTAATGTAAATACGGTGCTCATGTAAAGCGCTCCAATACCTTCGGGTCGAGTTCGCGCTATATAAATATGCAACAAAAACAGGTGAAAGATTGGGCTTCACGAGATAAAGTAGGGGGCGTTTAAAGAGGGCTAATACGTTGGCTCGGGTTGTGAGATGGCAAACCTGAAACACGTTGGAGAGTAAACGTTTGGGCCCAATTAAAACCAAGGCAGCCCGAGTGTCGGCTGTCCCCGTTATATTCTGCCTTGGATTTCCCATAAGAAGTCACCTGTGCCCCGCTACAGGACACCTCTCTGACATAATGCCTATTTACAGATCTAGCTATACTTGTCAGTTTGTCGTATATTTGTATTAAGTTTATTTTTATTATACTGTTTTAAGTCGTTGAAACGAGCTAGCCCCAGATCGCCCCTTTTTCTAACGCACTCACTCAAGAATACATTCTTACTGATGCAGTGCGCTTTCAGAGTGCAAGTCGGTTCTATAGATTCGTTTCAATTTAAACCCAGATAGTTTAGAAAAGTTACCATGTTATAAAAGTTACTCATTGCCATAGTATGTTGATCCTAAGAACGTGCACTGGAAACCCCTCTCCCTGATCACCGTTAGCCGAGTTGAATGTAAAAACTGCACTAGATGTATTCGTCTCTTCAACATTTTTTTTTTTAAATTATCCCCCCGTTAGTGCGTTTGTTTTGGCAGGGAATCGGGTAAGGGGACCTGCACAGCCCCCAAGAGGGCGTGTGATTATCGGTAACGTGCATTGTGAGAGCGATTTTTGCTTGTCAGCAAACCTGTAGCTTTCCCATGCAGAACAGTCATGTGTCGAGAGTTTGTTTAGTTCTTTTATTCGCTCAAATCCAGTCCCATTCACAATGTGAACCGCATGGTAGCTTCTGATGAGTCCACACTTTAAGAGCCGGTCGGTCCAACAATTAGCTGTAGCTCACAGTAGAAAGAGGCCTAAGAAAAGCCTCTGGAGTATAGCCTCTACTGGGCATTGCACTGACGAGGAGTTATATAGGTTTGCTACAGATTTGAAGGAGACGGCACATAGTGTGTCCACCTGGTTTTCGTTAAGGCACAGACTTTGATGGGGTGTATCGCGCTGAGGTTAATAAACAGTATTTTCCTTTGGTTTACCTCAGACCGGCTAACCTTGCCCACACATCAGGACCATATGATTGTGACCGAATCATGGGAGACGCAGGCAAAGAAGATTATAAAATGCAGTCCTTTGACGCGGACACGCAACAGCTGCTCAAGACAGCCCTGAAAGGTAAGTGCTCTGTTATGAGCATAGCTTTACTTATTTACTACAAAGCAGATGTCTCCGGCTTGGCTAGGCATACGAATGTGTTAAGTCTTGCATGTTTTATACACGGAAGCCAGTCCTAGGTAATACTGAAATCTTCACTTTCTGAAAAATTGCAGCTCTTTTTGAAAAAAAACTTTCCTGGTGTTGCAAAGCAGTGGATACCATAACTGTGAAATATATTTCAGTCCACATGGTTATAGTAACAAATCATACAGTTCCCGGCCTTTAACAGCAGACAGTTAAAACAAAGCGTCCTTTGGTACACAGAACATTTCCCAACAGAACACCTTAGATCACCAGGGGGAAGAAAACGTTTTCCAGTTGGTCCAAACTCAGACCAACCAGTCTCCGAGATAACATGTTGACATGGTTGCGTTCATGCATATCCTGTTTACGTACGTGCATTACTTGTTTACATGCCTGCATATCCTGATTACGCTGTTTGAACATAGCAGGTGACCACTATTTTTACTCTTTTGCCAGAGACACGCATGGGTCCCTCACACTTAAGTCAACTTATAGAATGAATCCCCAGTTCTACATGATAAGATTCCCACATGCCGTAACTCAGATTTTAATAAAGCCTGTTTTCTCTGTGCTATGGTTAGCAGGGGGATGAGCTCAGGTTAATTTAGTGACTTCAAGGGTTCATCCCGACCTGGACTGTAATTATTCCTGAGGTGGGTTGCCTCTCACCACGAGTAATCCCATTTCTTACCCTGTGGATGCATGATTTTTACGTTTTGGCAACGTGGCAAGTGTTTAAACCAAATTTGCTCTTCAGGCTACATCACATAATTTTGTTTTTCCAAGACCTGTTCTGTGCTCTAAGGAAAGAGGAGCTTAGCAGTTCCCAGACCCAGCTCATCCCACCCCAGAACAAACAGATTATTTCTGCCCACTACCCTGTGGAGTGATTAGGCCACATGCTGCTCCTACTATTTTCACTTTATAACGTTTCTCTGGCACTGCGTCACGACATTGTGAGACCGCAAGAGAAAGTTACACATGGGGGTGTGCACATTCATGTGTGCCGACTACTGTACTGGAATTGGAAGGAGAAGAAGGATTTTCAGTTAGTGCTGCCCATTATATATGTGTACGAGTAAAGTATGCACTGCTGCCGCGATGCCAGTATTGCTCTTTTTCTAACTGAGGCTTGCACTGCTGCAATACATTCTGTACTGTGTGTGTCTGCATTGCTGCTACATGTTTCTACTTGTTCTGTGTACTGAAGCATTCCCTGCTCAGCTGCTACTGCCACATGCATGCCTTGGTGCTGGGTAGGAGTGCACTAGTCTTACCCCTGCTGTGCCTGAAGCGTGTATTAGTGAAACAAGTGTTTGACTAAACAAAATGAGAAACTATAGACTTTGTCAATACTTACTTAGAAAGTGCAATACGATAGTCTGGTAAACAATGCTGAAATAAGATGGCAAATCCTTTTTTTTTTTTTTAATTATTTTATTTATTCATTTTTTGAGAGAAACATACAATATCATCAATCTTGGTTACATGAGTGCAGTTACAATACTTATCCATCTTGAGTGGTGCATACAATAACGTACAGTTTTGGGGACAGCGTGATCAAGGCCAGATGCCACATTATCCACCCTACGCATGAACATTACGTTTGCCTACACATAATAGTCCACAGTGTTTGACATTTCAATCACACACCCGGCAGCCCCAACAATGCCTCCCGCTTGTGCCCCATGTAGCCTGCATGACTTATCTCGGCTCCAGCTAGAATCCCTGGCAAGTGCATCATTCTACGTATCTGGACCAGCAGTGCACTGCTCTGTCGGTGCGGGAGTGTCCCTCCCCGCTCCCTCGCTGTGAACTCGCAGCCAGGCTACGACTGGCTCCCAGATGTCCCTAGGCCTGGATGCCGTGGGCATCAAGTCCCAATAGCTAGCCAATTGCTCCTGACAGTAAGCCACGTCCCTAAGCCAGGCATTCACATGCGGCCGGGACAGAGACCCCCAGTGCACTGCCAGGCGGCGAGCGAGAAGCAGCAGCAGGGCAACCAATCCGTTCTTCTCTGGCCTGAACTTCTCCACATACCCCAGCAGCATGACCAGTGGAGAACACCCTATCGTCTCACCTGTGATGTCTCCTATGATAGTCGACACTGTCTTCCAATACTCAGCAACGCCTGGACACTCCCAAGCAATGTGCATAAAGGCAGCGCCCTCTCGCCTACACTTCCAGCAGCTAGAGGTGGGCCGAATCCCAATGTTGAATAGGTGTTGCGGAGTGTCGTAATAGCGATGCAGAAATTTGAAATGGATGAGGCGCAACTTGTAATTAGGGGACAGTCTTTTTGTTTGCGAGCAACAGTATGCCCATATGTCATCAGTTAGAACGTCCGGCAGGTCAGCCCGCCACTTCTCCAGTGCCCTCGGGTCTTCCCACATCATGTATGTTTGCGTGTAGGTGTATATCCTTGTCACCAGTCTCCTGGATGAAGGTGTAGCCAGCAGATTAGCCAAGGCCTGGTGTGGGGGGCGGGGGGGACAGGGAACAAATCATGTCTCTTCTTGCAAGCGGCCCTGAGCTGATGAACAAGGAGTTTCTCCAGTACAGGCACCGGGTTATCAGTTTGCGTGTCAGGTTCAGCTAGGAACGAACCATCAGGGTAGAGGTCGCCCATTGTCTTCAGTTCCATGTTGTGCGCTCTAGTTACAGCACCCTTATCCTGTAGGAATGGGAAGTGCGGGTGATATGCGAGTGGCACCAGCGGCGCGTACAGTACCGGCGCCCCCGCACGGCGTCTCAGCCCCTCCCATGCCCACCTGACCGTCTCCACTGTATTAATTTCTTTCGGTGATCGTCGATAGGGGTGGTAGACCGCGACCTGCAGTGGAATCTGTTCCACCAAATCCCGTTCTGTAGCAATGTGCGGTTGAAATGGAGTTGGGTAGATCCAATAATGTAAGTATTGGGCTTGCGCACTCAAAGCATACAGTTCAAAGTCTGGCGCTCCCAACCCTCCCTTGGACAGCGGGCGCGTAAGGATGTCCCAACTAACTCTGGGCTGCCCTCCCGCCCAAACCATGGAAGTGGCAGCCGAGCGGAGCTGTTTAAAAAACGCCTGAGTTTAAGGTACGGGTATGTTCATGAATAAATATAAAAATTTGGGGAGGACCACCATCTTCCGTATCGCTATTCTTCCTGCCAATGACAGGGGGAGTGCAGTCCAGACCTTTATCCTATCTGTAAGCCAGTCAAACAGTCGCCCGAAATTTAGGCTCCAAATAAGCTGTAGATCTCTGCCTAACCATATTCCCAGATACTTAACTGTCTCCTCCTCCCACCGCAAGGGGAAATCCAGCACCCTATTGAGTGGTGTCATCGTCAAGGGCAAAATCGACGATTTCTTCCAGTTCACCGTGACGCCAGACAGGCCCCCGAACCGAAGTAGCTCTCGCAGCAGTGTATTCAAATTATCATCAGGGCGTCTAACATAAAGAGTTATGTCATCCGCATACATTGACGTTATTAGATTTCGGACCGTGAAAACCAACCCACGCGTTGAATGATGTTGCCGTATTCTTGCGGCCAGTGGCTCCATAGCAATAGCAAAGAGTAATGGGGAGAGGAGGCACCCCTGACGAGTGCCACGAGATATGTCAAATGCGTCCGATATGAGGCCATTAGCCAGCAGACGGGCTTTGGGCTCCGTATAGAGTAGTTGGATCAATTTAATAAATTTAGGACTCAGGCCAAGCCGAGAAAGGATAGAAAAAAGATAGGGCCACTCTAGCGAATCAAATGCTTTTGTAGCATCCAAAAATACCGCCGCGGCTGGGAGTTTGGGCTCTAGTTCGTGAACCACCGAAAAAAAATGTGCGAAGGTTGTGAGCGGTGGACCTCCCCGGAATAAATCCGGATTGGTCTGGTCTGGTGATAAGGGGCATCAATGGTTGAAGTCTATTTGCTATTAATTTGGCCAGAATTTTAGTGTCCACATTTATCAATGATAGGGGACTATAAGAGTCACAACTCGTGGGCGGTTTATCCGGTTTCAATAGAGTTATAATGAACGCTTCCCGCAATGACGGGGGGAGAATCCCTGACTCTAGTGATTCCTGAAAAACATCCAGGAGGCGGGGGGCCAGCAAGTCTACATAAGTTAAGATGGCAAATCCTTGGCCAACAAATGAGGATGCTTTTTGTTTTCAAGGTGCAATTATGCTGTGTTACCATAAATACGGTTTAAAAATGCCTTTGTTTCATTCTCTATTTCTATTATTTTTAGTTTGGGAAGACTAGAAAATATGGTAAACAGATGCAATTTGAAAAGTTAATGGAAAGTGCATTTTGAAAATAACATTCATTTTCCAAGCAGTTCAACACAAGTAAACTGGATAAAGGTACATGTTGAGCTAAATTATTAAGTACATTTAGAAAACATCAGAAAGCCCAGTTTATTTAAAATCCGTTGTCAATCAAGCAAATGTTGCTACAGCAGAGAACACATTTGAGGAGATTTTATATTCAGACACTGACATTCGAAAACACGGAAAAGCTTCAGTTAGCAGTATTATAGCTAAAGCTTTTCATGTTGAAAATGCTTTTCAATTACTGTTGAACATAAGTGCCAAGAAAGAAAAAATATTACATTCTCAGAAGTAGTGCATAAAAAAGGCACTTGACAAGTATTCAGAATCCTCTGGAATAACCAGAGCGCAACAACAGTTTGAACTGTCCTTAATCATGGGTCCGTTTCGTGTCTGCCCTTTTTAGGTCTCGCCTAGGCAGTGCTTGTGCTGTCTCTTCGAGACATGCTGTATTCAGGGTAAGGGCATGAAGCTCCGCCCTTCTTCCCGTCCTTCTTTTTAATTGGCTCCTGTCCTTTGTAAATGGTGGCCTTTCATTGGTCAATAGACTCAGTAGTCCTTCCTTAGTACCACCTTTTCTCTTCTTGTAACCTCCCATGAGAACACACCCTGTTACATGTGTTACGCGGTAGGCTTTAATTACAGCTTCCAAGTACTATTTTCTTAAATAGGTTTGTCCTGCCTGCAACACAGGCAGGACATGCTCTCCCTCATGTTTTAAAAAAAATAATTTATCCAGCGTGGCATGCCTCGGCAAGTAATATGGCAGCCGCGCTTTTCTTTTGTTATATGCTTGCGGAATGCGGTCGCATGCCTTTCTTTTTCTGTCTATTTTTTTTTTTACAATAGCAGCACCCGTGCTTTAGCTTTATATATCTTAAGCTAAAGCACGGGTGCCGCAAATGCTTTAAAAGTAAACAAATAGGGGGAACATTTTTTCCCCTGTTTGTTTACTTTTGAAGCAATCGCGGCACCCGTGCTTTAGCTTAAGATGTTTAAAGCTAAAGCGCAGATGCTGCCATTGTAACAAAAGTAAATCAATAAAAAAAAAAGAAATGCGTGCAGCCACCATTTTTTCTATTTGTTTACTTTTATTACAATCACTGCACCCGTGCTTTAGCTTTCAACATCTTAAGCTAAAGTGCGGGTGTCGCGATTGCTTCAAGAGTAAAGAAATAGAAAAAACTTTTTTTCTATTTCTTTCTTTTTAAAGAAATTGTGGCACCTGCGCTTTATTAGTTTTCAACATCACAAGCTAAAGCGCGGGTGCCGCTATTGCTTAAGGTCTTGCATTTGTGAGAATTTGAGCTTTTGGCAATGTAAATGACAATGTCTTTTATTTATGTGTTTACAAAACCTGCAAGTGGTGTTTACGCATTACATGCAGATTTTGTAAACACATAAATAAGGCATTATCATTTACAATGCCAATAGCTCAAACTCTCGCAAATGCAAGACCCATTGCATTGCAAATGCTTGTTTTAAACGGTGTAGCGGTCTTCTTAGCTGGGAGCTGAGAGCCTTGGCAGGCATTGCTCCCTCAACAATCCTGTCTATTTTATTTGTATTCTGATTGTTGGAAAGTAGGATCTGCTTTCATGGTTACCCCCACTTTTTGCTGGTGTCTTTCTGTTTTCTGACTGGGATCCTGCTAATCAGGACCCCAGTCTCCATGCTTCCTCCCTAACTTGGACCATGGTGAGTACTCAAGTAACACCCAGATTGGCTAAAGATGTACCCTTGTAAGTCCCTGGTTTATGGTACTAAGGTACCCAGGGCATAGAGACACCAGGGGTCCCCCATGGGCTGAAGCATGTATTATGCCACCCATGGGAGACCACTCAAATTGTGACTACAGGCCTGCCATTGCAGCCTGTGTAAGCTGGTGCTAGCACCACTTACGACAGATATAAGTTTTCTTATATCTGAGGTCACTACACTTAAAACCTATAAGTCACCCCTAGATCAGGCCTTTCAATCCTGAAGTCAGGGTGCTCGGTTATAAGTGTGAGGGTCCCCTCCATGAGCATGACACCCCTACAAACCCAGAAGTTCATTCTCCAGGCATTGTAAGTGCATCAGCCATTACAATACATATAGTGGCCATGCGTCATTATGCGATGGCTAACTATGAACTGACTGTAACAAACCCTTGCATGTTTGGTATCAAACATGTTAGAATCCTACCCCAACACTGTAAACGGTGTTGGAGGTATGATTCCATGCACTGTGGGGCTCCTCTGGGAATCCCTCCGTGCTCCTGGTACGAGTCTTCCAGAGTCTGACAGCAAGCTATGGCTGCCGCCGACCAGAGACCCAATTCTGCCCTCCTGCTGCTGAGCCAAGCTCAAGCAGGGGAAGGTAGGGCAATAGGCTTCCTGTCACAGGGAGATGTGACCACCTCCCAGACAGGATTTAGTGTATTGGACTAGGGTGGGGGCGCTTGCCAGCCCCACTAGATTGCTTTGAAGGGCATACTCCAGTTGGAACCATTTCAGGGAGCCGTTGGCTCCTGCTCTGGCGTGAAACTGAACAAAGGACATGGGAGCATCTTCCCCACTGTCCAGCCCCTCCTCTGGTAGGGACCCCTGAATAGTCCCAAACCTTTCCTTAGGGTACTTAAGGGCTTACCTGTGGGTGGCTCTCTAGATTTGTCTTGGGACAAGATTCAGATCCGAAACAACTTCATCTTCAACCATCTGGGCAATTTTGGACTTCGCTTTGGGAACCGAGACTGCATCTGGAAGACTTCTGCTGCTCCTGGTCTCATTGTCCTGCCAGTCTTCTGCGTCGTCTGTGCTCCATTCAGGTTCTTCTCCAGGCCTGTGGGCATCCAAGACACCCGGAGGAATCTCCCTTGGAGTGAAGGAGTCACTCCCCTGCATCTGCAGGCACTGCAACAAAGCTGACCGGTCTGCTGTTCCTGAGCACCCATGGACCCCAAAAGGTTCAGCAACATAGGTGGTGGCTCTGCAACTCCCTCGAGGCCTGCACAGCAAGTTTGAAGCCAGTATCCCTCGTCGGAACTGCTGGAGCAGTACTCTTGTGCACCGCATCGAGTTGCCATTGCCAAGGATTTTTGACTCTCTTCTCCAGAGATCTTCTGGCTCCAAGAAGCTCCAGCCTCCCGCATCTCTTGCTACCAAGATCTTCGTCCTCACCGCATCCTCTGCACCGTGGGCCTTCATCCTTTGGTGAGTTGCTCAAGGTCCTCTTGCGACTCCTGTGCCTCTGGCCTGTGGGTCCTCTTGAGGGTTTTCTTTGGCTCCAGTGCGCTCCCCTTTTTGCTCAGAGCCTACTCTGACTTGCCTGCAGTTGGTGAGTCCCTTGGACCTTGCTGGTCCCGACACTGCACCCTTTTCATCTGCCATGTTTGTTGCCACTGCCAAGGCTTGTTGGTGCTCCCGCCGGACACTGACCCCCTGGCTCTTGACATCCGACGTGGGACAACTAGTTAATGGCTCCTGGTCTTCCATAGCGTTGCCTGGTCCGCACAGCTGCAGCGCCACAGTCACTGTCAACTTTCCTGCAACTTCCGACATCAGTGGGCATTTGTCTTCCGTGCCTCCTGGTCACTCCTGAGTAGCATAGACTCTGTCCCCTCTGCTTGCAGGTACCTCTCTTCCTGAATCCACCCTTGGGTTTCACCGGACTCTTTCGCCATCTTCACCAGCGGCATCTTTACTGAAGTCCTCCATTGTGGTCTACGGCGGTTTCCTATGTCACTTCACACCTATGCACCCGGCTTCCCTGGTGTAGGTATCCTGGTTCCAGGGGTATCCACAGGTGGGGTGACTCTCCAACCTTCCATCTTCCACAGGTTTCTTCAGGGTCCTCTGGGAAGGGTCCTTCTTGAAAACTGCAACCGTGACTTCCCCATTGACTTGTATTGAGCATACAGTTGTGTTTCCAATCTGCACACGGCCTCCGCGGGGTTCCTCGGTACTTACCGTGGGTGGTTCCTTGGGTCCCCGGCTGTTCCAAGTCTTCTAAGTCCAGTCTCTACTTCGGTCGTGGCTCGAATTCCATTTTATTAGTATATGCTTTGGTCTCCCCCTGGAGACCACTGTGCATTTGTGCTACTTACGTGTTCTATTACTGAAGTATTGTGTGTACTGTGATTATATAGCCGGGGAGGAGATATTGCAATGTGTTAGTGAGTGTTTTAATAAATACATATTTTTATAATTACACTGTGTGGTTCTTTTTCACTTGACCGACACTATATGATTAATACTGGTAAAACAAGCTGCTTAACACTCCTTCTGGACTAAGCCTGAAGGCTGCTCTCCACAGCTACCACTTCGAGAGCTTTCTATGGTTGTTTAAGACCACTAAAATCACCATAAGGGTTGTCTGGATTAGTGCTAGGTGCTCCACTTAAATAAGTGTGCACCATATACTAAGCCAGCCTCCTACAGTGATAATATTCAAATTGGCTTAAGGGGAAAGTCAGGCTGACTAGCAGACTGTTTCTGTTGTGACAGAGCTCAAACATTTTCAGCAACTCAGTCACACTACATTTAAAGTTCTTCAGTCCCCCAATTCAAGACCCTAGGGTCTAGCAGTTATCGATGAATATTTCTCTCTATCCGACTCCTTGTTCAATAACAAAATGGGTACTTACTTACCTATAGTAGTAGTTCTAACTCTTGAAGAATTTGTTGATTCACATGCATCCCTTCTACACTACCTTCCATCCTTCTTAGGTCCCAAAATTGGGTAACCATATTGCTTATTTCCAGCATTAGAAACCACAGAAGTCTGGTTTGAAGTGCTTCTAAAAAGTTATTGTTCTATTAGTAATTGGGTCTACATGGTTCTTCCTGTTTATTCCATTAGAATGCTGCAGCAAGAGTCTTATATTGCCCAAACATTTTTGCGCGTAATAGGATTGAGGGCAAAACCTTTAGGGTATGGGGAGCTAAATGGTGCAACTCTCGTCCCAAGATGCTAAGACTATTTCACTCTTTAATACCCAATCCAGTTGCCTGAATCAAGAGTATCTGACTGTTTTTCATGTGAACAGTGTCACCAGCACTCTTTCGTCCATAACACTTATGGATAAAAAGTTCACCATAATACTGGTAGCTGGCAACATCTGCATGTGGAGAGATCTAACTGCTATGGCCCTGTAAAAATGAAGCCCAGTGGAAGATGTTTTATCATAACTAATTAATAATAAGGGAATGTTTCACTAAATTGCAATTTTTTCAACAGATCCAGGGAGCGTGGACCTAGAGAAAGTAGCCAACATTATAGTGGACCAGTCACTGAAAAATACATTTTTCAGTAAAGAATCTGGCCGTATGTGCTACACAATTATTCAGGTGAGTATAAAGCAGAATTACATTTGTGGAAGGGGAAACACGTAAAATCCCCCACCTAGAAGAGAATGTATTAAAAGGTCTAGTTGGCCTCCTAAAGAGAATGTAGCTTTTGGCTTTTTTTGTTGTTGTTGCTGCAATTTTACTTTTTTCTTTTCCTTTAAAGATATGGGGGTGTGTGTTCTCGTAGGTAAAGCTCTAGCATACCTGTAGTAGGGGTAATAATCTGCACTTTATACTCCATAAGTCATTCCGGGCCTCCTGTGGGCTAGGAATCTAGGGTTGTGAATGTTGGAAGGATTCCGCAATGTAGAACACTGGCTGCCTTACTGTAGGACATGGGTTACATCTAAAACCTTTTATTCATCACGAGAGAATGTTCCCCAGATTATAAACCTTTAAAAAATTCCCCAAAGTATTACTTTTAGCCACCTCCAGGAGGGTTAACTGGATGTTACCTAACCAAACATGTTTGTTAGGGGCACCTGGCCTACTTATAAGTTTGTACTTGTGGCCAAATCCAAACAATAGAACAGAAGGTATGAACTAATCACAGGTCTGCATATACCAGCCAAACAATTTTGCACTTGTAGAGGGTCAAGGGCTGGACGTGGGGGTTCCAGGGGAATCAATCTGTCAGCATTTTCCAGAGGCTCCGAGGGAAGGGTGACCCATTCCCAAATCTACAATGTTCGTGTTCTGAGAGTCCTCCTGCACAGGTACGGCAAGGCTCAGCACCCTCAGGTATTTGGGACAAGTAATCTCGTTAAATTCAGAGGACAGTAACGCTAGAAAGGGACCCCACATGTCAGGGAATGTCGCGCTTTTGCCAACCAATGAGAGGGATATCCTTTCCATGCCCAGGATGTACCACATGCGATGCAGCCAGCCCATATATGAGGGTAAGCGGTTAGTGCCCCAATGTGTGAGAATGTTTTGTAGGGACGCCCCCAAGGCTAATGCAATTTGGCGACTCTTTCGTGACTTTAGGGGAAATGTAAGAGCGTTCAGTAAACCCAACAGGATATAAGCTGGAAACCGGGGTAACTCTGTGTCGAAGTGTGAATCTATATCTCGTAGGATCTGATCCCAATAGAATTTTAACCCAGGGCAGTCCCACAAAATGTGAGTAAGCGTGCCCAGCATACCGCATCCCTGCCAACATTGAGAACTTTTGAACGGGTTGCATTTGTGAAGACGCACAGGAGTGTAGTACCAATATGTAACTACTTTAGTAGCTGTCTTGATACTAGCCACGTTACGCGCCGTATGTTTGGCCCTATAGTATATGTCCTGCCACTCCCGTTGGGTGAAAGTGCGTTCCAGCTCTGCTTCCCATCTCTTCTGGCTAGGGGACTTATGGGGTGGAATGGGCTGCCTGATTAGGCAGTATAGCTGCGATATCAGGTGGGCGTCATCTGACTTAAATAAAAGCCATCTTTCATAGGTGGTAATGCGGCGTTGTGCTTGCCGATGGATCTCAGGGTGCATGACCCAGTGTCGTATCTGGTGGTAGCGAAAGCGTTCAGTCTCAGGGAGCCCGTTCTCGCGGCGTAAATCCTCGAAAGAAAGCGGGCCCTCAACGTCGAAGAGGTGGCCGATCGATCTGCGACCCTCCTCTGTCCAGCACACATAGGCTTTTACGTCTAGCCCCGGGGAGAAGGAGGCATTGGCGACAATTGGGGTCAGGGGGGACGGAAAGGTAGGAAGATTCCTTTTAACCGCAATTTTATCCCAACCCATAAGGGGGGCCCTCGTTACATACCATAGGTATAGGTTTTTTGGTCTATCCTCCTTGGGAAGGAAAGGTATCTGCCATAGCGATCTACCGGCTAGCGCTCTATCTATGAAGAGCCAATGCTTCTCGCACTCGCCCATATAAAAGATTCTAGCTCCTGCTGCATTGTGCTCAGCATACCTTGAGGGGGCTCTAGTGGAAGAGTCTGAAAGAAGAACAGGATCTTGGGCAATATAGACATCTTAACAGACGCTATCCAGCCTAGCCAAGACAGCGCATGTGGCCTCCACCGGCGTATGTCGTCCCTGACCTGCCTGAGTAGGGTTGCGTAGTTGAGCTTTATCGTGTCCGACACCGACGCCGCCAGCTGTATCCCCAAGTAGGGAATCGCCTCTGAGGCCCACTGTACAGGGAGTGTGTTCTGTAAGGAGTGAAGCGTCTGTGGTTTTAGGGTGAGGTTTAAGGCCTGTGATTTAGGGACATTGATTTTGAAGCCGGCAACTAGGGAGAAGCGTTCCAACTCTGACAGAACCGCCGGGACAGAGGTCAGAGGGTTCTCTAGCGACACAATGACATCATCTGCGTACAGCCTAAGTGTGTGCAAGTGCCCCCCAAAGCGGATGCCAGAGATCAACTGATTGTCCCGGATACTTTGGGCCATTGGCTCCATATAAAGAGCAAAAAGCAGGGGGGAGAGGGGGCTCCCCTGCCGGGCCCCTCTCTGTATGGAAAACGGGGTGGAGGTGTAACCATTGACCCGGACAGTGGCGACAGGGTCTGTGTATCCGCTAAACACTCAGGCTATGAACCGCTCTGGGAGCCCAAAGTGCTGTAGCGTTGCTTTCATATACGACCAGTTCACTCTGTCGAACGCTTTCTCAGCGTCTAAGGACAGCAGTAAGCGCTCGGTGTCAAAGCGTTGAGCTTTGTCGATTATGTGAATTACGCGCTTCGTATTGTCCGCACATTGACGGCCCGGCACAAAACCCGACTGATCAGGGCCAATCAGCCCGGGCAGTAGCAGCGACAAGCGGGACGCGAGTATGCCTGTAAATAGCTTGAAGTCGACGTTAAGCAGAGAGATTGGCCTATATGAGGCGCACAGTCGCTTGTCTTTCCCGGCCTTGGGGATAACTATCACCGATGCTTCCAGCATCGACCTGGGAAGGGCAGACGTGATTCCAACCGCGTTATACACTCTTGTGAGGATGGGAGCCAGTATTGGACAGAAAGCTTTATAAAACGCGGTGGAAAAACCATCCGGTCCTGGGGACTTCAGCGGTTTAAGCCTGGCGATTGCCGCAATTACCTCCTCAACCCTGATCGGGGCGGCAATTTCTTCCGTCTGGTCCTTGGTGACTGTGGATGTTGGGACACCCTGCAGATATTGAGTCTGGGCCAGGGGAGACAGAGTCTGCGTGGTGTATAGATCTGCGTAAAATTGATGAAAGGCGTCGGCTATTCGCCGATCAGTGGCCACTTCCTCCCCGTCGGGTGTTATAACCGCGTCTACCATCGATGCCTGTCTCTGCAACCTGAGCCTATGAGCCAAAAGCCTCCCTGCTCTATCCCCCCCGGTATAAAAATTGTGGCGGAATCGCAGTGCAGCATATTCTGCCCGATCTAAGTCAAGCGCAGCTAGTTGAGAGCGTGTTGCTTCAAGTTGCCTCCAGACCCTCGGGGCTCCCGTCCGTTGGTGGATTCGCTATAGCTCCTGCATCTGCTGAGTCAGAAGCTCTCTCTTGTCTCTGCGCCGCCTGTTATCTAGGGCCGAGATTGCAATGAATTCGCCCCTCGTTTCCGCCTTAAGGGCGTCCCAGAGGATAGCTTTTTGTGTGTCGGGGGTATCGTTCACCGCAAGATAGTCCTTCAATGCCTTAGAAACCTGCCGGACCACCTCCGGCCTATGTAGCAGCGTGTCCCGAAGCCTCCATGTGCGCGGAGAGGCGCGTTCTGATGGAAGTAAGAGGGCTAGTGTGACAGCTGAATGGTCGGATAAGGCGCGAGGTTGAATATCTACGCTAGTGACTAAGGATGACAGACTCGACGAACCAAGGAAGTAATCAATTCAGGTGTATGTTTTGTGGGAATGCGAGTAGAATGAGTATTCTCGTGAAGTCGGATGCTGTTCTCTCCATATGTCAGCCAGCCCCGCACTTATAAGCATTTGTTTTCCTTCGCTAGAAAGTGCCCGTTTGCCCCTGTCTCTGGGCTGATCTGTCCAGGGTTCCGTCAAAGACTATGTTTAGGTCCCCCCTAGGAGGATTCTACGGTCAGGGGATGCACCCAGATCCTGCACCACCGTCTTCAGGAATTTCTCCTGGCCCTCGTTCGGAGCGTAGGCGGACCCTATGGTGATTGACTGTGGACAGAGTGTGAAGGAGTAATCAAGGAGTCTGCCCTTCTGTTCAGCGCATTTGGACCCTATTTTCCCTGGGAATTTGCTAGAGATCAGAATAGCCACCCCTGCTTTCTTTGTGGAAAGTGAGGAGAAGAATTGTTGCGGGAATGCGCGAGAACGCAATCTAGGAGTGTCATCGGGGAGAAGGTGCTTTTCTTGCAGCAAGCAGATATGGGCATCAGAGTGTTCTAAATACGACAGTATGGCTTGGCGCTTGATGGGATTATTTAACCCCTTCACATTCAAGGTCAAGTTCTTAAGAGGCCGGGTCATGGGACTATATCTGGTGGGATGGCCGTTGCGGTGCAGGTCTCTACGGAGAGAGTCAGGGACTGACAGGAACTGCCAACTAAGAACGATTCGTAGCCAAGTGGGAGGGGCGATGCAAGCAGGTCTGAAGAGGGTCCCCAACCTAAAAAACCACCACCACAACATAGAAACAAAACAGAACACAAGAAATTTGAAATGTCCAGGGAATGCATTCCCACGGGATGGGAGTGGAAGAGGTCCAGTTCACTGGGCCGCTCCGCTCCTCCGGGCCCCAGACTCATGCGAAACCAACATACACCCGACTGCTCTCACATGCCCGGGACGAAGACCTGCATAAGCTCAGTCTTTCGGCGCCCTCAGCCTGAGCCCGAGGTGTCGTCTCCCAGTGAAGCCAGAACCGCTTGTCTCTCTCTGGCGATTGTGTCGGGATCCGGGCGCGATTTCAAAGTGTTTGCCCCAACTGTCTTCCAGCTCCTATACCACTGTCCCTTCCCGGACCTAGAAGGCGAGGGCGGGCCGTCCGCTTCGGAAATGTTTAGCAATTGACAGGCCTCTTTGACGGATCGAACTTGCTGAGTCTTCCCGTTGAGGCGGAAGATAAGGCGGAAGGGGTGCCCCCAAGAATACTGGATATTACTGTCTCGGAGGTGCGCTGTGACAGGCCGGAAGGCTCTCCTCTTCTGGAGGGTTGAAGCCGCTAAGTCCTACAACAGAAGGGGCCGTTGATCCTGGAATTGCAAGGACTCGCAGGCTCTAGCTCTTTGTAGGATTCGTTCCTGCAGTTGAAAGTCGTGCACACATGTGAGGAAAGTCCGTGGGGGGGGGGGGTATTAGGCGGGGAAGGCCTCCCCAGGCCCACTCGGTGTGTGCGGTCCAGCTTGATTTCCATGTCGTCCGGAGCATCAAGGATCAACCTAAAGAGACCCTCCACAAAAGCTGCAACATTCTGGCCTTCCGCCCCACGCGGAATTTTGCGGATACGGATGTTGTTGCGTCTAGAACGATTCTCCAGTTCTTCCGCGTGAGCCTGGAGGCCCAGGTGTTGATCTTTCAAGCGCAGTACCTCCTGTTGTAGGAGTTCGATCTCTTCATCTCTGTTCGTGCTTGGAGTCTCAAGGGTGTCGACCCTGTCTCCCAGAGAGTCTACATCCTTTCGTACCTCCCTGATCTCCTGCGCGATTTCGGCCTTCATCTGCTTGAAATCGTCCCGGAGTGACGCAAAGAGAGTTTCAATGAAAGCACGGGTAAGTGGAGCTTCGGATTCCCCAGTGTCCGCCAGGTCGGTGCTTTCCGCCACATTGGACGTCTGAGTCTTAAGTAGCAAGTCCTTGAGGGACCTGTCCTTCTCCTCCCACCCTTGGCGGTCGCCATGTTTGACGTCTCCAATGAGGGACCTGCCTACGGCCCCCACACCTCGGCCACCGGCAGCTGGAGTCTAAATTCTGCCTCGCACCTATTCGCCTCCGTCTGCTAACCTCGATCTGCCAGCGCTCAATAGTCCAGACTTAGCTCAGGCCTAATCTAGTATGGGGCGTGTTGGCTGAGCCGGTGCCTGCTCCTGGAGTGGTCCGTGACCTGGGGATCCCAGCAGCTCTCCTTTTGGGCCCTGCGTCGATACTCCCCTGGCGGCTCGAACTCTACCCAGTCCACCTGCAAACAGCGATCAGAGGCCTTCTGACTATTCCCCCGACGCCACCCGCTCGAGGCCTGCGGGCCGATCTCCGCCTCAGCTTCTCGCCAATTACCGGGGGGGGGCTGCAAAGATAGCGCGCACAGAGCTCTGCCAGCCAGCGCTGGTCCTCGCCTCACTACGGAGTCGCCTCCCGGGACCGCACAGGCCACAAACGCTGATGCAGGTTCGGGGGGGGAAAGGGGGGAAGAGTACCAGCAACACCCCCCCGTCTCGCAAGACTCCCAGTTGGAGGCTCCTGCCGACGTCAGTCCTCTGGCCCCCAGGCTGTGCACACTTCGCCCTCAGCTCAGTGGCGCGTCTTCAGTAGATAGGCCCTCAGCGCTCAGCTCCGCCCGCCGGCAACAGAGCGACCGCCCAGTCCGCAGCCAGATCACCATCACAGCCCGCTCCTGCCACAGGCCACTGCTCTCCAGCTTCTTTGGGGCGGGGGAAGGTCCCGGCTCACCCTACCACAGACGATAGGCCCGGTCGGGCCGCACCACGGGGAGCGTCTCGCAACCTCCGGCGCCAGCTACGCGGCACCTCGCACCTCCATCCGCCATCACTCGTTCGCCTCAAACTCCGGCTCCCCAGGGTTCTCGAGCAGGCATGTGGGTCAGAATGCAGTCTCTGCGGGTCGGCAATGCAAAGCTTAAGCCGGGGCCCAGGATCTGAGCCGGAGCGACGAGCAGGCACGTCCTACTCAGTCGCCATCTTGGCCACGCGCCCAGCTTAGGGAATTTAAAGGAGTCATGAACCACAAATCTTTAAAAATCTATTTGGCAGGGAGATTATCTCAAAGTGGTTGTTGAGGATTGGTAAATATGAATAGACACATGGTGGAGCGCAGATTAGGCACCTATCACAATAACCATATGATAGACAACAGGAAGGGGTGGGAGCACACTGCTGACCTACCAGCACAGTTCGCCCCTTAGCATTATGGTAAATGCAGTTTGCAGTGTACACTCACTTGGTATTTTGCTGGAGTGTTCCACCAAGGTTGGTACAGATTAGTGCCGTCATCTCTAGACACAGGTGTTTCTGGATTTTATCCGTCATCAGTAGAGATCAAAAAACGATTTTCATCTGGGGTTGCTGAGCAGGCTGCCAAATTCTTACAGGTCTCAGTACCTCTCACAGACGCACAGGTGCATCTCCACTAGCTCGTCAGCTCAGTGGCTCAAGGGAGCCTTTTTAAACAGGAAGGGGTGGGAGCACACTGCTGACCTCCCAGCACAGTTCGCCCCTTAGCATTATGGTAAATGCAGTTTGCTGTGTACTCTCACTTGGTATTTTGCTGGAGTTTTCCACCAAGGTTGGTGCAGATTAGTGCTGTCATCTCTAGACACATGTGTTTCTGGATTTTATCCGTCATCAGTAGAGATCAAAAAACGATTTTCATCTGGGGTTGCTGAGCAGGCTGCCAAATTCTTACAGGTCTCAGTACGTCTCACAGGCGCATCTCCACTAGCTCGTCAGCTCAGTGGCATATGATAGACAACAAACAAGATCTTCTAATGGTACGAGGTAAGTTCTCCTTCAAAATTTACATGCATTTTTTCAGTGGATTCAATGCTTATAGAAGTACCACTACCAAGTTGAAGTCTGGGTGTGATGTAAGATTCTTCCTCTGGTCTTGGATAAGTTGTCTGGTTTGCAAGGTAGCTTGGTGGGAAATACTACTGACAGCTGTGATAGATATGGATAACTAACTTCCCTTGCCCAGTTCAAAGCAATCGGGACCACTGTTGACTCTGAATTCTCACTTAGTCTGTGTTTTTTCCCTTGTGTGGCCAATCAGTTTACCAGTACTTCTCCAAGAAATGTAAACGGTCTGACACTTCTTCTGATTTGTGTTCCTACAAATGCTCTGCTTAAGGCATCTGCATTTTCGTTTTGAGTTCCTAGGAGTTGTTGAACTATGTCACCTGGTGATAAAGTACCGAATACTAATTCTGGTGGTCCTCCCTGGACCGCATCGCTGTCCTCAGCCCCCTCGTCTTTTTACATTATGCACACTGGTCGCATTGTCAATCTATATCAAACATCCTCTGAAGATTAGGCAAAAATGTTTGGGGAGCACCTTTATGGGGTGCCAAGATGATTAAGTTGAGCCTACAATCCTTTAAACAAGCATCTGATGCTTCTTAGCAATGTTCGATACAGTTGATCACCCATTCCTCCTAGCATCATCTTAACTGACTCCACAACTATTCAACATTACCAGGTGTCTATCGTGGACCAATTACTTTATGTACACCAACTCTCGGGGGTCAACTCCTTTTGGACCTTTCAACCTTTGTCTCCTCTGGTTGAAAATCTAGATTAGATGGTGTCCCACATTGTAGGCGCACTTGAATTAATCTACCACCCTGCCTAGTCACCCACTATTATTCCCACTGATACCTTGACACGTTTGCTCCTCAATTAAGAACCTGGGGATCCCTTCAAAAATAGCATGCATTTGGAATTATTCATTACTACAAAAGTTGCATAATCCCTTATCCATGTACTAATCATGAGCAAATAAACTTATGATAGTCTGCCGGTGGGTCTTTGTATGTTTTTAATACCCTCAAAAACATATTTTCACCACTTGAATGCTTCACAACTTTTCCGGTCACTTGCCCACTAATCCAGATGATTGGTTAGCTGTCTGCCAAAAACCAGGCACAGTACAAACTACCTGTCTTGGTGTGGATTGTACTGCAGTGATGTGGTTTCAGTAGTTGATATAAAATGTTCCTGGCCGCCCACTGACCGACCACCCAAAGCTACAGAAATGCTCGCCCTTCCTTGATGAGGGCACCACTCTGGTGGCATCAGGGGTGTGGTTAGGGCTACCTGCTGTCTTGGCACCGTTAGTTTGAGTCCCACTAGTACAGTAGCCAGTGATACCCTCAGATGACACAAAGGGGTGGGAGACTACACCTCAGAGCACACTGATCATAGCCTAGATTTTATAAAAGCAGATAGCCTAGTTCTCTGCTGAGATGATGTCCAGTGACCTGAAGCACAGCTCCTTCCGTCAGATTGGCAAATGCCTTTCAACAGTAATCTATCACAGAGACACAATCTCAAGTTCAAGGTCTGGGAGAATGGCAGTACAACTCTCCTGGATCTATGCTTCCTTGTTGTCCCTATGGTGACCGTCTGGTCAAAAGACGAGAACAGCTTTGAACAAACAACTAGCCGATGAGACTTCTCATTCCCTGGTTGACAGGCTGATAAACTCAGAAGGGTCTAGGGTGCTACTTTTGAATCATGAGTGCCCCTCCGATCCTGGGGCATAAACCTGCACTTTCACTGCCCGAGGAGGGCCAGCAACCCTCCTTCCAAGTCTGTTGGTACCTGTCCTGCCCATCTCCCAGAAAGGAATTTTAATTAACTCCAGACCAGGAGGCCCTGGCCATCACCCATTAGAAAGGAAGGGGGTCGTCCCAGCAGAGGGAGTCTGAGTAAAATGCAGGTAGGAGCTAGTTCCTACCACCAACCTTCTAAAGGAATAGGGAGGGGCACAGGAGTTGGAATGTCCAGCAGAATAGATAGCACTTTGGCTCACACCAAACCCAAAGGCTCATCATCCTCACCCAGTGAACCAACTAGCTTTCAAAACACACATCTCAGGTATCACAAAGGCAAAAACGAACCCAGGTAAGTGCGACTGAACCGACTTTACAAGAAGGGAGCTGGTAGGCAGGCCCTCCTAAAAGGTGCAGGTACCCCTGGAGTTTAGATTAATGCTACCACCACTGTCCGTCTACTAAAGCCTTAGTAGTGAGGGCAGTAGCCACTCTTCGTAAAAGAGGGGTGCACTTTGTATGCCCTCTCAAATTCAGAGCCACACTCAAGGGTCTCAATCCATGGAAATAGGGAGATCCTCCGTGGACAAGTGTGATTTCCATATTCACTAATGTGGCGATCAAGAACACCTACAGAAGCTTTCCACTGACTTGCCAGAACATCAGCGTAGGACAGGGAAGCATACTCTCTGGAACCATGCAGAAGACGTCCTGTCCCCACATATGCCCCCTTCAAAGTTCCGAATGGCTGATTCTTACTCCCCAGTAAAGAAGACTGATCAACTGATTGGGTAGATGAGCGGGAAAGGCTGTCTGCATTCCCGTGCTGTAATCTTGCCATATGCTCCACAGTGAAATCTAGTCACTGCAGAGCTCACTGGAGCTACTTTGGTTTCTCCCCTTCATTGCCATCTGCCACTTGAGGCTTTTGTAATCAGTCTGTGCTACAAACTGAGCCCCCAAACGAGTAAGGCCTGAAGGTCCCAACAGCAGACCAGTGCTGCTCACAGGGGAGAAGTCTGCAGCTGATAGAAGCCACCGGATGCTCCATTCCCTTCTCACTGAGCTGGGCAAGAACCGCCCCAGATCCCTTATCAGAAGCATCTGTCTGCATAATTGAAATGACATTTTTTTTTATAAGGCACAACTAATGCTCAGTTAAGGACTTCTAGATGCTTAGAACAATGTCGGGAGTGCAGTCCATTGCTAATCAGCGAAAGAGAGGCATGAAAAAAAACACATTTTAGCTCTTTTTCGAAGTTTGAGGTGACTCTTGCATCTTGGGGAAGTTGATTCCACAGCTTGGTGCCCAGCACCATGATCGGACGACCTTTTCTCAGAGACAGCTCAAATCGGGCAAGGAGAAGAAGATAGATATTGGAGAATCTTAGAGACCTAGATGGTGATCAGATATTAAGATGTTTCTGTGGACTTGAGGGGCCAGAGTTATGTACCGCTCTATGAATCAGAGTTGAAGTTTTGAATTGGATACGATAATTGATCAGAAGCCAATAAAGACCCTTCAACTTTGTAAAACCTGACTCATGTTTTGGCAAAGTATTGAGTCTAGCCACCGCATTCTGAACTATCTGAAGTTTTCGTAACAGACAGGCAGGTAAACCAGGATAAAGCACATTGAAATAATCCAATCTGGCCGTCACCAGGGCATGGATAACCATTTTCCTGGCTGCTAACGACAGAAAGCAGATTTTTTTTTTTTTTAGTATTTTGATCATGCCAAAATAGGACGCTGTAACCTCATTGATGGGAATCGTAAAAGATTGTTGGTTGTTAAACTTGACCCAGAGGTTTCTAACCGCCTTTGTCAGAAGGTGAGATCCCCAATTCCTCAAGCCACCCACGCACATTCTAGAACTGCTGATCCCTACCTCAAATCATAAATTCAGTCAGTGCATTCCCAAACTTTAATCAGACAATGCTTGAATCATTGTTGATAAGCGACATGATTATCTGGGTGTCATCCACATAGGAAAACACCTCAAAACCAAGGTCTGGCCATAATCAGAGGCATTCAGAACAGTCGTATTGCATAGTGCTGTCGTAAAGTCATCAAATGCCTTTTGACACTCTTCAGTCTGGATCACCTTCCTGGGCTGCTTCTTAGAGGGCAGACTGTTAAAGGGGCAACTATGTTCCTATTATTTGCTACAAACTTCCGATAATAGCTAGTAAAACCCAAAAAGGCCCGGTCTGTGTAGTGGGAACCTCTCAATCCAGTACTGCCTGGACGGTCGCCTCCAGGGGTCGAATTACCCACCTGATGCCAAAGATAAAATACTAGAGAACTGACTCACTTAGTTGCCTTGATGGTCAGTTTGGCCCCATGAATACCCACCAGCTCCTGCTCTAAATGATCCTCCCATGAGTTGCTGAATATGGTAAGGCCATTCAGGTTAGCCACACACAACTCTTCCAAGCTTGACAACACATGGTTGACCAGGCACTGGAAAGCTACGGGAGCATTTTTCAGTCCAAAAGGCTTAACCTTAAATTGGAAGAGGCCCTCTAGGGTTAAAAATGTTGTCTTCTCTTTGGCACCATGTGTTAAGGCAATCTGCCAGGAGCCACTGGTCAAATCAAAAGTACTAAGGTAGTTTGCTGTGCCCAACTTATCCACCAGCTCAGAGGAAAGGGATCGGCATCAGTTTTCATCACAGTATTTCAGCAATGACAGTTCACACAGAAGCCCAAGACAGTTAGGCATGAACGCCTTCTGGGTTCACCCAGGGACTACGGAAGGGCTATACAATACCCTGGTCCAGCATCTTGGTCGCTTCAGTCTTGATGCACTTTTGGACCCAAGCTGCCATCCAGTATGTCTTGCTCTTAACAGGCAAGATGCTCCCTGTGTCTATCGTGGACACAAACAGGCGTCAGCCCTGTGGTAAGGGAGGAAAGATGGTAAAATTGCCGTGGCTCCTCTTAACACATTGCTTGCTGTTCAGTGGTCAGTTCGGAGGTGAATTTAACTCCCGCCACTGAACCATCTTTCTCATCACCTTGCAGTAAGTCAGGGAGTGGCTCACTCTCCTCCTCTATTACCTCAGCCATTCCAGTAATAAAAATTGTGTAATCCCGGCAGAGACACAGCTTCATCCAGTTAACTTGGAACACCCTCTGGCGCTCCAATGCGGTACCTGTGTCAACTAAATAGATAAAATCAGAAATCTTCCTGACAACTTTGTAGGGGGCCATACGACTTCCCCTCCAGATCCCGTTGACAGTTTGGCTTCAGGACCCAAACTTCCTAGCCCACCTGGTACCCAGTCAGCATAGCCTTCTGGTCATGCCACTCCATCAGTACCTGGGTGGCTTGAAGGTTGTCCTTCTCTTTAGTCATGAGCTAGTCTCCAGAGGCCCAGGAGTTATGGTTGCCCTCCCAACCTCCTTGACCAAAGTCGGGCATCTGTAGACCAGATGAGCGAAAAGAAGTTCAAAGGAACTCGACCTATCCTTTCTGCAGTATCACCTTATAAATTAACAAAAGTCACGGTAAGAGGAGATCCCACTTGCTCTTGAGGGGATCAGGCAGAGTCCCCATCATGCTCTTTAGGGTCTTATTAAAGCGCACCACCCGTTGGTCTAGATGCGGTATGCTGTGGAGATCTTGTATGTCACACCTACTCCTTCCCACATTGCCTTCATATAAGAGGAGATTAAGTTTGCTTCTCTGTTGGAAACCACAGTCTGAGGAAGTACAACCCTGGAAAAGATCCCTAGGAGAGCTCTAGCTACTACTTTGGCAATAGTGCTCCTCAAAGCCACAAGACTATTCTTGTTACTTAAGGAGGTGGAGGTTCAATCAGATCAACTATATCAATCCCAGTCTGCTGAAAGGATACCCCTGCCAAAGGTAGGGGCACTAAAAGTGACTTGCTGCAGGCCAGGCAGGTCTGGTAAAACCTCTTCACATCCTGACCAGAACAGAGGTGCTACCCTGTCTTTGCTCATTCTTTTTGATGCCCAGGTGACCTGCTAAGGGTGCTCCATGGGCTAACTGCTGTAGGAAACTCCTATGCACCTGAGGAACCACCAACGTTTTGTCGGCTCCTTGCTCAGTGCCAGCAGGATCACTCTCCAGGAGTCCATCTTTCCAAGCCACCTTATGCTTTCAAACTACTCCAGTGGAGGCCCGTTCCAGGGAAGCCTTCCACAAGTACAGAAAACATTCTGTGCCTTGCAATCCTCCCGAGACGCTCCTGGTAGATGCTCCCATTCCAATACCATATCTGCCTCTGGATTCTCACCCTCCTGTACAACCAGAACAGAAGGCACAAGCACAGGTGCTTGCTCAGAGGCAGCCATTGGTTCTGGCCTTCTCCTTCGTGATTTCTCTGGAGTGCTCCCCCCCTCACTAGGAAGCTGGTTTATAGTCTTTGCCTGGTGAGCACAGCTGATGAAATATAAGCATCAGGCCCTGGTATTAGCCTAGGTTCAACACAATCATTTTAGAGAAAGCACTCAGCCTCTCCTGAACCCCCGTGTTGACCAAGGCCTTTTTACTATTCAACACTACTTCCACTCTGTCAAGAGGGTACTCCATGTCATCGCTGCTAGCTACCAGACAATAACCCCATGAACCAGGGATGAACTTCTCAGGTTTGAGATACTGCAACTTAACCATAGTCCCGTGGGGGCCAGTAACTCTCATGGCAGGAACCTTCCTCCCATTGATACCTGCCACACTCATCTACATTGTAGAATTCGGATGAATATGCTAAAAAGGCCCATGGATCTATTGCTCAAATATCCCTAGTGACTAAATTTAACTTAGTTGAGCCTCTCTTTGTCTGCCCCGACTTAGGCACATTTGCTATCATGGGTAATGCTGTCTCTGCATCATTAACTGGGTACTACTTCTCTGTGTCCCTCTTGGTGACACCTAAAGGCAAAAAATAACCCAAGTAAGTGAGACTGCACAGTCTTTACCAGGAGGGAACTAGTATACAGGTCTTCCTAGAAGGTACAGATACCCCATCACTACAGATTAATGCTGCACCACCATCAGTCTAACACTGCCTAGGTAGATAGGACAGTAGCCACTCTCTGTAAAAGAGGGGTGCACTATGCTAGCCCCTCGACCTCCAAGCCAAGCCTCAATCTATGTAAACAGGGAGACCATCAGTGGACATGCATATGTGTCCTGTTCCATGAGGTAGAGATTAGGAAAACCTACAGCAACTTTCCAGGGTATCAACGTAGGACAAGGAAGCAAGCTTTCCAGATCCATACCGAACACGTCCTGTCCCAACATTTAGTTGAAAGGTCATCTTGTCTCCGTCAGATCCTTACAGGCTTTGTGCCCTACCTCATTCTATGTGGCACCAACTTTAACTACAACACAGCTGCTGTTGTGGCCTGTCCAGCACATGCTGATGCTTGTTTGGTTGAATACATTTAGAGCTAGTGTTGGTGCTCTAGTGTTATTTCTGGTTTGCCTTTAATTTTCTCTGGGATTTTTAAACTACGCATGAGTGTCTTAAACTATGCATGAGATAAACATTTAGTCAAAACAATTGGAAATCTTAAAGTGGATACAACTCAGGTAGGACACATACATTTTAAATTGAAAGTGAGGCCAAATTTGGTAATCCAGCGATGTAGTTGTTAAAGACACTGGAGGCCTGGTATTATGCTAAATTTATCTTTTTTCTTGATTCTACTTGCAGGCTGAGAGTAAGCAATCAGGACAGAATGTCTTTCGCAGAGGGCTTCTGAACCGCCTACAGCAGGAGTACAAGGACCGTGAGGAGCTGCGCTCCAGATCTGTGCAAGAGTGGATCTGCTATGTGTCTTTCATCTGCAACATTTTTGATTACTTAAGGGTGAATATTCAACTTTCCTCAGTTAACATTACTTTGCTCAGTAATCCTTTCCTTTGGTAACCATAGGGGGCATCAGCTTTTACAATCTGAGCTTTAGCTACATTCCGTAGTTTATGTACGCCAATATAGACACCGACTATCCACAGGTGTTGCAGACACTTTCCTGAATTTTTTTTTAAGGAGCCACATTTTCATATATGAAGTCTACATGAGAATACGTAATGCGATTGGGTGCAGACGTGTGAAGACAGACACTATTGGAAAAATCCTGGGTTTGTATTCAAGGGCTTTAGGTGCAGGGGACTTTCACAAGAAGGAAAATGTTTACAAATGCTTTTTCCAATCATTTGCAGGTTAATAATATGCCAATGCTGGCGAAAATGTTTACAAATACTTTTTCCAATCATTTGCAGGTTAATAATATGCCAATGCTGGCGCTGGTGAACCCAGTGTATGACTGCCTTTTCCGACTGGCTCAGCCTGACAGCTTGCAGAAAGAGGAGGAAGTGAGTGTAAACACTGGGGTGTGGGAGAGTTTAAACTGTTCCATAGCTGTTGGTATTTCTCTGATCTCAAAGTACAGTCTTCATAAAATAAGTGGTAATCCATGCTCAACAAGATTTTTTTCCTTTCTCAACTTGATCACCACAAAGCATTTTCACTACCTTATCATTTAACTCATTACCTAAAGCCACATAGCCGGTTCGCTACCTATCTTGAACAAAAATCCCCCAACAATTAACATGATTCTCAAGTACCTGTTTCTCTACAACTCCCACGTGTTATATGTTGAGTGGTCCAGCACAGTTAAATACTTGTTCAAGAGTTCACAATCAGCTGAAATAAGAAGAATACATACCAATTTAGATTCTATTTGCCTAGTAACCTGCCTAGAAATCCTGCACAAGGCAAACCTCAGGAACAGTTATAGGCACCAGTATGTCACCATATTTATGCCTCTATAATTATATTGTTGCATTACCTCAACAAGTGCAGGAATTCATAATCTCCTTAAATCCTGACAGACCTATGGTGGCACTTTGCATGACAATACCTCTGAATGGTTTCTTTTGCCCCATCCACCCTTCAGAGTTTACCGCCACTGAAGCTTCTTTCTTTTCTCTTCAGGTGGCCTGTCTGGTGTTACAATTGCACCGCGTCGGTGACCAGCTTGAGAAGATGAACTACCAGAGCATGGATGAATTGTTCAGTCTCCTGCGAGATGGCTTTCTGCTGCAGGAGGGGCTTAGTTCTCTAGCGCAGCTCCTTCTGCTGGAGATCATAGAGTTCAGAGCAGCAGGCTGGAAGATGACGGATGCTGCCCACAAATATTACTACAGTGAGGTGACGGAATGACAGAGCTATGCCTATTGACACTTAATTGTGGAAGCCACAAAACTATTCAGGCATATCGAAGTTTTAAAATATTTTTAAAGAGATTTTTGTAGTGTTTGTACAGAGGATTTTTACATTTCCCCTACAAAATAGTCATGCTCATGCTCTCCAGTAGAATGTTTTTATAAGATGCTGACACTTGAATGGATTGTTGCAATATCTTTTTAATAAGGACCAATGGTGAACAGTGTGCAGTATTTTTTTAAATAAAAAGTTTTGCTACAGTTTGATGCTTTTCTTTCCCACACGAAGAACAGACAACTTTATTCGATTTAAATGCACGTTTGTGGCAATGTTTTTGGTGTTAGTTGACGGTAGACAGACTTAAGAGGGGTATGTGCCCGGCAAGCAAAATATCTGTCCAGTATCTGTTTTTCTTAACTAGCCAATGAGCAGATGCTTCAAATACCAAAAAACTCCATTACAGGGTAACACGTGTGCTTGCTTCACTGTTGCTTTGACCACTTTTCTTAAAAATGTAATACTAATTTAGTAATTACCCACTCTATGATGAATAGATCTGACAGCATGAATATTATCATGTATATCTGATGAAGGAACGTCTAAGTTCTGTTTAGAATTATTAATAGTTGTAAGATAAAGCTCTCAGGTAAATGGATTGTCTTTTAGGGAGATCGGTGCCTAGTTCTAATGCAGCTTCAACCCCAGCATACCTCGTACAACCTCGTCTGACTTCCCCTAGCAGCCTTCTATCACCAACAGTTGTGTCCAGTGATCACTGTAAGGTCAAAGCTACCAGCAAGAACATATGAAGGTCTATTCAGCTCAGTTTATCCCATACCACCAGTGGTTGTGCTTGAAGTCCAGGTCAGTCCTTCAACAGTTAATGGGAGTAGGAGTTGCTCAGTTTCAATTAAGTGACCCCTTTACGTTCTGCAGATATTTTCCAGATGTTCCCCTTACCACTGGTAGCAGTGTAGAAAGCAGAGATTTGCTTCTTACCACCAGCGATAGTGTGCAAAGGCCCTGTTTGCCTCAGCCATTTTGTGAAGCTCATGCTTCTTCTTGATCACACTACCCTGTTCAAAGAATGCATCAAGTAACTCCTGGGAGAGCTTCTGGTGCATAAATACACGGCGCGGCTTGTTCTCGCGGCATTCTGTGATCAGCCACTTCATGGCCAAGTAACGACGGCGGCTGTCCTGTAGGGGTATTGGGACCTGTAAGAGAAACAACAAAAACGTTCATACAAATACTTAAAGCAATACAAAATGTAATTTCTAACTGGCAGAGATTTCCAGAAGTTATATACAACTTTATAACCTGCATTCATGTTCTGTGAGTGTAGGGCAACATTGCTGGGATTGAGAATCCCACTTTACTCGCAAGGGAATCATGCCTGTTGGGGTACGCAAGCTCACTTCCTTATCTATACATGTGTGGGAAGCACAAACTAGGAGTGCGGCCTTGCATACTGCTAATGGACAGGCCACGTTGTTGGGTAGCAAAGCTGACTCTTCTACTGACAGTGATGTGGAGCACACTGCCAGCGTAGTTGGTTCACTGGGGGCTAAATACAGAGAATCTCCAACTGAAAGGTAGGCACATGCTGCTTTAATATAGAGATATTCTGATATACTGTAGGAGAATACATCTGCATAGCTGGGGTAAATAAGTTCTCCTAATGAGGCAGCAGCATGCTGCTGGTGTACAAAGGCTGCTTTCCTGAAGGTCTGGCCTTTACAGAGGCTGTCTTTTCCGATGGAGAAAGGCTTCTCGGAGGAGGGGCAGACCCACACTGCTGGGGAACTTCTGCTCTCCCCTATTAATGAGATGCAGACTGGGAGTACAGGCAACTTTGATTCTACTGAAGGGAAGAAGCCCCTTCCCTTATTGGGGTGGATTCACATTGCTCTGAAGTAAAGGCTCTATCCCATAAAGGGTGGCATACGCTGGATTTCAGAGGCCATCTCTCTAGTTATAGAACTTTAATTTTTTTAAATATATTTTTATTGATTTTTGGACATATGACAACATTTTCAACATTGCTTACACCAAGAATTATAATTAAGTGAAGGCATGGTTGACCAAGCGAGCTAAATACAACACACTGTATCAATTCAAAATCTTCAATCGATTCAGCTATATCTGTTCCAGGTCAGAATTGAGCAGCAATTGCGGCCGGGGGGGCGGGGGGAATGGGGGGGCGTTTGAGTGCACTGTGTCACATCTCCCAACTCTATATCGTAATATTCCATCCATGGGCCCCATATTTTACGGAATTCCCTCGGGCACCCTGTATGTAACCTTTTCCACTGCTATATAAAGATCTATCCCCTTTATCCTTTTAGGGTCGGCAGCTCCGGTGCCCCCCACTTTCTAGCCGCCCCCCTTTTAGCAACCATAAGGCCCAAGTTGGCAAAGAAGAGTTTGGCCCTTGGAAGGTCTATTTCAGTCTGCACACCCAAGAAGACATATTTAGGATCTGCTGCTATGGTGTCCTTTAGTATCTTAGTTGTAGGACATTTCTGTGCAGTAGGTTCATGTCAGCCTTAAAACAAGCTTTATTCCTCGCTGCTGGAAAGCAGATTGTCTAACTCCGACAAAGAAAATTCAACACTCCCCAGCTTGGATTCTTCTATTCAGCTCTATTAGTTGTGACATGTTTGCGTGGAAGATGTGGGTCGGTACCACCAGAGAAAGACTTGTGTCTTTAAGTAAAACAGTGCCAGATGTACATTTTGGGATATATTGTAGAAGGCGCTAAAGCAGGCTAGAGTTGTCCAGAACACCGTGCAGGGCCGGCTCTAGGGATGGGCGATCGGTGCCACCGCACCGGGCGCTGACTTGGGATGGGGGCGCCTTGTTTGCAAATATATTATGGCTTGAAAACCGCCTGCGTTCATTTATTTGCAGACATCAATAAAAATGTCAAGATAACTCCGGTGATTAATGTTCTTCCTGGAGAGAGACGGAGTTTTGTCTAGTGAAAGTTTGACTCCTCGTAAGGTAGCTCAGAGGGTTATTATGGCGGCTGCTGCTAAGAACGTGTGCCATGCAGATCACAAAGTGCATATAATGTTAATAGCTCAATGGTTTACTGCTTTTGTCAGATCTTTTTGTTACTTGCAGTTTAGAAGTTAAAATCCTAATATAGAACAATGAGCTATTAACTGTCATCAAAGAGCTGCATGCAAACTGCAAGGTGTATATTAGACCTACATGTTTTTAGACCTACATGTTTTTTGGTCGGTCTTTCCTTAACCTAATCTTGCAAAAAGGGTTCATTAGGGTAGAAAAATTATTATTATTAATAAAGAGAACCTCTAACAATTAGTGTTATGTTTTAAATTCTCATTTGTGCTTTTCCAGACCAGGGACTCAAACTATACTGCCTACCAGTATGGATGACATGTGACTCCTACATCTTGTAATCCTCTGTCTCATGTAACATTTCCTATACACTGATTTACACGTGTGATTGTCTCTGTTAAACGTGTTAATGATGTAAACTGCTCTGACACCTCACACTGGTATGAATGGCACTATAAAACTAAATGAATCTGAGAGACTGGTTATGGAGACTTGAGGGGCACTGTTAAATGGTGGTAGTGAGGCAATCTGTGGCAGCGGTGGTCATTGGGGGGCGCCAACAAACATTGTTGCACAGGGCGCCACCAGTGTTAAAGCCGGCACTGAGAACACCGTGGGTGTAGAGACTGGCTAGTAGGGTTCTGTGACTAATTGTAAAATTGATGGCGAGATGTATAAGGATTAGCATCAGTCTCATTAATGTTTGAAGAGTTTCATGTCATGCCATATTGATACCTAATCTGAGCCGCTATGATTTGAATCCCACTTATTCTGTCAGTGGATAGAATTCTAGACTATGTGCAAGTCTAGTGAATATGTGGAGTAGGTGTTTTGCTGGGTATGGTATGTTTGAGATGGGTGTGAGTAGAGATTTCTTTCTTAGTGGTTTGACCTGCTGATTTTGAACTGCTGAGGTTTCTTGCTGGTATAAAGCAATGTCTTTAAAAAAAAGTGCAGATCAGTTGCAAAGCAGATGGAAGACAAGCTTTGTACAGTCTCTGCAAATCTGTGAGTGCATGATGGTGAAGACTGTAGAAGTGTGTGTGACATAACAGTAAAGTAACAGTGATTCACAATTCGGGGAGGTTAAGGAGGCTTTGGTATTCCTGTTGGGCAATTGCATTTTTTTGAAATTTGTCCGGTATGACAGTATGAAAAGATGGGGTGCAGTCTGCTGTGAGGCACGTTTCAGTGATGAAGTGTCAATGTTCCCAGATTGTAGTAGTAAAGATGTCTGTACTCTTTTTCACTACTGTTCCGATGCTAAGGAGCAAAAGACACACAATTGATGGACGGAATGCAGAACAAATCAAAACATTCACCCCCAGTCACGAGATCTGGGTTAAATCCATCATTCTTTTGCTCACCGTGCCACCCCAGTTTAGACCTGGCCATATGCAAATCAGTCTTGACCCTGTGCCTCATGGGAACAGTCCAGCCCGAACTGCCAAGCCAGGTCGTGGGTCCCGTGCTCTCCATGCCACTGGAGATAAGCTATCCTGGCTGATGAGGGGTGAAACCCCGAAACAGGTCCTAGGAGGTTTGTTACCTTGGCGTGGAAAGTATTGCCAGAGGAGAGTGGATGAGTGGTATGCTTCAGTGAAGCCATGGGTTTGGTGATGCATAGTAAAAAATGAATCAAAGTACAGGTTAATGATCAAGCTGGGGGAGTTTAGCAGTGGTGGTTGATCGATTGTGTATGGAATGGCTAACAGACGTTTGAGTATTTATTGGGTTAGTGAGCCTTTACGCCATACAGCACATTTGTTGAGCCAGAAGGTGACAACGAGCTAGGTAGTAAGGTCATGGGCTAAAGGACTGATGCTTATGCATGAGCAATTTTGTTTCTTACATGGTGTATTTGTTGGATGAGACGGGCAAGTTTTGGGAGTTGCCGCGCTATAATGTATACCTCCATGGTAGAGTGTGGATATAGAATGATAAGATGGCCAGTCTCCGATGGGGTCCTTGGTTCTCAAGAATGTAGAAGACTTTAACTGTGTGTCATGTGTAGCACCTAAGGTTTGTGGAGGCCGATACAAGTGACATACATGGATTACAGTGCTAGAGTATTTACAAACTAAAAAGTAAAAGGCCCAGGCAAAGCAAAACAAAGAAAACCGCAAAGAGGAATTTATATACATACAACACCACACATGTACATCATGGTGAAACAGCTGCATGCGTACGGCATGATGTGGTACCCATTTCGTCTGGCATTTTAATTTAGCTTTCCAAGATAGACACACATCTTGGAGTGGTAATTTAAACAAAAAGTATGCAAGAACGCGTGAAGGGAAAGGAGTGGCTTGCAGGAAACTGCAGCTGCCAGGCCCTCCAAAAAAGAAAAATACATAAACTATGATAAATGAATGTGTAATTAAAAAAGAAAGGTGCCAAAAAAGCCTTCAGTTACCATGGTCTATCACAATGAATATACAGTGGACTTTTCAACGTGTTAAAGTCTCAGCCTTTAAGTTTTTAGTAAGATCATCAAGAATAGTTTATCACCCCTCCACACCCAAGAAAAAAACAACACACCCAGAAGAGGCTCGCAGAAAGCTAAATAAATGGTAAATTATAGGTGCCTAATGTCAGTGTAGAGTTCCAGGTGGAAGCCATTAGCTGCTAATCGGTGGCCAGTGAGGAAACCGTTCCATTGAAATGGGTTAAGGATCCAACTGGTCTCTTCTTGAAACTGGGTCAGATGATATAGTAAGTCAGCAGCCAATATGACATCCGTCAGAGGTATCAAACCTTAGGGAGTCGATATACTGCAAAGTAAATGGTCTCCAGTCAAGATATTCTGTCAGCAGTGGCAGCCAATGAGACAGGGGCATCCACTGGGCCACCAGGGTTTACCAGTCCCAATTGGGAACAAGCTGGGTATATGACACAATAGAAATCGTCATGTTATTTTAAAGAAGTGAGAACTTCTGCAAAGGGACCAGATGTCATGGTAAGCGCAATTACGTTTGGAGCAGTTTTGAATGTTTTGGTGATAACAATTACTTGTAAAAGTGATGGGATCTACCAGGGGTAAAACTAGTTTTATTTAAATTGTTGAGAACAACATGGGTGTTGCAGCACGGACGGGGATTAAGTCGCTAGTGTTTCTAGTGAAAACACTTTGAGTATTGGTTAGATTAAATCGTAGCGCTTGAATTCACTGTTTACGGTGAATATTAGTCTCGTGCATAATAGATGGATTACGTTCTTTTAATTTATGTGGAGTACAATTTCAAGTCATGTGAAGTGTATCATTATACTGATGGAGATGGATAAAATATATGTGTTTATTATTTTTTAGATGCCCCTGACGAAGGGAATGTCTTCCCGAAATGCATTGGGTTGTTTTAATAAATCATGATATGTGGAACCTACCTGTGCTTCTGAATTTTTGTGAACAGCGATGCAAAGCAGCAGATATGAATAAAACGAATTGAATGATTAGTTGAAAAAAAAAAAAAAGAAAAGAAGAACAGAAAAGAAAAAGTATGGATAAAAGTGAATATTATAAATGTGAATTTAATTCATTGGATTCATAGTCTTTGTATCTGTGCAACTTGGTGGAACCAACGTTGGCTCCCCCCTTGGTTTGGGATATTGCAGCGCAATGAGGCGAAGCACGGAACAAGTATGCACGCCAAAAAAAGGTGGAATTGTTTACATGGACAAAATGTGATGATACGGTGTGCATCTCACCACCTCTTAAGCTCATTTTTCATGGAACATTCGTCTCAATTTGAGGAGGTTGCACCCATGATGAAAAGGAATATGGAGCAAAAAGTGGATAATATAAATGAAGAAACAATAAAAAAAAGTGCACGCAATTGATGACGACTGGCACAGGAACTGGGTTTCTAGTCATAATTAGCATTGATATGTGCAGTTCGCAAGGAGTTGGAAGAACAGATACAACAACTATTATCGTCATAAATATGGAGTGTTGTAATGAAGCAAGAGGCCACTGTAAATGTTGTTTTAGGGCGCTATTGAGGTTTACCAGTAGTAACACTAGTCTGGTTTTAATGTAGGAAAAGATAAGTTGGAGGGTTATGAAAAATACCTTGTTGTGAGGGATGAGGCTTATTGCATTCTGGGATGTGTAGTTGCAGTATGAAAAACAATGGAAGAAGGAAGAATGAGTAACGCATGTAGTCCGTCATTTAGCTTGATACCGGTACTGCTAGTTATCCACCTGGGGGTAGTTGCGGAGAGCGGGAAAGTATAAAATAGGTTCTTTCGCCGATAGGATTAGTTTGCATTCAAACGAGATACGCGTGCCTCGGCATGCTGGGTATAAGATACAATAGAAATCATCATGTTATTTTAAAGAAGTGAGAACGTCTGCAAAGGGACCAGATGTCATGGTAAGCGCAATTACGTTTGGAGCAGTTTTGAATGTTTTGGTGAGAACAATTACTTGTAAAAGTGATGGGATCTACCAGGGGTAAAACTAGTTTTATTTATATTGTTGAGAACAACATGGGTGTTGCAGCAGGGACGGGTATTAAGTCGCTAGTGATTCTAGTGAAAACACTGAGTATTGTATCGTAGCGCTTGAATTCACTGTTTACGGTGAATATTAGTCTTGTGCATAATAGATGGATTTCGTTCTTTTAATTTATGTGGAGTACAATTTCAAGTCATGTGAAGTGTATCATTATACTGATGGAGATGGATAAAATATATGTGTTTATTATTTTTTAGATGCCCCTGATGAAGGGAATGTCTTCCCGAAATGCATTGGGTTGTTTTAATAAATCATGATATGTGGAACCTACCTGTGCTTCTGAATTTTTGTGAATGGCGATGCAAAGCAGCAGATATGAATAAAACGAATTGAATGATTAGTTGAAAAAAAGAACAGAAAAGAAAAAGTATGGATAAAAGTGAAGATTATAAATGTGGATTGGATTCATAGTCTTTGTGGCTGTGCAACTTGGTGGAACCAACGTTGGCTCCCCCCGTGGTTTGTGATATTGCAGCGCAATGAGGCGAAGCGCGGAACAAGTATGCACGCCAAAAAAGGTGGAATTGTTTACATGGACAAAATGTGATGATACGGTATGCATCTCACCAACTCTTAAGCTACAACAGTTTTAGACAAGTGTTGGATAGTGTAAAGCACCATAAAATACACAACACCTTAATATTATCTTTTTTTCCAACTGCCTATAACCTCTCCCACCCCTGCTTCTAAGGAGCAGTTTGGACCAGAAAAGAGAGAGAGGGACAATCCCTTTATAATCACCACATGGCATATCCCCATAAGAAACCATGTCCACAACGTTCCCTGAATGTACCACTGAACCCAAATGAGGTGGCAGCTATAGGGCCCACATGTTGTGTCCCTATATGCTTACTGCACACCTGGGCCCACTAGCTCCACCAGCGGGTGTGTGAGCTGCACTACAAAACAATTATGTCAGTTTGTGGTCTTGAGGCACTGTTGAAAAAGGTAACTAATTGTACATAGAGCGGTATTGGGTCCTGAAACCTTAAAAAAAAAAAGATTTTTTTACTACTGTGGACAGACCACAGAAGTTCACGTCATGAAAAAATAAGCATCTGTACTAGAACAAGATGGCTTTGCTCTGCCTCTTTATTCAATAACCCAATATTTGGGGGGCGCTAGAGAGCCCGAGGCAAGATGGCCGCACTGTAGTGAAGCTCTGCCGGTCGGGCTAACAATCCGTCAATTATCTGCGGACCTGCTCACCATCGGACCATTCTTCCGACAGCGTTTTGTGGCGGAAGCACGGAGAAGCAGACCGGTGTGCGGCAGAACTAGGCTACATGAATGTGTAGGCAGAATTGTGGCACTAGAGTTCTAGCCGCGGCCTCGAGGGCGATCAAGATGGCGTCTGGGAAGTGCCGTTGCTGAGCGGGTGTGGAGCGGAATAACGAGTGCTCTGTGTTCGCGGAACAACTGACCTTGCGGCGCACTCCTGCTAGTTGGGCTGTCGGATCTATGAGTTTCCCCGTCTGATCGACATCGCTTCGGACAGAGAGAAACGGTGCGCCGTGGCGGCCAGCGTGCGGTGGGGCTGCTCGCCTGACATAACGGGTGAGTGAGCGCTGAGCGCCGGACGCTGCGGCTGCCCTGCTGCGTCCACTCGGGTGCCGTGAATGAAGTACCGCCACACCGGGGATACATCGAATATTTCAGTGTGCATACCGCTCGCACCCCGGTCTGAAGACGCGCTGAGGCTGTGAACGGCGCGGGTTGCCGCGCGCCCACGGCGGATACTCCTGTGGACATCTGCTGTTGTTGTGTGCAGACTGGGGTGCGGAGCGTGGTGACCTGCGAGGGGCAGGCGGTGGAGCACGGTGCTCGGCGTTCCCGCGAACACGGGTCACCAGCAGCAAGTGTAATACCAGGCGACAACTTGGAGAACACAAGACGGCGAGGCAGCCCTGAAGTCCTGTCGTGTGCCGGGGCTTGTGCATTGTGGCAGCCTGCAAGCGTGGGTCCTGGTGTGCTCCAGTAGCGCTAAGACGGTACCAATACGGGGCCAAGTGCAGCTGAATAGCGGCGACGCACGAGTGTCAAAGAGACTTCTGAACTACGGTTAAAGGAGTGGGGGCCCCTGCTGTGGAGAACGCAGTTGCGGTTTCAGGGTGCACTATAAATGATCACGGCGTGGGCACTCAAGGTGCCACATGTGACAGCGGTTCGGCATCGGTTGGTGAGCCCGGGTGTGGCGATGCGGGGCGCCTGGGACATTTGAACAGGCTGGCGAGTGCGTTATAGGGGCCCGTTGCTGCACAACCTACCTGCGCACACTAGCGCGGCCCTGCAAGCGAACTTCTCTATCTGGAGGGAAGCACTTGGAGGGAAGCACTTGGAGGAAGACGACGGCGGTGCTGTGCCAAGCATTAACTCGGTAGTATCTACCTACAGCCAAGCTCCAGAGACACCACACTGCAAGCGGTGTGGTGACCCCGGATATTGGACACGTACTCCAACAAAGAGGATCGCGGGCATTGCCCTGTAAGGCAAATCGAACGAGCACAGAGTACTGCATTGGAGCGGGGTGCCTGAGTCTGCTCATCTACCTATCAGCATGGGTAAGACAGACAAGCAACAACCCAAACTGTCTTTTTACTCCCGTCGGTCGTCCCGTCCGGCAGGCACGCATTCAGACACGGAGCTAGAGCAGCCGCAGCCACAGCCCTCCACCCTGGAGGTCACACTACAGGCCATTCAACAGAGCTTACAAGCCATTAATGGCAAGCTCGATGGACTGTTCCTCCGGATGGACAAAGTGCAGGCCACGCTGGATAAGCAGGGTGAGAGACTCACAACAGCTGAGCAACGAATATCAGCGGTGGAAGATGAATCTCGTGCCACGACGGGCCAATGCCGGGAAATGGAGCTCCTGGAGGTCATCAGAGCTAAAAACGAGGACTTGGAGGCGCGCTCTCGGCGGTGCAACCTACGTATTACTGGTGTTCCCGAGAGTACGAATGCGGGCCGCCTCGAGGAGTATGTGGAGGCAATGCTAAAAGATCTGTTTGGTGCAGAGAATCTATCACAAGTGCAAATTGTGGAGCGCGCGCACCGTTCATTAGCGCCCAGGCCGCCTCCGAGAGCGCCGCCGCGCCCTATAGTTGCCAAGATCCTAAACTATTGGGATTGTCACTCGGTCCTTCGGCTGGCCCGGGAAAAGCAGAACACGTGCTATCAGTGCAACATGGTGTCCTTTTTCCCTGATTTCACTATGGCAGTGCAAATGGCCCGTAGGGAATATACCGAAGTGAAAAAGAAACTACGTGCACTGGAGATACCATACGCAATGTTATATCCTGCCAGACTGAAGATCACGATGGACGGCAAAGTAAAAGTGTTTCAATCTCCGAGGGCGGCACAGGATTTTATCAGGCAGATTTCATCCCAACGGAAAGCGTCCAAGAGCGGCACATCCCCCTACACACTCAGCAAGATCGGACACGGAAGACTAAAAGAGTGCTCCCTGCCTCATAAGACTTTGGACTGAAGTTTGAGATGGGGCGGCGCCGCCGCCACCATTTGTCGCTTGCTGACCAGTGGGGTGCTCCTACTGGTGAAGTGCGGGAGTCAAGGGATTCGTCTGGGTTAGCGGGGGGCCGCCCCTGCGAGTGTTCACGTTCTTAATAACTGTTTGGCAGTGGCCCCCTGGGCAACATGGTTGGGGTTGGAGTGTCAGGGACATTGTGCTGCTGTGTGCACTCAGGACAATGCTCTACCCAATCGTGATGACTTATAATGGTTATGGAGTTTACCCCGGGACTGGGGGGGGGGTGCTGCCGTTCACTTCTGCTTGATATCATGTATTCTTTTTGCGATGTCGTTCTGCCATAACTGTTAGTTATCACAATGTTATATACTGTTAATGTTTGCAGTATAGTTAGCAACTTAGGACATACCACCTGGCATTTTTCTATCGAGGGCTGAACTAAATGAGGCATGTTCTGTGCGCACAGCGGGATTCAGGGCGGTGGTTGTGCGGGGCTTGGGTACTCAGCAGGACAGACTATGTGAAGGGAATGGTCTTGCACATCACTGGGGCTCCTATAGAACTGTGCTATACGCTCTCGCGGAGGATTCCGCATCAGGGATCAAACTTACTAATGGTGTGATAAATGTCAATGGGATCCATTATTGCTGAGTGGTGGAAATGGATTACATGACGCTATACGCATGTGTACGGTGGATTCACGGTGATCGCGCCCGGCCACACCTGCCTGGCAGGTGGGGAAAGGGTACCTGGCTGTCCCCCATGTGGGTATTACCCAAGTTGGTTGCTAGTTTTTTGCTAATGTTACTGGGGACATATCCTTGGCATGATTGGGATGCTGAAGTGGGTGGGGGTGGGTGGGGATGGTTTATCTGTTCTTAAAGTGTGACGCAATGGGTACAGCAGCGACATATGTTTTGGAGGCTCACAGCGAGCACAACAGTACAAGTGCAACATTCACTTTATACAACATCTGGGGATGACAGAAAGTGATATTCGACTGGTGACCTGGAACGTTAGGGGACTGAATAATCCAAAAAGAATTAGACAGGTGTTTGCGTATTTGGACCGACACCATGTCCAGTTGGCTCTTCTACAGGAGACGCACCTGTCACGGGTGGGGGAGGGTAGGAGGCAGATGGGCAATGGTAAAAGCGGCGGCTTCATATTCCAGCTATGCTAGAGGGGTGATGATATTGGTTAAAAAGGGAACCCCATTCAAGCTACTAGCGACGGAATCGGATCATCTAGGGCGCTTCACTCTGGTGCGTGGGAATCTTGCGGGAATGGTGCTTACGATTATAAACACATATGGACCCAATGTTGACGATCCTGATTTTTTTTTAACTCCCTCAAAACTAAACTATTTCAAATGCAATCCGACCTAGTGCTATGGGGGGGGGTGACATGAATACATACTTAGACCCAGACACTGACAGACGTGCTGAAAGCCCTGGCAGGGGAAACGCTCAAGTAAAGTAATACATGATATAATGCATACATTTCACATGAGGGATATCTGGAGAGATAGACATTTGGATGCTAGGTAGGGCACCTTTATATCGGCGGTACACAAATCATGGTCCAGGCTGGACTATTGGATTAATCTCGGAGTCATTGGTGCCTTGGGTAACTGAGATTAAGCATATGCTGCAAACACTCTCAGATCATGCCCCAGTAGTGTTGGATATCAACATCCCGACCAGGCATCATCAACCATTCCAGTGGCGCTTGCAACCGTCTTCCTTACTTGATCCCATATTTAGGGAAGGGTTACACCAGGCCATAGAACTGTTCTTGGAGGAGAATGTCGGTACCGTCGAGGAAGCAGGCACGCTCTGGGAAGCCTTCAAGGTGACCATCAGAGGGACCTGCATTGGGCTTCAAGCCGGGGTTCTCAAGGCTTTACGTTCGCGTATGAAACTTCTTGAGGGTGAGATAATGCGCCATGAAAGGGAGTACAATCACACACTGAACGCACATGAGCTAGCAGAGATCAAGCCGCTACTGACTGAATATAATGAGACTGCGGAGCATGAAATACAGCATATGTCTCGGCGCTGGCAGGCCTGATCGTATAGTGAAGGTGGTCGCCCGGGTCGCACACTGGCAGCAAAACTCAAAGGGGGGAGATCTCAGGAGTATGTTACCGAAATAGTAGGGCCCGATGGGGCAATTCATCATCACTCCCCAGATATCTTGGGCTGTTTCAGAGACTACTATGTCTCTCTTTATGGATCAGGTGAGGACGCAGACAGTGAGGAAATCTAGGAGTTTTTTGAGGAGTTAGCACTTGTCTGGCTCTCAGATGCTCAACACGAGTATCTAATGCAATCCCTCACAGTAGAGGATGTAAAAGAGGCCATAAGGTCGCTGCCGTCTGGTAAGGCTGCGGGCCTTGATGGACTGCCCGGGGAATTCTATAAGGAGTATGTTGCTCTACTGGCCCCTCATATGGTAAATATGTACGGTGAAGCGTATGAAAAAGGCGTGCTCCCACCCACTCTGAGAAGCGCTAATTGTTACGTTGCTGAAGGCCGGGAAACGGGCAGACAGTTGCGAGTCGTACCACCCCCTATCTTTGCTGAATATCGATACTAAAATCATCGCTAAAATTATTGCTACTAAATTACGCCCTCTGTTGCCGGTCATGGTTCTACCGGACCAATCAGGTTTTGTGCCCTCTCGCTCAATGTCCCACAATCTGCACACTTTGTTTCCGGTCTTGCACCAACTAGACCCGGAGTGCAGAGCAGTGGCGGTGTAGCTTGACGCCGCTAAGGCCTTCGATTCGGTCCGATGGGGGTATATGTTTGCCACACTCCGTAGGATGGGTCTGCCATTTCCATTTCTCAGATGGATAGAGATCATTTACACGGCACCGACGGCGAGGGTGCGTATTAATAATTGTCACTCGCAACCCTTTAAAATTCATAAGGGGACCAGGCAGGGTTGCCCGCTGTTCCCCATCCTTTTTGCCATCGTGATGGAGCCGCTGGCTTGTGCCGTGAGACAGAGGTATGCGAGAGCAGCTTTGCAGTTTAGCCAACGTCCTCTGATCATTTCCATGTATGCGGATGACATTGTTTTATATATCCGCGATCCAGAAGAGAACTTACACGCACTCATCCGGGCATACCTGAAATACGAACATTTATCTGGGCTTAGAATCAACTGGGAGAAATCCTCTGTCTTCCCCCTCACGCCGAACACATTACAATTCCCGATGGAATATCCTCTGGAATGGACGACGGAACCTGTGCGGTACCTCGGTGTCTGGGTGCACTCGGATCCAGAGACAGTGCTGAAACAGAATTATGGTAGGGCCCTGTCCGCTACGGAGGACCACGTGAATAGATGATTGGGATTGCCTCTCTCCCTAGCGGATAGAATAGCTGTCATAAAAATGGTCATTCTCCCTCGGTTTTTGTACCCGTTTGCTAATGTCCCTATCAAACTAACGAAGGTCTTCTTCACTCATCTCCGTTCGATATTACTACGTTTGATCTAGGCGAAAAAGGCCTCCAGATGTAGCTGGGGAACGCTGACCAGGCCGTATTCGCAGGGAGGATTCGCAGCCCCTGATCTATACTTCTATTATTTGTGTGCACAAGCCCAATTTGCACACTATTGGTTCTTTCCTCCTCCGTTTCTTCTGCATGTGGCGGTAGAGGCAGATGATATGGCTCCTGAACCCTTGGTAGCCCTCATCTCGAAGATAAAGCTCTCTCACCCGTTTAGAGACATGTGTCCTGCGGATTGTTCGGCACAGGCATGGCGTGCAAAGGCGAAGCGTGCAGGCGAACAGCTTGTTTATGCCCCGGCTCTTCCAATAGCGCATCATCCCAAACTCTCGGTCACGCAGGAAAAAAGAACACTGGACACGCTCGCAAAAATGGGACTAGTTACAATGGGAGATGTCTATCCGGAGGGTCACTTTATTATGATGGCGGAATTAAAGGACCAACATGGCTCTGACCCAATGTCAGTCTTTGCGTATTATAGGCTGCGGGAAGCACTGAAAGTTTAACGATAGACACCCTGCTGCACCAGCCACGTTAGCCCCTCTACAGACACTATTGTCAGGCCCATCACGGGGTAGGTTGGTCACGCGGTTGTATAATACCCTACAGGCCGACATGGCGCCCACCTCCAGTCCAGCACGTGCGCGCTGGGAACAGACACTAGGGGAGGCGCTTGACGAGGACGACTGGGACTTCTGCTGTGACATGACCAGGCGTTTAACAGCTAACTGTAATTTGCTCATCATACACTTTAAATACCTCCAACAACTGTACTACACCCCCCTTCAACTCCACAGGTATGGACTGCGGGAGGTAGTTCGCTGTAAGCGGTGTGGGATACGGGAGGCTGATTTTCGCCATCTGGCTTGGGATTGTTTTAAGGTACATGACTTCTGGGTATTGGTTACGTAAGCTTTAACAAATATGGTGATGGAGACAGTGGTCTGCTCGCTGGGACTGGTGAAGTGCCTAAAACCAAAGAATAGACGATTGGTCCTGATAGCCCTGTTACTGGCAAAAAGAAAAGTGGCTCAAACATGGGACGGAAAACGGGCGCCAAAATTTGAAGACCGGATTAAGGACCTGGTGTTCTCCAGAGATCAGCTGGCATGTCATGCGGAGGAACTCTCTGCCCCCTCCAGGCCCAAAGATGTCTGGTCACCTTTGACCGCCTATTTGCTGTCCAGCCCTCAGGATGGGACAGGAGTGGAGGACTCACCCGAGTAATGTTAACAATGTACTATATGATACTGTGGATTAATATGTTGGCTGACTGTACGAAGCAATCTACTGTATACTATGTATATGTTGTCACACTGGGGGGGGAGGGAATGTGGGGTGCTTGCATTACTGTTATGTGTCTTTTGAAATGCAAAAATAAAATACATTTCTTTCCATCAAAAAAATAAATAAATAAATAACCCAATATTTTCCAATCAAATTCAGCTTATTTGAGATCCTATGTTAGTCAAATTTCAGTTTAGGGGAAACCGATTTTTCTTCCTTTTACCATGCACTAGTTTAACTTCATGGATTAGACGAAGAGTCACAACAGGATCGCCTAGCATAATCCCACACATAAGATGGCCAAACAATAGACAACACAAAACACAGACACAACAGTTGCTTATAACAATCTTCTCCTGTTCTCTGGACGATGCGTACCCACCAGACTCAATGGTAAGACATGCACTGTTCAGAAAACAGCCTGCAATGCGAAGATGCGCATAACCATTCACGATTGTGGGAAAGCCTGCACAGCATCCTCCATGAGAAGCACTCAACACACATTGATCAGACACGTTAGGCGATACGTGTCTTCTGTAGAACCACCAACCCTTGACTTGCTCATTGCCAACTCATTTGAATGGAGCTTGCAAAAGGTTTCCCCCCATACCTTATGAATACTACACACAACACAGACCAGACATAATACAATAGGACAACCCTTCTTAACAGCATCCACACACACGTTATAAAATCGCAATATCTATTGCACTAGAATGAGACACCAAAGACCAAAACAGTAAGAAAACTGTCTACAGACTGCTCTAGTGGTCAAATAATGTACTGGCAGATGACAGCTGCAAGCAGTGCCCACAACAACACAGAGGTAACTAGCAAAAGGGCAGCTATACAGAAACCATGTAACATATTACATAACAACCAAAGGGAGAGGCTTTTAAAGAGCGAGGCCGTCCTCCAGTACTACAGCCAGTGCCATGCCACTTCAATGGTAACGTACCTGGTAGGATTTGCCACCCCTCTGAATGCTGGTGAGGCCGATGATGGGCTGGCAGTTTTCCAGTGCCTTGTGGAATATGGTGTAGGGGTTGCACTCTACACTGGAACGCTCCTCCTCTGGGGCCTTGTAATACTTCTCCAACTGCTTCCTTTTGATCTCTTCCAAAGTCTGACAGAGGACATAAATAAGCTTATCAGTGAGTAAAGAGCAAGAAACAGACGCACCAGTACTTACACTACAAGCACATGGACACCATTTGCACCCAAATAAGGTGCAGTTGGGTTCCACAATGCACACATACCACCTACACACAAACAGTGCAAGCACATAGGTTTTACTGCATTCCAAACGAAATTGCCACCAATTCACACCCACAAAAAGAAGGAGCAGCGCAGATACAAGTGCTGTTAAGTAATGTGCGGGTTTATATGCAGGTATCTATATAGATTTGGGAGCAGTGGAATTCATAGCATTAAGAGGCATATAGAAAATATAGTAGGGGAAAGAATGGACGACGTGACTTTTTGCAAAGTTGAAGAGATGGAGGAGTTTCCTGTAGTACGGCCTCAGGCTAGAGGAGCGGATGTAGGTCTTTAACGATGGTCTATGAAGTGCTCCTTATACCGGTGTCAAACATGAGAAAAAGAAGATGTGGGTATCGTGCATAGAGGTGATATGAGGCAAAACGACGAGATGATGAAACCAATTTATGGTGAGAAAACTCTCATGCAGGAGTGCCAGGGCACAACATGGAAAACAACCTTAAAGCAGATACTCCTGACATGCCTGTTGGGTCTCATGCCCAGGCCATGTGTCAATTTGCTGATGGTGATGGCTACCCGAGCGCTCACACGCAACTGGAGGGCACCATATCTCCCTAGCATTATTAAACTGCAGTATGAACTCCACAAATGTGCGTAGACTGAGGATGCGGTCAGAAGTTGCTTTAATTATAAAGCGAGCAGGGCCACAGGGGAGTCAGGATGGGACACTATAACCCATAAGCTGACCCCTGAAACCGGATGACCAGTCCCCATAACCTGCCTTCTTCAAACATACGACTGGGTAAACTATGCTCCATACTGACGTTTGATTGGCCCGATAGTGCTTACTTATAGCCTGTAGCAACTGGAGGGGTTTGTACCAACTGCAGTAGTGCATTATCTATAGTGTGCTACTTTCGAATGGATCCTTTTAACCACAGATTCCAAACTTTGTGAATATCTCCAGGCGCCAGACTGGATCTGGAAAATTCAATGTACTGCTCCTGTGCGCTGGCACAATGCGACTCGGAATCTACGTCATTTCGCAGCGTAAGTGAGAACTGAGATGCATAGGTTCCAGCATGCGAAGGAACATCATTACCTTCCTTGAAGCACCTTGAGACACTGATCCGGAGCTCCACTCCTTTTCCTTCAAATTTTCCACTGTGCAAAGGATGTCTCAACCCTAAAACTACAGTGTGCAAGTCTTCTAGGGATTGTCGCAAACAGATGTCTGACAGATTCACATGAGATCTGCCTTTGGTACTTGGGTTAGTCGCACAGCTCCAAAGCCTGCGACAACTGCGCCCAGATGAACCCGAAAGCAATCAGAGATCGTGAGGCGATGCTCTATGTGGTGAAGCATCAAAAGGCTCTGTGCAGGTCCCGCTCCAAGTCCAAGTCGAGAGCATGAACCTGCTCTCGTTCCAGAGGCTGATCTGGCTCGTGGTTAATAAATTCTTCATTTAAGAAAGAAAAAAATCAACCACAAGGCGTCCAAGCAGGACTCTGCCACTCTTCGGAGAAGGCACAGTTACCAGGCCCATTTGCAACCTTGCAGCAAGTCAAATCTTTTTGTTTGGTTATGCTGTGCATCTTTGGCACCCTTCTGATTCCCTCTGGTGCGTTTGTGAGCCCCACAGAATCACAGGGCCATCCAGTTAGGCTAGTTCCGGAGTGTTAACCCTTGACGCCATCTGGGCCCTTTAAGCCCAACTTTGGATCTGTATTGACTTCGGGATCAACACCAACATCTGCGACAGCCCCTTGTTCATCGATGCCGGAGGAGGACCTCCAACCCATTGTTCTGTCTGACTCCAAGCTGGCTTTGGGGTGACCTCAACAGAGGCCATGTGCAATTCTTGACATGCCACAGGCTATACTGAACCCTTCAGACTCAAATACAATCCTGTGGCCGCTCACATACATTGCACCAGATTTTTGGCTCAGACTCTGATCAAAGCTAGCCATAGGGAGAGGATAATGGCAGGGACAGGGGAAGAACTTGCCCCTTTTCATGATGCAAATGACTGGTAGATGGAACTATAGGAAGCCAGTGGACTGGACCTTTCCAGACACTGGACCAGTAACAAAGTACTTCCTTCTCAGTAATAAGGAGGGCTAATGAGGTCCTTGACCTTCACCTCCTGACTATGGAGGTTAAAACTAATGTTCTCACAAAGGTCCTGTAGCCTGGCTAGGCACCGACTGAACCTCTTTTCCCCTTTAATAAAGCTCATACTGACACACTATTGGACATTTGGGGTAAGTCATGCTCTGCCCACAAGTAAACTGACAAGTTCCCCATCACCTTTTAACTGCTGCAGATGTCCCATATTTTTGACCCAGTATCAAACACAGGAGAGCTGGGCAGTGCAGACGTTAACCAGTAAAGTAAATCCTAACGCTTTTCTAACCACACACTCTGACAGGGGGTGGAAACAAGTGGACACTTTCGGCAAGCATATGTTCTCTTCTGCCATTCTTGCCCTGAGGTCAGTTAATACAAGCTGCCCACTGGGGCATTATACCCACCACCTTTGGGACGCGGTGAGTGAGATCTTATCTGCAGTCCCAGGAGACATATAATATTCACTAGCACAAACCATTCAGGATGGTTGGGATGTGGCCAAATTTGTCATCCGCCTAGGCCTGGACACCACAGGTTCTCTAGGAAGGGCTATGGAAACTAGCATGGTGCTTTGGTACTATCCATGGATACGGTCCACAGGCTTCTCTGAAGACGTCCAGGTGTCCTTAATGGACATGCCATTCGAGGGCTCCCACCAGTTTAGCAAAAAGGCGGACTCAGCCTTGGACCATTTTAAAGAAACCATGCCAGGGCACATTGCCTGGGCCTCTCTGCTTCTGTCCAGCATTCCCCAATCAATTTAGTCCTTTTAGATGGGGGGGCGCTAGAGAGCCCGGAGCAAGATGGCCGCATTTTAGTGCGGCTCTGCTGGCCGAGATAAATATCCGCCTATCATCCGCAATACCTGGCGCCATCCATGGCTGAAACTGACTGGTAACTGATCCTGGCACGCAAAGGAATGCTTTGGAGTTCTTAATTCGTGATTTGGCCATCTCTGCCTGCCATTGCCTCGCTGCACCCTGCCGGGCCTCGCTTGACGCAAAATGGCGGCTCCCGGGAGCAAGGACTACTAATCTCTTCACCCCAGCGCGTTGAATCGTCTGCTTATGATCTGCTGGGAGTCACTAACTGCCGCGCTGTCTGCCTGGCCCCCGGCGCACTGTGAGTTCAATTTTGTGCCCTGCGGTATTTGAAAGACGCTGATCGGCCGCCGCTTCGCGACCCCAGGGGGCTGAGGGGAAGCGCTCGCCACGCAGCCCCTACCTGTGTCGGCGGCAGTGGAGTGTGGTCCCGCTCCTGTGGTTCGCGGAAGACGGATCGGCGCCTGGAGGGCTCTGGCGCGGCGGGGAGCTTGCGGCAGTGCGGGGGGGCTCGAAGATCTGCTTGGAGAGCCCTGTGCCCCCGGGAATCCCTCTCTGACGGCCCCCGCTCGTGGCCCTTGGCACCGGCCGCGCCTCTGTCTGCGGTGCGGCTGTCCTGTGAATGACGGCGGAGGTTCTCCCTGCATGCGGCCCTGGCCTGAATGCATTGCGGAGATATATAAACCTCTGCTGTAATCGGCGCGCACTGCCTTCAAGTTAAAATTGGTGAGTGCTATTTACAGATATCGGTTGCACCTTTAATGTGGTCTTTGGCGGCCATTGCGCAACACGCTGTGTCTTAGCACTGCATGGGGACACTTCATCACAGCACTTGCTAACTGCCTCAGACAGTTGCTCATCGGATATTTGGGATCTTCCTGCATGAGGCCCTTGCCTAGCTGACCTGCGGAGGCCTGTACAACCCTGATACAACTGGCGCGCCCTGATTGCATGATATACTTGGTGAGGGCTCTTTTCAGGGCGCCAGCTGCACCTTCAGTGCGACCATTGGCGCCCACTGCGTGGCGTGCTGGGCCTCAGCGCTGCATGGGGACACTTATTCGCGACACCTGCTCCTAGCCTCAGACTGCTGCTCATCGGATAATTGGAACAGCAAAAGGCAGACTCTGCGTTGTGATCTTGGCTGCCTGCCTGCCTCACACGTATAACAACGAGCCATAATATACAGCTCCCTTTGCACCACAGCACAACTCTCAAGCTGCAGTCGGGACCCCCACTAGTGCTGAGAGCTGCTTCCTTCATCGTTTAAGGCTGGGCATAGCTGAGACTACCTAATTAACTTGCTAACAGCTGCCTCCTTCCGCCAGTGGTAGCCTACTAAACGGTATGCCCTACAACACCACCGTCTGGCAGCGTTGAGGTCTGTCTGTTATAGCTCTGGACTTCTTGTGCACGTGGCTAGCTCCTAGGATCCGCCTCTAGTGCATCCGTTTGCTTGCAGTGGGCTTATAGCGTTGGACTGCATCTACCTGCACTGCTCCGGTCGTGCCCTAGGGCTAGCCTGCCCACTGTAGCTTGCCCCCTCAGGTGGCACCCCTACCCACGGATCTGACAACTAGAAGTATCTCAGCATGGGCAGGACAGATAAGCAACTGACTAAACTGCAGTTTGAGGCTAAGAAGCACACTAAGGCTACAACGCCTAATGCCTCGGACACGGATCCTGACCCAGAGGCGGGTGCGACTACAAAACTGGAACGTATGATGCTCAGTATGCAACAAAGCCTGCACTCTATTGACGCCAAGATTGACCACCTCAATCTACGTATGGATACTATGGCATCGAAAATTGATAAGCATGGCTCGCAGATCGCAGAGGCGGAGCAGCGTATTTCGAATGCGGAGCATCGCGTGGAGGCGGTCAGTGCGTCATGTGCTAGCATGGAGAAAATACTGGAGGTCATCAAGGCGAAGAATGAGGACATAGAAGCCCGCTCCCGCAGAAACAACCTTCGTATAACTGGGATTTCGGAAACCACCAACACCGGACCCATGGAGACGTACGTCGAAATATTGCTCACGACGCTGCTAGGGGCGGAGCACTTCTCAAAGGTGCTCATAGTTGAGCAGGCTCATCGTTCCTTGGCTGCTCGACCGGTCCCGGGCGCTCCACCACGTCCTATCATTGCCAGACTCCTGAACTATAGGGACAGGGACACTGCGCTCCGTCTGGCTAGAGAAAAGGGAAAACTAGAATATCAAGGTATGAAGATAGAGCTATTTCCTGATTTCACCGTTGCAGTACAGCAGGCTCGCCGGGAATTTCAAACGGTCAAGAAAAAGTTGCAAGCTCTCCAAATTCAGTATGTAATGCACTACCCTGCCCGTCTGCGAATACAACACAATGGGAAGGCGCGTATCTTTACGACACCGAAGGAAGCTCTTCAATATACCCGGCGACTCGAGCGACAAGAGACGCTATGCGAGAGAGGTGGAAACTCCGACTCTGAAGGCTGAGCACGTGAGACTTTGCTGGAAATATTTCTGACTGTATTGTTAGTCCTGTATCGATGGACTCTTGCACGCAAAATGTTTGATCAGTCTTTGATCCGGAAATAGCCCCTGTACTATGATAAACGTTTCCATTACATTTTTGTTTGATAAAGATCTGTTCATAGGTTAACTATAAATCATCACGAGCTCCAGTCTAGAGAAGTGCTTCTTACCAGGTATTGCTTTAAAGGAAGGTCGAGGCTGTAAGCTTCAAATGTTTGCTAGTAGGTCATGCGTTGGTTAGTCTATTTCTACCTATCTCGGCCCACCCTGTCTCTGCGGGGGGCTGAGGGCTACTAGTGACCCACTGTATGGGAATATCCCAAAAGGTTCTGTTTTTTGGTAGGCCCACATTTGGCGCCCTTACAGGGTTATTGTTTTTCTCCACTCTTCTCAAGATGTGTACTTTGAGAGTAATACTGCTTTGTTTTTGTTATGTTCACTGGGGGGTCTACTTGCAGCACGTTTTTAATGCTGCTGTGGGTGGGAGGGGTGGTTGGGGATCACTGTTGTATTATACTGGCATTGAATGGATTGCTTCAGCGAACACTGATTTGTATGACTCATATTTTCTAAACTATGTGGTGGGTTATATGGCTGGAAGGTGCGGACATGGCCGACTCAAAACGGTCTAATATCTCCTGGGTTAGCTGGAATGTGCGGGGACTTAATAACGCCAAGAAAGTGCGACAGGTACTATCTTATCTGGACCGGCATCATATCCAAATTGCCCTGTTGCAAGAGACACATCTCACTAAGCAGGCGGTCTTGCAGGTTGCCACCAGATGGGCAGGGGTACGGTTGGCTGCCTCATATTCCTCATATGCGCGGGGAGTTATGATTATTGTAAGGAGGGGTGTTCCGTTTGTGCCAACACATGTTGATGAGGATGACGACGGGCGCTATATAATAGTGCAAGGTACGCTATATAACACACAACTGACTATTGTGAATTTATATGGTCCTAATGTGGATGATCCCGCCTTCTTTGACAAAATATGGTGCAAACTCTGTCAACTATCCCCCGCGGCGCTTATCTGTGGTGGTGACTTCAATGTGGTCTTAGATCCTGCATTAGATCGGGTGTCCACAACAGTCCTACCCTCCCGGAGAACTGCTAAAGCTGTACGTGTTGGGATGTGGTCATTGGGTCTCACGGACATCTGGAGATTAAGGCACCCGCACACTAAAGAAGGTACATGTCACTCATATGCACGGCAATCTGGGTCCCGCTTAGACTATTGGCTAGGCACGCAGGAACTCTGTACATGGACCACGCAGATAAGACACTTACCTCGAACACTGTCGGACCACTCTCCGGTGGCTCTGGACATGATTCTGCCATCCCACATTCCTCCTCCCTTTCAATGGCGCCTACAATCGTCCTCATTACTAGATCAGGTCTTTAAAGAGGGAATCCGTGAGGCTATCTGATTATTTCTCTCTAAACACAGGGTCGGTTCAGACTATGGAAACGTTGTGGGAAGCGTTTAAAGTAACCATTCGGGGGACATGTATAGGCCTTCAGGCCTGGGTTTTAAAATCATTACGTTGCTCCATGACCGCGCTTGAGCGTGAATTGGGTGATTTGGAGCGGAAATATGGTGACCGAGCAGATCCCAGTACATTAGCACTCATTAAAGAGAAAATAATGGAGTACAATACCACAGCTGATCAAGAAATAAATCACTTATCACGCCGATGCAAGGCGCGTTATTATGGAGAGGGCGGAGGGCCGGGCAGAACGTTAGCTAGCCGTATCCTAGAACCCCACGCTGGGCACACACGGTCCAAGCGATTACTGCCACTAATGTCACACACTATGACACGCCGACTATTCTGAATACATTTACAGAATATTACGTCGGGATGTATGCCCACAGACCCACAGCCGACGCCGCTGAGCTTGAGCAATATCTAGATGACATCGCTTTGGTATGGCTGTCGCGTGGACAGCAAGACTTCCTGATGCATCCGCTCACATTGGGTGAAGTGCGGGATGCTATAGCCGCTCTACCCAATGGGAAGGCTGCAGGCACCGACGGATTGCCGGCCGAGTTTTATAAAGAATATGTCGACCAGTTGGCCCCATGTCTCCTACAACTCTATGAAGAGGCATATGACGCCCAGTGTTTGCCACCGACCCTGCGTGAGGCACTAGTGGTTGCGCTCGTAAAGCCTGAGAAGCCACCAGACAGATGCGATTCCTACCGTCCCCTATCTACAATTAATACGGATGTTAAAAATTTAGCAAAAGTGTTAGCCACCCGGCTGCAGCTACTCCTTCCCGTTATGGTGCTCCCAGATCAATCGGGTTTTGTCCCCACTCGATCTACATCGCACAACTTACGTACGATTTTTGCAGTAATGCACGTACTGGAGCCCACGCTACCAGCGGTAGCAGTGCTACTCGATGCTGCAAAAGCGTTTGATTCGATATCCTGGTCATATATGGTCACGGTCCTGCATCGCATGGGGGTTCCATTTGTTTTTACTAATTGGATTAAATTATTATATACCAATCCAGTGGCAAGGGTTAGGATTAATGGGCAGCTATCGGAGAAGATCCCTATCCAACGGGGCACACGACAGGGCTGTCCGCTGTCGCCGCTGTTATTTGCTCTTGTGCTTGAGCCCTTGGCCTGTATCTTACGGCAGCGCCATGCCCAAACAGCCTTGCGGTTTTTGCAACGTCCGCTTGCTGTCTCCATGTATGCGGACGACATGGTGTATGTCCGAGAGCCGGCGAGGTTTCTTGCACAACTTATATGGGAATATGTCCGGTTCGAACGATTCTCAGGCCTGGGCATCAACTGGTCCAAATCAACTATATTGCCTCTCACGGAAAGTACGCAGCAGTTCGACGTAGATTATCCCCTAACATGGTGTGTAGATACTGTAAAATATTTAGGAATTTGGATACATAGGGACCCGCAGGCTGTCATACAGTCTAACTTTGGCACAGCCATCACAAGACTTGAGGAGCAGGTAAACCGGTGGATTAAGTTGCCGCTGTCGTTTGCGGATCGGATAGCGCTGATGAAAATGGTGATCCTTCCGCGATTTTTATACCTTTTTTTAAACATCCCGGTACACCTAACGCGACACTTTTTCGACAGACTTCGCTCCCTCTTGATCACACTAGCCTGGGGAGGAAAGAAACCTCGTCTCAAGTGGGAGATACTTACCCTTCCATATGATCAAGGTGGCTTCTCAGCGCCAGACTTTCACCTTTACTATCTCTGCACGCAGGCGCACTACGCCTACTACTGGCAGCATGACCCAGCATATATTCCGCATGTGGCGGTGGAGGCCGGTGCTGTTCGCCCCATACCGCTCAAGGCCATGATAGTAAACAAACATACGGTGTTCGAAAGAGGAGAATTCGATACTGTACAAACTACATCTAAGGCCTGGCGCGAACTCAGTCAGCGAGCGCATAAATTGCCATTGTATGCACCCAGCATGCCGCTCCTACACCACTCAGACCTCTTGGTTACCAAAGAAGCTGGCACGCTACAAACCCTCAAAGATATGGAATTGTCCACAATGGCGGATGTGTTCCCGGGTGGCCAGTTCATAACCCCAGAAAACAAACGCCCGAGGCAATATCTCCGCCATGCAACTTTTTGTCTATACTAGATTACGCTCTGCTGTGCGTGCACTCTACCCCCACTTCCCTACAGAACCACCGACCCTGGAGGCATTAAAACTACTATACACCACTACATCTAAGGCTAAGCTAGTCACTAGATTTTACAAAACATCACAGGGAGACATGCCAACTGGGGATGCAGCTGCATTGACCAAATGGAACGCCGTACTGCCAGAGCCGCTCTCTGAGAAGGATTGGTTAGATAGCTGCTGCCTAACGGGCCAGCTGACGGCAAATGGTAATCTACGGTTAGTACACTATAAATACTTGCATCAGCTATATTACACTCCGGCGCAACTTCATCGATTTGGGCTGCGACAAGATGGCGCCTGCAAACGCTGTGGTGCCTCTGGGGCTGATTTCTATCATCTGGCGTGGGTATGTCCCAAAGTGTATGAATACTGGAGCTCAATCTTAAGAATTGTTGGCCTGATGGTTGAGGAATCTGTTGAGTGCAACCCAAAGGTGTGTCTGCTAGGGGTTTGCGCTAAGGTGAAGACATCCAACAAAAAATTTGTTTCCATAGCACTGTTGATGGCTAAGCGTAGGGTTTCCATCTGCTGGGGAAGTAGGGTTGTACCCACCACTAAGCTATGGTTGCAGGATCTGACCTACTGCCGGGATCAGTTCACATGCTATGCAGAGGAACTGCAGACTACATCCAAGCCACGGGATATATGGGGACCGCTCACATCCTATCTGTTGACAATAACTGATATCTGATGCCCGTAAGCTGTTCATAAGACTGCCCTGCATGTTTTCACCCTGCACATTCTATAATTGCCATGTCTGTATATCCTTATGCCTTTGACGTTATGCTATACCACACTATGAGTTATGTAATAAGTATATATGTGACAAGCATTCTATATCAATGCCACAACTTGGATGACTGTATGTTGTCCGCTACTGTTTCTGTATAACAAAAGCATAAATAAATTTAAAAAAAAAAAAAAAAAATTAGTCCTTTTAGATGATATGGTAGATGTGTGGTGTGTCGATAGTGTCAACTCCCATTGCCCATACAACAGGCTTCCTAACCCTTTTGATTTCAGGAACGTGGGGCCTAGAGACAACGACCAGGCCATCAGGGACAGTGTTCCTCCCAATCTTCTGCCCATCCGGGCACAACCACCAAACCTATCTGCACTCTTAGCGGCATACAGCCTTCCAGTGGGAGTCAGGATCAGCCATTTCCTGCAGGGGAGGAAAAACATCACATCCAACAAACTAGTCTCGCAGTGTGTCCAAATGGGCTATGTCCTGCCATTTCTTTTCGACCCACCACACCTCCCACTGTGGAATGCCTGTCGGACGACCACCTGTCCGTCTTATGCCAGGAAATGCAGGCTCTTTTGGCCAAAAAAGCCAGAGGGTAGTGGCTTTGGAAGTGGGGACTAGGTATTCTTCACACTACTTCCTTTTGACCGAAGGAGGTCAGAGGCCTTCCCCCAATCCTGGATCTTTGCCATCTCACTGCTGTAGGAAAGTGGGTTTCTGTTGCAGTAACGCCACCCCCCCCCCCCTCCATTTTTTGCCAGACTACTGATGTACTTTTGACTTGATGTGCCCTGGGTCCCTGCCAATCAGGTTCCCAGGGCCTGTGTTCTTTCCCCAAAACTAACCCAATTGACATCTCTGGCCACAGGTCAGCCCCTGGTAAATGCTACCACAGGTACCCAGGGCACTGTGACCAGGGGAGACCTCTAAGGGCTGCAGCACTTATTGTGCCACCCTTAGAGGCCCTATACCTTTACACACACACACTGCCTTTGCAGGCTGCGTGTGTTGATGCAGAACCAAGTGAAGAGTCGAAATGGCACACATTCCTGTGTGCCATGCCTACAACCCACTGCCCTGGCATAGATCAGTCACCCCTAGCTGGGTGCACTATACCAGTGGTGAGGGTACAGGTGTATGAGCCCTGTACCCCTACACTGTCTAAGTCCATTCTTAGACATTGTAAGTGCAGTGCTGCCATTAAGAGTATATGGTGCTGGGAGTTTGTCATTACGAACTCCACAGCACCATAATGGCTACACTGAAAACTAAGAAGTTTGGTATCAAACCTCTCAGCACATTAAACCCACCCTGATGCCAGGGTGGGATTTAATGAAAAATGCACACAGAGGGCATCTTAGAGATGCCCCCTGAAAACTAACCTACCACTAGTGTCCAGGCTGAGTGGCTGCTTTCAGCTGGCACCACAAGACATGTTTCTGGACCCCTGGGTCGAGAGCCTGCTGCTCTCTGGATCCTGAAACAATGCACATCCTGGGACGAGGTGCCAAGCCTCCGCCCCCAGGATGGGCAGGGTTCACAAAGGGGAAGCTTCAAATGCTTGCCGCCTTTGTGAGCTTCCCCTTGCCACTTGCTGCTTTCAGCAACTGGTCCCCACTGGTTCTGACCCCCACTGTGAGCGGAAGAACCGGCGGGAAAAACAAGTGAGGAAGAGAGGTGTGCCCACCTCTGCCAACTCCACCTCTGAGGTGGGGGAGGCGAGGTGAAGCACAACTCTCAGTCCCCGCCATCTTGCAGATGAGGGGACTCAGCCAACCAGGGACAGGCTCATGCACCCCTCCCACTGGAGGCTGGCATAATAGGGGGTGTACCCACCCCAGGGAAGGGACCCATTGGTCCCTGCCTTTTACCTACCTGTAACGCCCCTAAATCTAGTATTTTGGGGCACCCCTGAACCTTGCTTCCTCAGACAAGAAGAAACTACAAGGAGAAGAAGAAGGACCGAACAGCCATGCAGCAGCTAACAAGAGGAAGACGCCCACTGACTTGGCCCCAACCCCAACCCCAGCCCCACCGGCCTGTCTCCACCTCGAACCTGCTCTTGGGAAATCCTGGTGTGTCCTGCAGCCAGCAACCTCGAAAACCCTGGAGGACCTGCCTGCCTTCAACCCCAAAGACTTTGTCTCCCGTGAACACCGGATTTGTTTATCTGCAACTTCTGGCTCCGGCCGGACACCGCAAATCCGCCTCACTCTGCACCCGCCGTCCACGGCCCGAGCTCGAGTGGGCAAACACCACGAGGAGGTCCCCCCAGCGATCCTGACCCGAGACCCGGCAACCTCTGACATGCCTCAAGCCTCCAGCCGACGCCTGCAGCCTAAATCCAGAAGGTCCCCCCAACCGCGACCAGGAGCTGGTAAGAAGATCCGACCCCAAAAGGCACCCTTGCACCCGAAGCCCCACGGCCTTGGGTGGCCAAACCGACGGTGCCTAACCAACCCCTAACTTCCCAACTTACCTATCGAAGTGGTGGTCGCACCCAGAAGACCTTCGTCCCCAAGCCTGCAAAGCCTTTGCAAACCGGAGGTTCCCCATTGAAAACAGGGCGCCGGACGTTGAAACAGCACCCTGCACCCGGCCGCCCTAGTGCCGCTGAGGGTGCACCTTTGGTGCTACTTTGTTTCCCCATTTGCCCTGAGCTAAAATCCAGGAGCTTTGCTCCCACAACCAAGTGGCCTGCTTGCCAGCAGCCACCAACCGGAGGCCCCCTATCCCCCATTGGATAACATTGGGCCTCAGCACTCTGCACCCGGCCGCCCTAGTGCCGCTGAGGGTGCAACTAGAGTGCATCCTTGACCCCGAGTCTACCCCCAGAACCTCAACTCCCACTACCAAATACTTACCTCAAAACCGATAACACTATTTTCCTCCATAGGATAACATTGACTGTTTTTCTTGGAAAAGTTTCTAAGTGTAGAGTTTGAAAACCTAAAGAAATTCTTTAAAATTGTACTATTTAACCAAAACGATTTTACTTACCTATTTACAGGAAATGTCCCGGAGTAGTATCCAGGCATACTACTCTGAGTAAGTAAAGTAATCTAAAAAGTAACTTACCTGGTATTTTACTGAAAAGCCCATTCAAGTCTATGTACTGTATCTACAAAGTATTGCATTTCTCTGCAACTATCCTGTAAGTCAAAACAAAGTGCATATACCATTTCAATTCAAACTGTTTACAAACTACATTACTACTGTAAAGTATTTATTGCTTACCTGTGCCAGGTTTGCTTGGTTCTAGAAAATAAAATAACAAAGAATATTTTTATACAAAAACAATTGGTCTGAAGTTCAGTCTTTGAGTGTGTGAATTCATTTGCTGACTGAGTGTGTACAACAAATGCTTAACACTGTCCTCTGATACGGTCTTACTCCTCGACCACACTACCACAAATAGAGAGTGAGGTGCTATCTAACTTTACCTCTGCCTACCTTTGGGGTTCCACTGGAACCTGTGCACACTATACCTCACTTTGGTATAGTATATACAGAGCCAGCTTCCTACAAATGCCTTTCAGCAGAAAGAAAAGAATAAAAAAAATCAAGATGCTCACTTTGGCCTAGGCCCTTTCTGCCCTGGTTCCTAGAGACTGGATGGTGGAGTTGGAACTACAGGATGCTTATTTCCACATCCCAGTTCCACATGCGCTACTTGCAGTTCAAGGTGGGTCATGAGCACTTTGTTTGCCATGCTCCCTTTCAGGTTTACCAGTGCCCCTTAGGTGTTCACAAAGATGACGGCGGTGGTCACTGCCCATCTGAGGAGTCGGTGGAACCATTTTCCCCTGACTCGACTGGGCCTTTACGACAGGCACGCCACTGCCAGTTGCAGACCACCTCCAGACAATGGTGAACCTCTGATCATCATTGAGGTCTCAATCAACCTGCTGAATTCACACCCAACTCCTTTGCAGAGGCTCCATTCATTTAAGCCATCCTCTATATGGTGATTTTTCTTAGCTCGCTTCTGGACTAGTGAGTCAGGACATTTGGGCTATGATCCAGATGTTTCAACCTATATCCTGGGTCTCAGTGAGGATGAGTCTGAGCTTCTGTGCCTATTGACTACCTGCACGCTGTTCACCAATCATGTCAGATGGCACATATGAGTTTCGCAATGGAACCTACAGTCTCACTGGGCCCAGCACCAGGGGAACCTATTGGATGTCATCCAGGTGTTGGAGGAACCTACAAAAGATCTGCAGTGGTGGCTGTTCAATATCAAATGGACTAGCAGCAGACCCCTTTCCCTAGCCCACCCAGGGCTGATGGAGGTGACTGACACATCTCTGCTGGGTGAGGAGGCCATTTGGGAGAGCTGGAGATCAGAGGTCTCTGGCCTCCGGCAGAGACAGGATGTCAGAGGTCTCTGGTCTCTAGCAGAGACACCTCCACATCAGCTTGGAGGAGCTGCGGGCGATTCGATTGGCATTGAAAGCCTTCCTGCCAACCATCAAAGGGAGGCGGGGTGCAGGTTCTGATGAACACCACTGTATAATACTGCAACAAGCAAGCTGGGGTAGTTTCCAGGGACCTGTGCCAGGAGGCTCTGCGTCTCTGGAGCTGACTGGATCATAGGGTGATTTCCCTGGAGCTACACCACCTGGCATGATCTTCAAAAAGTAGGACGGACAAACTCAGTCAGCGGCACTTAGTGGATCTTGAACTGCAATTACACCCGGAGGGGGCACAGGGCATATTCCAACAATGGGAAAACCCTGGCTAGATTTGTTTTTGCCAGGTAAAAATGCAGTGTTAGCAATTTTGCACACTGGAGTGCCTTAGAAATCTCTTTTGGTGATGCATTCCATATAGAGTATGCCTTCCCACCGCCACGTCTCCTGCCCAGAGTTCTGAAGAAGATGTGGAATGATTGGGCCCCAAATCATTGTAATAGCATGAGATTGGGCCAGTAGAGTGTGGTACCTGGAACATCTGGGCCAGAGCACCTGCCCTCTGGATCAGGCTTTCACTGTGGGAGGACCTCCTGTCCCAGCATGAGGGCATGGTCTTGCACCAAAGCCTGCACAATCTGCACCTCTATGTGTGAAGATTGAGTAGGTGGCAGTTGAGTTCATTGATCTGCCTCCCAAGGCCATAGATGTCATCCTAGCGGCCTGTCGCCCTTCCATGAATTCTGTATATGTAGGGCTCTGGGACAAGTGTGTGGCATGGTGTGATATCTGACTGTAAGTACTTGCTGTTGGAAGTAGTTGTGCTCACTTTGTTTTTGGCCCAGCAAGGCTTTGCTCTGGTTACCTGTTGGCTCTTTCAGCCTTCTGAAATTTGCCTGACCAGCCCATCCTTGTTAAAATCACCAGCTGCGATGTGTTTTATAAAAGGTTTGCAGCAGATGTCTTCACCAACACCCTTTGTAATTCCACAGTGAGACCTGGATTTAGTCTTCATCTTTCTGATGTGTACCACTTTAGAACCAATGCACAGTTGTTCATTGCGCCTGCTCATCTTAAAAATCCTGATGGGGATAAAATCGGCACACCGGGTAAGTTAACTTCAGGCCCTCTCGGTCCAGCTCCCTCATACCACCTTTCCCGCCTCCAGACAGACTGGTGCTTAGGACTTGAGTGCCATTTCTGCCGAAGGTGTTGATGCCTTTTCACATCAGACAAGCCATCACTCTTCTGACCTTCTTTGCTCCGCCTCATCCCTCAAAAGAGAGGCTCCATTGTTTGGACCCCGTGAGAGCAGTCAGCTTTTACAGTGATCGCATTAAAGAACACCAAGTGGAAGATCAGCTCTTTGTGGGCATGTTAGGGCCAAAGATGGGCAAGGTAGCGCAGAAACAGACCATCTCTCGATGAATAGTCTTCTGCATTCAGATGTACCATACATCGGCTAAGGAGCAACTTCCAGAAGGCTTTTGGGCTCACTCCACCAGAGCCAAAGCTGCTACCACAGCGCTGCCACACGGAGTGCCTGTCTTGGATATCTGTCGGGCAGTTACATTTGTATCTAACAAAAAAAAAATCACAAAGCACTACTGCCTCGACAGGCAGGTCCACAGAGGTGGGCAGTTGGCCCATTCGGCTTTGCAGGACTTTCTAGTCTGAGCCATACCACAAACCCACGATCTTGGGAGGTAATGCTTTGGTATCTATTCACAAGGTGAGAAATCTGCAGATAGAAGAATCCATCAGAAGAACAAGTCACTTACCTTCAGTAACACTCCATTTGTAGCATGTGTGGCTGTAGATACACATGCTATTCATACCCCTGCCATCTAGATTTGGGCTCGGACATTTGAAATTTGTTTTTCTTCGAAGAAGTCTTTTGTGTCAGTGACTCCTCTTCTGGTAGGTAATGCGCATGGCTATTGGATCCATCTTCAGATTGTTTCTGCCATCACGCTTGGACGTATTCATCAAAGCTTGGTCTCGACGTAACTTTGAGGCAGTTTAGACTCCAAGAATCATGCATCATCACACCCCGAGTATAAGAACATCGCAGACAAGTCGACTCAACCAACTAGTCAATCATAAGGCACCTTCCACTGGGACCAAAGGATTTTCTGGGAAGGGTGATGGAGCGTACCCCATTTTGAAGGTGTCCTCCGTGCAAAGCTAAATGTCCACAAAACATCCACCACCAGGTGTGTAATTTGTGCCTCTTCCCCGAACACTACTGTGCAGAGTATGAACAGTTTAAGTGTAAAAAGACTTTATGATACCGTTGGGATTTAAACCACCACTGAACTCGAGGTATCGGAGGAGGAAGAGGATGATGGAGCCGGGATGACAGCTAGTCCGCACTACATCAGCTCTAGAGACTCAGGCATCGACACCGGAGGCAGCGATGACGACTACCAACCGTCCATCTCCTTCTACATAGAACCAGACATCGAACCAGAGGGGACGTCGGGCCAAAGACAGACTACACCAAGGGCCGTGAGAACTCAAGCTCCTAAACACAAGACACGGCTGGAGGACTTGCCGTAGCCACGCCCTTGAGCAGTTCAGCTTTGCAGCCCAGTGCAACACAAAAATCTTGGTGCTCCGCAATCAAGTAGTTCCGGTTGACACAGAAACAAGGCTTTGGAGCCGAGAAAGAACGAGGCACCCCTCGATCCCAATCGGGCTCCTAGCTATAAGACCAAGCACGATGTCGAGCCATAAAAGACTTAGTCACCATGTTGTGCCAACGGAACAGCAGTCAGAATAAAAAACCTCCACTTCGAAAGCGCTGTTGCTGAAAGCATGATCTAAGACCCCTTCACAAAACGCCTTTGACCCAAATTGAAGTTGGCGCCGAAACACCACGTTATGGAGGAAGAAGAGGAAGCTCCAATTCTCGTAAAATTGCAACACAACCTCAACAAAGATCATCAAACTATTAATCCAAGGACTGGGGAGTCGCTACTCTAAAAAAGAGAAGGCTGGAGTTTGAAGAGCCTTTTATGTTGCGACCAAAGAAGAAAGTAATGGTCCATAAAGGCACCAGTCCACGACCACAATTACCACACAACTTCGCAGTGCACTCACTACCATCCCACTCTCATGCACATTCCACACATTCAGAAACAGGGAGTGTAGCTCCCTATTCACCAGCAGATGATTTTAGGGGGCATCAGATTATCCACATAGCCCTGATAACCCTTGGGAAGATTATGATGTCAACCCACAGGATGATCCAGACAGAGCCTGGTCCCAGTAAGCCATCCCCACGGGATGACACAACTAACTACCATAGTGTCATTCAAAGCGCAGCAGTATGCCACAAAATGGATATGCATTTAACCCCTGTGGAAGAGGATTTTTAGTAGAGACTTTTATCAAAAACAGAAAAAAGCGTGAAATACTTACCCATTATAAAGTCTATGTTGAAACAGTCTACAGACATTTTCAAGATCCAGTCAAGACCTGAGTACTTACTCCTAGAGTAGAGCCGTCACCCTCAGACCACTCTACATTAGGGGGTTGAGGTGGACACCCTTCCCATGATTCTTTGGTTGTAGCTACCGCACTGAAAAGGGCTGAAACACAGGCAACAGGAGCTGCTGCTCTTGATAAAGAAAGCAAAAGAATACATGCTGCAGGGAAGAGGGTGGCAGTGGGCAACGCCAACCATTGGCGAATTGCCAATCCTGTAGGGCTGCTCTCTAGATAGAACAGAGCACAGTGGGATAAGATGGAGGATCTCCTCCAACATCTTCCAGACCAATATAAGAAGAGAGGGGAGGATCTGGTTAATGAGGAAAAGCTCATATCTAATGCAACCATTAGGTGCACGCTGGATGCAGCTGACACTGCTGCCTGAGGGATGAACTATAGCACTTGATTATTGTTCCTTTTCATGGTGAACATTTGTTCGGCATGCAGGTCAACAAAATGTAAGAGAAAATAAATAAGGATAATGAAACAGCTAAAGCAATGGGTCACTACATACTTCCACACCGCTACAGTCCTTTTGTAAGCAACAAGGTAGAGGAGGAGGTAAGCCATCCCCCTCAGATTAAGAGTAAACCTACCAGCAACAACAGGTTTACCATCAGCAGGGAAATAGAGGTTACGGCAGGGGTTCATATAGAAGCAATGCAGCCAGAAGAACCTGAAGAGGTAGAGGCAGCCTACAACACTAACAACACTCCAACACTAAGCAATGGCTCCTCTCACATGCCCCACGCATACAGTGCCTGGGTTTCAGACACATTGGGTGCTTTCCATAATACAGCACAGTTATTCTGTCAAACTCATATCGATCCCGCCAAACATACCTCCACGCAGACACATCCTTAGTCCACAACATTTACACCTACTCAGAGAAGAGGTAAAGACGGTTCTTGAGAAGGGGGCTATCAAACCTGTGCCAAAGCACTATCATGGCAGTGGAGTGTATGCTCTCTACGTCTTAATTTCGAAAAAAATGGGACACTAAGGCCCATGTTAGAACTCAGGCCTCTGAACAGATGCATCCTATCGGAACATTTCTATATGGTCACATTACACAATGTCATCCCACTGCTACAAGACGGCACGTTCATGTCAGCCCTCGACCTCAAAGATACATACTTTCACATTCCCATCCATCCTGCTTCACTGCAAATACTGGAGGTTCATAATAAGTGGACGTAATTATCAGTTCAAAGTTCTACCCTTTGGGGTCACGAAATACCCAACAGTACCTTATGGTAGTAGCCGCACAGTTAAGAAGACAGAGTATTGATGTCTTCACCTACCTAGACGATTGGCATATAAAAGAGTGCAGACGGACAAATGTGACAAAGATATACAAACCACTATCGACCTGCTCTACAGGTTGGGAGTCACAATAATTACCACCAAATTTAATCCGGAACTACTCCAGATCCAACCATATCTGGGAGCCATTCCTAACACTGTCAGAGCCAAAGCCTACCCCAATCCCCAGAGGGTTCACAATTTCCAGAACTAACTGCCTCTTTTTCAGCCACATCGTCGCAACCAGTCAGGACAATAATGAGTATCCTAGGCATGATGGCTTCCTTTGTACCCCATGTGAGACTACATATACGTCCCTTACAGGAGTGCCTTGCGTCACTGTGGTCAAAAGTGGAGGGCAATCTAGAGGATCTATTGTTGATTCAGCCCACAGCACATCATTCCCTACAATGGTTAAACAGCAACAATCTGTTGCAGGGAAGGGCTTTCATGGACCCAATTCCACAAGTGACAATTACTACAGACGCATCACTCACAGTTTGGGAGGCACACACGTTGAACATAACAGTCTAAGGAATCTGGACTGCTCAACAAAGAACAGCACATCAACTTCTTGGAGCCCTTGGCAATAAAGCTAGCGCTCAGATCCTTCCTCACACATATTCGCCACAAAGTAGTCCTCATACAAATGGACAACATGATACCAAGCAATGATACTAAAACAAGGAGGTGCTCATTCTCCTCAGCTAGCACAAAGCATATGAAAACGGGCAAAACAACATCATATTCACCTCCAGGCAGAATGTCTCCCAGGGGTAGACAACAACTTGAAGGACCTCTTAAGAAAGACGCAGCAACAAGTCCATGAGTAGGAACTCCATCAACAAGTCCTGTTGCCATATTTTTGTGCTTTGGGAACACCACACATAGATCTCTTCGCCACAGCAGAGAACACAAAATGCCTCATTTCGCCTCCAGGTTGCATCACCCACAGTCACAAGGCAATGCACTATGGATGAATTTGTCAGGGATCTTTGCTTATGCTTTTCCGCGTCCCCCACTACTTCCATATGTGGTGAGGAAACTCAAACAAACCTCGTTCACCTTGCTTCTAATAGCTCCCACATGGGCATGACAACCATGGTACACCACATTACTCAAGTTGTCAGTAGTCCCCCACAAGAGGCTCCCTAACAGGCAGGACCTTCTCACACAGTCCACCACCCAAATTTCAATCTAGCAATCTGGCTCCTGAAATCTTAGAGTTTGGGTACCTAAGCTTGCACTCAGAATGCCACCAGGGTATGCTATGCTGCAAAGTAGAAACTACTGTAGTGCACAGCACATTGATCCTATCAAACACATGGTACAAAACTTGGTATGTTAACTACTACAGCTACAAAAGGTAGGTTTAGCTTACACATTTATACGCCTACAAATCACAGCCATTGATGCATACCTGCACAACAGAGGTCACTTTAAAAAAGCCCAGTTGTTAAAGCGATCATGGAAGGTTTAAAAAGAGTAATACCTCCACAAACACCATTTGCTCCAGTATGGAACCTCAATGTAGTTCTAACTAGACTCATGGGTCTACCTTTGAAGTCGTTAACATTCATGCCCACTTCAGCATCTTTCATGGAAAGTTGCTTTTCTAGTGGCAATTACCTCACTGAGAAGAGTTAGCGAAATACAGGCGTGCACCCTGGAAGAACCTTTCAAATGCACCAAGACAGGGTACTTTTCAAAACCAACCCAAAATGTGTGTCTAAAGTACTGTCATCTTTTCATTTTAATCAAACCATTGAACTACAAGTTTTCTTTCCCAATCCAGACTCCAGTAGAAAGAGCGCTTCACACACGAGATGTTAACAGAGCGTTATTATACTACTTTGACACAACTAAATCTTTCAGAAAAACAATTGTGACTTTTAAGACCCCCAGAAAGGGTCAATCAATATCCAAAAGCAGGTATTGCTCGATGGATAGTCAAATGTATCTAAACATGTTACATTAAGGCGAAGAGGATCTTAGCAGTTCCTCCAAGACCACATTCCAGTAGGAAAACAGGTGCTTATATGGCTTTTTGGGGTAACAGTTCTATAGCAGACATCTGCAAAGCAGCTACATGGTCATCTCCACACACATTTACTAAACACTATTGTGTGGATGTCTGCACGCGTCATCAGGCATGCGCTGGACAAGTGATAATCAGAACTTTGTTTCGAACATCTGCAATATCCAGTGACTAGCCACCAAGAGGGGAGAACTGCTTAACAGTCTATGCAGAGCATATGTATCTACAGCCACACATGCCATGCTATGAATGGATTATGTTACCCTGTAAGCATTATTCACTGCATGTAGTTCTGTAGATTCACATGCACCCTCCCCAAATCACTGGTCATCAAAGATACTAATTACATAATTTATATATTCACTCTCTTTACATTCACATTGCATGGTCATCACTATGGACTATTTCTAGCTCCACTACACATGCACCTGATGCGTGAAAAACAATCTGAAGATTGAGCCAATAACCATGCGCATTAACTACAGGAGAAAGAGGCACAGGATCGAGTGACTCGAAAGACGTCTTCGAAGAAAAACAAGTTGTAAACGCCAGAACCCAACACTAGATGGCAGGAGTATGCAAAGTATATGAATCTACAGCACTACATGCAACAAATGGGTGCTTACAGGGAAAGTAACATAATCCTTCTGGTGGATACTCTATCTAACCTTAGATTCCTCACAGCCCTCTAGCCTCCCCGTTCTGTGGTATGGTCACTCCCATCTAAAAAGAACCAATTTAGGATTTTGCACACTGGTTTGCCAATTGGCCTGTTGGCTAGGGTGTGGATGGACTAATGAAAGAAACTTACATCCGAGCGCAATGGTGGCATCTCGGTTCTCAATTCCTGAAAATAATGAAGTTGATGCAGAGTTGCACGGCGCCACCTGCCGGCAAGCTGGATCATGGTTTTGAATTTTCCCGATCAGTCTGGCACCTGGGTGCATTCACAAGGTGACGAATCTTTGATCAGATAAAGTATTCACCAGAAAGAGCATTGCGAATGTAAGTAATTTGTTTTTCTAGTCATCTGCTACAAGTCTGTTCTTTTGTAGTGTTTGTGACCTACCTCGGGTCTATGCAAGATGCTGATGGGGGATGTTGTGTGCAACTGTGGTCATGGATGCTGAAGAATGACCAAGGGGTATTTTGAGATTGAAGAATTAACACTAATAAAAATATATTTAAAAAACACCCTAAAGCACACTCTCAGAGTACAGGCAACACATACCACCACCTACACACTTCTCCCTGACCCAAGCTCTTCAACCCTAAGAACAGAAAAGGTTTCCTCTACAGTCAGATAATTCTATTTTTTTTTAAACACATTTTATTGGTGTTGAACATTAACATCTGCATTGCATACGCACTTGTATAATCTTTTGATGCACAGTGGTCTGTTATCGGATATCACTATTTGTTTCACTGAGCTGAAGCTTGATGAGTCACCTGCGCTGTTATCAAAAGCATTTCATAATCGTCTTAAATATAATGTAACATTTCCTACATATAGTGGACAGTTTCAATTCTTATAAGGACACAAGACGTGAGGACTGTGTTTTATTTTTATTTATTTAGCTCACCAGCCACTTTAATCAGTATAATATTGAAAACGAAGGACCACAAATCCAATGAGTCCAAGTATAAACTTTCCAGTCCACCAATCACGTTGACCGGTCACCACACAAATACATCCCCAAGGAACAGCACTTTCTCTTTCCTCGTTTGACAAACTCCACAGTAACCATTCCCTCACTGGTGACATTATTTCTGTTCATCTCCTAGAAAGTCAAAGTATACCATTACCACACTGAACTAAACAGCATGATACAAATCCAGTCGGTGAGTACTACATAAGTGAAAAACCATGTAAACAAACATTTGATGTGTACAACTTCTAAACATAGTGAGCAGCACCTCTTAATGAATATAAGAGAAGAATTAACAAAGCATACTCATACTAATAAAAATGGTTGTTTCAAACAGTTATCAGCGAGGAAATCCACCTGCAGTTGCTACTTGGGCGGGAGAATCCTCACGTCCATGTACCTAATAGTGCTGAATCTTTCCTCCACAATAGCTTGGAAATTTTACATTCTTTGTCAGGATCGGAGGCTCAGATTATGCTCGTTTAAAGTTTATTAGATTACCAATGATGCCGCCCCTCTCACCGGTTTAAAGTAAAACTTTCTATAAGTCTATTCCGATGAACAGGCGGCCACCCGTAAAATATCCTCCAAGTGCCCACTTCTCCCTATCGAAAAAGCTTTAGAAGCCATGGCTCCTCTTACTGAATGGGCGCCAAACACAGTTATCACCCTGCTTCTGGCATCACCCATCAAACCCACCTGGCGATCGTGGGGAAGGACATTGTCTTAAATGGTTTCTTTAAAGAAATCAGCAATTGTCTAGTACCTGCAGGTCTTATAACCTCCATTGAGTCTTCATAGGCTCTAATGCAGCAAATCACACACCTCTTTGGGTGATCCGGGAAAGCCGGATAAGGAACCATCTTAATATTGGTTTTGAGAGTTTAAGACACTGTGAAGGTGACACCCTCAGGAGTGAAAATTCTGGGAGAGTGATCCAAATCTCATACAGCTGAGAACCGCTTACATGAAATTAAGCACAGAAGCATTGCAAGCTTACTGCTAAGCTATTTCCTAGACAAAAAACTGTTGTCTTGCCAGTACTCCCAAAGACATAATATCACATTAACAACCCTAAAGTTGTGAATACTTACATTCGGGGGGTTGGACAGCCTAACCCCTGAGGAGATGACAAACTAGGTGATGCTCCCTTGCTGGGATCCAGTTGAGCAGCTCATGACCTGCCAAGATCGCTGACCTGACCGTGTTGATTGTACGATAAGCCAACCCATCTTGTGACAATTCCGACAGGAAGTTCAAAATATATACTACAGCTGCCCCCATGGGATCCAAGTTCCATCCCAGACACCAACTGTACCAATTACGCCAAGCAGAGCCATCCTGTTTATTGGTGGAATCTGCCAATGCCCTTCGAAGTCTGAAACCTGTTCCGATACACTTAGGATACCCCAGCGTCTCCTGTAATCCACCATGCCATCAGCTTGAGCAATCCGCTCACCACCAATAAGTGTAAGTTGGCCTTGACATCTGTCAGAATGTTCAGATCTGGAAAAGTAGGCTTGAGGAATCCATAGAAAGTTCTAGAAGAACTGAAACCATACTTGAGATCTCCAAACCGTGGTCACCTGAACCACAGAGGCCTGCTGACCTGCGCCATCAACCAATCATAGAGAATGGGGGAAAAGCTTATCTCCTGACCTGACTCCAGTCCTGCATGAAAGCATCTTTCATGCGAGAGTGTCTGGCCTCCAAATGAAGAACAGAGGCAGTTGATGATTGAGATGCAACGCAAAGAGGTCCACTTGACAGGGACCCCACTTGTTCATGATCTTCTGGAATATGGTCAGGCCCAGTTTCCAGGCACTGTAATCCTTCAAGTGTCTTCAATTCCAGTCCACTAGCCGGCTGAGTTTGTCGGGTATGTTGTAGTCCACCATGACCAAAATCTTGTGGTCCAAGCAGAAGTGCCAAAAGTCATTGGCAAGATCTGCCAGAACCTTCAATCTCGTCCCGCTGAGACGGTCGATATATTGAACAGCAGAAATATTGTCCATCTTCAGAAGGATGGAGCATGACACACCGTCTCTTGTGAGCGACTGCACCACAAAGGATCCTGCAAGCAGTTCTAAGCAACTGATGTGCAACCTGCTTTGACCATGGGTCTCCGGTGGTGACATCTGCACAATGGGCCCCCTAGCCCATTAGGCTAGCATAGGACTCAATCACCAGGAGTGGAGCCGAAGACGGCCTTGCCATTTTATCCCACCATGTGGTCCATCCTGAGCACAGTGTAAGGAACTAGGAGGGAGGATTGCCTTACGGAGGCAAAGGAAGGATCTCATACTATTTCCTCGGGATGAGAAATTTGACCTGGATTCTTCTGGTAACCAGACCCTTTTTGTGTAAGAGAAGCTTTTGTGTAAGAGAAGCCTTTGTGCAAATGAGCAGCCTTTCGATGCTGAAGAGCTCGATAACATAAGGGACTGAGAAATATCGCCTGAATACAAGACAGTAGAAGCCCTACAATGCTGGCCAGATATCTTAGTGATATGTGTGTCGCAGTTCCTTCCAGATTAGTCATCTTCCTGTGAGGAGGTTTGAGTGCCTGTTGTACAGAGTCTATGAGAAAACCTAGAAATCGGAGGAGAGTGAAATGTGTATACCTGGCCTGCCCACCTGAACTGTCGGACCCTGTGATGTGGTGGAAAGATTGGGATTGTAAAGTAGGCAGCATCCTTGAGGTTTTTTATTGTCATCCAATCACCCAGAAGTAAAATGTCCTGAAATAGATGGAGGCCTTCTGTTTTGGAATGGCGGATAAATACCCACTCAATGAACACTCAAATTTATCACCAGACGTAGGCCCTTGACTTTATTTTCAAGTAAGAAAAGATTGCTGAAGAACCCATGAGGGTTCAAAGTTGAGGGAACAATGGCTCCTTTGTCTAAGAGGGAGTCGACCTCTTAGGAAATCAAGAGTTTGACCGCCTCTGAGAAAACAAGTGACCTTGGTCTGTGCCTTTGTACTGGAATTCCACAGAACTCCATCTGGAAACCTGACATTGTTTGTAACACCCACGCATCTCCTGTAAATTCCGTCCATTTGGTATTAGACAGCCCCAAGAGCCCTCCCACTGTTTGTTGAGAAGAATGGGTACTACTTATCTGAGGATCCACTGGGGCTGTTGGCAACCCAGCAAAATGTTCCTCTGCCCACACACCTGTGACCTCCACCTTTGGTCAGGAAGAAGCCTTCAAACTGTTTTTGTCTTGGGAACTGGTATTGCTGTTTTTTTTTTTTTTTAGACTGGGGAATAGGGGTGGCACGAAGACCAGCCCCACCAAAAACCTGTTTGCCAAAAACCCTCTTCATAGATTACTGGGCTTTGTCCAACAAGGAAAAGGTTGTAACAAATTTATCAAGTTCTTCTACGAAAGGCTTACCATTCCACCACAGCACCAGCCTCCCAGGTGGCTAGTTACCCAATATGGGATCGATTTTAATCGGCAAGGAACATTCTTTCTCTATAGAGAGGGCACAGTTAGCATTGCCTAGGAAACATATGGCCCGTTGGGCCCACCCTGAGAGAAATTCTGATGAAATGAGGGTGTCAGTGTATTTTGTCTCTTCAGCCAGGTCTAGAATTCTTGTTAAAGGCCACAGGACATCCAGCAGCTGATCTTGGTATTTTTTCTAGGAGAGATCAATCCCTTTTTTGGGATCCTTTATGAATTTTGCCATGAATGTGGCCATCTTGTCATCAATTTGCGGCATCACAGCAACTTTTCTATCTAGAGATGGTCTTGGGCATTCCGCCTTTAAGCAGCCCCTCACCTCTTTATCCATTGGCTTACAGATAGGGCTGGCCACATATTGAACCACTTTTGCTGCTGGAATCCACTCTGCAGATCGAGAATGATAGATGCTTTCTGGGTCTAGCATGTCTTCTTGTTCTACTGAACCTGCGTCTCCTGTGCTAGGAGTAGAATCTAGCCTCTGGCCCCCAAAGTCTGCTGGGCCCTAGATTATCCGAATTGCCGAGATATTCCCTATTGTCCACAGCCTCAGAAGGGGGCCACTTTGTCATCAACAAGAGGGGGGCGTGCCAGGCAAAATGGTCTATCATGTGACTGGCCCAGCGTTTCAAGAATGCCAACGTAAACCGCACTATGGCGTCTGTAGAGGGGGGACAATCCTTTAGCTGTAGCCTTACCAGGTGTCTTGGGGACCTCCTGAGGTTCCAGTGGCCGCCAAGGGCCTGGGTCTTTCCCCAACGAGGCGTTCATGCTGCGCAGCTATCATGAGTAGTTTCCTGCTCAGGAGTTCTAAAGCTGTGGATATGGTTTTCTATAGGGACGCATCGACTGCATCATCAAATTCCTCATCCAGAAGAAATGGTATGGGATCCTCCCTTGCTTCAGTATGGAAATCTTCCCTCCTGGTTCCTGTCATTCTGCTCAGGAACAGCAGTATATTATACTGGCAGGGGTCACAATGCAAATGAGGCAGAGCTGTAAAAGTGGCATGGCTATTCCCACTACATAACACGCATTGTGAAATTTGGGCCGGTGGCTCACTTGGCCTGGGAGGCTGATGGGAACCACTGAGAATGTGTAAGATTTCCCTTGCCACTGAAAACTGACCCAGCACACAGACGCTTACTCAAGAAAGTTACCCAAGGGAAACAAACTGATCATGAGCAGGGATTCTGAGAACCAGAGACTGGCACCTCAGGGAGAATGATGCATGCACTACCTGCTCATAATCTGATAGAATGTAGAACAAGCGAGACAGAAGCAGGAGCGTCTCCGCAATGTCCGCGCCCCTAGAGGCACCAGCGGTTAACTGCTCTCCGCGGACCCATACGCGAGAGGGCCCGCCCATGCCGATGCTTTGTGTTTCTCAAGCAGCACAGCAGGCTGGAATTAGAAGAACTCTGATGCAGTGGCGCATGCCAGCAGCAGGAGTCAAGTGCTGAGCCCTGCTCACGGTAAGCATCCACATTGAAGGGGCCCAAACACCCAAGGCCCAGATGAGTAGAGTTTGTCTCAGAGCACTAATGTAAATGAGCACTATGGCATAGAAAACAATAGCAATATTACAATAGCATTACGAATAACATCACTTTTCAACCATAATCACATTCACAAGGAAGAGCACGTTTCTGACTGCAGAGCAGCAAAGAAAGATGACATACTGCTCTTTTGGGATGTTCTTATGTGGTGACCGGTCAATGTGATTGGTGGACTGGAAAGTTTATACTTGGACTCATGGGATTTGTTGTCCTTCATTTTCAATATTATGCTGATTAAATTGGCTGTTCAGCTAAATAAATAAAGAAAGGTAAAGCATAATCCGAGCCTCCGGTCGTGACAGAGAATCAACTATCTGTAAAAAAACAGCACAACTTTTACAATAGGGTCCAAGTTCCAGATTCTTAGTACCAGCTGGGAAAGGGAAGCCAAGGAACTCTATGGATATCACCAATCTACTAACATGTCTTTTGGTAACGTGGTTCAGGTTGCAGTGCGTGTCGTGCAGGGTTAGACCCAGCCCTAGAAACTTCCTTCTTGTATGTGGTGACTAGTACGAGTCTTGGTGTTTCAAATGTTGGTGGGAAACCCAGTAACCAAGTGTGCCCCACCTCCATATGTGCCCCTTTCCATCATTTGTCATTTACCCTGTGCATCTCACTTTTTCCACACCCCACACGTTCAGCCCAGATGAGACTATCGCAGAGTGGCTGCCTCTTGTTGTACTGCATTCCGTGCTCAGGTCATCTCTGGTTTCCCTTGCTCTTTCTTCCATTTTTCCATTTGTAATATCATACTCTCAACAGTGGCCTAAATCAGTGCACCAGATGTCCATTTCTGGCAGCTCGAACGCTCAAAGATGTCTAAGCCATGTATATTTGCCATCTAGCAATTAACAGAGTTAAATCTATAAACGCACTGCTGGTGGTCTTGGGGGGGGGGACAATCAGAGTAGGCAGACCTCAAGACATGTTGGGATTGCTCTGTTAGTTATCTATGCTGTCAATAGGTTGCTAAAATCAGGCAGTGCTCTCCACAGAGCATCTAGGACACCCCAAACCCAACCCCTAGGCAGCAGCATTTGCTTACTCTGATTATTTTTCTATTCTTAGGGCATTAGAGCTCAGTAAAACATCCCTTCTCTAAGGTCCAGTTAAGTAGTCCCTTTCAATCTATTTACAAACTTTACCTGTATTACAAATCACACTCCTGATCTGAAGTATCTTCTGGATTTCCTGTCGCAGTAACAAAACACGTTTTTTGCAAGTATCTTTGTTTTCCAATTGGATTGCATTAAGATTATAGCTCTGGGACAGCAGTGGTAAATAGCAGTACCCACACAAGATACTGACCAATAAACACTGACCACATTAAGACCTCAACAAAGTGCATTACTCTTTCTACAAAGGCTGTTCTTTCAGATGGCCTCACATAAAATTTGGTAGGACTCCATTTTATTCTACCTGGTCTTTTCAGATAATCCGACTCTCTCCACATCCTGCTCTTCCTGGACAAATCTAGATCTACTACACCTACCTCCTAAAGATCGACCTGGATTCACAACTATTCAGCTACTGCTGCTTGCTTTTCAAATTGCCTTTTCAATCCCCACTCCCTCACAACCCACCTAACGTGCTGGAGCAGCCACAAGCTATGTGTAGCACTTTACGATTACATTTTTTTAATAAATATATTTAAAACACACATTTGTATTTAAAAGTGAACATCAGTGACAGAATCCTCAATCTGGTACCTCCCTGCACGTTCAAGTAGTTCATTGTTGCTGTAGTGTGTAAGTAAGGATGGAGATTAGTTTGAAAACTTGGAGAAAAGACGTGGGAACAAGGAGAACTCCTCTGAATTATAATAGGTTGATACAGTAGGACATTTCTTTCTTAGACCAAGTGCCCTGAATCTGGAGATAATTCCTAGACATTCCCCATCCCAACAGGGAGGAGTCAGCCACTATTATCTGAATGGGAACATCATGTTGGAAATGAGGAAGTCTGGTTTCCACCTTCATGAAACCAACTCGATCTCTGCTTGAGTGAGCTTCACTGTGGCCTCCTACTTGTCTGAGAATTGAGACCACTGCTCTTCAAGACACCGCTGCAATGGTTCCATGTGACGGTGAGCACTGAATACTACAACAGTGCAGGATGCCATCGAGCATAGGAGCGAAGAGACTTGTATCATTATTGGATATTCTAGCTGCTGAAGAATGGGACATTTCATGTGGAAAGAAGAGTTTTCTCCAAAGGAAGCACTCAAGAACTTATCTTGCCACAGATAGTGGATGGACTGGACAAGCTTCAAGGTTCATTTGGCATAATTGACCTGCAATCCTAAACTTTCCACAGTCTGCTGGAAAGGATGAGGGCCTACTGGGGTGAAGAAACCTTTATTTACCAATCATCGAGATATGGGTAGACAAAGATCCACATCCTACTCAAATGTGCTGCAACTACTGCCAGACATTTTGGAAAAAAAGATAACAATTTGAGAGTTGACATTTTTGGAGGTATTGATGGTAGGTAAGGTGGATGCGGGAGTTGTGGGACTTTAAACCTGAGACCGAAGCCAAACTGCAAAGCATTCAGCAACAATCTGTCTTTTGTAATTCCTTCCACTCATGTAAATGTTTCAAAATACTTCACCCAACCAGAGCGACATACAGAGCAGGGTGGGGGTCATGGGAGATTACCCTGCTGGAGGCTTCAGTGCAGCTGCAGAGGATTGATAACCACCTTATATTCTTGAACAGAACAGAGGCAGATATGGTTGTCTCTGCTGGTGTTGCCACTTAGACCACCAATGGGTTTGAATCTTCAGCTAAGGGAAAGCGATGCAAAACACTCTGAAATGGAGCCTTCTGTATTGTTTCTTCTTTTCTAGACCAACAGCTCTTAAGAGTCTCCATCTCCTCATCCTCACTAGAGCTAAAAACAGTATTGCCCGACAAAGGCAGGTTAAGTATTTGATGCTATGCTTCAGGCATTAGACTGGTCAGACTCAACCAAGAGGTACATTTTATTGCCAACCCATGGCAATATCCAGAAGCAGCTAAATCTAATGAATCTGCAGCCAAACCCATTATGTGATAGAGACCATCATTCCTTAAGAGATGATCTCAATAAAGTCTTCGCTCTTGCGAAGGTGGTCTGTGAATCTCTGTAGAGTGCCAGAGAGTTCTGTCATAAATCCCCAAAACGGCAGTTGCACTTGCCACCTCCATCGTAGTAACAGACTGTTCCGAGTCCAGGCATTTGGTCTCTTTGTCTGGAGGAACTGTTCATAAACCAGCAGTAAGAAAAAAAGCAAAAAGACTCCAAGGAATTCTTTAAGGACACATATACATCAATCTAACCTGTCAATATTCATTTTATAAATTCACAATATGCAATAGGCATACCAGGCCACTCTTTGCAAAATGACATGATGTTATATTATTGTATTATCATAATTCGACCCTCTGCAGCAAATCCGGTGGTCTCTTCAGTACATAGGCTGTCCGTCTAAAAAGCTCTCCCGTGAATGTTACAATCGATTCATGTGCCAGAGTAATGTCGTCTGTCATCTCAATGCATACTTCTGTGTAGTGTAAATGTCAGTACAAATCTGTTCAGACGATGACCAGCAGTTTAGGATTTATAACATCCGAGCAGATTTGTATTGTCGGCAGAAGATGAGTGTCAGGAAGGCAAAGGCTATACAAATGATGAGGATCTGTTTTAGCCTGTTTCCAGCCACAGAATGGGCATTTGTCAAAAAGTGAAGGCATTTTAATACACAAAAGAAAACATCTTCAGTCAGAAAATAATTTTTAAACAAACACTCCTTGCCTATAAAGGCAATTGTCAAAGGTTTTGAACTGTTTCTGAAGAAAAAAGAACAAAATGGCTGAGCTCTGTGCTCCAGGTTCCTGCTGACATGAGCCGGAAAAAAAATGGAGTAACTGCCACCAACTAGGCATGATGGGATACTGGTGGAGTGTGCTCCCTTCATAGGAGCAGTGTCAGTATAGCCTTCCCTAGGCTGCAGCATGTTTGGCTATATTGTCCTGCTTTACTATCATTATTTCCTTTTACAAAAGGTTTGTGAAAAAAGTTTCTGGTTATCACCTGATTTAGTGACTTTTTAAACTAAAAGATCAGTGTTTTTTAAGGTCTGGCTTTTCAGACCGCTTTAGTTGTCTCGCCAGACTATTGTCTGAATAGTGTACAGCCACATGTATTTGTTGCCAGCACTTCCCCAAGCATAGTTTCAGAGATTTGATCTCGCCGGGAGTCATGCATCATTCAATTCCTAGTCAACTGGAAATCTTTTAATTAGATAATACAAAAATCTGAATCCGTTCTTCGATTTGCAGGTCTATGGAGCTAGTCACATTTACCTCAGAAACTAAAGCTCCATTTTAAGATCACCACTGCTTTTACACATCGCCAACACCTTACATGGAAGATTAACAGAGCAGTCCTTTTAGTTTCATGTTGATTTCTCTCCACTCGCTGACCGTATGCCAGTCTTCTAGTAAAATGGTTCGAGGTGTTTGTTTTCCGTTTGAACACGTGTGTAAGTGTCAAGAGTACGGGTGGGCGCAACTCGCAGAGTTGCATAAAAACTCAGTGACATTGCGCGGAGTTCTGCGAGCGGGCGAAATTTGGTACGTCGTCTGCTCACACTGATTTGTAGCGCTGGGAGCTTGTTCGCGCTAAAAAATCAGCACGAACGGCACCATGCGGCGTACCAGAGGGTGCTGCTTCTTTCTGCCGCTCAACTAGATTTTCTACTTGAGCGACAGTTTTCTCAACGCAAACTGTCACAACCTGCCGTGACCACTCGCATTGAAAAATCCAGTTAAGAGGCGTGTTAGTGCCCGAAAATCATGCTAGGGGTGGCGCGTGAGAAAAAAAACTCTGCCATGAGGCGGTTGGCGAAGTTTTGCCAGAACTCCACGCTCCAAGCAGAACGCGGAATGGGCAAAACTCCACAAACTCCGCCGGCAGAGCGGGATTTTTCTCCCACCCCCAAGTCAAGAGTTCATAATGAGCACCAGGAAAAGCACATCGGGTGAAGAGAGGGAGTGGGGAGTACTGACCAGTCAAATACTTTCCAAAGTTGTGGCTTGATGTAATGAAGGTAACTTGCTTTCATATTTTGTGCAGGATATTAAATGTTTATGTCTGGAAAAGTGGTTTGTTTTCAATGGCATATACTTGGAGCACCCTATGGAAAACCCTTTTTGCAGCAGGGCCTTGAGAAGGACCCCTAAAACCTCAGACGACGCATGTCTCTCAGCCTGGAGCCAGTCAGCTCCTCAAAGGCTGCTCCACTTCACATCGGAGCAGCACATCCTCTCAACACAGTCACACTGTGCTGTGCCATCTGTTGATCAACAACACCGAGACAAATGGTGTAAATGGTGTTTCCCTCTCTCGTTTTCTTTTATCATGCACAGCACTCGTCAGTCAAGGAGAACTGACTTGATTTGCGCTTTGCTCCTCCCTGATTCATAGTAAGTCTTCATTTAGAGAGTGGTATACAAATTGTCCCTGCTACAATTGTGTCACTTATTTATTTGGTATCATTTCAGATGTTCTTTCTGCTTTGTGATAAATAACCCTCCTTACATTTTAGCTGTTTTCTATTACTAAAATGTCAGAATTGCTCAAACACACTTATTTTCTGAAAACACCTTTTTTGTATTCTTTTAAGAACCACATCTGCCAGACACCAACCAGTAATGGGGAAAACACTTCAGTTACATTATTCTCCATTTGGTCATGACAATTGCATGCTCTCAATGCCTACTGAACCTAATTTAGGTTGTAGGCCCTAGCTACTGAAATTAAACTCATCAGGGTGACTCAAGTTCTTTTTGGTAAACTGCCAGTTTAACTTGTGAAAACCAGCTCTCTGAGATCTCTGAAAGTAAGCTGTCAAAAACAATCACAACGAGGCAGCAGCAAAGCATGACCTATGGAGCAATATAATAATATATTCTACTTTCAATCCATAAATGTTGGCAGAATTTCTCTACTGCATACTCTCGCAAGGGCTCCGTTGGCCATCTTCTTTTCAGTTCTGTCATTGATACATAACATTGAATGCTTCTTTTTTTTAAGAGATAAGAAGTTATTCTTGTGGTATTTCAATTTAAGAACAGAAGCCACTTTTTAAGTCAGGTTTATCGCATAAGCTGCCATCAAAAACCAGTATTTTGTAATTTGTGACAACAGCAGCAACCCAGGGTGAGTGTGAGTGCTGTCAGACGCTGCAGTGTTCGAAATGCTCGACTTCAGAGCTACATTAGACTTTTGGTACCAATGTTTGGAATGACGCACTCCCAGATTTCCTTTGTAAAACATTAAAGAATTTGGTGACCTGCAAGAGCCCCTCTCTTTTCCTTCCTGTGCACTCCAATTATCCAACAAGTACAGCACATACTTGTTGCAAACCTTGCCCCAGTTCATTTCAGTTTTTCAGTCGAAGCGGATACTGCACTCAATTCTAAGTATATGACTGCATGCTTAATGTTTTTCTACACTGGAAATCTTTCATTTAAATTATAGAGCAATCTTCTGCTCTTTAAAGCTGGACATGTGCAGTATCAAATACCTCTAAACCTGCTTTCTATCTTTGGATGTTTCTGATCAGAAACTTAAATTGAGACACTCATTCTATTTAATGTAATTTGGGTTTTTGATAAATCGAGTTATTTACTAGGTGTAATGGTTCTCCAACTTAATGGCATGTTTTATCCCCACAAGTATGTAAAGTAATGCTTCTGCTGTAATGGTGAATGGGGTGCATATTGAATTGGATCAGTAGAGACATGTGTATGGTGCAGAATGTGTGGACCTGTTTTCACTCATGGACGGTTTTGTTTCAAGTTATTATATTTGTTAGTCATGTTAGTACGATGGAAACAGATGAGGTGCAAACCAACTTTTATTCAGCATGTGTATATTTATGCATTTAATAAAGTGACAACTCAAAGTTGTGGGATTCCTCCATAGAGCAATTACAAACAGTGTCTGCCTTTAACAAGTGCATAACAGTAGGTGTCTCCCTGTCACTGCTGCAGGGTCTTTTATAGAACGTTTACTATGGCTGCATATCAACTGTGCATGCTGCTGTCACACCCGGATGGACGTCAATCGTTTTATCAAGGTTGCTTGTAACCAGAGCATAGTCGTGTTTTACTCCATTTCATTCATCAATTGACACTCTTAATTACTGACCATGGCTGGCTGTCTCCAGTGCATGCCTATAGTTCACTTAATTGCTGCCCTTGAGTGTAATCTGTAGCGAACTGTCGACAAGTGTATATGCAAACTTATGTGTTGAAGCCACACTTCCTCAACTTTGTGAAGGAAATTTGAAGCATTTGCAACTGATTAACGACTTGAGGCACTGCAGCTTTGGGAGGACTTCAAGCAGTTGGATCTGAATGGAAAGGCACACCTAGTAACCACTTGAACTGCTGCAGCTTTGTGAAAGACTTGAGGTTTTCGCATTTGATTCAAGGGGTGCACCTAGTAACGTCTTGAGTTACTACAGGTTTGTTAATGACTTGCCAGAATCAAGACAAATTCAGTAATATTTATACACACGCATAAATACAGACACATGCATACATATTTAAATACATTATATATATACACATATATATACACACACACATTATTTATAGGACACACACACACACACACACACACCCCCCCCCCCCCACACCCCCCACCCACCCACACACCCACCCCCACCCAGCCCCCCGCCCCAGTGGGTAGTTATAGTTAGGACCATGTTTCCATAGGAAAAGCATTTTTTGACTTGCCTATAACTTTGGCGTCATTTGACCAATCTTCATGAAATTTCCCCAAAAAGTGTCAAGGTAGGTTGTGTGTGTCATGGAAAGTTTGGGGGTTGTCTGTGCAGTGGGGACCGAGAAATAGAGGCATAAAATAAGGGTGCATTTGTAATGTTAATTCCCATAGGAACGCGTTGTCGAACCCACAGCCCGTACTGCTGGACAGAATGACAGCAAATTTGGCAGAAAGGTAGATGTTGTTACGCAGATTGTGCTTTTTGTCATCTGGTGCAAATCCGTTCAGTAGTTTTTGAGAAATTTAAGTCGAAAATGATAGTGATATCTCTGGCTACAGATATTTTGCAATGCTTCCACGATTAATCGTGAATGCGCACGCCAATAGGAATGCTGCGACTGGCTTGGCGCAACCTGAACAAAAAGTTGCGGCTGCCATTTTATCCATCAGGAACGGTTCCCGGGGCTGAACATTTCTGTGAAAGTTAACATAAGGGGTCAGGGTGGAGGTACTCTGACCCCATGTTTGAGAAATGGGGGTGTTAGAAAAACAAGTTGTATGTCCAAAATAGTTTCCTTTTTTTTTTTTTATCATGCGCGATATTTGTGAGGACGCCGCGATCGCCAGCACAGCTCTCCCATGTACCATCGTGGGGACGTGGCGACTATTGCGGCGACACCGCGAATATTGGTGGAAATATAAAACAAAAAGTATCTATATACACACCCTCGCTGGTCACAGTCTCAGGCTCGTGTACCTACTCACATATCCACTAAGACACTCATACACCCACTCACATACCCACTCAGACACTAACGCACCCACTCACAGACCCATGTGTGTACTCAAATAAGCATTCAGAGACTCATGCGCCCACTCACATAGACTTATACACCCACTCACAGACCCACTCAGACACTCATGCACCCAGTCAGAGACTTACTCACTCACGCACCGACTCACAGACCCACTGAGAGACTTATGCTTCCACTCACACACTCACCGATAGACAGACCAACCAGACACTTATTCACCCACTCATAGATCCAGTCACAGACTCAAGTACGAATTCACACACCCACTCAGACACTCACACACCCACTCAGAGACTTATGCATCCACTTATAGACTTACTGAAGGACTCATGCAGCCAGTCACAGAGCCACTTGGAGACTTATGCACCCACTCACATAACCCAGTGAATCATTAATACACACTGTCAGAGATATTGAGAGACTGATAAATGCTTTATAGAGTTATGTAGAAAGTGATTTATCTAGTGTGATGGTTAGAATCAATTATATAGTTATACATTTTGAATGTGGTGGTGACTGAAGTCTTGCTTTTGCTTTGCAGTTTTGCGACGTATTCACACTAGTCGCAGATACTGACATCATCGTGACTCCAGCCGTTCCCACGAAAACTGAAAGTAGGTTTTAAAGATGGTTTTTATAGAAACTCACTAGAAAAACATGAGTTTGAAGTGTACAGTAATAAACTCCTAGTGCCAAAAATACTATAATATGTGTGCATATATGTGTTTTTCAGTCTGTAAAAATGGCGCGATCGTCGCGGGTACCAATGTCATCACGACTTCCGGTGTCGCCGCGAGCAAGGAAAATGCATTTTTTATGTTGTTTTTTCAACAAATGAAGACAAAGGGAAAAATTAAATGAATATCTTACTAACCAGTTAGACAAACTTTATATAAAACATGTCTATATATGTGTTTAACACTTTGTCAAAAAATACGGTATTCGTGACTACCGACGTGATCACGACCTCCGGTGTCAGAGAAAAAGGAAAATGCATTTTTGATGTACTTTTGTTGACAAATGAATACAAAGGGGAAAGTTAAATTAATATCTTACTAAACAGCTATACTTAAACTTTATGTAAAGCATGTCTACTTTTTTTTTTTTACACTTTGTAAAACAACACGCAGTATTCAGTGTGTGTCTTCGGCGATCGCGTCGTCGTCACGAAAACCAAAAATATCTTGAAATAAAATGATTAATGTACTTTTTAAATAAATAGTTGACAAATACAACAAGCGTTGCACCATGCAGATGTAATGTTCAATATCTAATTATAAAAAACAAAATACAGGGACGTTATAGTTATAAAATATAATTTAAAAAAGTTAGAAATTCACTGAAAAAAGCAAAGATTACAGGGACGTTATAGTTAGGAATTAGCATTTAAAAAAACCTTAGAAATTCACTGAAAAAAACCAAAGGTTACAAGGACGTTAAAGTTAGGAAATAGAATTAAAAAAGCCTTAGATATTCACTGAAAAAACCCAAAAGTTTCAGGGACGTTATAGTTAGGCTGACATTTCACTCGTACAAAACCATATATATATATTATATATATATATACATACACACACATATACACAGGTATACATATATTTGGTTTCTTCAACTGGTACTGATGTTTTGCTTCCTTCTACCATGAAACATAACAGGGGGCAGTGGATCAGCACAATACCGCCATACAGGACAGGCAGCTAAAATTTACTGTTGCATAGATGTACCCTCCAGTTATAAATAGTCTACGAAGAATAATGTGGAAGGCACTTGAATCTACCAGTGACTGCTAGTACCTATATTTATTTGGGTGTTATCACAGTGTTACTTAGTAATCAAGACATCTATTGAAAGGTGCAGTATTAACTCCTCATCATAAACCAGCTTTGACATATTTATTTATCCTATAGAAAGGAAGCACAAATCCTTAAAGTGACATAAGTATATATGCAAATGTATATGTTGAAGCCCCACCACTCAGCTTTGTGAAGGACATTTCAAGCAATTGCATCCAACTTCCATCTCAGGATGTCTTGTGACACTGCAGCCTTGTTAAAGACTTTTCTAGTAGTTACTTTAGACTCCAGAGAGAGATCTAGTAATCTAGTAAAGACTTGAGGAAGTGCAGCTCTACGAAAGACTTTTTAAGGGTGTGCTCCCGACTCAAGGTGGACATCTAGTAAAGCCTCAAGGCACTGCAGCCTTGTTAAACACTTTTGGTTCTGATTTGAGAGAGACATCTAGTAATAACCTGGGGTTTTGCAGCTTTGCAAAAAGCCAAATGTATTGGCTTTGCCAATGCTTGGTTAAAGAAAGTAAATGAAAAGGCAAAGAAAGGCAGCAATAGGCTGTCAAAAATGTTTTATACAAATTGGCATTTCTAAAAGGTAAAGTCAAATATATATTTTGTAAAAAGTGCTGTTAGATTCTGCACGTGGATGGCACAATTCAATGATTATGATTATCTATGGAGAGCCCCAGAATTGGAACAATTTATTACAGGAAATCAAAAATAAAAAGTACACTGCATGCCTTTAAAGGGCACTCTACTTATGAAAGCATGCTGGAATTACCCTTAATCACTGCTCAGGGGACAGCAGCAAGGAAAGGTCTCACCTGTGTCATCAGAGAGCGGGCGAGCACCTTGTCTCCTCCCTTCATCATCATGTTAATGAATTTGCTGCCGAGACAAAAACAGAAACACTTTAAGAAGCCAAGGACTTCATACAAGGTGCAAAAAAGAAAGCAGAAAAAGCTGTGCTGGATACAAAGCAAATAGAAAACATTCGAGAGACCATAATCTGACAAAGACTACTGTCAGGAATATATGAAGAAGCGGACTAGTACTGACAAGCTTTCACTGAGTAATGGGAGCAAATTCCGCTCCCAATGTTGAGTACGTAGTAGAACTCATCAATATCTTAACAGGGTTGGCAGAAGCCACTCTGATGAAGACATACATCCCAACACTGTTCACATACCTGATTGAGTTACTTTTTAAAATCTGTTACAATTAGGCCTTCAGTACTGCATAAATTGTTCAAACAATGGCATAATTTCATTAACCCGTTCCATGCGGACGGCCAACGGGGGAAGCGCTGGCGCAACTCCCGTGGGCCGCCCTTCAAGCTGCCCCCACCGGGGACAGCAGGGGAAGCCTTTCCGCTTCCCCCCACCACATCGTCTAATGACGTCAGCGCGTCATTAGAGGATACCGGACGCGCTGGAAGCCATTTGCTTCCAGTACGTCCGGTGGATAGGAGGTATGTTTCTCCTCGGGGAGGGTGGGGGGGGTTTAAAAAGGCATCGGAGGAAAGGAAAGGGTTTTCCTTTCCTCCGATGTCTTGTTAAGCACTCCTGCTGCACGATCGCGCATGGAGCGCAATCGTGCAGCAGGAATGCCTGGGTTATTTTTTATTTTTTTTAAAGGGCCTTTGTGTCGGGGAGCGGCCCCTTGGGCAAGAGTCGCTCCCCTTGGGGGAGCAATTTTTTTGGATGGGTCTGCCCCCCTTGGGGGGAGGGAAGGGGGGGGAACAGATCATATATAAAAAATAAAATAAAAAAAAAGTCACTATGAGCCCACCAGGGATTAAAAAATATATATATATATGTTTTTGGGGAGCGGCCCCTTAGGCAAGGGCCGCTCCCCTTTGGGAATCATTAATTTTGGCAGTTTCTTCCCCCCTTGGGGGCAGATCGGCCTTGTTATTCTAGGCCCAGGGGCAGAAGCCATTGTTTGTGTTGTTGGGGAGCGGCCCCTTGGGCAAGGGCCGCTCCACTTTGGGAATCATTTATTTTGTCCGTTTCTGCCCCCTTGGGAGGGTAGATCGGCCCAAATAAACAATTAATTTTATTGTATGCCCACTAGGCCACCAGATTGTTTTAGTGTTGTTGGGAGCGGCCCCTTGGGCAAGGGTCGCTTCCCTTTATGGGGTGATTATTGTGGCCGTTTCTGCCCCCTTTGGGGGCAGATCGGCCATATGTTTTCAGGCCCATCTGTCCCCTAGGGGGCAGAAGCCACTAGACACCAGGGCTTTTTAAATGTTGGGGAGTGACCACTAGGGCAAGGATCGCTCTCCCTTTATGAGGGTGATTTTTTTAGCTGTTTCTGCTCCCCGTGGGGGCAGATCGGCCTTATGCTTTTAGGCCCACATACCACCTTTGCTTGGCTGGTGGATAGTGTGTGGACTAGTGCATTATTTGCATATGTGATTGTAATGTTTTATTTCTCCTTTTTATTCTAGTGCAAAGCTTTTGATTCTTGTTTGCGGTTTCGGCAGTGGTTGATCTGCAGTTTTGCGTAGTTGCATTTTTCTGGTAAGAAAATTTTTTTTGTTGCGTTTACTGCAAATGAGTATTAATGTCATGCATGAATGAATTTTTTGTAAGTGGTGTCATAATAGCAGCATATTTAGTTAGTGTTTTGAGCATGAAATTCTTTGCGATGTGTTTTGCGTTGTCTTATGTGTAATTTTCTTTTCTTTTTTAGTGGGATACTGTTGGTCCTTACTGAGTCTGTGCAGAGTAGGTGGTGGTGAGTCTAGCTACTTCTGGCAAGTGAGTGGTATAGTGTTAGAGTATATAGGTCTTTGCGATAAAGCCACATTTTGTTTATTACTTATTTTACAAAGTGTTTGTTGTTGTTGACTTGTTTGACAAGTTACCTTTATTAGTAAGGAGTATGGCTAGCTGTAGAATTACTGCTCAGCACGTGGTTGGTATGCTTTTTGAATCTTCCTCTGAGCAGGATTATGAGACTGACAGTGCGTCTGAGGAGAGGAGGGAGTGCAAGATTCTGGCAGTGAGTTTTCTGTCCACGAGGAATCATCTGATGATGAAGCTACTCTCAGTGCGGATGAAGTGCCTGTTTTAGAGGAGGACACTGATGTGCCGATGGTGCAGCAAGAGACATCGGGATTGCAGCCTGAGGCTGCAAGGCTTCCTACTGGAAGTGCTGGACTCTGGTTTGATCCAAACATGGTGCAGCCGGTGTTGCCTGCCTTTAGTGGTGATGCAGGGTGTAGAGTGGATTGTGAATTTTTTTTGCCTATACAGTGTTTTATGGATGATGTATTTTTGGCTGAGATTGTTGAGCAGACTAATTTGTGTGCTGAACAGTTTTTGAGGGACAACAGTGCCAGACTTAGGCCCCGCTCTAGAGCTACCCGGTGGATTCCCACAAATCTGGATGAGATGAAGAAGTTTTTGGGTTTGACTTTTTTGATGGGCTAGATAAGGAAGCCGTCCCTGGCTTCATATTGGTCTAGCAGTCCCTTGATGGCAACGGCCATATTTCCTGCAATTATGAGTCATGATCGGTATTTACTTTTGCTTCGGATGCTGCATTTTGTTGATAATGCTTTGGCGTTGCCACGAGATCACCCTGACTGTGACCGTCTTTTTAAGATTTGGCCTGTTCTTGATCACTTTGTAGATCGATTTTCAGAGATCTATACTCCAGGTAAAGAAATAGCTGTTGATGAGTCTTTGGTCCTGTTCAAGGGCCGTTTGATTTTTAGGCAGTACATTCCTAGCAAGAGGGCACGTAATGGAATTAAGATGTATATGTTGTCTGAGAGTAGGACAGGATATGTCTATAATTTCCGGGTGTACATTGGTAGGGATTCCACTATTGACCCCCCTGGTTGTCCGTCCACTTTTGGAGTTTCAGAGAAAATTGTGTGGGATCTTGCTAGAGGACTGTTTAACAGAGGTCACCATTTGTACCTTGATAACTTCTACACTGCCGTGCAATTGTTTAAGGAATTGTTCAAAGTGAACACTTTTGCTTGTGGCACAATCCGCTCTAACTGTAAAGGTTACCCAAAAGAGCTTGTTTTGCAAAAAGCTTCAGAGGGAACAGTGCAGTGCCTTGCGTAATGAGGAACTGCTAGCTGTGAAATTTGTGGACAGGAGGGATGTGTACATGCTGACTACCATCCATGATGAGAGTACTTCACCTGTGACTGTTTGGGCTCAGGTTGCTGAAATGAGCAAACCTGTGTGCATTGTAGACTACAATAAGCACATGGGTGGTGTCGATAGAGTAGATCAGAGGTTGGAACCTTACACTGCTGTTCGAAAGGCTTACATTTGGTATAAGAAGTTGGCCATCCATCTCTTCAATTTAGCAACTTTTAATGCTTTTGTTGTGTTCAAGGAGTGTTTTCCTGCGTCAAAGAGGACTTTTGTTCAGTTTCAGGAGTCTGTGATAGGCAGCCTTGTTGTAGTGGAACAGGCAAGTGTTCCTAGAGTTGGAGTGGTGGAGGATGTGGCTAGATTGAAAGATCGCCACTTCCCTGATTTAATTCCTCCCACGCCCAAAAAAACCAATCCCTGTAAGATATGTAGAGTTTGTTTGCGAAGAGGTATGCGGAAGGAGAGTCGTATGCACTGTGCTGATTGTCCTTCTAATCCCGGGCTGTGTGTGCCCACATGTTTCAGATTGTATCACACTCAAGAGTTTTTGGGAGCAACCGTGAGTCGAATAGTGTACTGCCTGGTCTGTATGGTTTTATATAGTTGTTGTTCAGTTTCACGGTTGGCATTAGAATGAGGTCTTTAGTAACTGCTGTAGTTTTTGTAGTTTTAGTTTTGTATCCAGTTGCAATTGGTTTGTGTTTTCTTTCTTGTTAAAAAAATAATTTGATGACGGTGTGCGTGGACTGGCTCTTGGCTGACGGTGTGCGTGGACTGGCTCTTGGCTGACGGTGTGCGTGGACTGGCGCTTGGCTGGCAGTGTGCGTGGACTGGCGCTTGGCTGGCAGTGTGCGTGGACTGGCGCTTGGCTGGCAGTGTGCGTGGACTGGCGCTTGGCTGGCAGGGTGCGTGGACTGGCGCTTGGCTGGCAGGGTGCGTGGACTGGCGCTTGGCTGGCAGTGTGCGTGGACTGGCGCTTGGCTGGCAGTGTGCGTGGGCTGGCGCTTGGCTGGCAGTGTGCGTGGGCTGGCGCTAGGCTGGCAGTGTGCGTGGGCTGGCGCTAGGCTGGCAGTGTGCGTGGGCTGGTGGTGTGGGTGTGCTGGTGTTTGGCTGGCGGTGTGGGTGGGCTGGTGCTTGGCTGGCGATGTGTGTGGGCTGGTGCTTGGCTGGCGGTGTGCGTGGGCTGGCACTTGGCTGGCGGTGTGCGTGGGCTGGCGCTTGGCTGGCAGTGTGCGTGGGCTGGCGCTTGGCTGGCAGTGTGCGTGGGCTGGCGCTTGGCTGGCAGTGTGCGTGGGATGGTGCTTGGCTGGCAGTGTGCGTGGGATGGTGCTTGGCTGGCGGTGTGCGTAGGATGGCATTTGGCTGGCAGTGTGTGAGTAGTGACTTGCTGCTAGTCATTACACACACTGCTAGTCAAACGCCACTGCAGACACTGTCAACCACCAGCCGGTGTGATTGCTGTGTCAGTCAGTGGGCGTATGAAAGCGATGGGTTCTTGAATGGCGCTGTCTGTTGATGTGAATGTTGTAATGTGCTGGGCCTGCGGCTGGCGGTGTGAATGGTCTTGTGTGTCACGTATGAAAGGTGTGTGAATGGCCTGTAAAGAGGTTGGTGCCTTGCCGTGGCTTTACAGCTCTCGAGCTGTGAGTCATTGGTTCAGGTTTTTAACCTTTTAAATATTAACAGTGCATTTCCTTTTTGTGAAATCTCTTGTTAATAGAATTTTACGCTCTGAACCTTCACTCACCCTTGTGCCAAATCCAACCAGTATGTGAGAGTACTTAAGGAATTGTTCATTTTGAAGTAATATTTGTCTTTTCTGTCTCTCTCTGCCAGGGTGTACATTGTCTCCACATTGTCTGTGGATGTGAGTGTTGTAATGTGCTGGGGCCGCAGCTGGTGGTGTGAAAGTGTGTGTCAAGTATGAAAGGTGTGTGAATGGCCTGTAAAGAGGTTGGTGCGCTGTTGTGGCTTTACAGCTCACGAGCTGTGAATCATTGGTTCAGGTTTTTAACCTTTTAATTATTAACAGTGCATTTCCTTTTTGTGAAATCTCTTGTTAATAAAATATACATTTTGAACCTTTCACTCACCCTCGTGCCAAATCCAACCAGTATGTGTGCGTACTTGAGGGACGGATGGATAGGCAGTCATATTTGTCTCATCTGTCTTTCTGTGCTAAGGTGTAGTCTGTCTCTAGGGAAAAATTTACCAACTTTAGATATTTCTGTAAAGTATAAAAAAAATGGGGAGTGCTGGGTGGTGTGCCTCTCATGGATCCCAACAAGTTTTTTTACTCACAATGCTATGCAAACCTCAAAATGTCACGCATTTTCCTTGCATTACTGTGTCAAAATATTCTGGTGTCAGAAAAACCACAATTTTCCTACCACCCAGTATTGCCCCCAGGTCTCCCGATAAAAATGGTACCTCACTCGCGTGGGTGGGTCAAGTACCCGCGACAGGCAAGGGCCCAAAACCTATTGAGGCGACATCAAAATTACCCATCACAAAACAACCTGGTTTTGCAAGGGGGGTCCCCTGGGTTTTTGGCCCCGGGCTCGGCAGCCATCTTGGGAAACCTACCAAACCCACACATTTCTGAAAACTAGAAACCTCAAATTTAGCTGGAAAAAAATCAAATTTTTCTCAAATTTGTGTGGGAAAGTTCTGGAACCTGCATGGATCCACAAATTTCCTACCACCCGCGGTCCCCCAGGTCTCCCGATAAAAATGGTACCTCACTCGCGTGGTTGGGTCAATTGGTTGGGGGATTCTGGGTAGGAAAACTTTGGGGGTCCACGCAAGCCATACCTCGCTGGACTCCCCCGGGTGTCTAGTTTTCAGAAATGTGTGGGTTTGGTAGTTTCCCAAGATGACCGCCGAGCCCGGGGCCAAAAACCCAGGTGACCCCCCTTGCAAAACCAGGTTGTTTTGTGATAGGTAATTTTGATGTCGCCTCAATAGGTTTTGGGCTCTTGCCTGTCGCGGGTACTTGACCCACCCACACAATTGAGGTACCATTTTTATCGGGAGACCTGGGGGAACGCTGGGTGTGTGGAATTTTGTGGATCCACGCAGATTCCAGAACTTTCCACCACAGAAATGTGAGGAAAATGTGTTTTCTTTCACAAAGTTTGAGGTTTGCAAAGGATTCTGGGTAACAGAACCTGGTGAAAGCCAGACAAGTCACCCCCATCCTGGATTCCCCTGGGTGTCTAGTTTTCAAAAATGTATAGGTTTGCTAGGTTTCCCTAGGTGCCGGCAGAGCTAGGGTTCAAAATCTACAGCTAGGCACTTTGCAAAAAAAGGGTCAGTTTTCACTGTGAAAATGTGGTGTGTCCAAGTTCCGTTTTGGGCCGTTTCCTGTCGCGGGCACTAGGCCTACCCACACAAGTGAGGTACCATTTTTATCGGGAGACTTAGGGTAACACAGAATTGTAGAGCAACTGTTATTACCTATTGACTTTCGATGCATTTCTGCCTTCCAAATGAAAGGCAATGTGTAAAAAAGAAGTCACTTTGAAAAATGTCCTATAATTCTCATGCTAGTTTGGGTACTCACAATTTCGGAAATGTGAAAATACCTACTGTTTCTAAACTCTATATTTTGTTCCAATTTCAGAAATACATAGGTGTCTTTCATCCCGATTTTTCACTGTATATATTTTCCCAAATGAATTGCTATTTACCCAGTACATAATAAAAAACCATTGCAAGACGCTGCTCAGTAATTCGCTCTGGGTTCGTCGGGTTCTTGGTGAACCTACAAGTCCTATATATCCCACAACCAGAAAGGTCCAGCGGATGTAACGGTATATTGCTTTCAAACATCTGTCATAATTGGAAGAAGTTACAGGTGAAAACGTTGGCACAAATGGCTGTTTTTTTCAACTCATTTTCAATTTTTCCTATTTTCAACTATTAATTACTATAAAGAAACCTTGAAGGACCTACACAAATGACCCCTTGCTGAATTCCGAATTTTGTCTACTTTTCTAAAATGTATAGCTTTCCAGGATCCATTACTGCTTTCATACCCATTTCTACCATGAACTGGAAGAAGGTTGAAAGCACAAAAAATAGCAAAAATAGGCTATGTCCCAGTAAAATGCCAAAACATATTTATAAATGTTGGTTTTCTGACAAAAGCCCGTCAGTCCCTGAAAGCTGGGAAAATGGTGATTTCAGCCCCACAAACCCTTTGTTGGTAACATTTGCAGGGAAAAAAACAGACGCTTTCATTTGCAGCACTTTTTTCCCCATTTCCCCCCCCCCCCAAAAAGAAAATTATCTGTATTTTGGCTAATTTCTGGGTCCCCTCCAGGGGAATCCACAAACCCTGGGTACCTTTAGAATCCCCGTGATGATGGAAGAAATGGACGCAAATTTGGCGTGGATACCTTATGAGGTAGAAAGTTACAAGGGCCTAAGCGCGAACTACCCCAAATATAAAAAAAAAGGCTTAGCACGGGGGAGGGGGGTGCCTAGCAGCGAAGGGGTTAAATTCATTATAAAAGGTTCACACTGGCCTAGTAAGTGTTTGCTGCCAAGAAGTGTGCAGAATGGGCAGTTACATATTTGATTCCCAGAAAGGCAGATTTAGCACGCCATACTTCACAGTATGATCAAACCAATTCTTTGTCAGGACCAGAGGCGAGGATTATGCTCAAACCTTTCTTCCTTTAATTACTTCAGCAGAGTTCAACTATCTTTCCCATAAAACACTGGGAAAGAACTACAAGACAAAGTTCAGCCAATCATAACAAAGGTCAGGGACATAACGGCGACTGCGTCCTGATTATCCCCCTCTTTCTTTCCTGCTTCAGCGGAGAGAAGTCGATTTAATTTTCCTCTCATGTGGTGTTAGGCTGTATTGTTACGGTAACGCTTTTATTGTTGCAGATCCCTGCCACGGGAGCGCGTGTCAGCGCTTGTTTACTTTCATTTAAGGATCAGCGTTAGTGCAGTGCAGAGAAAAGCCTGTTAGAGGGCATGTGTACTTTAGGAGACACGCGCCGCATCTCGTTGCTAAGCGGGGGGGGGGTCGCACTGCCGGAAGTGAGTGAAACTGACGAGCGACTACCCGCGGAGCCCTCTGCCAGCCTACCCGTAACTGTGCTGGAAGCAGTGATGCCACAGAAGGGGTCTGTAATTGGCTCGTGTGAGCCCACTGTTACGAGCGGTGGACGCCTGGCTGATCCGGGTCTGTATCGGACGAGGAAAGTGCCTTTCTAGCATGCTCACACGCTGGGCCCAGCCGGTTATCAATTTGTTGTTCCCAATGTGATTCATAAGGGAGTTTCAGCCCCAGGGCTTAGAAGCCCCCCGCCCCTTCCGTGTGCTTGCATATGCCAAAGCCATACTGGTGTATCCAGTGCCTTATCTGTAGGCCCTTTGGGCTACCAAAGAGATCCTGCACTTTGTGCTATTTCGTTTTTCACACTACCTCAATACTAGCCTTGCTGTGCACAATGCAGGAATACCAAGAGGAAGAGACTCTGTCAGTCCTTCCCTTAGATGATGAATTTTGTGAGGCGGTAGATGAATCTATACACCACGCAGACGCGGCAGCCATGGGGCCCTTTGAGAGGAATCTGATGCAGTTGGTGCAGTCCGACGACCGGCCTTTAGACCTATCCAGGGCGCAGTCCAAGTCCTCAGGCACCCTTACTGAACAATCGACCGGTATACAACCTTCTATGGATCTCAGTGCATTTGACAGTCTTTAAAAGGCTTTCCTCGCACGCACTGGCCCAGATGAAGATGCTGAGGAGACCCTGGGTGCCCTTTTAGAACTGCCTTTCTCCCAAGAGGGGCCATTACTGGAGGATGAGGATTTCCACGGGGATTCAACTGATGAGGCCGGTCCATCTAGATTCTGGCGCCGCTCTCCTGATCCCTCCCTAGGTGATGCCTCTCTCACAGAGGATATGTCTGATAAGCTTCACCCCGATGGTCTCATTCACCCTCGCTCAGCGGAGTGGTTCCATTCACCCAAGGTTGGCACTTACGTAGCAGGGCACCTCAGAAAGCCCTTTGAGAAGGAAGCATGTGCACGACTTAAAGCAGAATGTCCGCACCCCTCTCTCGCTAACAAGGTGGCCCGGACACCCGAGGTTGGCAGCAAGATGGCCACCTTCCTCCAGAAATATGTCCGGGATCCTAAGAAAGGGATCAATAGATCTTGGAAGTCCTGTCAATACAAACTATTGGATATTGTTGGACCCTTAAACAAAATCTTAGAGTTAGCGGAAAAGCCCAAAGCCTTTGGCTCAGCCATCTCTCCGGAAGCCCTGACTGGCTGGGCGCAGCGTGCCATCATTTTCCTTGGGAATGCCAATTGCGCCTTATCGACTGAGAGGTGCTGCTCCTTGTTAATAAAGGTGGACCCTAAGTTGAGGGGTGTGGTTACGGCGCGAAGCGGAATGGCTGCCTCTTGAGGGAGCTCCGCACGCCGGACCTGAAATCGGCAAATACCATCCTTCATGACCGCCTGAGTTGCCGGAACGACAACTACAGTAGTGCCACCCACCACAGGACAGGATCGGGGGTCCTTCTGGCCACATCGAGGCGGTGGTACCGACAAAATCGGCGAGGTTTGATCGCACCCGCCCGTCAGGAAAATGGCGCCTGCTCGAGTCCCCGGGGCCGGGAGTCTCCACTGCTAACTGGGACGGGGCGCCGCACACACACCGGAGTTTCCATCACGGTGAACGCCACGCGGCGACCCGAGAGACGACATCTGACGGGGAGGCGAGACCGTCGCACCGGAGCAGCGACTGAGGACGCTGTGGCTGCGGTGCCTTAACACCTGGAGCCCTGAGAACGGCGCGGGGCGAGCGGCGCCCGGCTGGATCCTGCTGAGGGTCGTACCTCGACTGCGGTGAGTGGGGCGAGATCTGCGCTCTGGCCGGATTGTGGCTTGGCCTGCGGGGTGCGTTCCCGGCGCCCCTGCTGCCCTGCGTGGTGGTGCTCGGGGAGGCCTAGGCGGGCGGCCCACATCGGGCGCGGAGGCGCGAGGCTGCTCCTACTTGCTTGGGCGGGGATCGCGTGGGCTCACCTCCTGTGGCGCGGGGACACCGGCGGCGCTGCCTCAGTGCTGGCTCAGGACCGCCAGTGCGGGCTGGGTTACCCGGGGCGCCGCGGGTGATTTCTGGGCGGCGGGGGACCCCGTGTACTCCTCGGCACCAGTGTGACACCCAGGGCGGCCTTGCGGAGACGGAGGCGCTGCTGTGGCGATTCCTGGCGGCGGACCGGTGCTTCTGCGGAAGACAGCCTTTCCTCGATGGTGCTGCTCTCGCCGGCCCACTGTGACAAGTTGCGCCCCTAGGGCGAGTGGGCGCGGCCCCGGTGGCCTTGAGGGCTTTGGCCTTGTCGGAGCGGAGAGTAGCGCATATTATTCTGCTTCGAGGTAGCTCCCACTATGGGAAAGACTGACCCTAAGCAGCCGAAGCTCCAGTTCGACAACAAGCGCAGTACACGAGCGAAGCCATGGGGGACCACCCTGGGTCGCAGGGGGCCTCCGGGTCCGTGGATGAGTCGGCGGATGATACCCGGACCATCCTGCTCGAATTGCGGACCGGGATGAAATCTATTGACAGTAAAATAGATGCGATGGCAGCTGGTCTCAATGTTGTTAAAAAGAAAGTGGAGAAACACGAGCACAGGCTAGATGTCCTTGAAAACAGGCTATCAGACACGCACGACTCGCAGGCGGAATCTCAAACTCAAATTTTGCATATGGAAAAGATCCTGGAGGTTATCAAAGCCAAAAATGAGGATTTGGAGGCGCGCTCGAGGCGCAATAACCTCCGCATACTGGGCCTGTCGGAATCCACTCCCATTGCCAGAATGGAACCATTCATCGATGGTCTGCTGCGGGACCTGTTCGGGCCCGTGCTATCCACGGTTATGATTGTGGAGAGGGCGCACCGATCGCTCGGCCCTAGGCCTAAACCAGGAGCGCCGGCCCGCCCGAACATAGCCCGCCTGTTGAACTATGCAGACAGAGACGCTATCCTGAGGGAGGCCAGGGTCAAGGCCCCTATAAACTACAAGGGGCTGTCCTTTTTCCCGGACTACACACCTACGGTGCAGGCGGCGCGAAGGGAATTTGTGCAGGTCAAGAAGTTGCTGCAGACGGCCTCGGTGCCATATGCCATGCTGTACCCGGCCAAACTCAAAATTACCCATGAGGGTCAGGCGCATTTTTTCACAGACTCACGCTCTGCTCTAAAGTTCTCCAAACACATCTGTAAGACTGGACGTCGGCAGCGCGAGACGGAGAACCCTTCCGCCTCCTCGACGCTGGATGACACGGATTAGCGATTCCTCTCGGTTGCTGATGGCATGTACCGCGACAGCTCAGAAGTCTAGGAGCTGGAGGCACTTGTCGAACTGCCTCTGCAAAGATGGGGTGCTACGTGCAATGACTGGTTCCCGCCTATTGTTCACATATGTTTATATGTAGTTGTATGCCACTGTTCAGGCACACCGCCGTGGTTGGTGACCACATTACTAGTTCATGGCACACGGGTGCGTCACATAATTGAAGTCCGGCACGTCTCACTACGGTGGGACTGTTCGCTGCCGTCTCCTCTTCCCCAGTGGGTGATCCCCTTTTGTTGAGCAAATAGGTGTGCAGGGGTCAATGTGTGGGAGGGAGGGTGGTATTGTTCTCGACCTAATTGGGAGGTTGGAGTGGATGGGGGGAGGGGGGAGCATAGTTGGGGATATGTGTCTTATTATTTTTGCCTAAGTTATGCCCTGATGTTGGTTGGAGTGAGAGCTGATGGCTGTGATGTGCTGATTGCGTGTGCTACTGGCCCTGCCCTTCTGCTGCTGGCTGTGCAGTATGCCTGGTTGACTATAGATTCACAGTTCGACTATGGGTGAGCGCTACCGGTTGTTGACCTGGAACATACGGGGCCTCAACTCTCCCAAGAAAACACGACAGGTTCTGGCCTATCTGACCCGCCATGATGTCCACGTTGACTTATTACAGGAAACACACCTCACTAACCATTCGGCACACAGTGTGGCGGGACGATGGGCAGGGTTTAAGCTGGCGTCATCCTTCTCTTCTTATGCCAGAGGCACGATAATACTGGTTAAACGGGGAGTGCCATTCGTGGTTGCCCGGACTCATACTGATGAAGGGGGACGATGCGCGATGGTGCAGGGGACGCTGGGGGGATCTCTAGTCACTATCATCAATATGTATGGACCTATTGCTGACGACCCTGAGTGCTTCCTGCAGATGCATGCTAAATTGAGGGCCTGGCCTGAGGCAAGTATCTTGTGGGGGGGGAGATCTGAACACTTACCTGAATCCTGAGATGGATAAGTCCAATCCACTATCACACCGAACTCCCAGAGTGGCCCGCTGTGTGCAGAGTGCTGTGACAGAATTTGGATTGAGTGATATCTGGAGGGTGCGCAATGCCACGGTGCGGGAGGGGACACATGCAACGTCTTTGCACAACACCTGGTCGCGCCTTGATTATTGGTTACTGGGGGGGGACGCGACTGACTGGGTACTAGGGGTTGAGCATCTGCCACGGACCCTATCGGACCACAATCCGGTTCAGTTAGACTTACAGATCCCGACGGCCATGCGCCGCCCCTTTACGAGTCGGTTCCGCTCGGAGGCATTGCTGGATCCGGTGTATGAGGCCACGGTACGAAAAGCAATTGAAGAATATTTTGAACTTAACAAGGGCACTGTGGACACCATCTCCACTCTGTGGGAAGCCTTTAAGGCCACGATCAGGGGGGTGTGCATTAGTACTACGGCAGGCATATTGAGGGATATTCGGGAGCGGCTGCGCCAGACAGAGGCTGCTCTTCGGGTGCTGGAACATGGTTACGAGGCGGCCCCATCGGCTGATACCCTGGCTCGTACACATGAGTTAATTCTTGAGTACGATACTTTGGCTGACACAGAGGTGCGGTACCTCACACGCAGACATACAGCGCGCAGATATGGAGAGGGCGAGAGGCCTGGCCATGTACTCGCTAACAAGATCAGGAATCGCATGGAACAGCCTCCGATCGATAAGATCACGGACTCAAACGGGGGGAGCACTATCACCCCCTTGCCATCACCAAGCAATTCCGCGACTTTTATGCTGAGCTGTACGAGTCCAAGGGGGAAGCGTCCGCAGCTGAACTCGAAGGGTACTTGGCGGATGTGGCATGTGCCTGGCTCTCGGACGCGCATAGGGACTATCTCAATCTACCCGTCACTGTCGAGGAAGTCAAGACTGCTATACTAGCCCTTTCTAATGGCTAGGCACCGGGGCCCGACGGCCTTATGGCCGAATTTTACAAAGCCTACGCTGATTTATTAGCTCCATATCTATTGGAGATGTATGCTGAGGCCCATGAGTCGGGGACACTGCCCCCTTCGCTGCGACAGGCGTTAATTATTACATTACTGAAAAAGGACAAACCTCCTGATCAATGTGACTCCTATCGTCCGCTGTCACTGATAAATATAGATGCTAAGGTGCTGGCCAAGATTTTGGCGGTCCGACTGCAACCACTGATGCAGTGCCTGGTGCTACCCGACCAATCGGGTTTCATACCCGATAGATCTACCTCACACAATCTCCGGACAATTTTCTCCATGTTTCACATCCTTGAGCCTAGCATGTCGGCTGCGGCGGTCATGCTGGACGCGGCCAAAGCTTTTGATTCGGTCGAGTGGAATTATATGTTTTTTATACTACGGCGCATGGGTTTTCCACCTCTATTTTTACAATGGATAGCGGTGCTCTATGCGGGTCCCTCCGCAAGGGTGCGCGTTGGGGGGTTGACATCCGACCCGTTTGCTATCCGGCGGGGCACTCGACAGGGCTGTCCGTTGTCCCCATTGCTTTTTGCTCTTATACTCGAACCCCTGGCGTGTGTCATGAGGCAGCGTCATAGGGAGACGGCACTGAATTTTAACTACCGCCCGGTCGCCATCTCGCTATATGCGGACGACATGGTGCTTTTTGTCCGAGTGCCAGCTAGGTACCCAGCACAGTTGCTGAGGGAATACGTGCGCTTTGGTCACCTATCGGGCCTACTAGTGAACTGGGATAAGTCCATTATCATCCCACTGACGGAGTCCACGACACAGCCTGATATGGAGTTTCCCTTGATGTGGTCAGTGGACCCCGTAAAATATCTAGGGGTTTGGATCCACCGAGACCCGGACAGGGTGGTGCGCGAGAATTATGGGAGGGCGCAAGTCAAGTTGGAACAACAAGTGGATGTGTGGCTGGGCCTGCCGCTCTCCTTGGCGGATCGTATCGCACTTATTAAGATGGTGGTCCTGCCACAGTATCTGTACTTATTCACCAACATCCCTATTCTCCTGTCGAAAGGATTTTTTACTACACTCCGTGGTACGCTGCTCCGGCTGGTCTGGGGGGGCAAGAGTGCCCGTGTGAGATGGTCGGTGCTCACCAGCGATTATGGTAAGGGTGGTTTTGGGGCGCCGGATTTTTACGTCTATTATCTTTGTGCACAAGCTCAATACGCATTTTATTGGGTGAGACCCCACGCCTACACACCACATGTCGCGGTGGAAGAAGGAGATGCCTCTCCAATACCATTGCATAGCGTGTTCACACATAGGGCGCGAGGGATTCCAAAAACGGAGATAAACACAGTGAGCACAACTGTAGCTGCCTGGCAGGAGGTGGGGAGAATTGCGCTCAAGCTGCCGCTGTATGCTCCAGCTCTGCGTATAGCACATCATGCAGCGCTGTCGGTCACTCACGAAGCCCCATCGATGCGACTGCTTGGGGAGGCGGGCTTCCAGCGGATGCAGGATCTCTACCCTGAAGGGTCATTTGTCACAACAGACGACTTGCAATATATAAGCAATCAGACACTGTCGTTCAGCTTCGCTATGCACAGACTCAGGCATGCGGTCAGGGCTCACTATGATACCTACCCCTTGGAGCCTCCCACGCTGATGTCCCTGCAGTTCGTGCTCACTACTCCCACCAATAAAAAACTGCTATCCCGCTTATATAGGATGGTCCGGGTTGAATGCCCGGGTCCGCCTGACAGGAGTTGGGAGCGATGGAGTGCCTGTCTGCCTGAGCCCATATCTGAGAAAGATTGGACATATGTGTGCGAATTGACGGGTACTCTTGTCATGAATGGAAACCTACGCATTATACATTTTAAATATTTGCATCAAGTGTACCACACCCCTGCCCGCCTCCTGCGATTTGGATTGAGAGAGTCCGATGCATGTGTGCGATGTGGTCAGGGAAACGCTGACTTTTTACATCTTGCTTGGGGATGTGGGAGGGTGGCCGAATTCTGGGAGGCTGTGGTGCGCGCAGTGAAGAATATGGCTGCGATTGAATTACAATGCACTCCGTTGGTCTGTCTCTTGTGCTGTGTGCCCCATATTCGGGGCGTGATTGGTAGATTCGTGAGGCTGGCCCTGCTCATGGCCGCACGGCGAGTGGCAATCACATGGGGAGGGCGGCGAGTGCCGAAAGTCGACCATTGGATACAGGACTTGGTCTATTGTAAAGACAACCTAGAGACATACGCGGAGAGTCTGCCTACCATCTCAAGGCCGAAGGACATTTGGGGACCCTTGAGGCTCTACCTATTGTCCAAAGCAGCTGAGGCTGAGTAGCCTGTGTTGTACTGGGTGCTCTTGGGATGGCGGGGTGCAGCTAGCAGGGGGGCTACGAGTAAATAGGCGAGCAGCCGCTCTGTGGCTCTGATATGTATCAGGATGATTGTTGAGGGTGAATGGGGGCTTTTAGTTGTTTTGTTCTTATAATTTGATGTAGGTTTCGATGATGATGAAGCAGGGAAATGTATGATTAGGTTTATGCATTAGTTGTATTTTTGTGTATTGTATTCTTTTTGGTTATTTTGTCTGTATTGTATTGTGGTGTGGTGTCCTTTTGTTTTGAAAATCTAATAAATAAAAAAATTTAAAAAAAGGTGGACCCTAAGTTGGGTGATTTGGCCACATCGGAGGCAGGAGCGGTGGCACAGGGAGGACTCTTCAGCGAGCAATTCATAAAAGAAATAGGCAAATTTGTCGCCACGTTTTCCTCTCTAGACAAGGCACAAGCCTCCATTAAAAAGATATTCCACCCTCTGATTTTTGTGGGGGGGGTCGGGCGTGGCAGAGGGCTCTCGGCTGGCCGCTTCTACAGGCAAGGCCCACCCGAACCCAGGGCTTCCGAAAAGGGCAGGACCAGTCTCGCTCAGGAGAATTCTTTTCTACCAGAAGGGGATACAGAGGCCACAACCACAGGGGAGCCTCCAGGGGGCAGTTCCAGTCACCTCAGGCAGGCGAGTGTTCATCATTCTCAGAGAATTGGGGTAGTTTGGCTCGTCTTGCATAATTGGGTGGCCCTTACCTCCGACGCCTAGGTTCTACAAACCATTCAGGGCTTTCATATAGAGTTTTACGGTTCCTCTGTGCAGGTATCCCAACCCTGCCCTCTGGTTTTTTCAGAGTCACAAGCAGACTTGACAGACAAGGAAGTGGCAGACCTACTCCCCAAAGGGACGGTTTATCGGACTTCACTTCACCCGCGGGGTTTCCTCAGCACCCTGTTTCTGGTGGGGAAACGAGATGGGGGCCAGAGGCTGGTGATCAACCTCAAAGAATTCAATAGAGGACTGGTGTATCGCCACTTCAAGATGGAGGGCATACATCTTTTGCGCGATCTTTCGCAGCCCAGTGTTGGACCAAGGACAAAATTTCCTGTTGTATCCTACTCAAGATGGACAATCTGTCAGCAGTCCGGTACATCAACCACCTGGGGGGCTCCAAATTGAAATCCTTGGCGGACTTAGCCAAGGGGTTCTGGGCCTTCTGCCTTGCCAACAACATGTCAGTCACAGCGGAGTACATTCTGGGGACCTCCAACAAAATAGCGAACTGGTGCTCGAGGCAATGGTTAGACTAGAGCCTGTGGCAGTTGGATCCGAGGGTCTTCCAAAAGTTGGAGGAACGTTGGGTCCTGTTCTCGGTGGTCCCGATTGCCTCCAGGCTAGACCACCAGGTGGCCAAATATTTAAGTTGGAAGCCGGATCCGTCAGTGGCAGCAACACATGCCCTCCTTCAGGACTGGTCTGCAGAGCAAGCGTATGTGTTTCCCCCATTTGCAATGATCATGCGCCTCTCGACGCAGCTTCGCCGCCAACGGGCATCCATGGTGCTGATCACGCCCTATTGGAGATCTCAAGTGTGGTTTCCGGTTCTTCTGGAACTTTCTTGGGATTCTCCAATCCTTCTACCCCCACGCTCTGGATCTCCTTCGGGATCCTTTGGGCAACGGTCACCCCCTCATTCTACAACAGAGAATGCCTCTCATGGCATGGCGGATTACAGGGAACGTTGGCAGGTTCCAGGCTTTTCTAGAGAGGCTGAATATCTGTTGGCCACAGCCTGATTGGCCGGCACCACGAAGAGATATAAGTCGGCATGGTCCGCATGGGTTCGTTGGCGTCTTCAATGCTGTGAGGATCCCTTGGGGTGCGGCGTTGTCCCAGTGATACATTTCTTGGCCTCTTTGGGATCTCGGGTCCTGGCGTACCGCACAATTAATTCATACCGCTCAGCGAGACAAATACCAATCCAAGGTGTAAACATAGGGGAACACCTTTTGGTGTGCAAGCTGATGAAGGGGATGTGTCTCGCTCTTCCCCTGGAACCACTCTATTTCAAGTTGTGGAATGTCCATCTCTTTGAGTCCTGGCAAAGCAATGAATTCTTATCGCGGAAAAAACGGTCAGCAGAAATGGCCATGCCACTCTGTTTAATATCTTGTCGCAGGGTCTCTGATGTAAGAGCACTTGATATTCCTGGACAGGTTTTTACTTCTCAGGGAGTTACCTTCAACATTTCGCGTCGTACAAAATCCAACTCGAGAGTGCTATCTAAACCAGACTTTGACAATTCCCCCAAACTGTGCGTGGTCAGATGCTTAAAGGCTTATGGGAATATGACGGAGGAGCTCTGCCCTCCAGGGGAGCAGCAATTGTTAATAGCACTGAAGAAACCTTTCAAAGCAGTCTCTTCTCCCACCATTGTATGATGGATACGTTGGGTCATGCAAGAATCCGGCATTGATGTGTCGCACTTTGGTGCTCACTAAGAGGGGCAATGGCCTCGAAAGCCTTTACTCTAGGGGCACGTCTAGAGGATATTCTCAATGCGGCTGATTGGTCTTCGGACTCTATGTTCAAACGGTTTTATTTTAAACCGGTGATTGATATGGCATCTCTGGTGGTTGACAAGCTTTGAACGAGCATAATCCTCGCCGCCGTTCCTGACATAGAATAAAAAATTTCCTAGCAATTGTAAAGGAAATTCTATTAAGGACACGGAGGAGCCTAGGTTTGTATAAAATTCCCACCCGTTTGAGTATTTGGTCTGATCTTGGGATTTGTGGTCCGAACGATCACAAGGTCTACGTATGTTACTTTCCTTGGAGTCATGTTTGACATTTTGCTTATCCTTATGAACTATACAAATGTAGAGAATAATAAGAGGTGCTGTCTACCCTTTCATACCCAGTATATATCAGAGAAAGTTGTTTTTTCTCCAGGTTCCAAGCTATCTCAAGGAGAGTAAAATTCAGCACGGGAGCATCGCCGGTTGCACTCAAGAAAGAGGAGGATAATCAGGTCGCAGTCGACGTTATGTCCCTGACCTTTGTTGTGATTGGCTGAACTTTGTCTTGTAGTTCTTTCGCGGTGTTGTATGCAAAAGATAGTTTTAAATTGAACTCTGCTGAAGTAATAAAAGGAAGAAATGTTTGCGCATAATCCTTGCCTCCTTAATAGAATTGAAACTTTCCTTTACGATTACTAGGAAATTTTTCTTTTGGTAATTGCAATATCGATTATTTACAATACCACAAAATAGCAAATCGTTGGTAGCAATTTTATATCTCACTGGCAAAACTTTACTAATGGTAAGTTGTGTTTAATATTGCATTTAAGGCACTGTTTGTTTACGAAGCAAACATGCATCGAAAATAACAAAAAAAGAGATATTATGGTATGATTTATAGTATTAAAAAAAAAAAAAGAAAAGAAATTGACCAGTTCTAGTTATTCATGACTCACTCCAAACATAGTTCATGATTGCACACATCAGATGACATCACGAATGATATGTTACGTACCTACCTATGACATATTACCTATGGAAACCATCGCCAGCATCGCAGTAAACAGCCGAGGAAGTGCAGGTCCAGAAGAATAAAATAATACTTTGATAAAAACACAGCATCTCTAGGCACTGCAACTATAAAATTGACCAGGCGCTGCACTGAACATAGAAATCATTATTGCTGCATTGAACTGACTGAGAATCCAAAGTCTGTTTTCGTTCAACTGCAAGATTGGAGGGAAAGTGATGCATATAGAGCCTATTTTGATCAGCAGGAATTGAGCTGGAACCACACAGGCTGGATGCAACACCTGGCTAAATTACAAGCCATGCACTCAAGTATGTTGTGCATGGCTAAACTATACGCAGTAGCCATGTCCTTTACTGTGGCTAGAAGCATGGCTTGACCATGTCAGTGCATACAGGACATGATTAAAGGCCATAAGGTTGGATCTTTGCGCAGAGGAATGGGAGGCATAGTTGTCAGTAGCTCTGTGGAATACACGGATAGACTTGCAGACAATCAGCCGACAGACCAGAAGCCTATATAGTGAAGACAAGGCTGTTGAAATTTGTTTCAAGTGTTCTGCACACAAAATTGCAAGCTCATGCTTTTTGCAGTCTCTGCCAATAAAATATCTCAACATGACCTCTCAAAGTTTAAATTAATAGGAAAAGCAAACTGATAACATATTAAAGCCCCTGCTTGTAGACAACTAGGAACCCGTAGTCATTTAGAGGCCCTACGTATCCTTAGGACAGATACAAGGCCACAAATAGTATGTGCAATGGCCAAATTCCTGGGGAGGTTTTGGTTCATTAGGAGGAAGATGCTAAAATGAACTGAGTATACCATTAGATTAAGTATCATTCCTCACAAAGTATCCAGTCTACACTTGATGTTTTATGATCATGTTACTATATGCCTCATGTTTAAATTACAGAAGACTGTGCAATATTGTATTTCTGCTAATTATGCACTAGCACTTTATGTACTTTCTATGTGTTTTTAGCTTGTTTGGTTTTATCATCTTGGAAGCTAGTTCCTTTTAATTTGTTTTTTAGATTTTAATGGCTCGGGTTTTAATACATTTTGTCACTGTATAAATAATGTCATCTATTTTGGCTTACAATTTTCAGTATGAAAATCTTGTTCTAACTACTATACTTCTGTACGCCTATGCACTTTGATGGTCTTAACGACCGAATAAAGTTTTATGATGATGATGATGATTAGGCTGTGTAATCGAACATCAATGTAGCGGAAGGAATGTCCCAAAGAGGTCATAAAGAAATGCCTCTTTTTGCATGATTACTCACAATGTTTTGGACTGATGCTGCTGGTTTTTCGGCTCAGAGTGAACGAGTCCTGCCAACCAGGCCTCGGTGCCAGTGCTCTGACCCTTAAAACACATATGGTTAATTGGCTTGCATCCAATTGGCATAACTTAACTTACTTATAAGTCCCGAGTATATGGTACCAGAGTACTAAGGGCCTGCACATTAAGGTGTCCATCATGGACTGCAGCACTTATTGTGCCACCACAAGTATGACGAAGTAAAACACAACTCCCAGCCCGACACTGCAGGCTAGCAGAGCAGTTTACGAAACGCTAACTCGACTTTGTCATTTAAAGTAAATTGATGAGTCCTAAGGCAGGGTGATGTAAATTAAGAAGCAGAACATATGCTCTACATGTTCTGACAGTAGAAACCCTAAATAGACGTTTTTACTGTGGACAAGACTAGTGGCCCCTTTGGCGCGTGCAGGCTTACACACCGACCAGTCAGCAGTCCCAACTTCTGAATGGAACTACTAAAAAGCGTACTTCAAAGTATCAAAAGAATCATGGCATTAAATCCCACTTAATGCTCAAGTCAAATTTAATGTAACTTTTCAGTAAAAGGCAACTTTAGAAAGTTGCCACTCTGTTGCCAAAGTTTCCAGAGGCCATTTACGGTTGCTTTCTGCCCTCCTGGGGAGGAATGTGAACAACTACCTGGAAGTAACAACAAGAGCCTGCCATGGAGAGAGGTGTGAATCGCATCCTGGCAGGAAAACCGAAGATGGTGTAAGCCCAAAAGGCGAGCTTTAGATGTGAAACCGCCATTGAAGGGCAAAGTGTGTACACACACGTGAGGGACTAACCTTTTATTCTAGTAGACAAGTTGGCAGCGGAGACAGAGAGTGGAAAACAGTTGCTAAACTGTTTTTACTGTGGGCGTGTAGCCCCCAGGTAGTCACACCTCTAGGGTGGGCTATGAAGCTCCACACACCAAGAGAAGTTTTCCACCATCTTGGGGGTGGTTAGAATATTGCATCCTGGGATTGCTAGATACCACACATTGCAGGAAGTTCTCATCAGGCGGGAGTGATCCAAGTAACCCATTGGCTAGTGACCGCCGCATCCCCCGATGGCACTTTCAGGGCATAAATATGGCACCTCGGCCTCGGATCGAATCTAGATGGAGAGAGGACCGCAGGAGGACTGCCCTACTGTTCCCTGGACCTGGCAAAGTGAGGCTGCACCACCGACTGAACTGCACCTGCTGATCCTTGGGCTAGCAAAGAGAGGTCTGCACCTGTGGTGCCTTGCTCGATGAAAAGTCTTTCCCGGGCCCCAGACAGAAGAGGTGACTCCAAGAGTCTCAGGTACAGGGCTACAAATGCTGAAGAACCCGCCTTGGCTAGTCAGTAGCCAGAATCGTTTGATTCCCACTGACCGCTGACGTGCAGCCTGGGAGACAAAGCTCGCACTAGTTAGGTACAAATACCTTATTAAGGAAAAAAGTAATTACTATACCTCACTGATCCAGAACCAAGTCCAAGCCCATCACAAACGAAAATTACAACTAAGTTTAAGTAGTTGAAGGATGCAGGGGCTGCAATTTATTAGTGTAACACTAATATTACTGGGCTACCTGCCCCACAGTGGTAGTGCAAAAACAACTGAGTAGGCCAGAGACTCTACTCCCAACTAAAGGATTGTAGAAAGGTGCGGCCCAGCAGCCTCATGCATCAACTTGGGGGCGCTGGATAGGACGGACAATTCAGACCGAGCCGGCAGAGATGGGGAGGCTGCTCCAACCATCATAAGGCCCAAACCTCTACCTCAAGAGTACTAGCTTGACTCAGCTCCCTGGACCAATATTTTGCCAATGGAATTAAGTAGGGCAAAGAAGGATATCTCCATGGTCTCGCTCAGCTCATGGTTAGGAGGGGACAATCGGTCTCATCTATAAAAAATAAATAAATAAATAAATAAAAATCGACTAGAGTAGTAGGAAGCGAGGCCACATCTATTTGGCGAAACAGGGTCCTCGATGGACGGTGAGGTATCCATGGGGGGTGGTCACCCTAAAATTGGGAACAACAGGCAAGCGTGGGGAAATGGCATGTCCAACTGCACAGGGAGCAAAAGCAACCCGTTCCGAGAAGCAGCACAGAACGAAACTGCAGACCTCACGCAGGATCAGGTAAAAGACTTCCCATACCTTAGCACTAAGGAATTAATGGGAAAACATGCTAGCCTCATACGCCAATGACGTCACACCAAACTCCAGCCCATTGCAGCAGGTAGCAGGGAACCACGAGGAGGCCATTGGCCGTTCCTCCTCAGAACATTGCAGAGCTCGGTAGAGGCAATGTACTACCAAGCAAATAAAATGGATACACAGATCAGTCTTTTAAACAACCTGGCGATGGATGTATCCGGGATCGATGAGAAAATTGCAAATCTGAACAACTTGATAAGAAGAGTACAAGCGGACACGTAGGACGTTGGGCAAGGCTGCAACTACTAACCCGTCCTGGACAAACTGGCATCTCTCCCACAGACTATGTTCCAGCTACTCAAGAACCTAAAGGATAATGCCAAACAGGACAATGTACCAAGGTCCGGCAAGGCTCCGGTGACATCTGGGGCGAAAGCGGAGGAGACTGTGCCAGGCAGTGCAGCCACTGCAGAGCCCCAGGGTGAGAACCTCCAGCCTGCAATAAATAAGAAGGAAAAGGCACAGTGGGACTCGCATCCAGGGAAGACATTTGTAACAACACAAACTCAAAGTACTGATTGCAAGCTCCACAAGGCACGGGCAATCCCCAAAGGCAACAGTGCTCAGAAAAGACAGGGTTGCAATTAAAAATCTCTTGGGGCAAGTAGGCTAGCTGCCTGTCCAATCTTTAATGTACAAAAAAGGGAACCACCCCGCTATTACGACAATGAACAGCTCGGATGCAGACTTAGAAGTGCATGGAGTGGGAGAAACTAGCAGTGCGAACAAAGGAGGGACTGAAGCGGGAACAGATCTGGAGGTGGCTTCTATGGCACAGTCAGATAACCCGGATAATGCAACCAAATTAAATCATTCCGGATCTCTCCACTCAAAAGGTGTCAGTATGCAACTTCTCAGCTCTCCCAAAAAGTACTCTGTAATGGACAACCCAAAGAAGTGGTAGTCCTAACATCTGGTCATTGGGCAAAGAGCGTGCCCTCTAGCCGAAGAGAGTCAAAGACAATTTGAACCTGGGATCTAGTTGCAACAGCTTTTCCCATATAAGCCAGCTCGACAAATCAGGCCTCACAAGGGCCTTAGCAGTCACCAGGCTGGGGGTAGAACACAACCTCACTAGTGAAGGTGCGCCCACTAGCCAGCTTGGAAACTCAGCACTTACAATGGCCATAGTAGCCACAAGGTCTTATGGTGTGGTCTTAAATGATCCGATTGCTGAACGCCAGTTAAAAGTAGAAAGAAAGCACTTATTGACTATGGTTGACCATCTAAAAGGTTATGGCTGCAAAAATTACCTCCATAAAGCACACAATAGGAGGTATAAGGAGAGGAGGCTGCTGGCGTTGACAGCCAATTCAAAGAAAAGGAGCTATTCAATATTAAATATTCAAACTGATAACCTGGTCTACACTCAAGTAGAAACAAACAAAACGTTTAGGGCTTACTATGAAAAATTATACACTTTGCAAACTGCTCCCAAGAAGCAGGCAATGCACAACCACATAATGAGTGCTAGGACGCCCAGACCATTGGCTGATGAAACTAACTTCCTGGGGTTGGGTGGTCTTGGTTCAGGAGGTTTGGAGAGCCATCAAAGAATTAGCTGGAGCCAAGGTTCCCAGAACGGACAGAATTCCTGTACAATTTTATCAAGCATATGTGGACACACTTGCCCCCAAATTGACAGATGTTCAATTAGTCTAGGGAGGCCTACCAAAAACGCTGTGCGAAGCAGTAATTGTCTTGCTACCTAAGAAGGACAGAGATCCAGAACAAATTCCTCTTATGGGCTCAATGTGGATTACAAAATCAGGAGCACTATCTTGGCAAATAGGCTTCTTTCCAAAATTGGAAAGTTGATCCACCCGTTTCAATAAGGGTTTGTCCCTACATGTAGTACAATGTTTAATATTGGGCAGCTGGTGCAGGTCTCACCATTGGAAGATTATCCTGGTGCACTGGTCTGATCTATAGATATTGAAAAGGCCATCAATTCCCTATGACTGGAGTTCTTATATATGGTCATGGCTAGTATGGACCTGGGTAATAGCTTCTTGAAATGGATCAAACTATTACATACCAATACAGTATCCTATATTAAAACAGGAGGAATAATCTCAGCTGTGTGTCCGATGGGTAGGAATACAAGACGGTTTGTCCATTGTAGCTGCTGCTGTTCGCCATAGCTGTGGAACCACTGGTGTTGTTGGGACATAATATCCTATGGTACCGGTCATCATTAATTACCTGGAAGTGTGTATATACCATACTGCAGATCAATTGGCGTCACCACCGAAGATACCACCACGACCATGAAGAGCACCCACTCAGGAGCCCCCACGGACCCCTGTCCTCCGCACATCTTCCACAGAGCCGCCACCGCCATAGCGCCCCAGCTACGACACACCATCAACGCCACCTTCGAATCCACCACTTCCCCGACGACTGGAAACGCGCAGAGGTCAAGCCCCTCCTCAAGAAACCCTCTACAGACACGACGGACCTGAAGAAATACTGACCCATCTCCCTAATTCCCTTCGCAGCCAAAGTCACAGAGAAGATCGTCAATGCCCAGTTGACAAACTTCATCGAAGAAAACTCCATCCTCGACTCCTCCCAATCCGGATTCCGCAGCAACCACAGCACTGAGACCGCCCTCCTCGCCGCCACCGACGACATCCGCACGCTCCTCGACCAAGCCCACACCGCAGCCCTCATCCTATTCGACCTCTCCGCAGCCTTCAACACCGTCTCCCACCGCACCCTCGCAGCCAGACTCCACAATGCCGGAATACAGGGAACCGCCCTCGACTGGCTCCGCTCCTTCCTCGCCAGCAGAACCCAAAGGATCAGACTCCAGCCTTTCCTCTCCGAACCCACAGTGATCAACTGCTGAGTACCACAAGGATCATTGCTCAGTCCCACGCTTTTCAACATCTACATGGCCCCCTCGCCGCCATCGTCAGACAGCATGGGCTCAGCATTGTATCCTACGCCGACGACACCCAGCTCATCCTCTCTCTCACGAAGGACCCCGAAACCACCAGACTCCGCTTCCAAGAATGAATGAAAGACGTTGCAGCTTGGATGAGCAGCAGCTGTCTGAAACTCAACTCGGAGAAGATAGAAGTCCTAGTCCTCGGACCCTCCTCCTCTGCATGGGACAACTCCTGGTGGCCTTACGCCCTCGGCGCCCCCCTCCCACCCCACGGATCACGCCCGGAACCTCAGCATCATACTCGACTACTCCCTCATCATGACCCGGCAGATCAACGCCGTCGCCTCCACCTGCTTCAACACCCTCCGCATCCTCCGCAAGACCATCAAGTGGATCCCCCCCGAAGCCAGAAAGACCGTCATCCACGCTCTCATAACAAGCAGACTGGACTACGGAAACACCGTCTACGCTGCAATCAACAAATCCCTGCTACACAAACTCCAGACCGTCCAGAACACCGTGGCCAGACTAGTCCTCAGCATCCCACGGCATGAGCACATCACCCAACACCTGCGAGACCTCCACTGGCTTCGTCAAGCTACTCACCCACGCCTACAAATCCCTCTACAACACCGGACCCAAATACCTCAACGAAAGAGTCTCCTTCCACGTACCCAAAAGGAGCCTCCGCTCCACCGACCTCGCCCTGGCAGAAACCCATGCATCCGCAGAACCAGAGCAAGTGGAAGAGCCTTCTCCTACATCGCAGCCAAAGCCTGGAACGAGCTACCAGTCATCATCAGACGCTCCCCACTCTGCACACCTTCAGGAAGAGCCTCAAGACCTGGCTCTTCAGCTGATCCGAAGCTGCACCCCCAACCCCCACCCACCCCCCCAGTGCCTTGAGACCCTCACGGGTGAGTAGCGCGCTTTAAACCCCCTGATTGATTGAATTGTTGGAGGGCAGTGTCAGGGGAGCAATGTCCACAATGAAGCAAGCAATCAAATTCTGAATTACGCACCCTTTATCAGCTATGGGGAACTTAGCCCTCTCTTAAATGGTTCGACTATCATGGAACCTGTATTTCTTCATGCCCCTACCAAAACAGATCTCTATGCAATTATTTAGGGAGATAGACGCCCTACTGCTGGAATTGATTTGGGATTGAAAAGGTACAGGATTGCAGTGTCTAAACTCCGACTTTGAACTGCGGAGGGAGGCCTAGCTGTCCCAGATTTTGAGTTATAGTAACTGGCCGCGCAACTACAATGGGCAGCCTGTTGGAAAGACTGCCATTGGGATGCAGTGGAGGACTGCCTGCTGAACATTGCTCCTGAATCCTTCCAGTAGAACTCACTTTCAGTGGGCGGGGATGTTGGCAGAGACACTTGGGTATGCATGGGCACAAGCCCAACCATGGACATACATATGGTAGCCATCCGCACTGGATATCCCCCTAACAGCACTACTCCATGCAGGAAAATTGAACAGACTGCATGACTGGGTAGCAAAAGGACTGTCAACTCTGGGTGGGTTATTTGTGGATGGAAGGATCAAGGCGTTTCAGGACGTCGCTGGAGTATGGGATTTCCCCAAGGCATTTATCCATGAAACAGGAATGGACACATGCTGTTGCTTCCAGGATTGCAGACCTGGCATTAATTCTGGCCAGACGACAATGAGAAGGAAAAGGCCTGCGCCTATTCTCTGGAAATGGTGTAAAGAATTGAATAGGTAGGCAGAGTATGAAGGTGTGGAGCTAAAGGGGGAGGGGAGAAAAGGCTTGAGGAAACACAAAGTGGTGCTATCCTGGGAGGTAATATGCCAAGCTTGCCCGAAACTAGATCAGGGAGGATGGATTATCCCCACTACTGATTGTAACAAAAGTGGATAAATGAAAGCCTAGGCCTCTTGTGCAACCTTAGAGGCTCAGAGCATCCACACTTAAGTTTCTCAAACTGTATGGGGAGCACCCAATTGAGACCGGACTGGATCACCCAGAAATGTAACAATTGATCCTGAACATTCTAACTGTTACTCGCTCTCTAGCTGTGTTATTGCGCATGTTGTTAATAGTGGTCATGGATGTGAATGGCAGTGCCAACTGCAGGATGGCATGACTGTTTATTTGTTGCTCACGTTAGGACATTAGAACAACATGATAAACTATTAATTCTCAGAACTACCCATGGGCCAACTGGCTGCCATGGTGCTCATAATGTCATAATTATGAAACCCGTAGTAAGAAATGGTGGAGGGATCTTATTATAATGAAGGGACTTTGTTGATGCAATAAGAGGTTAGGAACCAATAAAATGTTTTTTAAAAAGCCCCTAGAGCTGCTCAGTTACTGTGGAACTGAGTGAGGTTAGGATCCCATTCTTACCGAACAGCTACCCCCCCAGAGCTGCTGCAAAGGATAGTGCTGATAAAGGGCAGAGGAGAGTGTGGTAGGTTTGCCACTGCTGTAAACAGCAGTTTACACGGATGCTATAACAGTGTGTGCTGCTACTGTTAAATGCAGACCATGCTGTTGCAGTAAGGAGCAGGCCATGTGTCACTGCAAGGGAGACTACTACTGTAGTAAATAAAGGACAAAGAGTACTGCTGCTGCATTAAAGGACAGAGATTACTTTTGCTACCTTAAGGAAGCATGTGTGGTGCGTCTGTAAAGTTAAAGAAGTAGGCCCTACCTGATCAATGGGTCTGCAAAAACTGAGCTGGTAAGGTTAGAGGGGGCGGCTTTAATGGGACGCACAGCTTTCAGCTCCTGTTCCAGCTTTTCCTCCTCTGACAACTCCTCTAGGGGTCGACGGTAATGTTCTTTGTTCACCTGCGGCTCCAGGTACACCGGGCTGTAGCGGCTCCATCTCACCTGCATCACTCTGAAACAGGATTACAGAAAAATAATATTTGCCAGTCATAAACCATGTCATTTGATTCATAATGTGCGATGATGCAATCTCAAATGGGGAAAATCGTTCCCTAGGGATCTATGCTTCTAACACTCCAGTTGCAGGCTCTCACCCATTGCTTCATTGCCGATTATCAAACAATAGCATCTAGAAGTTGCTGGGTCATGTATTGACAACACTTAGCTACTCACCTACTGGTGAGAGGGCAATTATTAACAATAACTGTATTGGATGATGTGGGCTGAAAATATGTTCTGCTTTGGTTATGCGTAGTCGGAATTAAAACATCTTTAGCAGCAAGGCGAGCACGTATTGTTATGTACAATTTGTCTATAAGTTGTACCCCAAGGGTGGGAGACGTAAATATGCATAGCTCCACATTTTTGTATCTAACTGTGAGATTGTTTGTTAGGAAATCAAACATCTAATGAAAACACGTTAACAAAAATTAGAAAAATCTTACACGAATATTGTCACAACAATATATGCACTTACCTACCTTATATGAAAACAAATGCACACTTTCTAGCATGACATATGGTACATAATGCGGACTATTTAGGAAAAATAGCCATTTTAGTCCATGCTGTCTACTAGCTTTTGCTGCAGCTTAGCACTGATGTGAACATAACTCATGCCCCATTCACACACAAAACAGGTATACCCTGAAAAGAAGTGGTGCATGACATACATAACCAACCCCAAAAGGCGCATCCTCCTCAACAGACAAAGAGCTGACAACCACTCACACAGCTGACACTTACATAGACAACAGAAAGCCACAAGTAGCTGCACAGAACCACGTACAATAGAAGCCCATATATGACATGAACATTGCAATAACACTGTACACTTAATATCCTTGTCACACAAGTCCCATGACAGCAGCAAGACTGTACAGAAGATGGCCAAGTAATGAGCCCATGGGGATTGTGAGGTATGGTTGTACAACTCAAGGTTTCCAATTATCGAATGACCATCTAAGGGTGTACACTATATCAAGATAATTCACTTTTTCAACTTACAAATGTTTTCTCTCCCTTCATGTTCCAGACAACCCAACCCTTTTAGCCACCAGCCACTCCACATCTCAAACCCAAAAATCCCTCACTGAGTTGGTGTTCCATTTCTCCACTTTACTGCCTTTTGAGCAAAGCACTCGCATTCTGACCACTGCCATTGCTTTGAGGGAAGCAGGATCAGGATAATACGTCCTCCTCAGACATTTATTCTGCCCTAAGTTGAAGGCTATGAAAAAGTCAGACAACATAGCAAGGATTCTAATTTTATCTTAAATTACTATAGTGATGAATGTTAATAACTTTTTGAAGGTAGAGCACAAGCACAGGAATGGTGTTCATTTGGGTGGGGTTTGTGCATAGAATTTAACACACATGATCACCAGCCACGCTTGGAGCAGTTTCTCATAGTGGGTCGAGTATCAATCCACAAGCAATGAAACTTGGCCCTGGTGTAGGGCATGCAAAAATTCCCTGCCTGCATGAGGAGCAACAACAACCAAAAAAACAAAAAAAAAAAAAAAAAAATATATATATATATATATATATATATATATATATATATATATATATATATATATATATATATATAAAAAATCGGAACCCGTAGCTATCAAGCTTACAGTAGCCAGCCCTTGTTCTGAATTAGATCCCTTCTTCTGGACACATGCTGGGTTCATCAACCACCACAGCAGCAAGTATGATGCATGAAAACTAAAGCAAGTTTTTAACATGTATTGACATCAAGGGACCTTGAGGCAACAAAAAAAACGAAGGAAGATGACTAGTAACTTTGAGTCATCCAATATAAAATGGTAAGCAGCTTTGCAAATGGTGAGCCACTGTGACCCACCTTACCTGGCTACAACCGGGAGAGCACATTTACTAGAGATCAAATGGCTGATGAGAACAATTCCAATGGGAGTACTCTGTCTGCAAAGTGTGCAAATGGCACAGCAGTGTACTGCTAAAACAGTGTTTTGGAAAACAAGACTACTAGACACCTTCATAAGAAAATGTGGAGATACCAGGGGTCGAAGCAATGAGATGTTCTACCATGGACAAAAACACCAGAGCTGCCCGATTGATCCCCTGCCGCCAGCAAGGGCTCCCACGATATTTTCCCCATATTGAACCCCAGCACACCACAGTAGGGTTTTGAATATACTATCATCACAGAGAAGAGTTTGCAATGTACCGACACCTCAGAACAGTTTACGATGCACTATCATCACAGCAGGATTTACAACACATGCCCGCAGAGTTCACAATGTGCTGGCATCATGGCAGGGTGTACAATGCACGAATATTAGAGGACCTAAGATTCACTAAAACAAAAACAGTGCTTAAAATGCACTGAGGGGGGTTTACAACGCACCAGCCGCACAGAAAGGTTTGCAATAGACCAATATCAGAACAGTGTTTACAATGCACAAATACCAAGACAGAGTTTTAGGCCTAGATGTATGAAGAAATAGCGAATGGTCGCAAAGTGGTTTGCAAATGGAAAAATAGCTTTTGCGATGTGACTCAGTAGTTTTTACGACCCAAAATAGCGAATCACGATTACAGAATCCTTCACTGCGATTCGCAAACGGTATGTTATAGGCTGTCGCAAATAGCGACAAGTTGCAAAAAGGCCTGTTTGCACATGCAATTTAACACAAATTCAGATCAGGTGGTAACTGGGTGCAAAGTACAAAAGCAGGCCCAGAATGCATCAGGGGTTTCCACAATGGCTGCTCTTTACTTGATTGCAAGGAGGATGCCAATACTGGCTGCTAAGCAGAGGAGGAGGCAGAGACAAAAGAGGATTTTAGGAGTCAGGCTGACCATTTTTCAACAAACAGAGGAAGAAATACATGACAAATACGGGCTAAGTAGCAATGTCGTATTGGAGATCATTGCCCTTTTGAAGCCACATCCAGAAAGCAGTACTCTGCGCAGCAATCCTATCCCCACTCATGTTCAGGTGTTGTGCTTGTTACACCACCTATTTGCCTCTGGCAGTTACCTGGTGTGGTTGCTGTAGTGGGGGGGGGGGATCTCGAAGTGTGCTTTCATGTTTCGTCCGTTCATTCCTAGATGCCATGCTTCTCTATCTCCATCGCCACATATACCTACCTAGGAATGCTCAGGAAATGCAAAATACCAAATTGCAATTTTACAGGATTGCCAAATTTCCCCATGGCATAGGGTGTATAGATGGGACACACGTGCCTATATGTCCCCTATCCCATCTTGAATATCTTTTTAGGTGACTAGGTCCCGGCACGAGGAGGCACCCCTATGATGAAGCATGACACCCTCGGGTGTGTGAGGGGAGTCGTCCTTTAAAAGGGATATTCCCAACGTTGTCTTGTCTACTGTTGGTCATTGTGTTTCACACCATCTTTTGATTGTGCTCTTGGACCCGTGGGTTCTTTTGTGTATTGATGTATTGAAACCCCAAGAAATGGTTTTCTGCATGACCTGCAATTTTCTGTTCACTATTTTCATTTGTTTCTGCTGCAGACGCTGAACTTGCCGCATGAAAGCCTCAAGCCCACCAAACAACGCTTGATATTCTGCAGTTGCCTGAGACACAGAAGGCTGGTTTCCATGAGAAGTATCACAGCGCCTACGAGCACGCACTACGAGACGTAGCTGTCGGGACCGACAACTGGCGGCAGGATTGGAGTTGGGACCTGGATGGTATCCTCATCCTCAACTGATGGTGACTGTGGAGAGAAAGTCGCACTACTGGAGTGGCCATGAGGTGAAGTGGGCTGACTCTCTCAACAAGATTGGATTTAGCTCCACCATTTGTGCATGTTCTTCTCTCTCAACATTTGTACAAACATTGGCTTCCTCAGGTGCAGCTGTTTCAACAATGGACATACTATTAATGTCATTCCATGGGAAACATTTCTCTTTAGTTGATATCATTTCTTTAGAAAAATTTCTGACACGGACTACAGTGTGTTTCTTCTTTTCTCAAGAATCTTTTTTATTAGCAATTTATGAGAAATACAATAACATGCAGTGTAATAGTGGGAGACATATTACATCTCATATACATGCCATAGTTTTGCATGCCATTGTGTTAGGGTGGGAGCTTCCATTTTCTTCCATGCCCCTGCGAGTGCCAGTTTGGCTGCTCCCACGCATAACCAAATTACTGCTTGATCTGATTGTGTCTGGTGGCGTAGAGAGTCATCTCTAAGGCCCAATAGGACATAGTCCAGGATGAGTGGCAAAGGATAGCCGAGCATCTCCTTGAATTGGGCCAGAATCTCGGCCCAGAAAGGTCGGCTCATAGGACAATCCCACCATATATGTTGGAAATCCCCCCGCAGCCCACAACCCCTCTAACATAGTTCTGATGTATTGGGAAAAAGTTTGTGTAGCTTCGTAGGATAGAGGTACCAATCGTAAAGCACTTTGTAGTGGGCCGTTCTCATGACCATGGATCGGTTATGTCGTATCATATCTTTCCATAGTGCCTTCCATTGTTTACCCTGTATTTTCGTGCCCTAATGTTTGTTCCCAAAAAGTCGTGTAACATGGCTTGGGAAAGGGTACAGTGTGAAGCAGTAGAGATTATAGAAAAGAGATTGTTCCTCTGCTCCCTCTTGTGCTTTTCACGAAGTGTTCAATTTGTGTCAGATCTCTTGTTGCCGCTTCTCTCACCTTTGGCTGCATTGCCCAGTGACGTAACTGTAGGTAGTGATAGTGTTCATTATCAGATAGGCCAAATTCTCTTTTGCAATTGTCAAAGGTGAGAAGATCCCAGTTGTGGAAAAGCTGTGAGAGAATCAGGCAACCCCCCTCCCTCCAAGCCTCGAAGGGCCCTTTCTGTTGAGCAGGGGGAAAGGCCGGATTGAAGTGAATCAGGGTAAAGGGTGAGGAAAATGTTGTCCACTCCGCTGTTCTAACCACCTCGTCCCATACTTTTAAACTTGTGCCCATTGGGGTGCTGAGATAGGCTTTGTGCAGGCGATCCTCCTTTGGCTTCCACAACAGATCCCATATGACCCTACTGGCTATCGCCCGGTCTATATGTAACCAGTGTTTGTCCGATTCCCTCTGCGACCATTCCGTCATGACCCGTATTAGAGATGCTTTGTGATAACAGAGGAAATCGGGCAAGGGCTGACCACCTTCGTCTTTCGGGCGTCGGAGAAGTTTGTAGGGTAGCCGGGCCCTGCCGCCTTGCCATATGAATTTAGTTAACAGAATGCGCAGGGAGTCAAAGTAGTCCCTCTCTATAGGAATTGGTAGACTCTGAAAGAGATGTAGAAATTTGGGTAGCACTACCATTTTAATTGCTTGGATCCTGCCCATCCAAGAGATGTATAGAGGAGCCCAGCGCTTTAGATCCCCTTGCAATTCCCGTATAGGAGGGGGAGGGGGGAGTTGGCCGAAAAGAGGTTAGATATCTGGGACGTTAAATTAATACCCAAATAGGTGAGCTCGTTTTGGGCACATTGGAAGGGGGTGAGGGGTCTTAGTTGTTCCACTGCTCCCCCCGCCAAAGTCAGGCTTAGAATGAAGGATTTGGTCAGGTTAATGCGAAACCCTGCTATGGGTTTAAAATGTTGGAGTTCTTCTTGCAATGCCATGAGGGAGTCGTGAGGGTTTGAAAGGGCCAATAAAATATCGTCGGCGAAAAGAGATATCTTGTGCTCTGTCTGCTCAAAATGATGCCTGTGATGGTCTGGTTAGCCCTGATTTTGGCCGGCAGGGGTTCTATACTTAATGCAAATAGGAGAAGGGAAAGTGGACACCCCTGTCTAACCCCCCTCTCGAGGTTAAATATGTCTGAGCTTGTCCCGTTAACCATCACTCTAGAGGATGGCGACGAATAGTTTGCAGAAATCACTTTGATGAAGGCGTCGCCAAAGCCAAATTTCCTAAGGATATTGAAAAGGAAAGGCCAATCCACGTGGTCAAACGCCTTCTCGGCGTCCAAACCTAGTAAGATTGCCGGGAATTGTTTCTTGTACACCTTCTCAATAAGGTGGATCACCCTTCGCACATTGTCATGCGTTTGGCATTCCTTGATAAAGCCTGACTGATCAGGGTGCATGAGTTCAGGTAGAAGACTCTCAAGTCGTGTTGCTAAGATTTTAGAGTAGAATTTAGCGTCTAGTTTTAGAAGCGCTATAGGGCGGTAAGATCCGCAATTTTGAGGGTCCTTGCCGGGTTTTAAGAGTACAGAAATCACCGCCTCACCCATAGTAGGCGTGACCTCCACTGATGCTGCTATGTGATTAAAAAGTTCAGTCAGGTGAGGGACCAGTTCCTGAATGTAGGTCTTATAAAAGTGTGCAGTGTAGCCATCTGGCCCTGGGGCTTTATGTAATTTAAGAGAGGTGATTGCAAGTTTAACTTCCTCTTGTGAGATTGAGTCTTCTAAAAATTCATTTTGTATCTGGGTCACTTGTGGAAGCTGTACTCCTTGTAGATAGTCTTGGTGGGCCCGTGGGTCTGATACTTCTGCCTTGTATAAATGGGCGTAGAATTGCCCCATGGCCTGCGCTTTCTCCCGTTCCGAAAACACCAAGTCTCCTGAGGGAAGTTGCAGCTCTCCAATGTATTCCCTCTCCCTCTGTGATCTAAGTTGACTAGCTAAAAATGTCCTAGTTTTGTTGCCCTGTAAGTAAGCGTTATGTTTGAGCCTGAGAAGAGTCAGCTCCGCCCTGTTGTGATAGATAGCATTCAATTTCCCTCGCAGGGCTGGTCCTTTCCTTTGAAGGGTCAATTTAGGAGTCAGCTTGTGGGCCTGTTCCGTAGTGCGTAATTCCTCCTCTAAGGTTAAGCGTTCCTTTGTCTTTTGTTTGAGTAGGACTGAATTGAGAGCCACGCACTTGCCCCAAATTACTGCCTTGAAGGCATCCCAGTTATTTGAGGGTGATGTGTCTTGGGCCTTGTTGACCTGAAAGTAATCCCTAATGATTTTCCGCAATTCGTCTCGAGAGGGCTGATCTCGGAGTAATGTTTGAGGGAAATACCACTGTTTCCCCTTCGTTCTGGGATAGTGCCAGTTGAGGGTGAGGAGGATTGATGCATGGTCCGACATAGTAATCGGTTGTATTTCAACCTGTCTAATATCTTGGGACAAAGCCTGGTTTAGGAATACATAATCTATCCTGGAGTAAGTGCGGTGTACATGCGAAAAGAACGTGTAGTCCTTATCAAGAGGGTGATGTGTTCTCCAGGTGTCTATCAGTCCCAGGTCATGAAAGGCCTGTTTAGTACTCTTAGTGAATGAGTCTGTTGGTGTCCTGTGCGAGTGCGTGCTGTCCAGGTCCGGTTGCCATGTGAGATTAAAATCTCCCATGAGAATGATTTCCCCCTCAGCAAAGCCCCCCCAAAAGAGTTAAGAGGTTGTTAATGTGTGCACCCTTTTCCAGACTTTACACTGAAGGTGCAAAAACAACGTCGTAGTTTCCTTGAAGTTAAAAGGGTGCTGCGTGAAATAGAACTCAAATATGCGATGATGTTTCCTGCCAAACTGCGCGTCGAATCGGAGGGAAAGGTGTGGTTTTTCCAACAGCCCGGAGGAAACCTGGGAATGGTTGGACGGTTGGCGCACGGCCGGAAATCGGTCGCACCGGGATCAACGTGGGCAGACAAACAGACCTAGGCAAGAACATGGATCAGTGAATAAGTCTAGTGCTGGCGCGGAGCGGACTCCACAGGGAGGTGATACTTGTGAGTAATGAACACCTGCCGGCTGAGTACTGATGACAGAGTTTTGGAGCACTCACCAATTTGGGCGTAATCCAGACCGCTGTAGGTGCTAATGAACAACAAAAGGGCGAGCAGACCAACTGGGGGAGGCTGGACCATGCACCTCATCTTAGCTTGAGTCATTGTGGGCGACAGGTGCTCTGCAAATTGGGGTGGTGAGTAGTTTTAAGCCTACTGTGCAGTGCTGCAGGGAGGGGAGAGTTTAAAAGGGTTATTTGTTCTAAATATTATACGTTAAGTGCAATGTTTGAAGTCTTTTATGTTCCAGCTGAAGATCCACAACGGCGGGTAGGCAAGGGGGGTTGGTCCCGGGGTCCGGGTGGGTTCTGAATGCGTGTGGGCAGCATGCATGTTACCGACTGTCTATATGGCCAGCCAACACACGAAGTCGTTGAAAATCTGGTCGTGGAACGTTAATGGGTTGGGGGACAAAATCAAGCAGACTGCGGTCCTTCAATACCTACGTAGACATTCCCCCGACCATGTTCTACTTCAGGAAACGCATTTGCGTGGCCACCAATACCTGGCACTAAATCGGTTTGGTTATACCCTCCGAGCGCATGCAGGCTTTACATCAGGCTCCAGGGGTGTTGCAATCCTGGTGAAAAATACTGTTCCGTGTATCCTGGGTTGCGTTTGGCAGGATCCACTGGGGTGTTTTGTCGCCCTTGCAGGGACATGGGAAGGCCGCCAGCTTAATCTATGCTCCGCATATATCCCCCCTAGACTCCATACCGATACTTTCTCTGACTTAAGCACGACGTTGCTGGAATTGCCAACCGGGGTGCTAGTATTGGGTGGGGACATGAATGATGTGATGTCCCAGGAGTGGGACAGGACTACGCGACAGATCAGAACTGAGGAGACAGGGCCTCTGCAGACGTTTATTTCTGCTATGGGACTCTCAGACTTGTGGAGAATGTACAATCCCTCCAGTAGACAATACACACATCTCTGCTGCGCACGGGAGTTGGTCTCGGCTAGACTATATTTTCACACAATGCACTCTTCCGGGGAGCACATCACATGGCACAAGGTATATCTGATCACTCCCCGGTTGAGATTATGCTCCATGGCCCCATCATGGACTTTACACTTCCCCCTCGTATTGCTCCCAGGCATTTAAAAGATAGGGACTTCCAGGACAAGCTCAAGGAACGTACTAAACGATACTTTGATGAGAACACAGGGTCTGTTGACTCGTACTGTACACTTTGGGAAGCATACAAAGCAGTGATCAGAGGTTATATCCAGGCAGAGGTGGGTATAAAACGGAAGCAGGATTGCTCAAGGTGCGATGAACTGGAGCGCGAGATTGAGGCTATGGAGGGGGAAATGGCGCGGGAGGCGCAGTGCACTCAGGGGCTACTACTGTGGCTTCGCCTTAAACAGAAGGAACTTCGGGACTTATTGGAGGACGCAGCACGTCAACAAGCGGTGGCCACTAAGAGGAGATTGTATGACGTAGGCGAAAAAGCAACTAAGCTCATTGCGTGGTTGGAGAAGCGAGACAGGGACCGAGACTGGGTAGCGGGAATTACAGGGAGGACTCTTTACTCTGGAATAGACATTGCGGAGGAGTTTGCGACGTACTATGAGCAGGTTTATCAATCAGCATCGACTAGGTCGCTTGTCGAGTCCGTAGACCTGCTAGCGGTCCTATCCCTACCTATTGTGACGCAGGAAGATAGGGAGGACATTGATCAGGACTTTAAGGTGGAGGAAGTAGAAGGGGCTATTAAGGACCTCCAATCGGGTAAGGCGGCCGACCCAAATGGGCTACCTGCCGAACTCTTTAAATGTGTGGCAACCGTCGTGGCGAAACCCATGCTAGGGATGTTCGTCGGTGCCCAACAGGAGGGCTGTCTGCCCCCAGATCTACATAGTGCCACGGTGGTGGTCATCCGTAAGAAGAATAAACCCCCGGAGGTTTGCGGCTCTTACCGACCCATCTCTTTACTTAACTTTGAAACAAAAGTGTTGGCGAAGGTGTTGGCGAACCGACTGGCTCCGGTTATATGGGGTGATGCAGGCTACGGCGGCTAATCCAGGCGAACCCGCGGCGCTGCTGCAACTTGACACTCGCATGGCATTCGACAGTATCGAATGGCCCTACCTCCAGGCGGTACTGGCTAGATTTGGCCTGGGCCCCAATTTTGTGGCATGGGTTCGCCTTCTCTACAGAGTCCCCAGCGCCCGGGTGAATGGGGAGATCTCTAGGCCCTTCCCACTCCACAGGGGTACGCGCCAGGGCTGTCCCCTGTTCCCCATCCTTTTCGTACTGGCGGCGTGGATCAGGGGAGATCCGATAGTGAGAGGGGTGGATATGGGTGGGGTATGGGAGGAGCGCATATCATTGTATGCCGATATTTTACTTTATGTGGGCAGACCAAGTCATAGGCTCATTAATGTAATCCGGCTATTTGGTACCTACTCAGGTTATCAAATAAATTGGGATAAATCCCTAGTTTTTTACCTCTCTGGGGTGCTTCCCCCACTCACTTCCGACTGCGCTGCCCTAACACAACAGGATAAATTTAAATATTTGGGAATCTGGATCTCACACTCCTCGGAGGAATTTCTGCGCATGAATATTCAGGCGCAAATGGTAAGATTACGTGAGGATATTGCCCACTGGCGTCAACTCCCAATTACCCTTATGGGTCGTGCAGTATTGTTTAAAATGATGGCACTGCCACGCTTACTTTATGTGATACAAAACACACCGTATAAGCTACCGGACACACTCTTCCGTACCATTGAAGGCGAACAGCGCACCCCGCTTTGGGGTAGTGGGACGCCGCAAATTGCACTTCGCAAACTTCAGAGGGGGGTATACGAGGGCGGGTTTGCTATACCAGATATGAGGAATTACTATTTAGCGTCCCAACTCATAAATATCAATGGCTGGGTCTTCGCACCACAGTCTGAACCCGCATACAGAGTGGACCGCCAGGCCATGGGAGTGACAGGGTACCCTTCAGCGCTGTACCAGAGTAGAGGGAGGAGGCTGCTCCAGACGCACACTCAAATGGTGGTACAAGCATGGTGCGATGCCACCAAGGCCCTTGGGTGGAAGGATGAGCTGACCCAACAGACCCCACTGTTGCACAGTGATGGGCTGAAAGAGGTGGGTCGACTGAAGGGATTCCGCTGTTAGAGTCGCATAGGTATTGACACTCTTGGGGACCTATGGAAGCGGGATAGACGGAGTACCTTTAGTGACCTTCAAAAAGAGTATCAGTTGACAGATACGGAGCAATACAGCTACATTCAATTAAAACATGCACTAAGGTGTCACATCAAGGACGGGGAAACCATACCAGAGTACGCCCCATTAGAAGACCGACTGCTAGACCCAATCCCTGATAAAGCAATCTCCCTTACATACAAGAAGTTAATGAATAGCCTACCTGACCCCCTCGGACCACTTCGGGCGAATTGGGAAATGGACAAGGGTATGTTGGAGGACGACGACTGGCAGGAAGCGATACAGAGCCCCAGAGAAATTGCTATTCAGGCCAGATTCAGACTGATTCAGTTACGTATCCTCCACAGAGCACAGGAAGAAATGGTGGTATAGTTGATAGGGAAATCGCACCTAAAAGGGTAAATCCACTGAATATTATTTATAAAGTCTCAATTGATACGGTGCTGTAAGGTGGAGAGAACCACCTGCCTCTCCAAAACCTGTGCCCTGGGCTACACTCAACGTAATTAGCAATCCCCAGCACACGTCATATACAAACAAGCATTGGAAATGCAATAGGTCTCGCATTTGCGAGTGTTAGAGCTATTGACATTGTAAATGTAAATATTTTTTACTTCGGTGTTATGGAGTGAAATGGATGTATGTGGTTCGCAGAGGAATTATGTGCTATGGTGTGCAGTGGAATTATGCGGATAGCAATTATGTGGTATGTAGCGTATTGGAATTATGTGGAGTGGGAGTGTGTGTTATGGTGAGTAATTATGTGGTATGGCTTTTTGTGTTGTGGATTGTTATGTAGCAGAGTTTAATTATGTTGTGTGCTATTGAGTTTTGTGGTGTGATGTGGAAGTATGTTTTGTGAATTGTATGTATGTGGTGCATTAGGTAATTGTGTTGTTGCTTTTTATTATGTGGTTTCTTGTTGAATTATGTGGTGTGGAATGGAAACGTGTTAAGTTGATTTTTGTGGCATGGAACTGTGTGGCGCTGGGTAAAATTATGCTGATTGGAATTATGTGGCATGGTTTGGAGTGTATGTGCACTGATGCGCTGGTGCTGAGGTGGTGCTCCGCTGGTGGTGCAGTGATGCAGAGATGATGCTGTGCTGATGCTTAGGGGGTGCTATACTGGTCCTGAGGGTGCTGAGTGATGCTGAAGTAGTGCTGCGCTAGTGTTGAGTTGCTGCTGAGTTGGCAGTGCACTGGTGATGGAGCATTGATGCGGAGGTGATGCTGTGCTGATGCTAAAGATGCTGTGCTGATGCTGAGGTGGTGCTGTGTAGATGCTCAGAAGGTGCTGTGGTGATGCTCAGGTGGTGCTTCGCTGGTGCTGATTTGGTGCTGCACTGATGCATATGTGGTGCTGCACTGGTGCTGAGGTGGTGCTGCACTGGCAGTGAGGTGATGGTGTGCTAATGCGGAGGTGGTGCTGTGCTAGTGCAGAGCTTTAGCTACGCTGGTGCTGAGGGGTTTCTCAGCTGATGTTGAGGGGTTGTCAAGCTGGTGCGGCACTGATGCGCTGGTGCTGCACTGGTGGTGCACTGATGCGGAGATGGGGCTGTGCTGATGCTTAGGTGATGCTACACTGGTGCTGAGGGTGCGGAGTGATGCAGTGCTGGTGCTGAGATGGTGCTGCACTGATGCAGAGGTGGTGGTGCTGTACTGATGAGGTGGTGATGCTGCGCTGGTGCCGAGTTGGTGCTTCACTGGTGCTGCGCTGGTCGTAAGGTGGTGCTGCACAAGTGCTGAGGTGTTGCTGACAATTGGGAGAGGTGGGTGTAAGCTGCGCTGGCCTCCTGACGAGGGCCCTGGAACTTTTTATTTCATTTAATTATTTATTTACACAAATTAAGCACTGGTGGAGCTCACACTTTGACCAGTCCTGAAAGCATCTTTTTATCCTGCACCCTTCAAGGGGCTTTCCCTGTGCCTCGAATGGCAGGTCCAGACCAGTACACCACCTCACCTTGCCTTCGTTTACAAGATTTCACTACAGAATGATGGCACGAATGTAAGCAGCGTGGCTGTTCACATCTTTATTATCAAAGACTGACTTTTTTTGTTTCAGAAGTTAAGCAAATTTTTTTTTAAATGTATACACATGCCCATGTGGAATATTGAATATACACTTTGCAAGTATTTGTTAGAAAGTAAAACAGGATATTTAGATAAAACTATTTTACAGTGAGGGGCGAGTAGATGGTTAAAGGGGTGTATAAATACATTGTATACAGGGTATTCCTACTAACAGTTGTAGAAAAATTTGTGATATGCAGAAGTACATTCTCACAGGAAACGAATGATAACTGCAATGCAAGATCATGAATGAAATCAGATAACTTAACAGTAATGATAAAATGCATACTGCTGGAAGTGTGCCCTTCTGTAGAATGTAGGTGGTACATAAAATTACTGGAGGTCCACTTTTATATTATGTGATATGCTTTGTAAGTCCACATTCTAGTGTTCTGTATGAACTTAGAAACAGGTCAAAATATTGGCACCGAACATGGACGTTTGAAGTATAACAAAGACATCACCCTAACCTACAAATTTATTTAAAAAAAGACAAAGATAATAAAACAAAAAAACTAGTTTGCTAGGTGTCTTGTTCTATTACAAAAGGTTAAGACTAGCCAACATTGGGGGGCGTGGCCAACCGCCCAAGATGGCGGACGTACATCGGTGAAGCTCCGGCCCCGGGGGGGATTAATCCTACATTTACACTGAGTTGCGGGGCATAGTTGTACGCCGGAGGGCCCAAAACCCTGTCGGAACCTGCCCCACACGTGAGGCTACACCCTGGGCCGCTGCGGCGGAGGAAAAAGGGCTGCAACAGGCGATCGGAAGGTGACTGCGGGCGTGGCCTGTCGGCGGCGGCCTGCACGAGACCGGGGCTGCGCCGCGGCCCTCTGGGGACCGGACCGGCCTGTGCCCTGGGGACTGAAAAGACGAGCGGCGGCTCCCACCGATTACCGGAGGTGCGACCTGGCGGCCGGAGAAACCCACGGTGACGCTGTGGCCGCGATCGTGCAGCCGGAGAGACATGCCCCTCATTGCCGGTGAGGACGGGGGGTGAGTGAACGAGGACCTGGAGTGCGTGCCCTCCTACCTCCCCTCCCTCTACCCCGCGGCGGTTGCAGACTGCTGAGGCCGTCCCCACTGGTTGCGGGGGCTCGAAAACGCCCGGGCATCGGGAGATCAGACCTGCCTGTGCCCTGGAGGCTGTACCTGCGAACGGTGACTCCGCCGAGAACTGCGCGAGACCGGGGCTGCGCCGCGGCCCTCCGGAGACCGGACCTGCCTGTGCCCTGGAGACTGCAGAGGCGAGCGGCGGCTCCCGCCGATAACCGAAGGGGAGGACAGGCGACCGGAGAGTCCCGCAAAGGCGCCGTGCCCCAGTTAGCGAAACTGGAGAGACATGCCCTTCATTGCCGGTGAGGACCGGGGGTGAGAGAACAACGGGCCTGGAGTGTAGGCCCTCCTGCCTCCCCCCCCTCTTCCCTGTGGCAGTTGTAGACTGCTGAGACTGTCGCCGCTGGCTGCGTAGACGAGGAAACGACTGGCTGGGCTGGCGCTGCAGGAGGGCGACATGCGGCCCCAGTGACTGCAGAGCAGCATTGTGCTGGGGAAGAAAGAACGAGCCTCACACTTGATAGGAGACAACAGGGAGAGAGGCGAGCGGATACATTGGCCCGCGTAGGTTGCCGCGGACGGGCGGCTTTCACTGACTAATAACCCCGGGCGCCGCGGGGAAGCCCCAGAGACACACACACTGGGAGGGGTGGCCAGACCCCACACACGCTGAAAGACATGGTGGGGATCAAAACGCCTCAACGCGAAGTGCTGACCCCATCTACATCAGAGCGGACAGAGGACTGCTCGGGCACCCACCCCCTTTGGTCCAGAGGGGGAACCGGACGAGAATTGCGGAGTAGAGGCGCTCTGCGCTGAACACTTGGGATAGAGGTGCGTCGCCCAATGGAGTACTTGGAGGGGGTTGTCTCGGCACTTTGCGAGCTGTCCTACCGACGGGGCACAGACCCGAGCAAGCCCGACCCAGACGATGGGGAGAGTAAAAGGGAAACAGCTTGACACCGGCCCACTGGCGGAAGGTCCCCCTGCATCTGGTGCCCAGGATAGCCCGACAGATGCATCCACGGATAGTGCTGCAGTGTCCCAGTCGGATAAGTTAGACCTGATACTCCGGGAAATCCGGGACTCCAAGAAAATAATGGAGCGGCAGATAGGAGCCCTCACGACTGGTCTCACCTTGCTGAGAGCGGACCACGGGAAGCTTGCTGACAAGGTGCAGGAACACGAAGCAGCACTGACTAGCATAGACCCTCAAATTGCGGAACACACTACGCAATTGAAACAACTGCAACAACAAGTCTGCGGCCTCCAGGATCGCGTTGAGGATGCGGAGGGCCGTAATCGCCGGAACAATGTTCGCATTATTGGGCTTGCGGAGCGAAGCGAAGGCACACGCCCTGCGGACTACATGGAAACATGGCTCCGAGAGTACGTTGCCCCGGAAGGGTTGTCCCCATACTTCTGTGTGGAACGGGCTCACCGCATACCGACGGGCGCACCGAGGGTAGGGGCACCACCTCGCCCCTTGATAGTAAAAATCTTGAACTATAGGGATAGAGACATACTGCTACAAAAGGCGAGAGACAAAATGAATATTCAGTTTGAAAACCAACGGATCTCCCTGTATCCCGATTACACTGTTACAGTTCAACGCCAGCGTACTTCCTTCCAAGCCGTGAAGAAAAAACTAAGGGCAGCGCAGTTGAAATATGCCCTCTTGTTCCCGGCTAGGCTCAAAGTGATCCATGGCAGAAAAACTTACTTCTTCGACAGCCCCAACGACGCGGAAGAATGGCTGGAAGTCATGGACATCGAGCGCAGCCAGGAGAAACCATCGGGCCAGACGGGAAAGGGCCCTGTGGTGTCGCACTGGCAGAGGACTCGAGGTCGTGGCGGGGGCCTGAGAAATCGGTTGGAACGGGGCCCCACCCCGGCGCAAAAGCAGGCCGACAGGGAGGCGGCATTAACTGTTGCAGAATCCTTTAGAGACGATAGCCCGAAAATAGTGACGGATACGGAGGACAGTACGGCCCAATCAGACTCTGATCACAGCATCGCTCTCTTCCCCTCGGCGACGCCACAGACGGGAGATGGCCTCCTGGACAACTGAAAACACAGAAGCACCTCTCCCGATGGGGGCCTTCGCTTGGATCATGACACTGGACATGTAGCTGAGATGGCCCACAATGAACAGTATCCTTTTTTGATAATGCATGAAGTCGCCTGGACTCGGGCCTTGTGCGGATGCTACATATGATGTGCCCTAGTAAGGACTCCACAACATGCTAAATGTACATGCTTGTCTCTTACATTTAAGGGTCGAGGAACGGACCCGTTAGTATGTTTGAGTTACCACTGGGATCGCGTGGTGTATGGTATAGAGCTAGTCCTGCTCCCGCACGCACAATTGATTCCCTCATGCAATGCGTAGAAATTCCCCCCCCCCCCCGGGGACCAGTAGAGCCGCCGGAGCTCTGCGCACATCCAAGCAGTAGTATGGTTGGTGACGCTTACCCCCCATGTAGCGTATGCACTGTTCTCTGGTTTGTTTATGTTTTCTTTTTTGGTTTGGCACAGCACTGTTCACTAGCTGCGCCGAGGATGTTTAGTTTACGAGGGGAGGGGGTTTCCTGGTCCGTGCTAGTTTTTCAGCTCCGTCAGCTGCGGAGGATAGGGCAGGATGTGTGTATATGGTTTCCTCTCATACTACCTTAGGGTCCTATAACTTGCTGACGTGGAATATACGAGGGCTGGGGGCCGTACAGAAACGCCATAGAGTGCGTGCATACCTTCTCCGCCGCAAGGCACAGATAGTCTTCTTCCAAGAGTTGCATCTGATGGAGGCGGAGGCATTGAAAACCCGACGGAAGTGGAAAGGTCAAGTGTTTACTACTAATTACTCGGCCTTTGCTCGAGGGGCAACTATTTGGATTAGGCATGGGGTCCCATTCGTAGAGCTGGATAGGCGAATAGATGCTCAGGGCCGCTATATACTCCTGCGGGGCACCCTAGATCACCAACCTGTAGTGCTTGGCAGCATCTATGCGCCAAATTTTGACCAGGATAAGTTCTTCCACGACCTAGGCAGAGCCCTGACGGGGTGGGACACCATCCCTTGGATCCTGGGAGGGGACTGTAATGTGATCCTTAACGTAGACTTGGACAGATCTCACCCTCCACTACATGGGGCTGCTATACATAAACAAACCGAATTCCTAAATGCATGGCTGAAGGGCTGGGGACTCACTGACACGTGGCGCATGCTGTATCCCACATATAGGGAGTACTCCTTTTACTCCCCAGTTCACCAGCTCCACACCCGTCTGGACAGGTTTCTCTGCTCCCATACCATTACACCACAGGTGCACCAGGCCACATATTCAGCGAAAACATTTTCCGATCACAACCCTCTGGAACTAACGCTTACATGGGGCAGACTTCCATCCCCAGTCCCGACCTGGAGGCTACAGCCCCAACTCCTGGAAGACACTCCCTTCAGGACCTCATTATCGGACACTATAAATAATTTTTTTACGGAAAGCTGGAACAAGGCCTCCTCCAACCTAATTGAGTGGGACGCACTCAAGGCAGTGGTTCGGGGCGCTGCAATTAGTGCCACGGTAGGGGCACGACAGGAAGTGCACAGGAAATTGGTGGACACGGAAGCCCTGATGACGGAACTAGAGCCAGCGGCGGTTACCGACACGGTTAAGCGGGCAGCCCTACAGGACGCCTGCATTACACATGCAGAGACATTAGAGACCATGGGGATCATAGACTACCGGGCATATATACACTTAAAGCACACTGCCGCTGACAAATCGGGCACGTTACTAGCTAGGCTGCTGAGAGACACTCCAGAACTGCCAATTGTCACCTGCATCCGCTCCCCAGAAATGGGTCTAGTGCATACCTAAACAGAGATCAACGAAGCCTTCTATGCTCACCTGCAGCACCTTTATGAGGCGCCAAATAACATTGACGATAGTCGGATTGCGGCCTTTTTGGATGAATTACAGTTCCCCACGATTACTGAGGGTACACGTAAGGAACTATCAGGGCCTATCACCCAACATGAAATACGAGCCGCAATAAAAGGCCTTAATCGTAACAAGACCCCGGGCCCAGACGGCCTACCCATCGAATTCTAAGCTATTTCTGCGGAGGCCTTGGTCCCTAAATTGGAAGAAATATACAAGAAGGCCTGGGACACTGGTGGCCTACCGAAGTCCACAATGCAGGCTCTGGTGGTGTCGCTCCCCAAGCCGGGGCGGGATTGCATGGAGTTATCTAATTATCGCCCGTTATCAATGCTGGCTACGGAATACAAAATCCTTAGCAAAGCCCTTGCTAACCGGCTGCTGCCTGCTCTACCTGCTCTTATACACCGGGACCAATGTGGGTTCCTACCAGACAGGAGTACATCTCTCAACATTAGGAGGCTACATCACCTAATGACGGCCACTCCGGTGGAATATCGCAATGCTGGATGTTTGGCCCTGGACCTCAGACAGGCCTTTGACTCAATAACTTGGGAGTATATGTTTGCGGCTTTATCACGCTTTGGCCTCCCACCGGAGTTCATCCGATGGGTGCGGCTGTTGTATACCGAACCTACGGCGAGAGCCCGCACAGGCAGATGCATCTCCCGGGAATACAAGGTACACAGGGGCACGAGACAGGGGTGCCCGCTCTCTCCCCTGCTCTTTGTTCTTACGCTGGAGCCATTGGCTATTGCCCTGAGACAGTCGTTCGACGACTTGGGGATAACTCTACAAGGTGTGCCACACTTGACGTCTATATACGCAGACGACATCCTCTTATACCTACGAGATCTGGAAGGGGGGGCGGGCCCTCTCCCCGGTATTTTTGCTGCCTTCGAGGCTATATCGGGCCTAGCTATTAACGCCGGGAAATCGCACGCCTTTTACTTCCGAGAGGGTCCGCGGCCAGACGGAATCCAATTTGGTGCATATCACATACCTGTAGCGCAGGACACCTTTAAATATCTGGGAGTCCAAATTTATAGAGATCCCTCAGACCTACTGGAGGGTAACTTAATGAAAGCAATTGCATCCCTCCGCTCCAGCATTGCCTTTTGGATATCCCTGCCATTGTCAGTGATGGGGAGGATAGCCATCTCCAAGATGGTGATGTTGCCTCGCCTGCTGTATTACTTTGCTAATTTACCTTTGACACTGCCTCTACCCATATTCCACACGTTGGACAAGCTACTACTAGAACTTATCTGGGGCGCGGGTAGGCGCAGACTGAGTCTTAAGAAACTACAGCTGGCAACGGATAGGGGGGGTCTGGGTATCCCCGATTTCCGGGCTTATTATTATGCTGCGCAACTGCAATGGCTGTCCTATTGGACGGCGGGCAGGAACCTAGTTGAAATTGGCTACGACACGCGGAAAATAGAGCGCGGTACGTTACATACTCTGCTGCTCCCCAAAGAGAAAATACCGACGGGTGCACCCCCGTTGTTACTAACGGCACTACGGTGCTGGAAGAAAGCAGTGCAGTACACTTCAGCCACGGTTCCCTACGCCAACAACATTCCACTACTGGGGTTACCCGCTGCGGGTGATCGTCTCACCATAGCCAGACTGCATGACTGGATAGAAGCTGGAGTGGCAGAAGTGGGCTCCTTCTTTGGGGATGGAGTTCTTCTGGACCATGCCGCATTTATACAAACCACAGGCGCCCCAGATCACCTGTATCTCATACACGCAGCAATAGCAAACTACATTCGGAGGACATGGGCACCACAGCGTAGCGAGCCCCCACAACATGAGATGGTACACCTACTTTACCATATGGGGAGGGGAGGACATCTCATCAAATGGTTATATATGGGTATTAAGAGCGCAGGCCTCAGTACAACGTATAGGTATCCGGGAACAATGGGCAGAGTCCATGGGCAAAGAGATTACAGACGATGCTTGGTCGAGTATCCTAGGGCACCCGAAAAGGGTTTCCCGTAATGCCAAGCTCAAATACATACAAACTATGGTTCTGCACAGGGCATACTTAACACCGAAAAGAATACACCGCATGTTCCCAGACGCTCAACACTGTTGCCCGAGATGTGGAGCGGAGGAGGCGGGCTTTGTTCACATGTTGTGGGACTGTCCGCACCTCCGAGACTATTGGAGTCAAACCCGTGCGATACTTGCGGACATCACAAACCTCACACTGACGAACGACATTTCGGAATGCTTATTGGGTCTCCGCAAACGCACTAAGGCCCAGAGGGTATATCTGCGCTTCCTGGACCTTGCCACGATACTGGCGATTAGAGCCATCACCATGAGGTGAAAATCCCCGAGAGGCCCCCTGGTATACACGTGGTGGGAGGAGGTAATACGATGGGGAGGCGCAGAGAGTGCGGCCCTCAGGAGGGAAGAAGCGCAAGCATTGCGTAAACATCCCATTTCTATGACCTGGGATATTATGCTGGAGAACCTCAAACAACTGGAGATCCCCCATACCTTCACTAATCAGACTGTGTGAACATACACACCCTGACATACGTTGACAGCAACGGACCGATTGCCCTACAAGCCACAGAATACTACACGCCTATGGGTGGGACAGGAATGCCTGAGAACACTAGACCGAAATAATGGCAGCTTCAAAAAATGAAATCCGGACCAGGAATTGGGAGGGGGGAGGGAGGGGTTGGGAAAGTTTAACGGGTGCACGGTTATGTAGGTAACATGGAGATGCATTGATATCTGTTGGGACGGGAGTCGGACATCCCCCATTTCTTTTTTGTCCCTCCACATGATAATATGTACATGCTGTTGGCAGTAACACGCGGATGCGATTGTATCTGGTTTAAAGTAGAATATGCTCAGGATAATACTCTACATGTAAAAAAAAAAAAAAAAAAAAACGAAGATGCTTTGGTTGTATTTGTAATACTGTCAATCCTATAACCGATGCAACAATAAAGTTTGTGTTAAAAAAAAAAAAAAAAAAAGACTAGCCAACATTCAGAATGGTTTTGTTTGCATTTTGGGACTCGCAGTCCAGTATTTTAAATGTTAAAAAAAGACTAAAAGTACCAGAAAGCAAATGAAAAAAATACAGGACTCGATAAGGTTCCGTTGGTGGAGAGATGCACATGGTACTGAGGAGTCCCCCGAGCAGGCTAGTTATCCAGTGAATGTTAATTCACCCCTCATTCAAACTTGCAGTGATGCATGAAACGAGGCAGCAGAGAAGGTGCCTCTTACAACAGAACTTTTATCTTTGGTGTGAGGAAAGGGCTGGTGAAAACGTGAGCTTCCAGCTATGCTTACATTTTTCTGAAGAATTTTCCTAATTGAATGCATGACGGGGAAAAAAGGTGAGGGCCACTCCGGAGTTGGGTACGATCCCTGCTTTTATTTTGTAACTGCAGAGAACACAATGTGTTTCTACCGGAATGCGAGCATGTAATACTTGTCATTGCAGCATTTCCCACTGTCTCGAAAACTGAGACATGTATGTAATCAAAAAGTGTGAGAATGCAGTAGAAAAAAAAAGCATTTGCTAATGTTGTTAAAGCTGCATTTAAACAGTACATGTTCACTTGATGGGAGTTTATTTTTGAGAATAAACTAACAGGAAGGATTTCTGTTTTGCTTTTTAAGTAGAATTGAAAATGCTTCCTAAAAATGCATTCCATGTCGGTAAAAAAAAAAAGCAAAACAGCAGTCCTTCCTGTTAGTTTATTTGTGCTTGTGCAAAACAATGCTCTAGTGGTTTTAACATGTGCAAATAACTCTGCACAATTTATTCTTAATTTCGTTCCAAACATGCAATAAATAATCAAGTGTAAATGTAAGCCCACTACCCATTGCAAATGCACTTGGTGTTTTTGCACGACCTCTTACATTCTCAAGCTTCTGTGTCTGTTTACATGGAAGCCCACATTTCGGCAAGCTTGGCCTTTCTTTTCCCAAAGACATGTAACAGGACTTGACTGCTGCTATAATAGGAATACGAATTTGGTTTCCTAAGAATGAGTTAGTAAACAATACGAATACAAATGTGTAGGTGCCCAATACTTCGCACAAATGAAGGAAGAAACTGCTGCGACACTTTGGCAAAGAGAAACGGCTGGAAAGAAAACTTGTTCTGGAGTTGGAATGGCAACTAAATTCTGCAGGTTTGAGAAAATACACTGTTGTAAACCTATTAAGTGGAAATAAAAACAGAAAAGCAAGTTTACAGACATTGAGGGCTCGTCTGCGGCCTACAAGGTTGCTGATGGCGTCTAATAAGGTAAAAAAAAAAAAATTATATATATATATATATATATATATATATATATATATATATACATATACATACATACATATCTCGCAATAAGCTTTACTGTTGCTATTTTTAAAATACTGCCGTCGGGTGAACGCATTGTGTTTAGAAAGCCCATGGAATGCATTTGCAGGGGCTCACTGTGATTGATGGCCAGTATAACGAGGCCAGGAATAGGGGCTGGCACTCTATAACAAAAGTTGTTAAAGCTGCATTTGAACAAAACACTTTCACTTGTCGGGAGTTTATTTTTGTAAATAAACTAACAGGAAGGATTTTTGTTTCACTTTGTAAGTACCAATGAAAATGCATCCTATAAATGCATTCCATGTTGTTAAAAAAAGGAAAAGCAAAACAGCAATCCTTCCTGTTAGTTTATTTTAAACAAGCGTGCGCGCCTCGTGCTGAAAGTTTAAAAAAAAGGAGGCGCGAGTGGTGTGCGCGCACCATGACGAGAGAGGAAAGCCAGATGGCGCCTCTGCTCGTAATTGTGCGCGTAACCGCACGCTCTAGGCCACACAAAAAGCTGAGGTCGGCTTTTTAAAGCCCACTCACTAAATGTCTCGCCAGAGCAGCGCATGCGCTGGCTCAGGCGAGACCTAAAAATGACAACAGTAGCTCCAGTTAGTCACACCAAATCATAAACAGCAATCCAAGTTGTTTCTTTGATCTTTATTCCTTTTTCATGATTTCTTCGTGAATTGGTTTCAAGCCGTGAATTGATTTCAAGCCAACACGTGTTTCGTCGCCTCAGTATAATTGTACATGCGACTTTCTCAAGGCTTCAAAGTTCACTGTTTATATGTTTGAAGTGTGGTGATAATTCCATCCCACACTGTCCTGCGGCGTGGGGTTGGTAGTAGAACTGCGTTGCAAAATAAGTAGTCTTGCTCTCCAATATTCTCGTACTCGAGAAGTCGACGTGACAGGACGTTTGCAGCAACAATTAATACGTGACCTAACCACAATATTGGAGAGCAAGACTACTTATTTTGCAACGCAGTTCTACTTCCAACCCCACGCCGCAGGACAGTGTGGGATGGAATTATCACCACACTTCAAACATATAAACAGTGACCATTGAAGCCTTGAAAAAGTCGCATGTACAATTATACTGAGGCGACGAAACACGTGTTGGCTTGAAATCAATTCACGGCTTGAAATCAATTCACGAAGAAATCATGAAAAAGGAATAAAGATCAAAGAAACAACTTGGATTGCTGTTTATGATTTGGTGTGACTAACAGGAGCTACTGCTGTCATTTTCTGTATATGACGTGTGCTGGGGATTGCTAATTCCTCCACAGAGCATATTATCCCGCACACTTCAGCATGGGATTGGACGAGCGGATTCGGACCTCTGTGTTAGGGGCTGCGGATTGCCCGGTACGTTCTTCCATATCCTATGGGAGTGCCCAGTAATACAACGATACTGGATAAAAGTTACCGGAGTGATGTCAGAGGTGGTGGGGAATCACATCCAACCGGAGGCACGTTGGCTTTTGTTGGGTATTACTGGAGAGGATAGATGGCCTGCGCACACAAAAATATGGTTAATGCTAGCTGCTGAGGCCCCTAAGCGTAACATAGCACGGCTGTGGGGTGCACGGATACCTCCCAAATTGGCCGACTGGAAAACGGATTTGGACTGGTGCTGCTTGGCAGAGAGGGTGGTGTATGAGAGCAGAGGCTGCCCCAAGAAGTGGGAAGAGATATGGGGTCCCTGGAAGAAGTATAGATCCTAGAATGGGGGGGGGGCCAGAAGGGCGAGGGTCCAGGCGCTTTAATGAATCCATGTACACTATGTTGGATTGTGTAAGATCTCTGCCTTTATTGTACGGACACACCAATCCTCCCGACAAAATGGGAAAATAAAAATGTATGATGAACCGCTATGTGATGTGTCTCTAACTGGAACTGTTCTGTTGTTCAATAAAAATATATTTTTTTTAATGTGTGTACCCTAATTTGCGTTGGGAGCATAAGTGGCTGCCACTGTACATAGTCTACCCTGTAAAACCCCCTTTACCATTACTATTTTCCCCTCCCCGTCCGATTTGTGGTCCTTGGGCTGGAATTTTGTAGCTGCGTGAAATAGTAGTGCCACCCCATTGTGTTTTTTTGTGGCCAAAGATTTATATATCAGGGAGAAAGCCTTGTGTTTCAGCCTGTGATCTTCTGATCTTTTAAGATGCGTTTGTTGTAAGGCCACTATATATTAGTGCTGGTCAGTGAGAAACTTCCAGAGTTTGTGTCGCTTGTTCGGAGAGTTTAGACCCCATATGTTCCATGAAAGTGTATTGAGTGTCATGACTGTTGTTGTATGGAGCACTTCCGTGCTAGAGGCTCTGGTAACCATGAGGGCTTGCCTCGTCGAGCGTCTCTCCCCCCCCCCCATGGAGGCCCCCTCCCCCTCTCCCCAAGACCCTCCAACCCGTCCGGAGCAGATTGCATGCTGAGAAATCCCACCAGGATAGTATCATTGAGCCCCTGGGTCCCTGGCAAGCAAAGATTTAAAAAAAAAAAAAAAAAACATAACGAAATTGGGATAGCAAATCCCTGTGAGAGTCTTAATGAGTCGACCTCCTGGTCCGTGGTGGGCGAATCGGGTCAGTGGTCTCGCAACTCTTCTTATAGTCCTCTCCTACCGTAAGAAGTGTGACCCAATTGTCCGTGATAATGGATTGGTTCTTGTCGAGGAAATGGGCAACCCCGAGCCGGGTCGATGAAGCGACCATAGTTGTGCGGGTCTCTGTATTCCCTGAAGAGCCACCGGTAATTTAGGATTTTGAGAGGGGGCTTTCCTGGTACTGCTTGGTCGAGGGTATCCCTGGATAGCACGCTTTCCCCTGGTGCTTACTTTGTGTGCTATTCCGAATGGGTAAGTCCACCTATATCTGATGTTTTCAGATCAAAGTTTATTCGTTACTGGCCGGAATTTCTGGCGTCGGGCTAGCGTAGCCTGGGATACACCTTGGAATAAAAGGCAGGAGGCTCCCTGAAAGGATACGGTTTCTTTCTTCCGGGCCGCTTGAAGGAAGGCTTCCTTGGTTTTAAAAGAGTGCATTTTAGCAAGAATGTCTCTTGGCCGATGTTTCTCCCCCGGCACCACCCTCCCTACTCTATGGACCCTGTCGATTATGATGTCCGTAGTGGGAGTGTTTAATATTTTCGTGAATAGTCCCTGCACGAAGGTTTCTAGGTCAGGTCCCTCCACACCTTCCTCCAGGTGCCGGATCCTGACGTTTTCCCTACGGGACCTATTTTCCAGGTCTTCTCCTTTAAGCATCGACTCCTGTAGTTGTTCCTGAAGAGTAGTGGTGGTCTCCTTTATGCGTTCAGTTGTTTGCTCCAGTTCCGCCATTTTAGTTTCCAGTTCCATTACTCTGCTTCCCGCCGAGTCCACTTCGTTCCTGAGGGCCACCAATTTTTCTGAGAGATCTGCTTTCAGAGCAGCCAAAGAAGAGGCCATATCCCCCTTCAGTTCTTCCCATAGCTCCTTTTCAAAGTCATTGAGGGAGGATATGAATATTTCTTTTGTTAGGGCCATTGGGTCAGTGTCCGCCCTGCTGCGGGAGTTGCCGTCAGAATCTGCTGGGGGCAAAGTAGTTTGAGACCCTATTGCCTTGCTGTTTTTGGGAGGCATAAATGAGATAGGGGGACCAGGCAGTGTAAGGTCTGGAGTAGAGAGATCACCTTGAGTGGAGTCACACCTTGGCTCACCCAACTTGCAGGGGGTGTTGAACAGCAGCCTTACTTCGGGTGTGGAGCCTCATAGGTGGTGCTTAGCCTCGCCTTACTTATGTTTAAATGTATTTATTGAATTTTCACAAAAGAAAAACTCACAACATACAGAGATGACATTAGAATATTCATAGTGCAGTATCAGGTACCTTATGGTGAAAAACATAGCCTGGAGGGTGTATCCAAAAAGAATAATGCATGCTGTATAATGCCATGTTCCTCTCCCTTGCGAAGGCCACACCCTGAATTGGTTCATTCTGTAATAAACTAAAAACAATAACAATAACACCCACCCCCTCCCCGTCCGGTAGTTCCTGCGCCCTTGAAGGGCCAATGTGATACGAGTGCTGTTAGAGCGTTAGTGAAAGGGTCTGCGAGAGCTATTGGGGACTCCATAGATCCGACAATCGGAGCACCCGCAGGTATTTGGGTTGTGTAACCTCATTGAATTCAGACGATAACAGTTTCAAGAGAGGGGCCCACACTGTCTGGAATGAGGTAGTGGAGTTCGTCAGGGTAGCCGAAATGCGCTCCATGCCCAGGATGAACCAGAGTCTGTGTAGCCAACCCGTGTGAGTGGGCAAAGTGGAGGTACCCCAGTGAGACAGTATGTTTTGCAGTGCGGCCCCCAATGTCAACCCCATTTGGCGTCCCTTCACGCTCTTAAGTGGATATGTGATTGGATTTGGAAGCCCTAAGACCACGTACACCGGGAGCCTCGGGATCTGTGTATCGAACAGCTCGTCTACCACTTTGAGGATCTCAGCCCAGTAGGGGGAGAGTAGCGGGCAGTCCCACAAGATGTGCAGCAGCGTGCCCTCCTCACCACAGCCCCTCCAACAGGCAGAGCTACGTTGCGGATTGCCCCTGTGTAGGCGGACCGGAGTAAGGTACCAATAGGTAGCGATTTTCGTGGCGGTCTCTATGCTAGCCACATTGCGACCTGTGTGTTTTGCCCTGGAGTAGATCCCTCCCAGTCCTTCTGCGTGAGCTCCCCTCCTAACTCCCGCTCCCATCTTTTCTTGCTCGGTGTGGTTCGTGGTTTGCGTGGTGTGTCTGAGCATGTCGTATATATTGGAGACCAAGCCCTTATCCGTAGTCTTTGTAATCAGCCATTTTTCGAAGTGGGTTAACTTGCGGCCCCCTCTGTTTTTATGTCCGGTTGAAGCACCCAGTGCCTCAATTGCATGTATCGAAACCGCTCTTCTTCTGGGATCCCATAGTCTTGCTTCAGCTGAGTAAAGGGGATAATTCCCGACAGGTCGAATAGGTGACCCACTGAGCGGCAGGGGGTGCCATGCCATGCTGTGTACGCGTTATCGGACCAGCCCGGCGTGAAATCGCTGTTCCCGAACAATGGGGTCAGAGGTGAAGGGTATGTAGTAAACTTTCTGCGGACCGCTACCCCCTCCCACACCGACATCACCGATTTAGTGATGGGAGAGCGCATGAGGCCTAGTGGGCGCTGCGCCTTCCTCAGGAAGGGAACCCTTCAGAGTGGTACCCCGGCTAGGGCCCTATCCTGGAAGAGCCACCGTTTTTCCGACTCCGGTCGGACCCACTCCACTAAGTATCTCAACTGCGCGGCTTTGTAGTAGCCAAGGAGGTCTGGAATTCCCAACCCAACCCACCCTGCTCCGGTCTTTGGTATCCCAGCGCTTTACCCATGCGTGGCCGCGCTCCCGCCCAGATGAAACGATTGATGTCGCGTTACAATGAAGTTATTACCCCGGGAGGTGGTGGCGCTGGGAGAGTTTGGAAGAGAAATAGTGCTTTGGGCAGTAAGGACATTTTAATCGCCGCAACTCGTCCAAGGAGGGAAAGCTGGTGCTTACTCCAGCTATTCAGGTCTCTTTTTGCCTGTTGGGCCAAACGGGCGTAGTTCAGGTGCACCGTTTGATTCACTGACGGCGCTAGTTCTAACCCCAGGTATGGGATTGAATCCACTACCTGGATGCCGCACATATCGCCCTCTCGCCTTTTAAGCAATGCCGGTGTCGGGTGAAGATCTAGAATGAGCGACTTCCCAGCATTAACTTTGAAGCCGGACACTTCACCAAATGTCTCCAGCTCCTCCAGAAATGCCGGAAGGGAGACCCTAGGCTCCTCGAGCGCCGCTATCACATCATCAGCATAGAGACTGATTGGATGAGTTTCCCCCCCAAATGAAATGCCCCAGATGTTGCGATTGTCACGGACTCTTTGCGCAAGGGGTTCGATGTATAATGCAAAAAGGAGTGGTGACAGCGGGCATCCCTGCCGTGTCCCCCTCCGGATCGCGAAGGGCTGCGAAGTTGAGCCATTCACTCTAATGTGGGCTGTATGACCGCTGTAGCAACAGCCCATCCATTCCCTAAATCTCTCACCCAAACCAAATTTAGCCATCGTGTGCCCCAAAAAGCGCCAGTCTACACGATCAAACGCCTTTTCGGCATCTATAGTCAGGAGGATCGCGTCGAGTTTTGTCTGGTTGGCTTTATCAACGAGATGTAATATCCGTTTGGTATTGTCTCCGCATTGGCGGGATTGAATAAACCCAGCTTGATCGGGCTCAATTAAAGTTGAGCATGCATGGGCCTAGTCGGGCCGCGAGTATTCCAGTAAATATCTTAAAATCGACATTGAGGAGCGATATTGGGCGGTATGAGCCGCATTGTTGCCGATCCTTGCCGGGCTTCGGTAGAACCACTATGGCGGCCCCCAGCATTGTAGTGGGAATCGCGTCCTCCCCCTCGAAGGAATTAAACAGGCGGACCAGCAGCGGGGCCAGTAAGTGACAGAATTTCTTATAGTAGAGGGCAGGGAACCCGTCTGGGCCGGGAGACTTGAGCAACTTAAGACGCGATATCGCAGTGATGACTTCGTCAATTCTAATGGGGGCATCTAGTTGTGCCTTCTGGTCGGGCGTTAGTGTGGACATTTCGACTGAGTCTAGGTACTCTAGTGTCGCCTGGTCCGTTGAGAGATCAGCCGTGTATAGCTTCTGATAGAAGTCCCGGAAGGCCCTCGCTATGTCCTGGTCTCCCATTATCTCCTCCCCATCGCTGTCCCGCAGTGAGGATACTTGCGTTCGTTGTCTCTGAGCCCGAAGTCTGGCAGCTAGTAAGCGGCCCGTGCGGTTGCCTCCTACATAATAAGAGTGTTTTAATCGGACCGCCGCGTATTCGGCCCTGTCCAAGTCCAGGCCTGCCAGTTGCGCTCTGGCGGCCTTAATCTGGCGCCACACGCGGGGTGCCCCAGTTCTACTATGAACTCTTTCAAGCTCCTGCAGCTGTGCGGACAATGTCGCGCGGATTTCCTTGCGCTCTTTGTTATCTGCCGCCGCTATAGCTATTAATTCGCCACGGATGACCGCTTTCAACGCTTCCCAAAGAGTCGTGGGGCCTATACCTGGCGTGTCGTTAAGAGCCAAGTAGTCCTGGATACAAGCAGTGAGTTGCTGCTCCACGGCCTGTTTGTGCAGCATCGTCTCTCTGAGCCGCCACTGACCCACCCGCACGGGTCCCGTAGAGAGTGACATGGTTGCCACCACTGCCTCATGGTCCGATAGCGCCGCTGGCTCGATGCTCACCGATCCCATCACCCTAGCAATGTCCTGTGTGCCGAGAAAATAATCAATACGAGCATAGGATTTATGTGCGTGGGAAAAAAGGTGTACTGGTGTGAGGTCGGGTGTGCCTCCCTCCATAGGTCCCCAAGGCCCATCTCCCGCAGCCACTGTTTCCCTCCCTTTGAGAGTTCCCCGCTCGGAGAATATACAGATTGGGTTCTATCTTTGCTTGCATCCATCACTAAGTTTAAGTCTCCCCCAATGAGGGTCATGCGATTCTGGGACGCCAGTGAATCAGCTAGTGCCTGTTTGAGGAAGGATTCCTGTCCTATGTTGGGAGCGTATATAGAGCCTATCACTATGGTGTGTGGGCCAATCCGCAAGTTGTGAGCCAGTAGCCTCCCCTTTATTTCGGCCACCTTCTCTAGTATCGCTCCCGGGCACCGTTTAGCAACAAGTATGGCAACCCCTGCCTTTTTCCCCCCGAGGCCGAGAAATATTGGTGCGGGAATGCCCTGGAGCGCATGCGGTGGTGATCCCTTACCATGAGATGAGTCTCTTGGAGAAGACATATGTCCGCTCCCGAATGTTCCAGATATGACAGTATAGCTCGTCTCTTGATTGGGTTGTTAAGCCCTTTAACATTAAGAGTAAGGACCTTTACCTCCCTAGCCGCCATGACCTTCATCGACCCAACGCGCTAGTGTGTCTTTATGTGTCGAAGCCCTGCCATAGTGTTGCGCCGAGGCACTATCTGTGGTATCAAGCTCCCGAACTACCGGACAACCCACCCACCCCACCCGAACCTTCCCCCCCCCCCAGCCCAACAACCCCCCCCCCCCAAACTGGGGTCTGTGTTTTCCACTGTGACCCCCTCCCTCCCACCCCCCCTACCCCCTCCCTAACCCCAACCAGGTAGTCCCCAAGTTCAGTCATTGTCCCACACCCGTCATCCGTAGATGGGGGCACGTGGTAAGTAAGAATCTGGGTGTACGTGTGGACCAAGTAGCCCGGGCCCCCCGCCCCCGAACCCTGCCCCCGACCATTGCCATGTCATTGCTTCATCACTTCCCCTCGCTCCATCATGAGGGAGTCATGGATGCAGTGTCCTTCAAGACCGCTTCAACAGCTGCCTGTCGTTCTTGCGCCAAAGCGTTGGGGTCCGGGCGTATCTCCCCGCCAGGTGAGCGTCTGCGGCCCACACGTTGCCATCCCGCCCCGGGTAGCCTCTGTGGGCGTTGCGGTGAGCTCTCCGGACTCTGGGTCTCCAAGCCCAGGATCTGGCATGATTCCCGGAGGGAGCGAAGCTGGTGAAGTTTGCCGTTCCACCTGAAAATCAGGCGAAAGGGATGCCCCCAGGAGTACGTCACCCCTGCTCCCTCAGGTGTGTGGTCACCTCCCTGAAGGCCTTCCTCCGTTGTAGGGTGATAGCCGCCAGATCTTGATAAAGGGCTACAGGGTTACCCTGGAATGTGAGGGGCTGTTTCGAGCGTGCCGCTCGCAAAATGCGCTCCTTCAGGGGGAAGTCAGGCAGGAAGGCCAAAATGTCCGGCGGTGGAGCAGGGGCCCGCCTCTGCAGCCCCACTCGGTGTGCCCTGTCAATACGGATGTCGAAATCTGCCGCCTCCCCCAAAATGTCTCGGAAAAGACCCTGGAGATATTGGGCCGCATCGGCCCCTTCTGCCTTCGACGGAACCCCTCTGACGCGGATGTTATTGCGTCGTGAGCGGTTCTCGAGGTCCTCCGCTTGTACCTGTAGGTCAAGTTGTTGGTCGCGAAGGCGGATGACCTCCTGCTGGAGCAATGCAACCTCCTCACCCTTGGCCAGCTCGGATTCTTCTATTGCCGCAACTCTGTCCCCTATTTCATCAACGTCACGTCGAATTTCTTTTACTTCACCCGCTATTTCATTTTTAAGCGTCTGGAAATCATCACGTAGGACGTTGAACAGGGATTCCAGAAAGGATCGCGTGATCGGGACATCGCGGCCCTCCGCTCCCTCAGGGGTAGTTATAGTGGGTGGCGTTCTGCTGCCTTTGTCCCCCGGTAGGGGCCCTTTGATGAGCATCTCCCTTAGGGACCGTTCCCCCTTCCTCCGAGCTGTGGCCATCGTCGCGGCGCGCCCCTGTATTGGCGAGGTAAGATATATGTCTTGTGGCGCAGGCAGTGTCTCTGTCGAACCAGTGGCCACAGAGAGAGGATCGTTTATCTGGCGATCCCCCGCCTTAGGGGTTGAAGGTCTCTCCTCGTATGTCGCCTGTGGCTTGGGGTAGAGTGTTACTCCAAGAAGCGCTATGGGAGAGGTAGGGCCCCGGTGTACCTTCCGTCCTCTGGTCCAGGGTACGACCACTCGGGGCAGGGATCGCGCTGCGCTCTATCTGCAGCTTGCCCCTCTAGACGCTGCTGCTTCGCAGGGGCTCTGCTGGTGGGGTCACCTCTCCGCCCCGCTCCACCAATGGCGGATGGACGCCAATGCGTAGGGTTCCAGGGGACTCCTTTAGTGTCTTCCTCTCCGCCGGGGTGAGAAGTATTCCCACGTCTGTTAACTGTCCCCGGGTGCCTTATGTCCCCTAAGTGCTCGCTGCCCCGTGTGTGTTCTCAATCTGGGCCTCGCGGTCCCGCAGGCGTGGACAGGAGGGCACTCCCCTTCGGCGACGTAGGCCCCCGGCCCGCTCTGCCTACCTGGGTTCAGGCTCCACGACCCCTCAGCGCGGCGCGGGCGGCCTCTCGCCGGTGTGCTGAGTCCACAGTAACACCGAAGTCAGGGGCACAGCGTCGCTCTTCCTGCTTCTCCACCCCTCTGGCTGGTGGTGAGTGTCTGCGCTCGCGCGCCGTAGGCCTGAAGCCGCGCCCTCTAGTAGCTGTGGGGTGAGGGCACGGAGCTCCGCAGATCCGTTCTACTGCGCGCCTCCGCCTCTGCTGTGTGCGCCGCCGCTCCGAGGACTCACTCACGTAGGGGCCTGGAGTGTCTCCTGTTCTCCGCTCTGTCACCACCTCCGCAGGTTCGGCACCGCGAAAATCACTCGGTCGGTGTGCCCAGGCCCTGGTCCAGTCGCCATTGCTGTCCCCGACCACCGGAACCCGCGGGCTCCCGTCCGAGAGGCACCGCGATCAGCAGCTCCCGCAGTGGCATCGCCGATCTACCGGCAAGTTTATCCCCACGAGCTGCTTAATCCGAGGGGGATTGTGTGTATATATGGCCGGTTTCAGGGGCCGGAGACGAGGAGCCCACGGGCTATGCGACCAGTCAGATCGCCATCTTGGCCACGCCCCCCAGCCTCGCCTTACTGTGTGCTCAGGGGGGTCACCCATGCACGTACGCAGGGAGATCAGGCTCAGACTAGGTCTTTTGTGCATCAGGTCCACTTGTCCAAAAATCTCACTACATCGGCGCCTGCGACGCTCTCCCCAGTCAGGCCAGCTCCATTATAGGGCCAGGCATGGGCCCACCAGATCGACATTGCCCAGATCCTTACGACAGTCTTTTCCAGCTCTTTCCCGCTTAAAGAGCCTCCTTGGCCCATGATGCTGCCCGCAATAAAATTAGAGTGAAGGGATAGTGGCTGTCCAGTGATATATTCAACTTTCAAGTGCTCTTGTCCGCAGCGGGTGTAATATTGGAGTCAGGCATCCCGCTCCGGTGAAGTTCCCTGCTGCGGGGATCAATCAGGGGGAAAAGTGCCCCGTACTCTTAGCTGAGGTCTCCCCCTCTGTGCCTCCTCTCGTCCCCGATTGCAGCGCCACGCGGCGCGCCCGGGCCCCCGCCTCTCACCTGGGTGTGTCGTTTCCCCCCAGGGGGCCCACGACAGAGCATGTTCTTAACAGCGGGGCACCAGAGGGGTATCCGGGAAGACGTCTGGTGTGGAGGCCCTTCCCCCAGTCGTCGCAATCCTACTACCGGCAGCAGGGCTGAAGAAGCTGCCAAGTCAGCAGCCGGTGCAGCCCGCCACGTCAGCCAGGTCGGGGCCTGGCCTGCCTCTCATCCAGCGGCATCGGAGGTTAGATTCTCCAAAAGCTTTCATTTTTCACTTCTTGCCAGATATGAGGGAAGTAATGCAGCAGATTTGGCTCGGAGCGGGTCCGTTTGCGGTTGCAAACTTACTGTCTTCAAATTGAGTTGCGACGGAGCAGAGAGAGTTACGTCCTCTCCGCCATCTTGGCTGGGCACGCCCCAGTGTGTTTCTTCTCAACTACTGGTCCCATAATGCACTATAAAGGATTCTTTTGCTATGGAATCATCCTGTTCTAATATGTCTGTATTAGTTTAAATTTTACATGCATGTAGAAGACAGTTTTAATTTAAGAAATGGTACAAACAATGCATACTTACTTTGCGATGGTGCAGGTGCAGAAGTGTCAAGATTGGCGGCAAAACAATCAACTGCCTCTGGCTCCAGGGTCGTCTCTAACATTGCCTCCAGTGTAGTGGGTAGGGGGTACAGTAGAGGGCACACCTCCTGTTGCTCAGAATTCGCTCTGGTGCGTTGCAACCTTTTCTTTAGTGTGGGATCTGAGGTCCTACCACCTCTTCCATATCTCTTCAACGGAGCGTTGTGCCACACCTATTTAATTTTCTTCTGCATCTCCAGCCAGATTTTGCACTTTTGTGCCTCTGGCACAGTCATAGATGGCCACCCACAGGAGGTCATGATTGTTGCAGCACTCCTCCGTAAGTATTTCAAGTTCTTTTTCTGAGAACATCAGTTTATGCTTTCTTTCCACTGCCTCCTTCCCTGAGTCTTGGCTGGCCATTCCTGTTGTAGGGAGTTATTTGTTGGTTCCCGGGTCACTGGCCAAATACAGCAGTTCTCCACCCTCACTCTGGCTGCTTTCCTGGCTTCCCGAGTACACCACTTCCTGGTTGAGGAGGGAGGGGGGGGGGAAATCATCACCCTGCACCAGGAAACAATTTGAAACGTTTGTGAGCGCATTCACCAACTTCAACGGAATACGCAATATAGGAAATCACTAAATGTAATTTCTAAAATAAGGAAGCAACTCGTTTGCGATTCGCTAATTTTCACCGACCGATGTACATACATTCTGATTTGCGATTACTAAACTGTGATTCGCAAAATTTCACAAATTGGTCATCACAATTCGAACGCTTCGTACATCTAGCCCTAAGTGTACTTAAACCAAAGCAGGGTTTACACTGCACAAATACACAGGGTTTCCAATAGACTTTCATCACAGTAGGGATAATGGTGCATAAGATCACAGCTGGGTTTACAACACCTCAGTAATATTAACTATCCACTAGGAACACAACACCATTAACAATACAGTAGCACCAAAGAAGGGATAACAATGCTCAAAACCACAGTTGGGATTTTGATGGATTGACACCATAGACTTTACAATGTTTCAATAACTTTATAAAGTTTGTGATGAACTGACACCATAGAAGGGTTTACAATCATTAACATAAAGGCATGGCGTACAATTAATTAATACCAAACAAAGGCTTATGACCGAAACAAACCCAAACAGGGTGGATAGATATCCCAATGGATTTATATTGGAATGACACCACAAGAATGTTTAGAACAGACAAACACAACACAGGGTTAACAATACAGTTTCACACGATAGAAGGGTTTACAATCCAGTTATACAAAAAGTCTTGGTTTACAAAAAGTAACATGACAGAAAAACGTATAACCAACTACACCACAACAAGGTTTAGTTAAGTGCGCTAGGTACCTTAAGCTGTACAGCTGGACTGCTTAAATTATCCAGGAAAAATCCAAACAGGGTATTTAGACTCTGGTGATAGTGCACAAAAAGTGGCACAAACAACTTTTGCACCAATTTTCACACAAATACTTCTTCAAATATGAGCATCACTTGTTTTGAGCTGGAGATAACCACAAGAGCAAACTTTGAAAAATCAATTTCTTAGCTGGGTTGGTAAATAAGGTTCACATTAAATTTGCGTCATCAGGTTTTGTGCCAAATGGCAAGACACAAGCACGAATAACTATACTGCAATCAGTTTAGATCACGTGCAACCATCAAAAACAGATTCCACTGCCCCAGTGAGCTACTTGGCTCTTTACCCCTTGCAGAGTGTCAAACCAAAAAAGGCATTTGGCGGGTCAATGGAACACAGAAATACAACCTATCCAAGGCAGAGAATCATATGCCTCCCCAAAATGGCATCCAGCAGAGTATCATGTTTCCAAGTATATCCTCTCATTCCACAGACCACATCTGAGAAGCAACAAGTTATTTCAATGTAAGATGGCATCCAAGAGGAAATCCTGTTTCAGACGATTAATTCAATAACTAATTCATGCAGTATAAAAAGAGCTATTTGTCTGCAGTTCGTGGATTCAACACCATCCCCACCGGAAGTCCGTCGAATCTCATCCACCGATTCTTTCAAAAAGGAAGTGAAAAAAATCCTAAAGAACAGGTTTCTGCCATAAAAGGCTGCCTTAACTCTACTGTTTACTAACCTGCCCTCTATTTTGATGCTCTGATTGATTACTACATAGTTATACACCTGGGAATCCCAGTTTTAGCATGCAATGCGCATTTATGTAACAAATGTTTTTGCTTTTTTTTTCCTCACCTTTTTCACCTACTACTATATCCTACCTTCCCTAAATGTGAAGCACTCCAATACCCGCTTGGGTATTGTTCGCGGTATACAAAACTTTATAAATAAATAAATCTAATGTCGCTGAAAGGGACTAGACAGTATAGAGGAAAAAACAGTTATGTTTACCAAGCCCTGCATCTCTCACAATCACAAACAATAAGCGTTCCAGAATGTTCCTTTGTTTAATTATGTCTGCTGGGGTTTTGAGACATATTGTGACATCATTCACAGCATGGTTCCCTTAAACAATAGGTTCTCAACCTCATTTACCACACTGGCTTCGAATTTTAAAATTTAGTTCTGTGAGATGCAAGTGATTTCACCTTTGAGGTGAGACATTTACGGAGTTCTGTTTATCTTATTAAAGGGTTGAGAATGATACCCTTTTATATTCCATTTATTAATACTTGTTTTGTCTCCTCCCATACGGGTCGGATGCACAAAGTGGCTTAGGACGACGTTCCTTATGGGTAGGTCTGTGGGGTGATGCTCTTGCACCCACCTGACACTCCTGGGTGGATAGATCCTCAACATGAACATCAGATGCATAGCACTCACCATTTAAATTTTGTTCAAATAAATAATAAAATATACTGATTTCCCAACAAGTAGCTGCAAACACAGAGGGAGGTTGGAGTCATCCTCCATTATTCTGTCACCTCTATCTTATCAAACCTTAGCAAAACTAAAACTCCAGTGGAACAAATAGTGGGTCCTCAGTTCACAGTTGTGGGATATGTAAACTTCTCTGAAGGCCGTTGTCATTTCAAGACCCTTGCTATAGTTGCCAACCTGTTTTCTTAGTTTGTGTGTAGATGAGAAATACAGACGGATTGTATATAGGTTTATTTTACTCACACATAGAATAAGGAGCATACCAGTAATGAGATACTTGCACCTTATTATGCCCTGCTACCTCGCTGATATGCTGCCTGTCTGCTTCTGAAACAGTACCTTGTAGGAGTAACCAGTCAGTGCAGGTGTTTTGGGTTTAATCCGTCAACTTTGTTTCTAACCACCTCACACAACATTAAATAAAAAATTGTAGGTAAAACAAAATATCAACACTGAATCAAAAATACATTTGTTTACCCAATATTCATTAAATGGATGAACACAGAGAGAGATTTGGCTAGAATTTGACGGGTTTAGCTGGGATCAGGTTTATTCTAGTATAAGGGAATTCGACCAACGTTTTGAGGACAAGATACCTCCTTCAAGTTAAACACATCGATTACACACAACCGGAATCCCTTAGTCTTTGTTGATCCCACAGGGGACACAAGATAGTTATGGTATGACAACACCATGTTCAAACAGTTCAATGATGTTAGGGAGACAATAGATGCCTAAATAGGAAATTATGGAGAGGTAAACAATGGAGTCCACTGTTGAAAGTGGCTGAAAAGCCAAGTGAACTGAGGATGGAGGACCGATGTTCATGAGAAGCAGGCATGATGAATATAGGAGATATGTGCAGGGGCTGTTTTGTTGAAGAGAATCCTGTGAAAATATAATTGTAGGAAATGGTTACAGACTGTCCTTTGGAGAGTATTGGAATAGAAAAAGAGACAGTAAGGTAGGTCTCACCTTGGTGAACCATTGGCTTTGCCAATACTTTTTGTAGATGTAGGTGCAGCATCAGCAACAAAAAAATGCTGGTGCGCTTCCATGATAACATAGGCATGTGTATGTGACAACATGCATGCAATAGTGTCAGAGAAATTACACAGGCAGCATTTTTTTTTTAATTACCAGTCCAAGGAGGTGGACGCCACTTAGCTTGGTAAATAGAAAAAGTTACTTTTTTAACTCAAAAACAGTTTCAGGAGGGCGATCCCCAAGCAGGGATCCACCCACTGGACACCAGGGAGGGGGAGCGGCCCCTTGGGCAAGGCCCTTTGCTCCCCCAATTCAATTTTGGCATATTCAGTCTTTCTACCCCCCTGGGGGGCATATAGGGGCAATAGCCCCCAATCTGCTCCCCGGTGGTGAGGGGGGCAGAAAGCACACTAGGCACCAGGGATTTATTTTTAGGACATATTTAGGGGTGGGGGCTGCCAATGCCCCCACCCCCGCAAAATTCCAGTCTTTCTGCCCCCCCCCCCCGAGAGGCAGATGGGAGCAATAGCCGGGAGACAGAAAGCACACTAGGCACCAGGGATTTTCTTTGTGTGTATAGGGGTAGGGGCTGCCCAAAATGGGCATGCCAATGCCCCCCAAACAAATTCCACAATATTTCTGCCCCCCCCTCTCTCGGAGGCAGATGAGGGCAATAGCTCCTGATCGGGGGGGGGGGCAGAAAGCCCACTAGGCACCAGGGATTGTTTTTTTGTATACCTAGGGGTGGGGGCTGCCCAAAATGGGCATGCCAATGCCCCCACCCACCACAAAGAAAATGCCACAGCCTTCCTGCCTCCCCTGGGAGGCAGAGGGGTGCTCCTAGACCAGTGTCTAGGAGTTTGTTAGCCTCAATAAAGATTACCAGCAGGTCATTCAAAAAAATGTCAGCTATTTTGGCTGTTAATGGAAGACGGGAAATTGAACGATAATTGGTTGGGTCATTATGGTCAAGTGAGGCTTTTTTTAGAAGGGGAATCAAGGCTGCCTTCTTCCAAATATTTGGAAAGATGCCTGTTCACACCTGGCTTGATAGATAGTCGTTAGTTTAGATGCAATAACTTCTGCTGAAAGTTTAATTATGTTAGGCAGGGATCATATGGAGAACCCAAGGTAGAGGTTTCCAGTAGATTTCTAATGTCCTCGATTGATGAAGCAATAAATTCTGTCATAATTTTGGCTGCATCGAAGGGCTGATTGCAGATGATATAGTGGGCGCTGGTTTAGAATTAGAAAATATTTTAAAAATTGTTTCTACTTTTTCTAAGAAGAACTTTGCCAGCGAATCACAAAGAGATTGATTAGCAGTCAGAGATTTTTTGTTGCAGTTATTTGTCAGTTCTGTGATTGTCCGAAAAAGTTCTTTAGTTGAGTCTTTAGCTTCCTCAATCTTCTTTGTAAAGTATAATGCCTTGGCTTTCAAAATAAGATCTTTATAAATGGCTATATATTGTTTATATTTTGCCTTCTCTTCCTCTTTGTAGGCCATTCTCCACCTTCTTTCCTGTTTTCTACAGTTTTGCTTCCATTTCCTAAGTTCCAATGAGAACCATGGGGCGGAGGGACTTTGTCATTTTATTTTAACCGTTTTGACGGGAGCTACTTGGTTTGATGTAGTTTCCAGCCATTTACTAGATTGTTTGGCTGCTGCCTCAACATCATTTGTAAGAACTAGAGGTGTATTCTCCAGTACTTCATTGAGATGGTCTGACTGCACATTCCTCAAGGTTCGTGAAAGGAAAGTAGATGGTAATTTCTTTATATTAGAATTAAATTGCGAAAGAGACCGTTCAAAAAAGTCTGCTCTATGGTCAGATCATGCTACTGGAGATGTCTTTACATTGATTAGTTTGGGGTTATTAGTAAAAATCCCATCCAAGGTGTGACCAGCCTGATGTGTTGGTTCTCAAACTATTTGATCTAAGCCCAACGCCGAGAGAGTTTGCAGAAGTGCTGCAGTATCAGGGTCAGAGTTCGCCTCTAGATGGTAATTAAAATCTCCTAAAACCGTGTAGTATGTTTCTTAGATGAAATTCTCCAAAAGACCACCTATTTCCTGAAGAAAGTTTTTTCTAAAGCTAGGTGGTCTATAAAAGACTATACCCTTAAATGATTGTTGCTTGTTGATCTCTATATAGAAAACGAGATTATTTCTCCAAAAGAGAGGAGAGTCAGCTGGCAGCTGGATGCTAAGTCTTCTCTAGCAATAACTGCTACCCCTCCTCCACGCTTCGGTTCCCTATCGCATCTATAGATATTAAAACCATGTGGTAGCGCTGCCTGTATATCTATATTACAGGTTGAGTCAGCCCAAAAACGTTGCGTTTTGGGCCGTTTGCTGTCGTGGGCACTAGGCCTCTTCACACATTGGGGAATGCGGGGTGGGTGGAAGTTTGTGGATCCACGCAGATTCCAGAACTTTCCATCACAAAAATGTGAGGAAAATGTTTTTTGTTTTTTTTAAAGAAAATTAGAGGTTTGCAAGGGATGCTGGGTAACAGAACCTGGTGAGAGCCACACAAGTCACCCATCCTGGATTCCCCTGGGCGTCTAGTTCTCAAAAATGTATAGGTTTGCTAGGTTTACCCAGGTGCTGGCTGAGCCAGGGTTCAAAATCCACAGCTAGGCACATTGCACACAAAGGTTCCTTTTTCACTGGAAGAATTTCATGTGTCCACGTTGCGTTTTGGGCTGTTTCCTGCTGCGGACACTAAACCTATCCACACAAGTGAGGTAGCGTTTTTATTAGGAGACTTAGTGGAACACAGATTAGTAGAACAAGTATTATTACCAATTGACTTTCTTTGCATTTCTGCCTTCCAAATGTAAGACAATTTGTAAAAAAAGAAGTCATTTTGAAAAATGACCTCTAATTCACATGCTTGTATGGGTACCCACAATTTTGGAGATGTGCAAATAACCACTGCTTCTAAACTCTATATTTTGTTCCCATTTCGGAAATATATTGGTTTCCTTGGTACCTGTTTTTTCATCTTTATATTTTACCAAATTAATTGCTATATACCAGGTACACAATGAAAAACCATTGCAAGACGCAGCTCAGTTATTGGCTCTGGGTTCCTCTGGTTCTTGGTGAACCTACAAGTCTTATATTTTCCAACAACCTGAAGGGTCCAGCGGATGTAACAGAATATTGCTTTAAAAAAATCTGTCATACTTAGAAGACGTTATAGGTGAAAACGTTGGCTCAAAAGGCTGTTTTTTTCAACTCAATTTCAATATTTTCTATTTTCAACTGTTAGTTTCTATACAAAAACATTGAAGGATCTACACAAATGACCCCTTGCTGAATTCAGAATTCTGTCTAGTTTTCTGAAATTTATAGCTTTCTGGGATCCATTATTGGTTTCACACTCATTTCTACCACTAATTGGAAGGAGGTTGAAAGCACAAAAATACGAAACATAGGCTATGTCCCAGTAAAATGGCAAAACTGTATAGAAAATCTTGGTTTTCTGGCAAAAGTCTGCCTGTCCCTTAAAGCTGAAAAGATGGAGATTTCAGCACCACAAACCCTTTGCTGATGCCATTTGCAGGGAAAAAAACAGATGCTTTCTTCTGAATCAATTTCTTCCCATTTTTAAAACAAAACCAAAATGTATCTGCATTTTGGCTAATTTCTGGATCCCCCAGGGGAATCCACAAACCCTGGGTACCTTTAGAATCCTCAGGGTATTGGAAAAAAAGGGCGCATATTTGACTTGGATACCTTATGTGGACAAAAAGTTACAGGGGCCTAATCGCGAACTACCCCGAATAGCCAAAAAAAGGCTTAGCACAAGGGGGGGAAAGGCCTAGCAGCACAGGGGTTAAGACCTTAAGAATTATTAGCGGGTACTTCATGGCAAAACATGCAACGATGCACTCAATGCACAGGTGTTTGACCAGTGGTGAAAACTCCATTTTTTTTTTGCCCCTCTCCTTTTCCCACATACCTGTTTTTGTATTACCACCTCTTCAGAGTTTCTGTAAAAGAGCAGCAGGCAGTGGCTCTTTTTAGGTATGGTGTAAGCCAAGACCTTTTGATTTTATTAAAAATATATGTATGACCTACTAGTTTCCAGACAGCCCTCTTCATTCATTAGTCTGTTAATGTGTCATTCACAGTTCTTTTCTGTCCACTAGAGCACAAAGTATGGCGAAAAGGGTAAGCCCAGTTGGGCAAACTCTAATGTGAGTGATGTGATTGTCCCATTTCACAAGGAGGTCGGACACATACAAAGTAGTTCCCTTAAGTGCCATGGATACCTGTGGCAATGCATGAGCTTTTCGACCAAAACAAAAATTTCATTTTTAACTATTTTTTCCCCAAAATTGATGAGGACCGGCAGTTTCCCAACAGTAAAGCTTTGTAAAAACCATAACAAAACAAAACAAACAATGACCAAATCCAAAAGGCTGGCGGCCATCTCCAAACTTATTAGCTTTGCTTGTTTTTGGGTGGACTCCAATCTGGATTTGAATGTGGGCTTCTGCGATCTGCTTTTTTTAATGTTTTTTTCCTGTTTTTGGAGCAGGGTGTGCCTCCCACCCAGCAAAAGAATTTTACTGGATTTTGTATTGGATGAAAAACTCTCACTTCATGAACACATAAACTACGTAGCCAACAATGACATACCTTTTGCGACATAAAATTAAATTCAAGACCTCTAGACTTTTGTACAGTTCCTAGTTCTAGCTAGAATGGACTACAGAATCACATTACTCATAAGCCTCCCAAGATCTGGCTGTACGCCACTAAAAGAAGTCCTGAGCTCTGCTACCAGGCTAATTTCTAATACTAAAAAGACAGATTATATTTCACCGCTCCTAAAAACAACACATTAGTTATCAATGGACAGACGATGCATACTAAGAACTGCATGCAGGACCTTCAAAGCCATACTTCCTAACCCCCGATATACCTTCTTGCACAAAAGCCAAATATCCTAGGTAAAGGCAAAAAAAAAACAATTGGAAGAAGAGGTTTTCATTCTCAAAATCATAAAATTCAATAAAGTAAACTATCTGGCAATCCTTCTCTGGTGCTGCCCCAAAAATCTGGAATAGCATTCCCCTAGGTCTCGGAACAATGACCTCATACACTGCCTTCAAAAATGGTTAAAAGAATTCCTATTAAATCTTTCACTCGACTCAACAAGGAACGCCTACCTAGTACAAACTCACTCAGTCTAAATCTAACCAGAGCAGCCATTAATGAATGACTGGGGAAAACACATTTTCCCTACCAGTTATTCATGATGGGAAGAAACAATCTGTTATGTTGATGTTACTGCATTGCTTTCATTATTTATCTGTCAACATTGTCGGTAATCTCGGGGTTAAAGCGAGGAGAGGCACCCCGAGCGGCCATTACGTGTGCTAGCCACACACGAGGGGAGCGGGGAATTTACAATTTGAACAGCATGAGGAAGGGAGGGATGGGCTAAAGGCGACATGACCCAGAGAATGAATATCGGGATGCGGGGCAGGCTTGGAGCAGGGAAACATGGACAACGGAAGGGGAGTAAGGAATTTACAACTTGAACGGCATGGGGAGGGAGAGGCCAAAGGCAACACAACATGGACACCGGGTGAATGAAAAGCAGGCCGCGGTGTATGAAAAGCGGGCGGGCTTGGAGCAGGCAATTAACATTTGAAGCGGAGGCAAAAGAAAAAGTAGTACGCAACAGTAACGTATAGGGCTCACCGTGAACTAATGCATGTAACAGGATCAGTCTCTAGGGCATGACCAACAGAGCAAAAGGTGGGACAAATGTAAGCTTTTGACCAATGAAAAGCAAGGATTTTTCACAAGGGCATTAAGGAACCAATCACAAGTGATGAGCGTGCTGAATGCCCATACACCAGATACAGCATGTCTCGAGAGACAGCGCATGCGCTGCCTAGGCGAGACCTAAAAACTAGACAGACAATGGACAGTAGATGATGTGTGACAATCCCCAAATACAAAGAACTAAGCAGACGGATAAAGAGATGGGATGTACAGAGAGGGGTGGGTAGGGTGAACAACTTTCCATTATCACTTCAAAGGACACATTGAGCGCGCAGAGATACACTGCGCGTGGACAGACATTACAAGACATTTGTATCGGCGCAAGAGACTATTAGTCATGTAGCCCATTATGGGGCGCATTTAAATTAGGCCATTGTAGAACATAGAACTCATAGGGCAATTGAGTTTATCAAGGGTATTTAAGTTCTAATCCCTTTACAACCTCCTGAAGTAAGCCTTGATTGCTTGCTATTGCTATGTTTGAGAGTTAAGTTTAGAAAATGAACAACTCTGGTGTAGGGGAGAAGAAGTGGCATTATGGCCAGAGCTGCTGACTTTGGAGCTGGAGAACCGGGTTTGGGTCCCTGCGTTGGCTCAACATCCTGTGACTCTGGGCAAATCACTTAATTAACCTCCCAAAAATAAAATACTCAAATGGAATTAAACCCTTAGCTTTGAAATACAAATGGTAACTAGCAATTCCTCGTCATGCAGACAATCACTTTTTAACTTATTTCTCTACTTCATTTTTGGCAAGACTGGCAGAATATAGATTTAAAGTAAAAGTTGTGATAAAGAGACAGACGGTGGTCAGTATTTACACAGACAAAGTTACCAGATGACACCATGTCACTGAGACACGTTTTCGAGTAACAGGTGTTCTTTCCTTCTACTCATCATTATTTTCAGGTGTGTAGTTTAATTATTTCAATTGAGTTAAACTATATCTCCAGAGATCCCAAGTTCCATCCATGAACAACTCATCCAATCCAGGTTGCTTGCCTTTGCATTTGGGCAATATCCTGATTTTATAACACCATTAGAATGACTACAAGTCCCAGAATGCAAGGAAAAAACCTGGCCTGGATAAGCCACTTGCGCATGGACCTCAGAAACTCGAATGCTCTGCCCTCTCAAATCACCCTCTTCTGGCGGGTGTCGCACTCTTTGGACTCCGCATCAACCTCAAACCAGTAAAACACCACACAAAAACGTCAACGTAATTATCCGCTATTAAAAGCTTAATTACACACGAATTTTTCTCATCTCACTCAACATAACCACACGATGTCACGCGCCTTAGATTCGTAAAAGGTTGAGAGGCTCATATCCCAAAACTACAATTCCCAAAATGCTTTACTGCCAATGACTAAAAGCGATGGCTCTTGATGACATGGTGTCAGTCATTTGGTAAAACTAGATGGCTGTTCTACAAAGGCAGAACTGAGGGACCCGGGTCATAAATAATAGAGAGCGGGGATAAAAGGAAATGAAGAAGGGCTTGGCTCAATAGAAAATAGATGGAGTCCGTATACAGTAGAGAGGGGGGAGCTTCGTAAAAAAAAAACAGGTGAGGAGAAAGGTGCAGCATGGACTGGGGCCACACAGGCAGGGGGGAGTGGGGACGCGTGTCACACGCCCGTGTGATCACCACGTGACCTCTAAGTCTTCACCCTTCATGAGTGAAGGGCGCACTCCCATCAGTAGCACCCCCGAATCCCTGTTCACTTACCCAATGCTTCGTAGCGCTAGGAGCCGGCTAGCACTCGCCACGGCTGCCATCTTTGGTCGGTATAGATTTCAGCGGCGACACGCGCAAGGCACTACTGGGAACGAGGTCACGACGGAGAAGCTCGTACGTGACGTTTACGGCACGTTACAGAAGGGGAATACGTTCGAGGAAGAGTGCGCTTATTGTCACTAATATTTTACCCACGTTAGGAACTTGTTTTTATACAGTCATGGTTCCATGCTCAGTATGTCTCTGCTGCTACCATACGAAAAGTGCATCCGATCTGACTTCTTGCGTTTCAATTGAAAGTGCAAACTAGGCTAGCTTAACAGTATTTTGTGTTCATTGATTTTTGTTGTTTTTAAATTTTGGAGAACAATCGCATATTAAACAATAAACCTTCATTTAAATTTTTATTTTTTATTTTATTGCATTTTACATATAAGAAACATACAGTGAGCGTAGTAAAGAGGGGCCAATCACTATAGCCATGGATCATTATATCAGATTATGTATCGCTCTAATTTCGGAAACATAACAATACAAAACAAAGGAGCATGTTCGGTCCATTATACAGTAATGATCACAGTGCAGACTGGAAACCGCAGCGGTTGAGACATTAGTCATGTTTCGATGAATTACAGCTCAAAATACAAAACAATTAGTAGTACTCATGCAGTAGGACTCCGGCTAGTATCTGTAGCAACCTCACCAAATCAGCACACTCCATTATGTTTTATACACTGGCCTCAGACATTTCGCTCATTGGATGGGTCTGTAAATAGTCTTTGAGTGGCTGCCAAATGTCAAGTGGGCGCGATGCCATGGGTAACAGTGTGGCATAGACATCACTTGTAGTGTTACAATAAATAAGATCGCGAAGCCAGTCCTTTATTTTGGGCGTCTGTGCTCTTCCCCAGTGTAGAGAGACTTGGCGTTTTGCTATAGGCAGGGCAATCGCAGAAAATCTCCTAATGCTTCTTTTAATGTAGATTTTCCTAATAAGTTATGACGGAAAGTCTTAATTTTATTAAAGACACGGAGGCGAGTATTATGCTTTCTTATCTTGCATTTATTCAAATAGCAGCCAAGATAAGTACTAAAACTACAGTTCCCAGAGGGCAGAGCGAACCGCTGGCCAATAGGAACACACAAAGTCACATAACCATAACCAATGAGATCACAGTCCTAGGTATAACGTCAGTACTGACTGCGAACAGCCCTCTTTTCGCCGGCGAGCAGCTCAGATAAAATCCATAAACAGAGGAACAATGGAGAAAACAATACAGAAGGCCAAAGTCCAGGAAAAAAGATCTTGACCATAATCCAACAAGGTCGACCAATAGGCAGGAACTACGGTGGTAGAAGAAGAGCAGGACGAAGGGACATCACGAAGAGGAATAGAACTCTCTTGAAGATCATGAATCCCATCACGCAGACGCGGGAGGCAAAGCTGGAACCGCTGTAGGGAGGGAGAAAAACACATATTAGAAGTGTTGCGGCGGGTTAATACTCGCCTCCGTGTCTTTAATAAAATTAAGACTTTCCGTCATAACTTATTAGGAAAATCTACATTTTATGGCAAGACCGGAGGCTCCTATTATGCTTGGTCAAAGCATGTCAACAACTAAAGAAGCAGCAGTAACAACAGGTTTGCAATAAAACATTCGGAATACATTGTCATTAGACCAGTCCGCTGATCTCAGAATGTCCTCCAAACGGGAGCCTGCCTAAAAAGCTTTGGAAGCCATGGCCCCTCTGGTGGAATGAGCCCCGAAAACCGACACATCAATGCCGGCAAGGGACATGACCCAACGAACCCACCGGGCCAGAGTGGCCGAGGAAACTGGGAGATGGGGTTTGCGGAAAGAAATGAGAAGTTGGGAATGAGAGGACGTTCTGAGATCAAAGGTTTTCTGCTCGTATACTTTGAGGCATTGCCCTACACACAACTTAGGATGGGAAGGAAAATAAGGATAAAAAACAGAGTTTAAATTTGTCTTTGTACGTTTGTTAATATGAAACATTACTCCTGTAGGAGAAAACTGGTGAGAAGAAACATCCATTGCTTTAACATCGGAAACACGTTTGATAGAAACCAGACACAATAACATGGTAAGTTTAGCAGAAAGCATTTTCAGTGAAAGAGCTGAATTATCTGGCCAATCAGAAAACAATTTAAGGACCAAATTTACGTCCCATAAATTAGAATACTTAGCCAACGGAGGTTTCGAGAATCGTACTCCTCTTAACAGGCGACAAATCAGAGGGTGAACGCCAACCGGCTTGCCATCAATAGGACAGTGATTGAGGGATATTGCTGATCTATACAAATTGACTGATCTGTAGGACTTACCTGCGTTGGCTTCAGAAGCCAGAAAATTGACGATAAAGTTCAGAGGAGCTGAAAAGGGATCGATATGTTTTCCCAGACACCAGCTTGCCCATAAAGACCAAGCAGACTTGTAAGCTTTGGATGTACCTGGGGCCCAGGCCTTGCTGATGAAGAGAGAAGCTTCTTACGAAATGAGGAGATCAGGAGGGACAGATTGGAGACCTTCCACGCTGACAGCACCAAAGTGTTGTCCAGAATGAGACTGTGTGGCTGGCCCAAGGGGTCCTGAAGCAGATCGTTGCGAGCAGGGAGGAGAACCGGGAAGTCCACCGCCATCTCCAAGAGAGATGGGAACCAAATCTGTGATTGCCAGAAGGGAACCACTATAACCAGGGAGGCCGATTGGCCTCGCACCTGGGAGAGCACCCTGTTGATCATGAGAAAAGGAGGAAAGGCATAGTTGAGGTGAAGGGACCAATCCTGGAGGAAAGCATCTGTTGCCAGGGCCAAAGGATCCGGGCGCCAACTGAAGAAACGGGGCAATTGAGCATTGAGGCGAGAAGCAAAGAGATCGATATGAAAAGGGCCCCACTTTTGAGAGAGAGATAGAAAGACGGATGGAAGCAGCTTCCAGTCGCTGAAATCTCGAAGGTAGCGAGAATGCCAATCTGCTATGGAGTTGAGATCTCCAGGAAGATACTGCGCTTTGAGAGAAAGTTTGTTTAACAGGCAAAATTCCCATAGACTCTTTGCTAACTCTGCGAGTGGTTTGGACCTGGTGCCACCTAGATGGTTGATATAGCGGACTGCAGAAACATTGTCCATACGTAGGAGAATAGAACAGCGAACCTTGTTCTTTGTGAGGCTTTGGATCGCAAAGGAGCCTGCCAGCATCTCTAAACAATTGATGTGCAATCTCGACTCCTCGAGAGACCATGTACCTCCAGTCGATATTAGCCCACAGCGGGCGCCCCAACCCGACAGGTTTGCATCGGATTCTAATACAAGATCTGGGGCCGAAGCGAAAATAGTTCGCCCGTTCCACGCATCTAAATGGTCGATCCACCATTGAAGCTCGAGACGAGATTCCTGATCTAAAGCGATGAGGTCTGAATAGGCCAACCCTTGACGAAGATGCCGGATCTTTAGTCGCTGATGGGCACGATAGTGAAGAGGCCCTGGAAAAATTGCTTGGATGGAAGCAGAGAGCAGACCGACGATCCTTGCTAGAGATCTGAGAGAGACCAGAGAGATCCGAAGTACCTGAGAGATCTCTGACTTTATGGCTGAGACTTTTGACTGAGGAAGAAGAAGAGAAGCCGTGGAAGAGTCCACGAGGAAGCCCAAGAATTCGATGCGCTGAGAAGGAATGAGCATAGATTTTTCGGGGTTGAGAAGAAAACCGAGATCTAGGAGAAGGGACCGAGTGGTGTTCAAATTGGACAGAAGGCTCTGTTTGTCCAGATTCATAATCAAAATGTCGTCTAGATAGATAATAAGCCTGATCCCGAGGGACCGCAGATAAGACACCACCGGCTTCATGATTTTTGTAAAGCACCATGGTGCTGAAGACTGGCTGAAAGGAAGGGAGTGAAACCGATAGGTCACTCCTAACCATTGGAACTGAAGAAACTTGGTGTGAGAAGCGTGAATAGGAATGGTAAGATATGCGTCCTGTAAATCTATTCTGACCATCCAGTCGTTCAGGCGAAGGGTATCCCTTAGGTGAATGATAGTTTCCATTTTGAAGTGGCGATAAACCACAAATTGGTTGAACCACTTTAGGTTTATTACTGGACGCATTTTCTTGTTCATTTTTCGAACTAGGAAAATGGAACTGAGGAACACTGAGGGATCTAGGGGAGCGATCTGAATAGCCTGTTTTGGAGAAGGTTTTGGACCTCTATTGAAATGAGATGAGCCATGTCTGAAGAAAAAACTAGAGGAGGAGGGAAAACTGTTTGGAAAGGTGGAGCGTAAAACTCTATAAGATAACCTTGGACAGAGTTTAGAACCCAGGGATCTGTGGTGAGGGTACGCCATTTGTGTATGAAGAGGCTTAAGCGACCCCCAACCGGGGGAAGAGTTGAAGGACCTACCTTGTTGAGCGTTGTTGCGGAAGTTCTTTTGTCCTCGACCTCGGAAACCACGACCTCTTTGTGGATAGAATTGAGGTTTGTATTCTTGGTAACCTGCATTGGAGGATCCTCTGGAGCCTTGATTTTGATAGGAGCGGCCGGCAAAGCGGCTCCTGCCTCTGCCGGCCCGCCCGAAAACCCGAGGGGAAAAAACTTTTTTGATGGACTGTTGAGCCTTATCAAGAGAAGCAAAAGTAGTGACGAACTTGCTCAAGTCCTTGACGAGAGAATCCCCAAACAGAAGGCCATCCGCCTTAATACCAGGGTTGAGGGGAGCCAGGTTAGCCAGCTTGGGGTCGAGTTTAATAAGGAGACCTTTGCGGCGTTCATGAGTGATAGCGGCATTGGCATTTCCTAGGAGACAAAAGGCTTGTTGAACCCACAGGGAGACATCTTCAGAATCTAAGTCTGTGCCATCCAGTCGAGCAGATTCCGCAAGGTCAAAAATGCGAGCCAAGGGACCCACAACGTCAAGAAGTTTGTCCTGGCAGGTGGACCAAGCTTTATCCACCCCTTTGCGGGGATCTTTGCCAAACTTGGAGAAGAACGTAAGCAATGGTTGGTCAATGGAAGGGGCAACAGTAATGTTAGAAGGCAAAGAAGGCTTTGGACATTCAGACTTCAACTTGGACCTGGTGGATTTGTCTAAGGGAAGACGAAGTCTGGCAGAAATATAATCTCCAACATGGGAGGCCGGGACCAACTCAGTGGAATTGGGATGTCGAATGGTAGAAGGGTCAAACATAGGAGTACCCTCAGAGTCCAAAACGGGAGCGAACGCAAAAGTATCAGATTTTGCTTTCTTAGCAGGGGGGGGAAGGAGGGTCTGAGACATCAAAGAGGTCAAATAAATCATCTGCATCACACATATCGTCATCTGTGTCCATAATATTAGAAATTACCAATTTCTTGGGTACCTCCACATTTTTTGACTTGACTTTTCGCTTGCCATCAGGAGCTGAAAACCCCTCCTTGGAAGGAGGCCTGGGAGGGACTAAGTCCTCAGTCTTGTGCGAAAGAACCTCGCTAATCAATTTTTAGAATTAGAGGGTACCAACTTTCTTTTTCTGCTATCCCCCGCAGAATGGGCCAAAGCTTTGGACATCAGACTTAACATAGAGTTTTCCATGTCCTTGGAAAAACGTTTCATTGAAGCTTCCACAGCATGTTCAACAGAATTGTTAATAAACACATTTAAATCATTTTTGAAGGCTTTCCCTTCTTCATTTTGCATGTCAGACCCAGGAGAGCTGTCAAACTCCATTAGAAATAGGGAAAGAGAGACACAAAGGGAGCCAAAGGGTTAATAACCCAGTACTGGGAGTGCTGGAGGGCCTAAAACCAGAAGGAGAAACCCACAAACCACTCCCACCAAAGGCGGGGCGTCACCGGAGCAAGAGGACGAAGCTCTGAAGCAGGAAAACAGAAACCGGCAGCGTTGGAGGCACTCACACGCACAGGTGAGGGAAAGCGGAAGAAACGGCCGCCGCACGACGCGTTGGAAGAACCGTCAACGCGCGCGGGAGGGGGAAAATGCAGGAAATGCGGAGCGCCTGCGAGGACGCGAGAGCGGGCAAACTCTAGGGCGGCAGTTGAAAGCACAATAAACAATGAAGCACAAAACCAACTAAGAATATACACAATTAAACCTACACAATGAAATATAATTACGAGAAACGAAGAGAAGGCACTTATCTGACTGCGAGCAGCCAGAAAAGAGGGCTGTTCGCAGTCAGTACTGACGTTATACCTAGGACTGCGCTCTCATTGGTTATGGTTATGTGACTTTGTGTGTTCCCATTGGCCAGCGGTTCGCTCGGCCCTCTGGGAACTGTAGTTTTAGTACTTACTTGGCTGCTATTTGAATAAATGCAAGATAAGAAAGCATAATACTCGCCTCCGGTCTTGCCATAAAATTTGTTTCACGTAGCCCAATAGTGCCAGCAGTGGTGTAGGTCTCAGAGTGTGCCCCACCATAAGAGACAAGTGATGGAATATCTCCACCCAGTACTGCCTGATGGGGGGGACAGTTCCAAGCAAGATGCGCAAAGTCCGCCTCCGGCTCCGCGCATCTGGCACATGTGTTCGGCATAGCAGGGTCCATCTTAGCTAAAAGTTTTGGTGTAATGTAGGCCCTATGGAGGTACTTAAAATGTAATAGTTTGTGCCTATGGTTATTGGAGATATGCCGCGTCTGTGCACAGAAGTATAGCCATACATCGTCAGGCAGCGCTTCACCTAGATCCCGCTCCCAGGACGCCCTAGCATTGGCGCCCACCGCAGGGCGTATGGATTGTGACAGGTGATAGAGTCGTGAGACAAGGTGAGTACTATCCGGGGAGCTGATCACAAGAGTAAGTGGGGGGAACTCTTCCGGTTCTGCTGATGCGTCTGGCATTACACTCAATAAGGCACCTCGAATTCTATGCAAAAGGAATCTGTCCATGTACGTGGCAGCCCCCCGGGATGCGAGGTCAGTGACTGTGCATGGACGAGAGTTTTTATTTAAATCTGCCACCGTCTTAAGTCTAAATTTATCTAACGTCTTTTTAGTAAGGGTTTCGGTGGCAGGGGGTATCCATAGGTTATCGGCCAATGGTATTTGTGAAGTATAAAGGAGGCGCACAGCAAGTAGCGTCCTAATTTAGTCCACACCCAGCAAGTTGTGGATAGTGTCTGAATTTCAGTAGGGCAGCGAGGTAGACCCTGTGGCAGAACCAACAATAGTGAGTTTGGGTGTATTTGAGATCGTTCAGGCTTAAGATATTGTATCCGTGCATCAGGGTGGTACCAATAATATGTAAAGTGGACGTGTGCCACCAGGTAATATAAATAAAAATCAGGAACTCCGAAGCCCTCTCGTTCATATGGCTTATCAAAGTGTTCCAGCTTATGCGCGGTTGTTTGCCCGCCCATATTAGGCACGTCAGCAATGATCGCAATGTAGCGAAGAATGTCGCAGTCAAAGCAATGGGAATGTTTAAAAATAGATATAGCAATCGCGGCAAAACCACCATTTTGATTATGGCGATTCTCCCAGCTATCAAAAGGGGGAGCTTCGTCCATCTGTCAATCTGTGTCGTAAGATTGTCAATTGCAGGACCGTAGTTAAGACAAATACCTTCTGCAGCGGTGCAATGCAGATAAATACCGAGATATTTAGGGGGGTCAACACACCATTTTAAGGGGAATTCGATATCTACTTAGATCGTGGCAGGGGTCAAGGGGAAGATTTCTGACTTGGTCCAATTCATGACCAATCCCGAGTATACCCCAAAGCGGACCACTTCCTTTAGAAGCGGGGGCAGGTTCTCGGCCGGCTTCCGCACGAACAGCATTACGTCATCTGCATAGAAGGAAGCGGCGAGCGGGCCCGTGTGTAATTGTAGACCACGGTGAAGATGGCGCTCTTGTATATGACGGGCAAGGGGGTCCATGGCCTACGATGAACAGTAGGGGGGACAGTGGGCACCCCTGTCTGATGCCACGTGACAATGGAAATTGAGTTGTTATCGTCCCATTTACCTTTAGCCGGGCTACCGGATTAGAATACAGAAGACGGACCAGGTTTAAAAAGCCATTGGGTATGCCTAGTTTTTGCATCACTGCATAGAGAAAGGGCCATTCCAGTGAATCAAATGCCTTCTCGGCATCTAGCAGCACCACTGCCGCAGGTTGAGTAGGTTCCATTTGATTCATTACTGAAAAGACCGTTCGCAGATTGAGCGTCGTGGATCTGCCGGGGACAAATCCAGTTTGAAATGGGCATAATGTAGTGTCCATTAACAGCGAGAGGCGGGTGGCTAAGACCTTGGCAAGAATTTTGTAGTCGTGATTAAGTAACGATAGCGGTCTATACGACTGACATTGATTAGGGGGCTTTCCTGGCTTAAGCAAAAGTGTAACTATGCCCTCCCGCATGGTAGGAGAAAGGAAACCGCTCTGTAGGGCTTCAGCGTAAACTTCCACCAGGCGTGGAGCGAGTATATCCTGATAAGCTTTATAAAAATCCCCAGTGAGGCCAATGGAGCCAGGGGCACGGCCGCTGGCCAGATCTTTTATTGCCTGTCTAATCTCGTCAGTATCGATTGGGGACGCCAAGAACTCACGCTGCCCATCCTTCAGCCAGACCATGGCTATTTCTTGTAAATAGTCCATCAATGCTTGCCCACCGGTGGGATCACGTGTTTTGTACAATCGCGAGTAATAGTCAAGCAGAGCCACGGAAATGGCTGCACTACTAGTCAGTGATTCACCCGTTTCAATGTCTAGGTGTGTTATATAAGCTGATTGGTATTGTGGACGGAGAAGTCGGGCAAGCGTTCTCCCGGGTCTCTCACCTTCTCCATACACTCGGGCCGTGGCATATTTACCGAGACACTTGACCTCTCGGGCAGCTGCATCAGTGAATTCCGCCATCAACGCTGAGCGGTTTCGAAAAGAATCCAGTGAGGGAGCCGAAAGTGCGGCAGAGTCAATTTCCTTTAGTTTCCGCTCTATTTCCTCCAGTTCACCACGAATAGAGCAGAGTACACCAGAATGCTTTGAGATGCAGACTCCACGTACAACCGCCTTAAAGGCGTCCCAGAGCATCAGCTGCGAATCTACCGTGCCTTCATTTAATTCAAAATACTCATTAATGGCATCTCCCACTTCACTGCGAAAGACCGGGTCTAACAGGGCAGCCGATGGGAATCTCCAAAGTGGCCTTTGCTTGGGGATCATTGGGAAATCTAATACAAGGAAGGCTGGAGAGTGGTCAGACATTGTACGGGGTAGATAGTCTATCTTACGTACTTCTAGCAATAATTGTGGCGTGAGATACCAGTGGTCAATACGGGACCAGGAGCCGTGCGGGGCGAAATAAAAAGAATAGCTACAACCCCCTGGGTAATGTGTGTGCCAGGGGTCCTCCAACAATGTCGTCTGTAAAAGGCTGAGAAGGCCCTGCGTGGCGTGTGGTTTTGTGATGCGTCCTGGGCCAGTAGTGTCGGTCGCAAGGTCTAGCGTGAGATTGAAGTCACCCCTCGTTAATATAATATCCGTATGCAGTCGATCGATATTTGTAGCCATCGTGGGAAAGAAGTCAGTGGTATCAATGTTTGGGGCATATATATTAACTAGAAGTATAGACTCACCCCCAGCGATCCCTTCACCATAACATACCTCCCCCCTGGATCCGTCACCGCCTCGTCTACATGGAAGGGGAGGGAGCGGTGTACCAAAACACACACACCTCTTGAATATGAACTGTAGCAGGAGGAGAAGCAGTTCTCGCCCCAGGTGGATGCAAATCTATGTGTAGGGAGTGGTGCGTAGTGGGTTTTCTGTAGGAAAGCGATTAGTATAGAGTGTCTAGCCAAGAAAGCTAGTACCTGCCTACTTTTTTTGGGATTGGCCAGTCCTCTCACGTTCCAAGAGAGACATCTGAGACGGAGTCCAGAACTACTGTCTTCATCATTAGTCATTTAACCATCCGAGTTCTCAACATTAACAACCATAGATCCACGATACCAGTGATCTGCACTGTAACTAGGAAGAGCGCTCCAGACCAGCCAAAAGCATCAATATAACAATCGTAAACAACAAACCCCCCCACCTCATCCCACCCCACACCCCCATCGGATACACAAATACAAGGCACCCGGTGAATCCCAACAAAGGAGCAACACCCTTGGACAGGGGAGGGGGGAAGGAAAAAGGGAGGGTAGGAAAACATCCTAAGGGGGATGGCAACACTCCATTGGAGACTTCGAAATGTAAGTAAGATTATAGGTACCAGGTATTGTCGGCTAGTCTAGTGTCAGTTTCATAGTCATGGATCCGTTCATTAGGAGAAACACCGCATAAAACTATCAATGTCCATACATGGGCGTAGTGGCTAGTAACATTCGCACCCAGGATATAGCAATTGTATAATCCGTTAGAAATTTCAAAAACCTGAGTCAGATATAGAGCATCAGGATGTGCCGCAGTAAATCTTCATGGATCAGGTCTAGCGCCGTCGCCCGTGTGTTGCAGCGTTCCAGTTGGTTTCTGCTTCTTCCAGAATTTCTCGGCTTCTTCGGGAGTGTCGAAAATGTGAGTTTTACCGCCAAGTTGGATACGGAGTCTGGCTGGGTAGAGCATGGCGTATTTGACATTCGCCTTTTGGAGAGTGCGCTTCACATTAATATACTTGCGATGTGCGTCTTGAACTGATGGCGTAAAATCCGGAAATAGGGAGATGGTCGAGCCCTGATAGGTAAGCGTGCCTCGCTCCCTGGATAGACGGAGGGCTACATCACGGTCATTGTAGTCGAGGATTTTAGCAATTATTATCCTCGGGGGGGGGGGCTCCCGGAACCTGGGGGGCCCCAGTGTTCGGTGGGCTCGCTCGACCGCAAAGGACGCAGAGAAGACCTCTCTTCCGAACAACCCCACAAGGACGGATTCTACAAATTTGGCCATGTGGCCGGTATTCGTGGATTCTGCAATTCCGGCAACGCAAATATTGCTTCTGCGCGAATGCGCTTCCAAATCTTCGGTCTTGGTGGCAAGTTGTTTGAGTAGGTTCTCCGTCCTTTCCAGTAGTCTCTGGAGTGAAGGCTGCGCATCCTCCAGGTCCGAAAGACGTTGTTCCGCACCACCAATTCGCGTGTCTTGCGCCTCCAAGTGATTATGTATAGTGTCCAGCCGGCTAGTTAGAGTGTCGAAACGAGTATCAATAGTTTGAAAACCAGCCCGGAGTTCGGCCATTTTTGCGGCGGCGCCCTCAAGTGGGGTCGACTCCTCTTCCGCGGTGTTCTCGGCCTCTTCACGCCTATGGGTCTTTCCCCCATCGAAGTTGAGTTGGCATTGTTTTGGGTCACTGCGACCCATTTTCAGTTGTCGAGACAGGCAGGGGATCCCCCCCCCCCGAGAAGCAAGCTGCTGTGTTGAAGATCTACGGTTGCAGCAAGGGCTGGCAAGTGGAACTATATCATTGCCGGGGCTGCGGCATGCATGGATTCAGGAAGGGCCCAGGTAGAGAAAACGGGTGTAGTCAGCGTCTGTGGACACCCATTGCCTTGAGTGTTCTCCCTGATTAGGCACAATGCTGCCAGGGGGGCAGTCTACAGTGGTGTGGAGGAGCGCGATCCAGTGGGGCTCAGGGCAATCCAGGATGCCAGGCGTCCCAGTGCAGACAGGACTGTAGGTGCAGCAATGCGGCCGGCCGCAGAACGGGCACGTGGGAGGTACTTGCGCACAGCAGGTCAGGGCCGGGAGGCGCGATGTAGCTCGTACCGGACGGGATCCTCCACCTCCCGCTCCGGCAACCACAGAAACTCGTTGTATTTCCCCCTGCTTGCAGGTATTGTCAATCGCCCCAGGTTATCAGGTCGCAGGAATCGCTCCGCATTAGCAGCGGGCAGATGTGGCCACCGCCGCACTCAATGCCAGCGCGCGCGCTCCGGGCCCCACCCTCAGGCTCACCCGAGTCCCATGTTGACTCAGGGCCTCCGAGGGCCGCGTCAGGCCCGGGCGCATCGCGTGTCAGATCGCAGCATACCTGGCGGTTCGGGGCGCCACAATTAGGTCGATCCGTTCACCGGCGTGCCAGGGGTCCTTGCAGTCGCATTCTGACTGGATTCGTAGCCGTGGGACACCAGCAGGCGGACACCACTTTCCGAAGTCTCCGGAGCTCCTGAGTCAGGCGGCCATTTTGGTCATTGGCTCGGCCACGCCCCCCAACAATAAACCTTCATTAATAAAAAATCGTTCCGTTATCGTTTCGTATCATTTAAGGTTAAACTCAACTACAGCGAATTATAATTGAATGTTGCAAAATAATAATCCATGTAAAGTTACAAAAACAATTAAAAGTTTGAAACAATACATTTTTAAAGAAGTGTTGGGGAATATTGCAATATCCTTATAATGTGCGCCAGGCGTACTTTATCCCTGATATATTGTGTTAGTGTTAGATGGTTTATAGTTTTGAGACTGTCGTTGGATTCTAGAATCTGGAATAACAGGATTTGGGGGAAAAGAGCACTGGCTCTATTGGAGGTGGAGTGCTGTGTAGCCAGGTCGTATTTGCAAGAATAAACTCAGGTCAATCTCCTTGCAACTGTACCTTTCTTTTATGGAAAACACTTCAATTTAGCAACGAAGATGGGATTAAGTCATTTGTAGGGCTGACCAAATAGCTGACTTTGTGGGTCAATAGTAATGGCTGAGTTGAAGGTGGAGCGCTGTGCAGCCAGGTCGTATTTGTAAGATCAAACTCGAGTCAATCTTCTTGTGACTGTATATTTCTTATATGGAAAAACACTACAGGGAGAAACGGGGGAGAGGTCTAATAAAAAGATGGGGCACAACAACGTCATTAGGTGACCAACTTCATAGGATGTAGATTTGCAAATGATGTAAGGTGGGTCATGAGTTGTGAGTGGATGAGAGCACAGGAAGTTCATGAAAAGATCTGCGGCACACAGCATATAAACAACGTATAGTCTCTACAAAGAAGGCAACATACTTCAGTCAATTTTAGTGACATTACTTGAGCTTGGACAGCTTTTCTGCAGTAACAATAGGATTTTAACTTACGTAAAAAAAAAAAATGCCACTTATACGTAATTTACATATGTATAACTTGCACCACTGTGATGCACAGCTTATCACCTCGCATATCACATCACTGATGACATATGAAATCTATGGCTGTTGTACTTATGTAACCAACCTAGATATAACAGATAATCTGAGAGACACTATAAAGTCCTTGAGCTGTTAATATTTCATAGAAATTTCTTTTCATCGTCACATATGAATGTTCAGTTCAAGAAATATCTTTTCATTGACACAGATGAATGTCCAATTTTACATGATTCTTCATGCAAAATAATGCATGACAACCATGAGTCCTCAGTCAGAGTAACTGATAAGAGCCAACACGTGTTTCACAAATAATCACTTCTTCAGGGCCATAGAACTAACTTGAGTGCCTTGCTCCAATAGCTTTATCCCCTTGATAAGGGTATCTCGCTCTTCTTAGTTATACCAAGATCATGTTCAGTACTCTTTTTTTCTTGCAATCAACTTCAGCTAAAGCTTTATAGATGTTTCAAGATCTCACATTTAGTGACATCCTGGTCCTTCAAAGATTGAGTTACAACTCTTTTTTTTAAATTATTTTATTTTTTATTTGCATTTTATCATAACTACAAAGCAATCAATACTGTAAACAACTCAGCACACATTGGTTACTTTCCAAGTCCCCCCTCTTAAGCATGTTCAACCCAGTTACATGTACAAATCACCACATTCAAATACAACATTTCACAATTCTTCCTGTCTTTCAACCTGTGTACATTAGTCTTTTTACAGAAAATGTTTCCATCTCAATGTCCTACTCAGATCGTTTTGGAAGTCCATCCACCCCAATTTTTTTCATATTTTGTCATGCACCTTCTACCTTTGTAAACCTCCTTTTCAATGATCCTACAGTATTCAATTCCTATTTCCCAAGTCTGGTGTGTTGGGATAGAGCCAGATCCCCATTTTTGAGCAATATCCTGCTTAGCCACCATGCTTATTGACAAGTAATTTTTGGTGGCGTGAATGATCTACGGGCTCCCATATACCCAGCAATGCAAATCGGGAAGACAAAGTTAATGCTATTCCAGTTGCCGTAGCTAGTGATTTCTCCACCCTACCCTAAAACTTCCAGATATGAGGGCAATTCCACAATATATGGAGAAAGGAACCCTTCAAGCCACAACCCCGCAATCAGCACGTATCTTAAGCCCAGCCTATTCTATACAACAGAGTGCGTGTATAATGCACTCTATGCAATACCTTCAGCTTGATCAATCTAAAGCTTGCTTTGATTGCCGCTGCTGTAGGGAATTCCAATGCCTCTCTACAATCTTCCTTCTCCAATTCAGCTATATCCTGTACCCATCTGTCCTTCAATTTATCTAGTGGGGTCTGTGTATTTCTCATTACTGTACCGTATGTCTGGGACACTAGCTTCTTCTCTATTCTTCCATCTAAACGTCTATTTTCCAATGGTGAGGTTTCTTGTGTTTCCTTATCTAATGATATACTATTTTTGAGTGTGTGTGATAACTGTCTATACCTGAACCACTGCGTATCCGACATCTGATATTCTTGCTGTAGCTAGGAAAAGGGAACCACGCCATTGGCATCCCACAAGTCTGCCAATGTAGACTGCCCAATGTTATCCCATCCTTTAAAACCTTGCAATGCGCCCACTTCTTTCAATTTAGTTCCTCCCCAAAGTGGTGTCTTGAAAGTTCATCTACGATTCCATCCCATTTCCTTTGTCAATCTTTTCCAGTTATCTACTACCATTTTTGTCGCCGGGCGAGCTTCCGAAGATAGTTCGCCAATATTTTATTGTCTATGTTTATTAGGGAAATGGGTCTGTATGAGTCCCAACTGCCCAGGGGTTTTCTTGCCTTTGGAATTACTACCACCACTGAGGTTCGCATGTCATCAGGTAATGTCTCCTCTCGGACAGCTGTCTGAAAGGCAACCTGGAGTGGAGTCACTAGTTTAAAGAGTTCAGCCTGGAATCCGTTTGGTCCCGGTGCTTTCCCACTTTTGATTTGTCCTAGCGCCATACTGATCTCTTCTTCTGTTATGTCAGCTTCTATAGTTAGTCTTTGGTCTTCCCTACGTCATTTTATAGGACCATCTTAAATGAAATCTCATACATCGTGTTCAGGGTGTGCATATGGGAGTCATAAAACTGTTCCAGGTAATCCGCAAACACTTCTGTTATTTCTCCACTAGTTTTAACTACGCTTCCGGAGTCATTTGTCATCTCCCTGATTGTCATTTTACTTCTCTCTTTGCTTCCCAACAATGTGTACTGCTTCACCCTCCCAAATAATAGAAAATAACGCCCTCCCACAGGGAGGCACAAACACGGTGAAGCAATAAAAACACCACCTGGAAAGGGATTTCACTCTCATAAAATGAAACACATCAAAGACTGTTCTCAGAATAAGGCATGGGGTTTTATTTGTGCAACACTCTCTAACAAAAAGGCTTTCCCATATGTCAAATGAACAACATTCAAATGTATATGGATATATATGTTTATATATATGTGCAAGCAATAATAACACACTTATAAGTAGGCAAATGCAACTGTTAAATGCATGGAATAAAATACATGGAATGAATTACAAGCAGATAATATTATGATGGACGTCCACTGCAAGAAATCAGGAAGATATATACACTAAATACATCAGATGATTTCAACCACTGAAGACTTGAATGTGCACACAGACACACTCACACATTACAATGAAAACACCTCAGATGATTATAACCACTGGAGACTTGACTGTGAACACAGACACACTCACACATCACAATGATGATTATAGCCACTGTAGACTTGAATGTGCACCCAGACACACTCACACATCACAATGCCAATAATCAAAAATAAAACATCTCACTGGCTGCAAACACTGCATCTTGGACCACTCCAGACTGGGGGATTCACAGCCGGGGTCAAGAGACTCAGCAAACCGGGTTCTGCTGCTACACTGAAGACACATCCGTCATTCAGGTCAAACAAATTCCAGTTTCCAAGTCAACAAACCCCAGTTTTATAATCTCAAAGCACACTAGAAGTTTCCGAGAGGCCCTCCTCTGCGCCAAGGAAACAAACTGGAGTTGGCCACTCTCCATGCAAGCATTCCAAAGGCAAAAGAGTTCTCACATTCCTTCTGCGCTCTAACATGTTCCAGCCCTTATCTTAACGAAGCTTACGAAAGTCTCCAGCAGTCCAGAAAACAATCTCCAAAAACAAAACAACCTTGAACGTGAATAGCCTAAACAACTTGAGTAATCTGGGGGCCTGCCTGTGTGCGCAAAAGCTCAAGCTAGACAGAGTCAGAATTCAAGATGGCATGAGGGCATGTCAAAGCCAATAGTGAGAACTTCATAATACTTCCCAATGTACAACACAATGCACTTTTGTGCACCACTGCCAATAGCATCACACACTCCATCTTTCAATGTACAACATAATGCACATTTAAGCACCACTGCTTATAACATTGCACTTCGAGACCAAGAAGTACATTCCACACTCTCTCTCTCATGCTTTCAAATGCACATCCCAAATGCACATTCCTGGCAAGGCTGTTCTACTCTGTGAAAGCTCTCCCCCTGCTGCAAGGAGACACGAAAGAAATCTTCAAGAAAAAGTGCACATGTAAGAAAAATGATGTCGTACATTCAAGCTAGGATAAAGCAAAACACCAAAAGTCAATTAAAATAATGGTAGTCAAAGGTCATCACGTGGTCCCAATACCTGGGAGTGCCTCTAGCACTAAACCATGCTAGCAATTTGCCTGTATTATTCCCCCCTTCATATATTCTCTTTTGCTTTGCCAAGTATGACATCCTGGCCTCATGTTTTGTCTGTGTCTAGTATTTAGCCCTCTTCAAATCCACAGCTCTTTAACCGGACAGAGTCTGCGTTATCGCATATTCCCCATCCAGATGCCTCGGCTCATCCTCTAACGTATTAATCTCTGCACGTCTTATTCTCCTATCTCTTATTTCTCCTGAGATAATTGCCCCCCTTAATGCCACCGTATACACCTCCCACAATACCACTGGGCTTTTCACAGTATCTTTATTTTCCATAAAAAAGAATTTGGGGGTCTTAGTCAGACGTTTAATTTCTTGTTTATTTACGAAACACTACGTCTCCATCCTCCATGACTGTTTAGGTCTCAGGATCTTTAAATTCAGCGGGATAAAAAGAGGAGAATGGTCACTAAGCTCTCTAGCTAAATATTTTGCCTCGCTAAACCTCATGAGTGATTCCCCAGAGGTGAATAAGTAATCTAATCTGGAGTGCATAGAATGTGCCCCAGAGCAAAATGACTATCCCCTTTCCTCCTGATGTAAGTTCCTCCATATGTTACTTAGGCCCAGTGCCTGTGTGAAACCTTCCAATTTTCCCTTCGTCATCTGACTCTATCCATCGTTGTATTTAATACCAAATTAAAGTCTCCTCTCAGCACTATCAATGCTGGAGGAGCTTCCATTATTATTCCCCTCACTTTTTCCAGCACCTCCGTCTGAAGTCGTGGGGAGTGAACACATTGATCAACACCATATCTTCTCCCTCAAGGTCACCTAATACCGCTGTGTAACATCCCCGTGTGTCTGTCCAGGTAAGTTTCTCATGAAATGATAGTGTTCTCCTGATCAATATTGTCACCCCTCTTGAGCTTGATGTGTAATGTGCCCATCCTCCAAGTCTATATCTCCCCCTCCCCATGCTGCAGTGTTGTTGATCTACCAAGTGTGTCTCTTGTAGATATACCACATCCGGTTTCAGTCCATTGAGTGCTCTTTGAATCAAGCTTCGCTTTATCTTATTACCTAGGCTGTTAACATTCCATGATAACATTGTGAGTGACTGCAGGCGTATCATGGTGGATGTAGACAAAGCGCGCACATTCGGGTATGAGACCCGTTGTGCAACATCTTGTGTGTATGTCCTAAACCTCCCATTAAACTAACCCCTCACCCTACCTCACTGTGCAGTGATTCGAACACTAACCCGCCCCAATTCACGGTATGTGTGAATCCCAAACTCAAACATTAACTCTTAACTTGTGCAATTTCTGCTGGGGTGTAGCAGACCGTCTCTTATACTAAACAGTTCTCCTAAAAGTGTTCCTTAGAAGTTCAAGTCTAGCACCTCTTTGGGCCCCCACACCCCAAAGTGAGTTTCAATCTTAACAAACCTCGCCTCTGGTCCCAATCATTGTTACCCCACATAGTCCGATGTCATAGGTGTAACATGAGGTATCTGTTCACTTTCCGCTTCTGTTTCTGTGTCAATCCGGTCGAGACTGCTGTCATCCTCTCCTGAAGCAAGGGTTTTCCATCTATTGTTGCAGAGAACATCAGAACACTGTTTTATCTCCATGATTGCCTGTTCTTGCACAGCCTTCATTTGTTCTTTAGTGGGGCAGGGGGGTCCTCTTCCCCCCTTTTGTTCTCCTTCTCTTTGGTGGCAAAGTCTTCCATTCTTTGTCACTTCCTCCTCCCGGTGGTGGGCCCAACCAAAGGCCTTGCCGTTCAAACCATGTCCACCATCTTGTGCGGTTTGGAGGAAATGTGTTTTCTCTTTATATGCCACTTTCATCTTTGCCAGGTAGATAAGTGAGTACTTGAGTTCCAGTTGCCTCAGGGCGTTTTTCACTGGCGTGAATGATCCTCTTTGATGTTCTACTAGGGTTGTGTAGTCTGGGTATGAATGAACTTCCCGATCATCTATCGTCCAAGGGCCATCAATGAATAAAGCCGCTTCCAGGTACTCAGGCGTTAGCTGGACGTTGCGCTCACCTCTGCCCCGCCTTAGAGTAGCCCCCATTGAAAGAGTTTCTCCGATGCAGCCCTCTTCCCTTGTCAAGGTCTGAGTACTTTCCAGCTCGCTTTCTCACTGCCGTGACATGGTCTTTCCCTGCTCCGATTGTTCTGGGAGCACCACTATCTCCCCACGCCCCCCCCCCCCCACAATGTATGGTGGGGAAGAACAGCCATTGGGGGGGCAGATACAATCACTCTTCAGTCGCGTGCCTCATGACCAAGCCTCCCCGTGCAGGGCCCCTGGCGAGCCGCTGTTCTCTCCATCATGGGTGCGGCTAAGCGATGGGTGCCATTTTGCCTCCATGCCACGTTGGCCTACACGTCTTCATTTCCCTGATACAATTTTCAGGGGATTGCAAGCAGCGATCTTCGCTTCTCAGATGTCTCAGAGCATTTCCCTCCATCAGCGAGATCGTACGGTATAGGGCATTTTAGGATTTTCCTGGCTCCGGGCCGTCCTTGGCTCAGGAGCTCCGAGGATTAAATCCTCCTACATGGACGGTTTAGCCCCACCCCGTAAGAGTTAAGACTCTTGAGTAAGAATACCTTGAAGTGCTGTCATTTGATAATTTTGTCCATAAAAGATTTTTGAGTACAGACCTGGAAGATTCAGATAAATGATGATATTATTGTATCACTTGAGCATAGGCCCAATAGGCCATCAATACTAGGCCAAGTTCAACATGGAAGATCTCTATAGGAATAAGTGTAGTTACTTCAAGTAGGCTTTCCAAAGTCTTGACTCAGACTTGTCCATTATCTTTATAGTACTTAAAGACTGGGTCTTCACTACATGTAAAGCAAGATAGGGTGCTTTAGAAATATTTAGTAGAGAGATCATGTCTCTTTTATCAGAAGCTTTGAGAAATTGAGGCAGTGCTAAACCATTGGTATGTTGCTGAGTGTCAAGTCAGATAAGTGGACCAAGATATATTAATTGATATAGTCACTCCTAAATATACATAGTTTTTACCAATTCGACGGTTTTATTATTTATCAGCCATTGGAAAAGAGACATAAATCCTGGAGTACCAATTAGCAATATTTTTTGTCTTATTTCCATTCACTGATAGATTATGGGCACTGGAATAATTTGTTGACGTTGCAGCACTACAAGAGTGATATCTATTAATACTAAATCATCAGCGTATATCAGTGATTATCTGAGTAGATCCCAATTTCGGTGGGACTGGATTTGAATTCTTCACTTTGTTGGAAAGTTGGCTACATATGATGAAAATAGTACAGGTTCAAAACACAGCCTTGTTTGAGGTCCATGTGATAAGAGATCCCTGTTGATCCAGACTGGTCAGCTGCCTCAAGCAAAATACTTTCCTTGATTGTAGGAATGCTCTCTCTTCAGGTAACAGTCCACACCTTGCTCTACAGTAGCTAGACCATCTTCTTGGCAAGCACGTCTTCTACTTTACCTGTAAAGTAGCTTGCCATTTCTGACTTGTTGGCTTACTTTCTTATTGTTGGCTTTCTTTTGTAGCAGGCTTCTCCACCTTCAGCGACTTTTAGTGCTTTAGTGTCTGTCACCAACACCATGGTGGGGCATTTGTGGTCATATGTGGGATGGATACCTTGCTGCCATAGTAGTAATAAAGTCCATGGTTTTTCTGATGAGTTTATTCCTTTAGTGTTAGGTTACTGATAAAGCTATGAGACATTATATTCATGCCGTGTTAGACATTGACTTCCACACTTTCCCAATTTTAGCTGACAGCACCGGCTTAACACATAGATCGTTCTCACTTTCCACATTTGACAACATCACAGTTTACTTAACCAGACTTGCCATTATCTTTATAGTACTTAAAGACTGGGTCTTCACTATGACTACGTGTAAGGCAAGGGCTGGTGCTTTAGAAAGATATACACTTGCTGAGCGTCAAGTCAGATGAATGGACCAAGATATATTCATTGATATAGTCACTCCTAAATATACATAGTTTTTACCAATTCGAGGGTTTTATCATTTATCAACCATTGGAAAAGAGACATCAAGTACTGGATGAGACTGCAGTGGCAATGGTGGTTTAACTCAGGTTTATGTAAGCAGTGATTGTCAGCCAATTCCACGTGTTTCATATACATAAGGCACCCACATGTCTGGAGCTGAGATGGGCATAATGAATGGTATGAATAATTAATTATATTTTGGTCACTGAGTACATGGAATTGAAACAAAACTAATGTTGGTTCCAGGGAAAAACATATACAAAATGTTTCAGTAATTGGCAAATGGAGATGGCAAAGGTGACTGCCCAGCAGTGCAGCTTTTATCCTGGCATACATCGGTTACCTGATTAACAGAGATTACAAATGATCTGTTTTAAGATGATCTATGTAAAATTAGAGAGAGGACAGTGATGAGTCAAGCCAATCTGAGGAGGTTGATGAACTTGTTTATACTTTGAGGCACAAATGATCCATCTGTTTATCTAAAAGTGCATTTGGTTTACAAAGCAATATGCAACCAAAAGGGTCTCTTGGCTCTGTAGACAGAACTGTTATAAGAATATAGGTAGAGAGACTTACAGTATCTGGCTAAATGGTCATGTCAAACTATATGTCAAATCGGCCATAAATACAGTTTTGGGCCCAATTTGACATTTACTGTCCACCTTAGAATGAGGGGCTTTGTGAATACGTTGATGATCACATTTTCAGCACTTCACACTCCTATTATGTTTCCTTTGTTTCAGCAAGTTTTCAGCATGAACGATCACTAGAATCTCAAATGGTAAATGATTGCAGACTGCTCGCAAGATGACAAGGTTTGGGTGGGAGGATTGTGAAAATCTATTTTACAGAGCAGAGTTAGAAATCAGGAAGCAACTGCGAACAATTTCTGTTTATACACATTGTACAATTGTGTTGAACCTCCAACAGCTTTTACAGTAACTGATTCAACACCTGTGGGCTGGTCATTTAGTAATCCACCATCCACTGGGGCAAATAAACGCCATGCACTCTTCTCCCACAGAGGAACTCATATGCCCCATAAAACATGAAGGACTGGGACGCAGCCCAGTGTAATCTCCAGTGGTTGAGATTAATTCCAGCATTCCACCACTCACATTTTGTTTTCATGCATAGTTTCCCATTGTTATGTAATGTTAAAAAGGATTTATTAAGTATACTATCACCTTGTGTTGCCTTGGCACTGAAGAACAGAGCATTAACATACAGAAAAGAGATTATCTATAGCTGAAGTTATAAGGTTTTTTTCTTGAAGAGAAGATTAGATTGAGTAGTGCAAGACCCCATGGATAGGGCTTTGCACAATCTACGAGCAAGCACAGAAAATGAGAGACTTCACAATCTTGAGCTGAGGAATGTACAATTGTTGATTGGAAGATTGAAGAGTGCCAGATGGGGAATAGATTCGCAGACGTTTCAAATAAAAGAGGTTTGTGGAGCCATGCGTGGATCTTTGAACTAAACAAAAGAGTTTGAACGACAGTCTGATTTGAATGGGATTCCAGTGCAGTGATTTTAAAATAGGTTTGGTACTGCAGAATTGTGGAAATGAGAAGACGGGCTTCATATTTCTGAGCAACTTGCAGCCAAAGAAGAAGGGTAGATATGATGCCCAGATTGATGATGTTACAATAATCAGGTCTGGTCTCATTCAAGGCTGAGAAAACTCATAACAGCCTTCAAAAGTGAGGTAGTGGAAATTGTACAGCATGTGACATGAATGGAAGGTGCAGGAAGAAATAACTGAGGCCATTTTGCCTTTTAGAGGCTCACATCAGTATTGACTCCTAAACACAACACATAAGTAGGATGTGTCAGTGTTGCAGTTCAGTTAACCATATCACCAACTTCCAGAAGGAAGCGTTCCCATCTGTGACAAGTATCTCATTCTTGTTAGACTAGAGTTCAATTTTAGCTTGTGTCTGCCCATCCATTTTTTTTACATCCAGAATATAACTACACAGAGCGTAGGTCGTAAGACGACTATATTCAGCTGGAATAAGATTTGAGTATCAATAGAGTATGTATAGAGTTGTATACCAAGAGAGTATGTCAAAGAGGATAGTGCTGGACACAGAGATTGAAAAGATAGGGAGAGTACAGATCCTAGGGTAATCCATAACCGAGAGTGGTAGAATCCGAGAAGAAATGGCTCAGCATAACTCTCTCGGAGCAATTGTCAGAAATCAAGTCATATAAACAGCCTGATATGCCACAGTTGTTGAGGCTGAAGAGAAGGAGCTTATGATTAACAGTATCAAATGTTGCAGCAAAATCTAAAAAGACCAAGGCATTGACGCTGTCCGTACTTCATCAACAGTGACCACAATAGGCAATTTTGAGCTACTCTGCGTCTGGATACAACTCCAAATGTTGAAAATAATGGATTCAATCAGGATTCAATCACAAGGTCAAAATTTTAAATAGTGTCCCACACCAAATGTGGAGTGCGTCGGGTGACGGACTCCACATTTGGTGTGGGACACTATATCAAATTTTATACGGGGACCGCCCAGTGGATGAATGGGCGATAGAGACAGATGGAAACTTGATGAGAAGGTTGCTAAATAATTGATGTCCCCGCCTCCATCGTTTACCGGCCACACACGTGACCTTGTGATTGAATCCTAATTGAATCCATTATTTCCAACATTTGGAGTTGTATCCAGACCTAATGAGTGGTATTGTGCCCTGATGATGACCTCTTTTAAAAATTATTATATACCCCATGGTTATTTGAGATCGAAACATCTTGGCAGTGTCTTGAGGAATAAAGGGGAACCTTTTCCGCATATAGCAGTATGATTTGGTTATAAAACTTGGAAATTCACAAACCAAGAATGGAATGAAATTGGGCTGCACAAGCGGAAGAGAAACCATTCAACAATTGTTCTGTGAGCCTCATGTTGTAATAGAGGGTACAGTGAATGTTTAGAGTATACATTTTGATTCACTTTATATAACTCACATATATCAAAACATTTCTGGATCTCTAGTTTGTTTTTGATTTATGTCTTGTGATTTTTTTATATATTGATGTGTTTATTCTTATTTTTGTCCTTGGAAAGATAAGATTGTTTTTAAATTAGGAAACATGACTGTGATTAAATGTTTTTAAATAAGAATGTGATTAATTCTAAAACACGCTGGATTAATGTGTGTGCTATGTTTTTTTTTAATTAGTATCGATTTATGGGCAAGTGGGGTCCTGTATAATTTTTGTTGTGTTTCATAGATCCCTCCCACATGGTAGGTCTCACTAGATCATACCCCATTGAGTTTTGCTATCATCTAATGTTGCCACATTTACAGACCCACATCTTTTTTGTAATTTTGGGATGATGGTTGTCTGGAAAGATATAGCTCATTTAAGGGGGGGCACAATAGTCCTGGACTTTGATACATGAGGTGTCAATGTGGACTGGTGCATTATGGCCGAAAAGTACACCTACTGTGAATTGTGTCTCTCCACATAAGTTTGATAACATATATAGGAGCTGGATGTACTGTCATGGCTTTGCTCATGTTCGATGATGGGAGGGGGAATAGGTGATCCTGCTGGAAATATTGCATTGTTTGTTTAGCGTGCCAATTGTTGCATTGTTTGTTTAGATCTGTATTCATCTGTATTCATCTGTATTCATCTCTCTCTGTTCTGTCTTCTGTACCCGTCCGCAGCGCTGGGAGGCCTCCGGGTAGCCATCGCGCTCTATAAATGTCATTTCAATTCAATTCAATTCAAAGCCTGCTGTATGAGTGGTCGAAAGTGGTTGCCTGCAGCCACCTCAGACCAAAATGTGACCCAGCCTGTTTTTTCAATAGTGCATTTTCAGCCAAGCTTGTTCAGTTCTCTGTGCCTGAAGCCAGGCTGACATGTTGACTGTCAAAGATGTTTGTTTAAAAAATAAGAAGCAGGCAACAGGGTAATTGGGCAGTAGTCAGTAGGTACCGAGGGAGGGAGCTTAGGATTTTTGTGGCAGAGAAATAATAGTGCAGTTTTAATTCTTCAGTAGCAATGACAGAGTTTAGACAATGGATGTGTAGGAATGGGAGTAGTATAGGGGCAAGTGAATGACCAAAGAGATGCATGATACGAATGGGCATCATGTCACTATAGTAATGTGAGAAGTTTAGGAAGGGTGTGGGCTTGCGAGACAATAGAGTGAGATGTGAGGTGTGTCTGCTCCGCCTTGACCCACCGGTTTCTGGCGGCACCTGGGCCAAATTAGGGGTTCCCCGTGTGGGCAAAGTGGCAGACAAGCGGAGAGTGATTGAGGCCAGGGCCGGATATTTGGCAGTGCGACCAGTACGGCCGCACTGGGTGCTGTCCTGTGGAGGGGAGCGCTGACCTCAGGGGGTGCTCTGTGTTTAGCAATAACTTATGATTGGAGAGATGAGGGGCACTTTTGTGCCGGGTGGTAGTGAGAGAATCGAGGAAGAGATCATGGGGGTGGGGGCGCTGAAAGAATTGCCGCACTGGGCCTCACCAGCGCTAAAGCCGGCCCTGATTGCAGCCACGTGATTCTATGGCCAGCTAGGCCATGAGCGAGGTGCGTCTGAAGGGCTCGAGCTATGGCACCAAAGGCGCCCCCATCAGGGGCGTAACAAAGGCCCCCGCAGCCCCTCATATGGCAGCCAGCACATGACAGACATAGAAAGCCATGTGCGCGAGGTACAGGAACGCACTCTGATCCTATTGCTGACAAGAAGGGTTTAGCTGCAAGATAAGCACACACTTGTGCAGTTTAATCTAAAATAGTGACGCAGCCAGCCAGGAGTGGAGGGTTCGTAATGCACTTGCAGAGTCGGCCGATTGGGGCGCCAATAAACCCATAGCGAAGGGGTGGAACTAAACATGCAACAGCAGCAGTGACAGGTCAAGAGAAGAACCAGAGCCACGCCTTCAAGGTCCGTTAGGGAGGGATAAGAAAATTGGCTGTTACAAACGAGGGGCTCAGCCTGGAGCAGAAGGCCTCAGCAACATAAAATACTCAATAATTAGCAGAACAGAGAAGAAAGCGGAGCCTGGCAAGAACCCTTCCTAAGGAAACCAGACACACAGTACTGCATAGCAACAACGCAGCTTTGGGGCTTTTGGAATCAAGATGCCAGGCTGAACAGACCCTATAAAGTAAAGCAAGGCATGCCATGACTGCCATACACGCCAATATTTTAGAAGAGAAAACTGGGAAATTTAAAAAATAATCGGGAGTATGTATTTACCCCATTGACTTTTATTGAAGCAAAGGCAATTTCAGGGGGGAGACAGCCAAAGTAAAGCCATTTTTGGCTTAAAAAATAGGGAGACTCCTGCCTTAATCAGATCTATTGGCATGTATGGCCTGCTGATGTGTGCCTCGAGCATGCAACCCAGCAAACTAGAAATCATGTGAAGCAAGAGGACCACACCTGCATGCCGTAGGAAGGCCGGTCTTTCTTATTTTGTGAAATACAGTGAATCTTAGTAAGGAATACATCAGAAGGTGAGCAAGCCTGGATAGTCTATGCTCTCAATTTAGGCCTAAATCGAAGAGGATAAAGTCACTCCAAACACCCCGCACAATTACCCAAACCATGGCATCAAATAAAGGAGGGAAAAAAAGAGATCTCAGTTAATGAAATGCTCACCTACTCGTCAGCTATCAAACGTGGCCATCAAAAAAATGTCAAGGCTGCTCTTGCTCCAGGGGTTTCTTCTCCTTTAGCAGATGGCAGGTCATCTCAGGGAGAGCCTTAATGGTGCAATTACTCCAAGGGGTTAAAGACAATATAGCGGCATTGCTGGTGAACCTGTGGAAAGATTTTCAAGAGGTCAGGAAAGAAGTTCATGAACAAAATGGCAAAGTATTGCACCTGGAGAAATCCAACACCAATGAATGAATGGAACAGGAATTCTTGTTAGAAGAGGTTGACAATCTGTAGGAACAAAACATAACCCTGTAACAAAAATGTGAAGTTTGCAGTGTCATAATGTTCATATCTGGGGGTTCCTCATAGTGCAGAAGGCTCTGATATCGAAGCATATATTGAACACATGTTCAGGGAGATATTGAGAGTGGAAGACTCAGAGCAAATAGATCTGGACAGAAATACAGAATAGCCACTCTGGGGCGCAGATCATTCCGCCCGCTCACCAGCTTTCTGAGAGCTAACAATAAGGCATATCATTGGGGACATCTCTTCCAGATCATTTTATAATGAGAAACATAGCTAATGAGCCCAGGTCCCTGTCAGCAGCTAAAGATATATAAGGTATTCAAGATGAGACTCCAGCTGATGCAGAATGGCATGAGGGTCCCAGGGGCAGGTCACAGCGTCAACATCGAAGCCATCGCTGGAAGCAAGTAACAAGTAAGGAAGAAACAATCAGGCCTTCAACAGAGACAATATGCCGAAGACAGGAAGCAGCACTCCAACAGACCTGGTGGGAGGGATGGATGTACTCGCCCACGAGAAGTTGCGTAGGTCTGTGGACTCTTCTGAAGCAGACAGACAGTGATTGAGAGTGCTCGGGGATCCTGTCTGACAGCATTATAATGTTTCTGGCGGCTGGGGGTGGCAGGGGCAGTTAATGAGCAGTTCATGGGAGTAGGGAGTTCTTGTTTATGTTTAATCTGTCACCAGGTAGTCCAATAGGGTTTCTGGTTGACGATCTATGTTAGTAATAATTGATTTTTGGACCCTTCAGATAGGTAAGTCTAGTTTGTGAAGATTTAGCCATGATTAAGAGGGAGGGTGTTTTTTCCAATAAGAGGACAGAGAGTGCCTTGGCGGGAGGGGAGAGCCAACATTGATGGTAAACAGATGACCAGGGGCTTGAGGATAATCTTCTTTACTGCATGTGGTCTTAATGCACCAGCCAACTAACTAATGAAACTTAGTCGTTAAAGAAAATTGGGGACAGTCATTTGCTTCTTACACAAAACACACCTACTAGAGAGACACATGGCAGCTGAGAAGCTGCTCCCTCCCCATGCATTTGGTCGCCTCTACAAAGACCAACACTGTGGGGGCAGATGTACTGATTGCGGCACAGATGGGTTTCTTGCAGTCTGCCTTTTTAATAGATAATGGGAGCAGGGGGATTTTATTGAATGGCCTTGTAAGAGGAAGGAGAGTCTCACTGACTTTGGTGTGAACACCAAAGTCCACCCAGAAAAACTTAATTTGACTATACTTCAGAAATTGACCACGCTGGACACCAACCCTCTAGTGACAGGGGGAGATTGGAATTCGGTAATATATACTGATTACAACTCCAAAGGTATTGGTAGAGAGAGAGAGAGTGAAAAAGGGAGTGAGAAAGGTGTTAGACAAAATTACTAGAGACCCTGACATTAAAGGTATTATGTGTCTATCCAGGTCTCCTTCCCTGCTGTTCCTATCCCTAAAGCCGTTCCCCCTCATGTGGCCACACCAATACTCTGTTGTTGTAAAGATCAGAGTTGGTAGTGCCAGGAGGTGGACCTTTCTGAGCATCGAGCCACTCCAGAAGAAGACAACAGATCCTAATAAACACAAACTCAGGAAAAGTGGTGATAAGAAGGGGGACAAGGCAAAGTGGTGATAAGAAGGGGGACAAGGCAAAGTGGTGATAAGAAGGGGGACAAGGCAAAGTGGTGATAAGAAGGGGGACAAGGCAAAGTGGTGATAAGAAGGGGACAAGGCAGGGATGTCCTCTCTTCCCACTCTTATTTGCATTATACCTGGAAAACCTGATGCAAAGAACACCCAGACTATCAAAGGGTTTAAAATAAAACAATTCATGTAACTTAAGAATAATATTTCCCTACAATAGCCTGATCTCTGCTTTGAATCTTATCTCTATGACATATGCTATCCTGGAATATAGCGGAGGAAAAGCAACTTCTTGAGGAGGGCCTCCCACTCCAGGAGTGGGCAAATTGTGACATAATAGCTCTGCAAGAGACGTGGTCGCAGGTAGAACTTCCAATAGCAGGCTTCACTCATTATACAGTAGCAACAGAAAAATGTAAGCAATATGGTCGCGCAATAGGTGGGTTGACAGTCTGTGTATCTACAGCTCTAAAAATCATAACAGAACAGTTGAAATCTCCGGACCCTAGTATACAACTAGTCAAATTCACAAATCAACATTCAGACGAAAAAAGTACAATAATATTGATCAATTATTACACACAACCGAAGCTCCGAACTAAATAGGAGAAAAATACTATTCTAAGTGAAATAATATCAGGTCTTTGTTGTGCTGAGCCAGCTTGGAATGTAATAGTGACAGGAGACTTCAATTCTAACCTGATATTTACACCGGACGAAGATGACATTTTGACAGCAGATAACATGCACTGGTGTGTACAACAGCAATCTCGAGCTGGGACGACTCGTGTAGACCGAATTGGACAACAATTAGTAAAGGATCTCAAATATCAAGGTATGCGAGTGCTTAATGGAAGAACGGAAGAAGACAACCCTCCGAAAAAAACCATACTATGGCCACAGGGCACAATCGATACTTGACTTTACAATTATAACACTCCCTTTAATGCCGTTGCTGGCCCACTTTTACATAGAGTATACCACCTTGAGCGATCACTCGTTTCAACACATTATATTTAATTTAAATGTGGCAGGATTCCAACCTACTAGTATACTAGAGGGCCAAATAAACTCAATAAATTTAAAACGTCTCAAATGGACAAGCGAAACTCAAACAGAATGGTTCTTAATAATAAAAGATCTCCTGGCCGAATTTGCATATGAACCTAGGAATAGGATCCAAGTTTGGTCTCTCTTTCTAAGCAAATTAGCAATGAAAATGAAAGCACCCCAAGTTAAGGTTAAAAGACATGATCCAGTTAAAGAATTGCCAAACGAAGTGCAAAAATTAAAGAGGGACCTAAAAAGAACACAAAGGAAGTTGCAATCAAAAAATAACGAAGGAATGACATGGGAAACATTTCGACAATTAAGAAAACAATATTAAAAAGAGATATGGGAATTCAAAAAAGCGAAAACGGAGAGCTTTTGGTCTAAATTAATTTACAGCGTAAGGCATCCAAACCTGAATAAATTTTGGCAGACGATAAATCAACTGACCAGGCATCGAAACATCTTAATGTCAAACGTTCAGGAGCAGGAATGGGCCAACTTTCTCGCGCCGAAATTCAAACAGAAGTCTTCTAGCGTTCAGCTGGAACAATCTAAAGCATACATCTCAAATAAGACACAATTACTGGACATAGGCTACTGTCAATTACTATCAAAGGGCACGATTCAGTCACCAGTGCAAGAATGGGTACCACTAATAAACCACCCCCACTACACAACAGAGGACATAGCAAACATAATAAAGGCAAAAATTACGGGGCTCCTGGCCCGAATGGTATTCCGCAAGCCACCTACAAATGCGACTCTGAATACTGGAGTATTCATTTAGGGAAGCTTTATGCTGATGTTGAGATCAACAATCAAATTCCTGACAGTTGGCAAGGATCAATTATAACCCCTATTTATAAAGGAGGAGATAGAACTAATCCTTCAAATTACAGGCAAAGTGCCTTACAGGATGTCGAAGCTAAATATTTTGACTCACTAATCCTTGAAGATCTGGTCAACTGGTCAGGGGAACTCAACTTGATTCCCAAAAAACCAAACAGGCTTCAGAAAGGGGATTGGAACTATCTCAAATATTCTGTTAATCTCTCTGATAGCAGAAAAATGCAAGAACAAAAACAGGATCTGCACCTTTGTTTTATAGACTTAAAAGCCGCATTTGATAGTGTGGACCGGAAACTATTGTGGGCAAAATTAAAAGCCTGGGACATACCGGAGAGAATCCTAAAGGGTCTTTTGCTATTTTATACAGATACTTGGGTCAGAGTGAAACTTGGAGATGGTGCGAGAATCTCAAGGAAAGTGTATACGACTATGGGCCTGAGACAGGGGTGTGTGCTGGCCCCACACCTGTTTAACTTATTTATAGCAGACCTATCTGGAAAGCTCGATAGAATTAACTCTCATTCACCGCACTTAGGTAAGCTGCAACTCTGGCACCTTGCCTATGCAGACGACATCGTCCTTTTAAGTCTAACTAAGGTTGGTTTGACTAGGCTATTAATCGAACTTTCTGCGTTCCTGTCCACAAATAAGCTGGAAATTAACACATCCAAAACAAAAACAATGCTTATTACTAACCGGCTAGCCCCACAATACAACATCTGGCTAGAAGGCAAACTATTGGAGAACGTATCCAACTATAAGTACCTGGGACATTATATAGATGATAAGTTATCCCTTCGTAACCAGAAAAACTACATGACACAGAGAGCGAGGGCCTGAACATTTGCCTTCAGGTCATTGGCACAGAAACTGGAGGGACCATCACTACGGCCGCTCCTGTCGATTATAGCTGCCAAAACACTGCCAACCTTATCATACGCTAGCACGGCTATGCATGGGAAAGATTCTGTGATTCTAAATAACCTAATAACAAGCATTTACAAAAAGGTTTTCCAACTCCCTACGACCGCCTCGCCAGCACAAATGCGCCTAGAATTTGGGTTAATGAATGAATCATTGGGTAGACTATATATATATATATATATATATATAAAGGTCTGGTACCGGATAAAACAAAATGTGGAGGAGAATAGCCTCAACGAGTCATTATGGTTGGAATTGGAAAAGGATAAAAAATCGCCGGCCAATCAATTTTTGGACAACGCACTTAAAGCAACTTGTACCAATGATCTATGGAATAAAAACATGCAGTTTTCAACATTCAAGCTAACAATAAATAAAGCAGCAAAATGTAATTCTCTGATATTGGATAAAAGCATTTTCTCGCAAAGATCTCACTCGTGGACAGTGATTAACAACTACAAAGTCCTTAAACCTGCAGCCTACCTAGATTCTACATTCTCAATTCAAATAAAAAGGCAACTAATGGCAGTGCGGTTTGGGAAGTTCCCTACACTAGCTGATGAACCGCACGGGAAGCACATTGAGTCAAAGGAATGCCGTCTTTGCGGCAGTCAAAAAGAAGACCTTATTCATCTCATATGCCACTAAGAAACTGCAACCAGCGCAAGTCGCATTCTTAAGGAGAGCCTTCTTGGATAGAGGAATAAGCTCCTGTAGAACTGCTGTCATTAGAGGATTGGATCCATCCGACCCCCAAATGAACTGTAAACTGATAAAGTTTCTACGCACTCATGACCAAGCAGTGAAAGCAGAAGCACCTCAATGAGGTTACCTTAACAGGGGAGGAAAGTTATTCCCACTCGCTACTGTATAGAGAAGGAGATGACACAGGCGGCCGTTACCGATTGCCTGAATTAAGAAAGCGGACCCCTTTCAGTAGTATTACCAGTACAATTTTGTTAGATAAGGGACTAAGAGACTTATAGATGTAACTCATAGCCAGGTTGGAAGTAAATAATTAGACTGACACCGCAAATGATTACTTTTATCACAAATGCACTTTATTGGTATTTTAGCATGCTCAGCGAGTAAAGCAAGGAAGTAAGAGTGAAGTTGACATGTGTTAAACACTGACTTTTATATTCGTTGCTTTTTATAAATCCTATGATGATTTTTATTTTGAAAAAAGAATGTTACATTTATTTTAAATTTTCAAGTGAAGGATGTTGTCTTATGTAAAATTGTTATGGTTTTAACTAACTATACAATAAACTAATAAATCAATCAAATCAGAATCTTACCTCGTTTCCCAAAAAAGGGGGAGGGGCGGGGAATTACAGATTTTTTTATGCCACCATAGAACTGTCCAGATGAGATATATGTGAGAGGAGTCTAGAGAAGATTCAGAGTGTCAGTGATGTTTGCCGGACCTTGTATTTATTGGCAGGCCGTTCACATTGGGAACTTCTATGCCTAAGGAAGAGGACTAGAACAGGAATGGAGGCTGGCTGTAGAGTCCTCAACGTAACATTGAAAATTTGGGAGGCAATTGATTTAAAGAAATACTTGCAAAGTTATCCGTCCCCATTTACTGCAGTCTGGAAATTTAGATTTTCCTCTTGGTATAAATCGAGAATGTTTTAGGAAATGGAGTAATAATTGATGCATTAAGTTGAGAAGCTTTTCAGTAAAGGTGTAATTAAACCCTTCAAGCAAATCAAACAAGACTCTGGAGTAATAGAAAGTGAACAGTTCCGTTATATACAATGGGCATTACATCACTCTCTCAGGATGAAAGCCTCACGTGATTTTAAAACTTTTGAAAAGCTTTTGCATACAATAGATACAAACACCCACTATCGAAACTTTACCAGGTCCTGAGGTTGGCAGAAAATACCCTTAAATGGAATTTCCAAAATGCTTGGGATAAAGAACTAGGCATCACAGTTGTGGAGCGGATGGATGTTATACAGTGTACACCTAGAGCAGCCACTAATGCAGGCTGGAGTAGAATTCATGGATGGCATTATTCCCCACTAAGAGGCCATGCTTTTGAAAACGCCATATCTGACTCCTGCTCAAGGAATTGTGGCGAGCGGGGATGTATATCATGTGGCAATGCACCATGGTCAGCACTTTGTGGCAAAACACCCTGGAAAAAATAGAACTAACAAGCATTGGCAAAGCCAATAGGTTTAGCCTCTGCGAAATCTATTGTTTTAAAAAAAATGTTTTTCAACATGACACACAGAAGCGCACTTTAAGCCACGATGTACAGCAGACAGATCCGTTCTGCAACATGTCTTAAAAATCATGGACAAAACCAATAGATTTTTCGCAGAGGCGAAACCTATTGGCTTTGCCAATTCTTGTTATTGAATCCAGTCATTGAGCTGACGCAGCAAGTACGTGACCTATTTTTATTTATGTATTTGTTTATTTATTGAGGAGTTGTCCAAGGTTCTCTGTGTGGCCATGCACATTTTGTATCAGGGATGGTGCAAAAGAAGTAGATGGGTTTTAGAGTCCATTTAAGGAAGCGGAGGCCCCATTCTGATATTCCTTGTCACAGCCCCTAAAAGAAAAGACTTCAGTTTTAGGCAAGATTGAAAAGTCTATTTTCAAGTTCTACCTAAAGCACAAGAACTTTGGTTTGCACCCACAGATGGTGGGTTAGGGAGCCTACTTCTGATCTCTGCCACTTGTGGGTGTTAAGAAGTAGATGGCTGTGACAATGCAACCCCACGGAGCTTTGGGAAGCCGTTAAGGACTCCTAGTAGAAAACCTTTCTGTGTTCAGGGCCCAAGGGCGTGGAAGGGGTTAACCCCTGCAAATATCAATAACAATGTGACAGCATTTAAGCTCAGTACCTTGGTGCTGCCATTAATGTTAAGTCAGTGAAGTCCTAGGGATTTGGAAAAATCTAAGAGTAATACAAAACCAAGATGGCCAGCACTGCTTTGGAATGCATAATGGGAATGCATTTTAATTGTGTGTTCCAAAGGAGTGCCGCCATCTTATACGCTGATCTCGAGGGGAGAGGATATGGCATAAGGGCTAGAGCGGCCAACCTTGAAGCTTGGGAACCGGGTTCGAGGCTCGGCGAAAGGCTCAACATCCTGAGATTCTCGGGAAATCATGTAATCTCTCCGTGCCTGTAAATGTGTCCATCTTTAATGCAACTGGTGCTCATGTAAAGTGCTCTGATACCTTCGAGTCGAGTTTGCGCTCTGTAAAGTAGCAACAATTTATTTTTAAAAAGAACAAACAGCAGGAGGGGGGCAGTGGCGTAAAGAAACTTGAGGGGGCCCCCCTGCAAGGTACGCGGATGGGCCCCCTCTGGACTCAATCAGAAGTTCTCCGGCCGAGGTGCTGTGCTGAGGGGGCCCCCTGGAGCTTGGGGCCCCCAGCACCGGGGGGATTGCAGGGGCCTGTGTTACTCCCCTGAGTGGGGTGGTAAACAAACACAAGGGAGTGTGGTAAACAACAGCCGGAGGTGATGGGGAGCACAAACAATGGGAAGTGGAAAGACAAAACACATGCATCCGTAAAGAAAAGTACCTCAGAAGTGCGTGGCCAGTGGAAGGACACTGGCCTCCAGGCCCTGACTGCCAATCAGAAAGTGTACTTGGTCCAAGCTCCAGGGAACAACCAAAGCCGGGGAAAGAGAGAGGATGTGCAACCTGATGACATGTGAAGCTGCTGCTGAACAGTGAGAAGCAAGAAAACAAGAGTGACCGGCAAAGCCTACAAATGGTAAGTAATGAGCGGGCTGTAAGTCCCTTTTAAGATTTTTTTTTCTTTAATTACGAAAGGTTTTCCAAGCACAGCGCAAGTGCTGTGCAGGCCAAACCTAAGAAGCACAACACAAGCATTGTGTAGGTGAAACCTAGTAAGGGCACCAGGGGCCATATTACAAAGAGTGCCCCGGGGGCGCAACGGGCGTTTGCGCCTGCTTTGCACGCCCCCGGGACACTTTGGTATTACAGAAGGGGCCGCAGACACTTCTGCGGCCCCTTCTGTAATACTGAAAGCGCTGACACACATACAGCGTTAGCGCTTTCTCAAGAGGGCATTTCATCATTTGCATGGCCTGCGCAGTATTACAGATTCGGGTGCAGAGGCAAAGAGGCTCTCAGGAGGTGCACTGACAGTGCTCCACCTCAAAGATGGCGCACTGTCAGTGCGCCCCCTGATTGCAGCCCTCTGGCGGGGGAAAGGAGGTCCCATGGACCCCCCCAGACATCCCCCTGCAGGTGGGTGCAGTCACTGCACCCTCCTGCAAGGGGATCTCTAATCCCCTTTAAAAGTGCAGGCGGGTTGCAGCCTGCACTGTGAAACACGGAGCGGCTGCTTTAAAGCTGCTACGTATTTTCACTTGAATGCGCTGCCCCATGGCCAGCACAAGTTCATGTTTGCCCTGGGGGCATCGCATTATATGTAATAGGGCACACTTTCCATGTTTGTACCCGGCGCACCTGTTTTAAGGTGTGCCGGACGCAAACAGGGAAAGTGCGCCCTTTACATAATATTGCCCCAGGATGCCTGCATTAGCTTGTTGTACGCAGGTTCTAACTATCAAAAAGGAGAACAGTGAGGCTTGGCAATCAGTAATAGTTTAAGTTTAATTAAACAATAATGGGCGGGAATAGCAGCCACATCTCTAACAGCTGAGAGCTGAAATCCAACTTGCATTAGGTACAGGACATGCTTTATACTGTACAGCAAGTGCAATAAAGAGAAGCTCATTCCCTTTTGGGCAGGAAATACTGGTACAGTGGTCCATAAATTGCTTGTTAGATAATTGGTCCCAACCTGATAGAAGCAGCCATTAATAACAACAGGAGATCACATTCTGGGGTGGTCCAGGTGGCCAGGTGTGTCGTGTGTGTGTATAATCTAGGATGCTTGAGCCCCACCTAAATGAAGGGGCCATAAATACCAACAGGAGGTCACATTCTGAGGTGGTCCAGGTGGCCGGGTGTGGGTAACGCTTACTACTGGGCATTGTTTGGGTTTTATCTGATGAATGCAACAGGCAGGTTGCTCTGGTACAGTGTCCTAAGGCCCAATTAAGGCCCTCTGCTGAGCATTTGTTTGTGTTTTCTTAGGCATTACATCCTTGGGCCATAAGTGATTTACTGCTGCAATCTTCCAGGTGTGTTTTGAGGCTGTTCCATATTTGGTATTTACATCACAGGAAGTGCTAGGGGTGGACAGAGGGCAGCTGTAATGCTGATCTGATAAAGGTTGACTCTGACACTGTAACAAGGGTTTTATTGTGAATTTGGGTAGCGCGGGCAACAGTTGCTTTGCGGTGTGCTGGCTTTATAAATCGATCCAATGCTAACATGCTCATTCAATTTTGTTGGGCTGGACGCCCAATAAAACTAGGGGTCTGCAAAAAACAAAAACAAATGCACCTAGGGGAAATGGGGATAGGAAGAGCCCCCAATTAAGTTAGACTCGTGCCATAGATTATGGTGTATTAGGAATGAAGAAGATTTCCCTTAATATCCAAGGAAAATTCCAGGGAAATTATTTAGTTAAAAAAATGTGTCTTCCTGCTACTTTTTTAGGGTTGAACCTGCAAGTGCATACTATAGCGCATGCGTCTTGCTTGCGAGACACTCTTGTATACATAAAAGGGCTTGGAGCATACCCATAGTTTACCATTTTTTGTCTTCACGTCACTCTTCTTTACAGCCTCCCTAATTTGCCAGTGCATGCGAAATGTCATTTCTGGTTATTTTTGTGGAGCAGGGACCAAGCACAGATTGATTCAAGTTAATCGGTGATTGAGGTACTTTTTCGTCACCCTTCCACTCCCCCTGTCTGCTGCTCCTTCCATGGCGCTTACCCTTTTTTTTCTTATTTTTGATCCTTGCTGCCTCCTTTTATCACCTTCCCCTTTTCTACTTTTCTCGCTCTAGCTCGGGGACCTTTTTAATGCTGAAATACCGTTGACCGATAGTTATTCTTTTGATAAAGCGATTTTCTGCCAACCTGCGCCTGGAAACTAGTAGCAGATTAAGCACATTTTCCATGGGTTTGTCGTACTCCAGTCTCGGCTGGTTTCTGAACATTAACCAAGGAGCATTTAATTGCATGATAGCTTGGAGAGATGCACTAACCCGTCACAGGTAATTCGGCAGTTCTGTGGAGACCTCCTTCTTCCAAGGAGTTCTCGGCACTAAATCATGCACACTCCAGAGCCGGGACCACGCTGGGACCTCTGACCTTTTGTGGACAACATCATTCAATTTTGCAACCCTCCTTGCACAAAATATGTCAGAATGGCAAATAATGAAAGCACCTAGATTTTTGCGCCATATGAATCTAGATAGTTCAGAGAATGCTGCATTCCCCTTGCATCTGTTCCCAGATGCGCGTGCTACATCTCCAGGCATCCACTCCAGAGCTGGAGGCTCTCGCAGCATTCCTGTACTCCAGTAGCCTACTCCATCAAATTGCTGCCTTCTGAAATATTTCAGCCCGGTTTGTCCAAAATGCCTTAAGCATTTATGCAGTACCTTTTTATTCCTTTACATTTTACTTTCCAGTTGGCCCAGTAACTTTCTCTTTTAGGGAGGAGGTATGTTTTTGTAATTAAAGTGGAACTCCTGCAGAGACGCGCATTCCTATTGTATCCTTCCTGCTTACGTGGGAGATGTCTATAGGCCGGGCCTTTTTTCAAAACCATCTGATTCTCTTTTGTATATTTAGAAAACTTTTTTCCGTCCTTGTGCTTGTAAAAATGAATGCTATTAAAATACAACCCTTGACTGAGCTAATAGACCGTTTGATAGATTTTGTTTGCTACGCTTTGTGCTGCCGGGTGTACACATATAGACTGCTAACTTCATTCTGGGTAGACCCACTGTTAACCACACTCTACTTGTATCCTCTTATTAGTACTGTCAGACGTAAACAGTAGGTACTGCACTGAAGTGTTGTCTATAATGGCAGTATGCCACCACACCATACATACTTCACTTTACCCCACTCCACTCTACTCTGCACCACTCCACACCACTGCAGTTCACTCTGCACCACTCCACACTTTGCCACTACACATCATTCCACACTGCGTCACTGCACTCTACTCTACACCACTCCACTCTATGCCTCTCTACTCTACACCACTTTACTCTAGGCCAATGCACTCTCCCCACCTACTCTACAACGCACCACTGTGCTCTTGGCCACTACACTCAACACCTCTCCACTCTGCGCCACTCCACTCTATACCATTGCTCTCTATGCCAATTCACTCTACTCTGTACCACTCCACTCTATGCCAGTGCACTCTATGCCAATCCACTCTACGCCACTCTTGTCTACTTTGTACTCTATGCCACTCTACTCTATGCCACTGTACTCTATTGTGCACCACTCCACTGTACTCTGAAACAATCTGCACTATGCCACTGCACTCTTTACCACTGCACTCTTCGCCACTGCACTCAGTGCCACTGTGCTCATCCCCACTCAGCACCACTCCACTGTGCACTCCTGTATTCTATTCTGTGCCACTGCACTCTGCTCTGCATCACTGCAACCTACTCTGCATCACTGTACTCTATGCCAATGCACTGTACACCACTGAAAGCCAATGCACTCTAAGCCAATCTACTCTGCACCACTGTATTCTGTGTCACTATACTCAACAACACTTTATGCCACTACACTCTACGCCATTGTACTCTATGCCACTCTATTCTACTCTACGCCACTCTACTTTGCACCTCTCTACGCCACTGCACTCCATGCCAGTGCATCCCGCACCACTCTACTATAACCACTGCACTCCACCAGTGTCTACTCTGCGAAACTGCACTCTGCCACTGAACTATACACCACTTTACTCTATGCCACTGCACTCTACGCCAATGCACTACATGGCACTACACTCTACGTCACTCTACATCATTCACTCTACACTAATGCACTCTACACCACTTTACTCAAAACCAGTGCACTCTATGCCAATCTACTCTGCATCAATGTACTTTACGCCACTTCACTCTAGGCCACTCTACTTTATGGCACTCTACTCTACGACGCTACACTCTAAGATGCTCCACTCTGACGTTCTACTTCATTAAACTCTACTCCACTCTATGCCACCCAACTCTATAACACTCTATTGCAGCCTATTCTACTCTACAAAACTACTCCACTTTAAGACACTCTATGCAACTCCATTCCACATTACTCCACTCTATTCTACGCCACACTACTCCACTCCACTCTATGACACTCAACTCTACAACACTCAACTCCACTCTGTGCCATTCCACTCTCCTACACTACTCCACTCTATGCCACTCCACTCTATGACAATCTACTCCGCTCTACGCTACTCTACTCTTTAACACTCTACTTCAATGTACACAACTCCCTCTTATTACTCCTCTCTGCTCTACATCACTCTGCGACACTCTAATCCACTCTACGACCTTCCACTGTACGACACTCTGCTCCCTCCACAACACTCCACAGCACTCTACAACACTCCACAACACTCTACACCACTCCACTCCATGACACTCCCCTACATGCCACTCAACTCTACTCTATACCACTCTACGCCACTCCACACCAGTCCATAACACTCCACTTTACTCCACTTTAAAACACTACACTCCAAGCCACTCTCCTTTACCGCACTGACTTTTAGCCATGCTGAACACCACGCTGGTGTACAACATGGCTAAAACAAATTGGCAAAGCCAATAGCTCTTGTATAGGTGAGACCTATTGGCAATGCCAATGCTTGTTTTGCAAGAGAACGCTAGACTGCTCTCTTGTACAAGGACTTTGAGGGGACCTTCAAATCATCCCTCCAATGAAACTATGCGATGTAAGAGATGGTCAGTTCAGAAGAATCTGCCCAAAGATAACTCAAAAGCAAAGGTTGGGTTGGTCTTCCTGCTGGATTATGCTTATTGTGTGTTGATAGAAGCACTGTGCTGCAGAAGCACAGGGGTTGAAGCAAATGGTTAGTGGGTTCATAATCAAATTTTGGTGCTCACACTGAATTAAAACTCAATAAAAATGTATTGAATAATTAGGTAGAAATCAGACCATGGAGGAAAGGAAGGAAAGTCCTGGGAAACGTTAATAGTTGATCCAAAGAGTAGAGGCCCATTGTTGTTGGCTACAGAAAAAAAAAGACTAACACAATTTTTTCAGCGAAGAAGGCACCCAGTTGATTTCAGAACATTTAAGATGGAGTGAAGGGAGGCGCGCGGCAACGGCGACGCAAGATGGCCGCCACTTGAGGAGCTCCGTGATATCGAGCTACGCTCGAAAACGAAGGGACCCCTTTTCTGCAGTGCTGCGGCACGGCAACGACGGCTTCATGCACCGGAGACGGCTGGGCATGCTGTGGCAAGTTTTTAGACCATGAAACGGTCTATTTGACTCTTTTTCCGCTCAGTTCGTTTTTGCCTCATTGCGGCCGCCATTTTGAGCATTTTATCAGCGCACCAACTCATACGGCCGCGATGCTGTTTGTCTCCTCTCTTTAACTGTAGCCTCTCTTATTCTTCATGGCAGCCTGATTTTGTGGCTCTCACCATGCTGGGGGATTGTTTTTGGCCACATTTATCTCCATTTTTGTTTTCTAAATCGCCTCATTTTTAATAATGGGGAAAAGAGGAGGGAGTGTGTTTCTCTTTACGCAACAGTCTTGACCAGCAGAGGAGTTTTGGTCTTGTGGCTAGGGGTTCGACCTGTTGATTACGGTTGTGTTTGTACCGTTTCCCTGCACTATTTTTTAAGTGCGCACCTTCTTTGACCTGCAGTGGAACGCCCTCTATCACCGGACTTTGTTTGCCATTTGCTACTCCCCTTTGACAGCAGCCTGTTGGTGGCCTCAATCTCTGGCACCTCCTCCTCGTTATACCAGCGTTGTTCTTCCTCCTGCTTTTTGTATAATTTACGGCTGCATCTTTCCTTTTGTACTTCATTTGCCGCTCCATTATGGAGTCTCCACATCCAAATAAATCTCAGGGGACCTCCTCTGGAGGGCGTAAAGAATCAACTGCGTGTTCTGGTAAATGCATCAAGAAGGATCCACCCTCTCCTGCGAAGTCACCGCTTCCTCTCACGTTAGAGGATATCATGGAGGAATTACGCCTCATTCGTCCCTTTATGACGGATACTGCTGCTACTCTCCAGAGGATGGAGGAGAAATGGTCCGGCCTTGATTCGAGACTTTCAGACGTAGAGCAAAAAGTTAGTGATGCTCAAGATGTTGTCGCTAAAGTTGATAGTCTCACTAAAGAAGTTAGCCAACTTAAAAAGACCACAGAGGATTTGAAAAATCGCAAAAGGGGAAATAACTTACGCATTTATGGTATTCCGGAAGGCTCCGAAGGGTCGGATATGATTACTTTTTTGAAAACCCAAGTCCTTCAGATCGTTGGTCTCCCAAAATCCATTAACTTTAATATCCAAAGAGCACATCGATTGGGGCCACAGAATGCATCTTCTTCATCCAAACCAAGAGGTATAATTGCCTATTTCCTTCTATACTCGGACCTCATGGCGATTCTTAACGCTGCTAAGCAACATAAGCAGATGCTCTGGTCTGGCCACAGAGTTTTCTTCAGTCAAGATGTCTCCAAGCCAACTGCTAATCGGCAAAAGGAATTTCTCGACCTCAGACCTGCTTTGAGATCCATGAACGCCCGCTACGGTTTAATCCATCCTTGCTTGTTCAAAGTAACCTATAAGGACAGAACTCTGAGTTTTGAGGATCCAGCTGATCTCTGGAGGTTCATTCATGCTCACAAGGGAGAACTTATGGAACTGAGCAAACCTTAATTGTTTTGTTACTGGTTCTTTGGTCTGTTATGTTGAGTTTTTTAGTATGTAGTTTGCAAACTCTAACTGCGTCTTTGTTTGTTCTTTCCCATGTTTCCTAGGCCTCCCCTTTGCAGATTTGCTGCTGACGTTTTTTACCCGTGTTGCCCTTGTGTCAGTAATGTGCGATTCCCTCCGCTGCATTGTTCACTATTGTTTGGTAAGTTCCCTTCATTTTGTCTCATTTGTTTACCTTTTTGTCTTTGGACTCCGCTTCCATATCTCTATCTGTTATGGTATGGTAACTTGTTTCTCCTTGGTGTCTCTTCTCTGGGTGGTTGTCTTGTTCTTCGTCGCCCCCCCTCCCACATTAATGTCTCTCCTTGTTTTGTTCTTTATGACTAAAGCCTTCGGGCTTTTTGTCATCCTCTTTTGATATCTCTTTTAGGGGACTATGCTCTCCCCTCTTGTCTCTTTCTTCCCATCTTACCTTTCTTCTATCTCCTTCTCTTTCTCTTTTGGGTCCACTCCTGTTCTTCTTATACTTAGATTCTTTCACTTTTCCTTAAATATTTTTCTTTGTTCTTTCTTTTGCTTACTATTATGGTTTCATCAAGTTAAACTCCTCACTCTCCTTCCTCTTTGCTACGCTTTTTCATTCATGTTTTACCGGCATTTTTCTGCTTTCCTTTATATATATCTACTTGCTCTTCTGCACAATACACTCCTCTCCCTGTTGGTTCTTCATATCCTTTCCAAATATAATACACTTTCCTGTCGCTTATTTTTCTATACGTTTTACTCATGAAAGGTCTTCGCATTATTTCATGGAATGTTAAAGGTATGCGTAATCCCGTTAAGAAACAACGGGTATTGTCTCACCTTGCTAAATTGAATTGTCATGTAGCGCTGTTACAAGAATCACACCTTAAGTTACAAGACTTGCCTTCATTACTTAAATATTGGGTGGGTGAAATTTTTTGCTCTCCAGCTGTGAAAAATAAGAACGGTGTGATAATCTTATTTCATAAATCTTTGAATGTTCTCCTACAAAATGAATTTACTGATACAAATGGTAGATGGTTATATTTAAATGTCAAAGTTAATAATACTCAATTCTCTTTTTGCAACGTTTATGGTCCGAATGGTGTTGATCTATCTTTTTGGAGTGACTTTTCTACTCTCCTCTCCTCCCATTCCGCTGAAAATCTGATTGTGGGCGGAGACTGTAACCAACTTATGGACCCTTTCCTTGATCGGAAATCTCAGACCAAATACGTCCCCAATAAGATGCAAAAAGGATTCCTTAAGGCTATTACTACAAGGGGACTGGTTGACGCATGGCGCACATCCCACCCAGATGTTTTAGAATTTTCTTTTTCTCACCTGTCCCCAGATCTCATTCTCGCATTGAATATATCTTTCTCACACAACCTACCCTGCAATTCATGAACAATGTTGAGATTGGCTCCATTCTTATCTCCGATCACGCCCCCATCATTTTAGATATGAATTTTCCCTCTCCTACACCCACGTCCCGGCGTTGGCGCTTTAATAATTCCCTTCTTTTGGACTCTCAATTCGCTGAACAGTTTACCCTATTTGCTCAAGAGTTTTTTCATCACAATATCTCCTCAGTTTCTCAATACCATTTTCTTTGGGATGCTTTCAAGGCGTCTGCCAGGGGCTTTATAATAGATTTTGTGTCCCAGAAAAAAAAGATAGCTCTCTCAAACTCAACTTTGCTTTTAAAGGAAATTAAAACTTTAGAACATAAGTACTTCACTACCAATTGTCCCGACACATTATCACTTCTCATTAAAGCAAAAATGCAATATAACAAACAATCTTGGGATTCCGCTTGTAATAATCTTCTCAAATTCAATGCGAAAATGTATGGTGGCCGGAACAAGGCAGGAAGATCCTTAGCAAACTATCTCAAAATTAAAAAACAAAAATCCAAAATTGCAACTATTAGGGATAACTCTGGGACTCTACATCTTTCAGATGCCAAGATCCTTGACTGCTTCACCGACTATTACACCTCCCTTTACACTCCTGAATCCCCCTTCTCTAGATCATATAGACTCCTTTTTCAAAATATTCCCAAGTCCCCTGAGAGTCGCTTTGACCTCACATCTTTGAATGTTCCTATTTCAGAAAAAGAAATCATTGAGGCTATTACTCTTTTACCTAAGGACAAAGCACCGGGGCCTGACCGCTTTACTGTTCGGTTCATCTTGTCCTTCAAATCACTTTTGGTCCCCCACCTCCTTTCATTGATCAATCATTTTCTCGCTATTGGTGCATCGCAGGGATCTTTTACTCAGGCAATGCTCTGCTTAATACCCAAAAAAGATAAGGATCCCTCTTTGTGTAAAAATTATAGGCCCATCTCCTTGATAAACACGGACTGTAAAATTTACGCCAAATTACTTGCCCTTCGCATTAATAAAGTTATTCCTGATCTAGTCAATATATACCAATCTGGCTTCGTCAAGGGACGTTCTATCACAGACAATTCACGTACTTTTCTTAATATCATTCATTTGGCCTCCAAGCTTGACTCACCTTTAGCCGCTATTACCTTCGATGCTGAAAAAGCATTTGACAGGGTTAATTGGGAATTTATATTCAGCGCTTTAAGATGGCATGGTTTTAGTCCTCCTATTCTTAATTATATCCAACTCTTATATTCTGCCCCCACTACTTCCGTTTGGGTAAATGGCTGCCAATCTCGTTATTTCCCTCTCCGTAGGGGGACCAGACAGGGATGCCCCCTTTCCCCCCTGCTATTTATCCTTGCCTTAGAGCCCTTCCTAGAAACACTTAGACGCTCACCACATTACACGGGTTTTCAATTTCATAATCTTGACATCAAATTTACTGCATATGCAGACGACATTTTGTTATACATTTCCAATCCATCCGTTTCCTTACCGGTCTTCCTTTCCCTTTTACGAGATTATTCTAGTGTTTCCGGTTATAAATTGAATATAGATAAATCTGAAATCCTGCCCCTAAATAAATTCTGCCTCCCTTCTATGTTTCTTGATTCGGGTTTTGCTTGGAACTCTAAACATATTAAATGTCTCGGTATTCTTTACTCCAATACCATCAGGGAGACTATTAAAATTAATCATGCTGATATACTTAAAAACTCTCTACTCTCACAGATGGTTGGTCTCCACTTTTCCTCTCTTGGTGGGGTAGATTAGCCACAATTAAAATGATGCTTCTCCCAATTATAAATTTTTACCTCTCTATGCTTCCTGTTTCTCTTCCTAATTCCTTTTTCAGTACCATTAATAGTTCCGTATCCAAATTTCTTTGGAACAATCGCAAGCCTAGGATTTCTCTGGCTCGTCTTCAACTCTCTAAGGGACTGGGTGGTGTCAACTTTCCTAATCTTAGACGATACCATTCCGCATTTACCCTGAAACAGATATGGACCTTCTTATCTGAATCCACTGTTCCACCAGCGACAGCATGGAGCCCGTTGGAACAGGCCCAATATTCTCCTTTCTCCTTTATTCTCAGCCACTCGTATTTCCCAACCCCGAAACGTTTTTCCTCTCCTATTTTTATTCACTCCAAAACACTTACAACTTCCCTGTGTAGCTCTTACCTCCCTCCTGTAGATCGGTCCCTATGCATTCCAATTTGGTATAACAAACATTTAAAGATTAATAATCGCGCTTTATTTTGGAAGGAATGGATTGATAAAGGCATTATCACATCTCAACAATTGATGAAGGATGGGTCCTTTATGCACTTTTCTGAACTCCAAACCTCATATGGTATCTCCTCTCTACACGCCTTTCATTACCCTCTACTTAAGGATTCTCTTACTCGTTTCTACCTCCAGGAAAGCCCTACGGTTACACCCGATCAACCATCCCCTCCCTCTATTGACTTTTCCACCCAATTTAAAGCAGCTACTATTTACAAGATATTATCCCACCCCACTAAGGTTAGAACCAAATCCAGTTTGGAACTCCTATGGGAAAAAGACTTGGCCCTTGATCTTCCCCTTCATACTTGGGACTCCCTCTGGTCCAAAATTCATACCTCCTCACGCTCTGCCAGCACTACGCAGACTCTATACTATTTTTACAACAGATTGTTTTTAACTCCTAATGACCTGCATAGATTTAAATTAATAGATTCCCCAAAGTGCTGGTCATGTCCCAATGATAATGGCGATTTTCTCCATATGTTTTTCCATTGTCCTTTAGTTAAATCTTTTTGGTCTCGTATTTGGTTGAAATTGAATGACATTCTATCGACTAACGTTCCCTTTTGCATTACACATGTTTTTCTGGGCAGCTATTCTCCTGTTTGGGACGCTCACAGTAATGTTGGCAACTTTATTGATTTATTTTTAGCCATCTCATTTCAGATCATTACCACAAATTGGAAAGATACTTCAAAAATTTCGTACCAAGCCTGGTGGAATTTATTGTGTCACCATCATAGATTAGACCGCGCTTATGCTACCTCTACTGCTTTGTTGATCAAAAAAGATTTGTTATGGTTGCCACTAACTTCTTTTCTCTCTAGATTGCACAATTGATTATGCTTGGCATTTGCTACTGAGTTTTTATCTTTGATTTCATTTTTTGTGAACTAGTTTTGTTTGCCTCACTCATTGGACTCTTCTTTTCTTCTTATTTCCTTTCCTCTTTTCATCTTTCTCTCCCTCTTACTCCTTCTCTTTTTTCTTTTCTCTTCTTTCTTCTCTTTTCCCTTTTTTCTCAAAATTTAAAAAAAATGCATTTACTCTTTGTACAGCATTTATCTTTTGAGGATATTGTTCTTGTTACTTTTTCATGACATATTTATGTTTTATGCTTATCCTCTTTCTACTTGACTTTGTACTGATGTTTTACTTTGTTTATTACTTTAATAAAGCATTCTAAACTTTAAAAAAAAAAAGTTGGAGTGAAGGATTCTAAACAGTGTCAAGGAGAATTAAGTTTGCTCAAGGTTTTAAAAAATCCTTCTATGCATTGCTGGAAGAAGTAATGCAAGAAGAGTAGTCTTTATGATGTCTGAGTCAGAGGACTGTTTTGCGTTATGCCATGTCATCTTAAATTCAGATTTATTTTTTCTCCTCAAGATATTTTGAGTACCATATGCATTCGTCTGTTTCTACTGCTTTTTTTAGGTATTAAGGGCAACATGTACAAAGCATTTTTGCGGTCAGAAATGGCTTATCAGGCCGTTTCCGACTGAAAAATGCTTTTACTTATGCACAAAGCACCGATTGCAATTCGGTAACACATTACCAAATTGCAATTTGTATTTACAATTTGATATTTGGAAGGTACGTGTTTAGTGCATCCCTTCCAAAAACCAAATCTGAATGGGGTGTATGAATGTTTTGCGACCGAATACAGCCGCAAAACATTAATATTTTACCGACTCCTTGAAGGAGGTGGTAACCCATTTGCAAATGGAAAGGAGTCCCAGGGGGCTTCTTCCCCTTTGAGAATGGAAAACAAATATTTTTTACGAACAGGGGACCACTGCCTACTCTTAAAAAATAAAACTGCAAAGTTACATTTTTTCTTTTGAAACGCATCCCATTTTCTTTTAGGAAAATGGGCTGCATTTACAAAAAAAAAAGATTGCTTTTTAAAAAAAGCAATCACAGACATGGTGGCCTGCTTTGAGGGCTGCAATTCCTAATGGGTCGCAAAATGCAACCTACCTCATTAATATGCATGAGGTAGGCCTATTTGCGACCCACTAGTAATCGTTAATGAAACTCAAAAGAGTTTCATACATTAGGAATACCGATTTCCTAACTGCGATTCGGAGAGAATCGCAAGTAGGAAATCAGCAGTAGCGGCTCCTGGTGGGAGTGCTGCTGGGCGGTGACGTGGGGCGGGGGAGGGGCAGGGTGGGGGGTAGTAAACTCTGGAATATGGCCCAAAAGAGGTAAGTCAACAAATAAATAAATAAAACGAAATTCGTTGCGCGCGCTGCATCGCATTTGGCAATGCAGCGCGCGCAACGAATTTCGTTTTATTTATTTATTTGTTTACTTACCTCTTTTGGGCCATATTCAGAGTTTACTACCCCCCACCCTGCCCCTCCCCCGCCCCACGTCACCGCCCGGCAGCACTTCCACCAGGAGCCGCTACTGGAAATCAGTATTCCTAATGTTAGTACATCTGGCCCTAGGTGTCCGATTTTAGGTTTGGCAAATGGGTATTTTGTCTGTAATAAGATATAATGCACTTTTAATAAGGTGGATGAGATATCCGCCACGTTTGTGACAGAGTACCCATCAGCCAAACTTTAAATCAAGCCCTAAGTTTGTCATTGAACCATGGTGCTGACTCAGTATTACAGAAGGAATTTTTGGTATAGCAAAGGGAAATCTGATCACTAGCAAAAGAGATAAAGTTGCAAAAAAATTAAATAGTCAAGCAAAGAGTGTGAAGAAGAAAGAGTGGTGTGTACTAGATTGAGAAAGGTCAAGTGAAACTGGTTGGGAATTAGGTTTTTCCAGTTGCTGGTAGGAAAGATGGTGCAAGATAACAGAACCAACATTTGTTTTACTTAACAAGTTAGATGATAACTCCAGAAGATTGGCTTTATAGCTAAAGTAGAGATGGTATTTTCACACATGAGTACCAAGTCAAAGGGAGGCCGGCTATGTGCATGTCAGTTTTGACAAATCACATGTCTGAAAACAGTTAATTAAGTAGTTTACAGAAAATTCCAAGGGGTCTTCCTTGTGCAGATTAAAGACACCTATAATAATGAAGGAGCAGTCAGTACCGAGACTAGTGATAGGTTATGCAAACGATATTTTCAAGATCCAACCAACCTATATGTATACACAATACATGCCTCACCCGTCAGCAAACTACATTTGCCACATGTAAGCAGAGGGAACTTTAAACCATCTAATTAAAAGATGCTCTTAACTTTACAGTTAGCTTATGTGCAAATTGTGTGCACAACAAAAAAGAAAATGAGGTGTAACTATAAATGTTGGCACTATCTTAGTATACAGATGTTTAATAAACCAACATACTTGATGTTTCAGTAAAAAAGCCACACAGATGCGCTCTACTATTGTTGCTGCCTGATCTGAAGAAGAGTTTTAAAGTAAAAGAAATCTGTTAATTTTAGTCAATTTCTGGCTAAGAATAAACCATGGGCTATATTAAAATAAATACTCTACATTTAAAGTTAAAAATATAATTACATTTTATGTAGGAAATCCTCTTTTTCTAAGCTTCCCAATTCAGATCTTTTTCTTTCTTTCTTCAATAAAGCTTCTTAGGACAAAGGCTTCCTTTACAAATATCAAAGTGTGTCTTCGAACATGAGCAGATAACCAGTACCAAGGATACGGTCTAATATCCAGCCATGTTAGCTACACTGCCCTACAGCTCTTTTAGAAATCTCAGTGTGTAACCCTTTTTACAACAACAGATCTACAGATTGTCTTCTTAGTTATAAAATCATATAAGGTCTCCTCTTCTAGGCATGATCCAACAGAAGAAACTACTGTTTTCTGCATATGTGATCATCCTTATTCTTACCCTAGAAAAGTATTTAGGGATGTTTGTCTAGTTAGTGCTAAACGTTCCAGTCACATAAGAGCAGTGGTAGATGCTAAAGTCTGAGGTTTAGGTAGTCTCTGCTCAGGGTGGTACAATGGTCTAAACATGAAAGGACTAGTGACCCTGGTGGTCTCTGCACAGTGGCTGGATTGGAGCTTTGGGGGCATGTTTCTTCCATAACACCAAATGAGACTTGTTTTCATATTATAATCCCACTTGGTTATCTTTAACTAACGTCTGGGGTAGACCGTGTTTGTCATCATCATCTCAAATATTCACTGTAATTCCTGTTACTTTCTAATTGGCAGAAAGCACCCACAAGCATTAATGTTGTTATTTTTTATCCAATTTCTCAAATTAGACTGTCAAGTAGTGCTTGCTGTAGTAATTCACTCTCTTTTCATATGCAGCTTTATATAAAATCTGTTTTGCTTCTAAAACAAATTACTTCAAACACTATCACATAACTCAATGGTACTCAATATAAGAATTTTGAAATGATGACTTGCTGAGTCAGCCCTAATAGAGTACCACAGCATGTGACGTGTAGGTTAATCAGTCGGGGCTCAGATCACTGCACTAACTTTCCATCTTGTAAAACGCAGAGTAGCCCAAGATGACCAAACGTGTTTATACTGTCTCCAGCTTCAGGTCATCTGGCGAGACTTTGAGTAACCATCAGTTTCATACGCTGACTGAATAAGATTTCTAATACAAACAAGTAAAGTCCATTGTGCATCCGGAGTAGAATTCTGCACAGCTGTTTTTTGAGAGTTTGGAGCTCTGGACATTTAGAAACCTGCCTCCACAATAGAACTCGACCCACATTGCCAAAATGTGCACCTTGTGCCCACATTTTGAAATACAGTGTGAGTGCATGGAATATGAATGTACAGGACTTTTTCCCATCAACAAAGTACATTTCATGACTTTTATGCAGAAGTGTCAGGTAGCTAGCTCTTGACACCACATGAACCGCCTCTAATCTATCAAAAGCTCAAGATGGTCACTGCGGCTCAGGTCTCCAGCTACAACCTTAGTACCATAGATTGAAGCCAGAATAACTATTTCTGTTTTTGCTGCAACCTTGATTGCTGTTCTTATTATCCTTGTCTATCTGGGCTTTAACACTATTAGTCATCTGTTCTGGTCAAGACCTATCTGAATTCTCTTATAGATTGAACCCCTGCCCCTGTAAAGAAGCACCTGCTTATGTTGCATCCTAACATTCTCAACTGGTCATAGCTCACGACACGTGTTTTAGAACCATACCAGATTAAAATATGCTCACCTCTCCTACTGAATTTATACCTTCAGTGTCTCTGCCATATCACTCCTTTCTCTCTGCATTTTTCAGTACTGGGCATATTTGAGTCCTTCTCACTATCACCCTAAGATCTACGGTGTGCACCTTACCCCTCTGGAGACATGTCCTTCCTAACTTAGTACTATACTCCAAGTCATGTTTTACTAATAGCTTTATTGGTGTTAATCTAACTTTCCTTTTTCTGATAGATAATTTGTGAGTAAAGCTGCACTTCACTGATGTTAAGGCACTACCTTCCTGGACATTTTGGGAACTTTGAGGGTAGTTGTATATGGTTTTCTGTGCCTCGCAGTTTCAGTCATCTGTTCCTTAGTGAAGCTTCAGAGAACACACATTCAGTCCTTTATGTTGATAACTGGTGCCAAGTTTTTAAGAACACGCAGGGTGCCTACACCAGTTCTGATCATGGATATGGAGCAATGCACCTGCATGTTAGAGCGCTGATGAATAGTTGAGGCTGTTTTCTAACTTTTAGGCAAAGATATCTTCAAAGATAGACCTCAACACAGAATGGCAATGCTCTTTATCGAAAATGCCACATGTTCTAGGCTACAAACTAGGAGTACACCAAGAACCATATTCCCCCACGCGTGCATTGTCCCAAACTGTCAGAAAACACGTGTTGCGCACCATTTATGGACCATACAAGAAGCAGCTTGTTACCATGAACCCACCTGGAGCTTGAGATGGTCAGAATGCACAGAAGCTCGCTGGTCATATCTTAGCTCCTCGCTAATTGACCGCCTCATTATATGCACAAGGAAGGTATTAGGTTGCTTCTGCCATATCACGCTGTCATCATTATACAGTTGCATTATCTAGTTGTTTTTCTTTGCTAATTGGCTGTAAAGGATTATGGAGCGGCTTAGAGGATATATGAATCCGGTGTTGTTTGCTGGGGCTGTATCAGTGGCTTAGCAAAAAGAGGGCTCTTTCCTGATGTGCACCGGAAAGGCTGTGATTTCTTCTGGTTCTCCGTCTTCCATCCTTTCCAACTGAAGGTTGTGTTGAGTGGGGACGGAGCTGAGCCCTCGGATGAGTGAAAGCATGCCTGCTTCTGGGATGAACATCACGGATTCCATGTTCTACTCCATTTACATTCCGGTGTCTCTGATTGCTGGACTTGCATCCTTTGTGATGGCCTTTGTCGCACTGTACCTTGTCATTAGGAATCCAAGTTTATGTCAGGATGGGAAGCGCCTTTTCCTGGTGACCGTATTGGTGTGCCAGTTCCTACAGCACCTCATCAGCACAGTGGCCTTGCTTCTGACCTTCTTCGCAGGCGAGATTTCCCCCCTGCTCTGCTCTGTTTATCATTTACTTCACCACTGGGTGGTTTTTATGGAGTACAACTGCTTGTCGGCCATGTGTGTTGACTGTTACGTGGCGATCTGCTTTCCGTTTCGTTACCAGATCATGTGTCACCTCCAGAGTGTGCTGCTGGCCCTGGCTGTGTTGACTGCCATCTCCTTGGGAGTGCCTCTTATTGTGTTTCTCAGTTGGGTGCCTTCTGCAGCCTCATCAAAACTAGTTGGTGGCAGCCTTCAGTTGTGCGAAGGGTACTCTCTTGTCAATGACCTACTACTCATGAAGACACTCTGGATAGTCCTGAGTGCCATTTGGCTTTCGCTCAGCACCACTGTCATTGTCTTTTGTTATGTGATGGTGTACCGCGAAGGGAGGAAGGCGGGGCTGATCACACTATCCAACACAAGAGCAATACGCACCATTTTGTTCCAGATCGTCTATCTCTCCTTGTTTTTCACTCCATTCCTTCTAATGCTTGTCTTCTTGCAGCTTCCTCAGAAGCGCATCATGAAACTGAGCACTTATGAAACCATTGAATCAATCAACTTTGTTGTATGGACAGTGGCCCAACTGCTTTGTCCGGCTGTCTACGGAATGCGGTCAAAAGAAATCAGCAATGCAGTCAGTAAACTTATTGGCAACCTGAAGCTGAGGATGGAGCAGTCTTCAAAGATATGGCCAGCGTAGAGAACCTCCAAGGGAACAGGGTTGCCTGAAGACTGGGTAGTCTAAGCAAAGTTGGAATCCAAAGTGATGGCAGCACTTACAACTTTGTGTAACTATGTAAGTGATGGGATCTCAGGTTGCAGCTTTAAGAATGGTCATCCATACGGTCTCCAAGCCATGTGCCTACTGTCTTCTCGCGGCTGTGTCGTCCAGACCTTATGATTACCCCTAAGCAGGACTTCGCTGAGTCAAATAAGGTGTTCTATGCAGCACAGTTTGTCTTCTTCTAATTACAGTCGTCTTCAGATCTTGGTTAGCAGCACTGAACTGGCTTACAGGAAAATCAGGAGGATAACATAAGACTTGACTCACATAGCTCTAGCAGTCTTCCAGAGGTACATATATGTTGCAAGCCTGACATGCGGCTGACTCTGCTTCAGCTGGAATGGCCATTTGGATGCACTGACCTATTGAGGAATACCCTGGCCTCCCCACTAAATTCACTGCAATTTCATTGTCATTAACTTGCCAAGTGTAACACAACTTGACTAGAAATTGTGGCAAATTAATTTGGTTGTTAAGAAGCCTGGTCCCCTTTTCTTTAATGGCCTCTGCAACTCTTCTGTCTCTCTGTCCAGTTCTAAAGCACCATGACGTTACAGCTATGAGTGCATTATATACTATTGCATCTAATATAAAAACATAGCATCCCCAACCATACTGCATTATGCAGGTCTACCCGCAAAAGCCCCTGCTGTCGTAAATGGGGACAGGGAAATGTTTCCATTATTTGGTCTGAAAAACAAACCTGATCAAAGGGCTAATTAGTTTGGTTTCCAGCTGTGTTTAAACGTGCTTGACAAAAGTAGGAGAGATGAAGGTAAGAAACAGGGAAGATTACTCTGTATGAGGATGACATTCAGTGTCTGCAAGGGGTTCCTAAACTCATAGGAAAAGCATTATCCGTTCTTAAAGTCCTGGGTGAGGCAGGGTCAAAGATTCAACACCTGCATAATGTTGAAAAAGGGGAGGAAGGAAGGAAGACACCAGAGTGGCAAATGCATCTTGGTATAAAAAGTTTAGAGGAGGTGAGTACTTCCAGCAGAGTGTTTTTAAATAAGGGTTATGAGGTAAGACTTGTGAAATATGATTGGGGCATCAGGAAATTGGCACACTGTATTGCATGTGATATATCACATGGCAACAATATTCTATCCATTACATGAACTACATTGTAAAGTAAGTACATCACTATTCTTAATTCCACATATTCTTACCTTTTCCTAATGTTCCCAGGTAAACATAACATAACATGTGCATTTGTAAAGCGCACGTTCACCCAGAAGGGTATCTTGGCGCTGAATAACAGATGCTTATTGTTACCCAACTCTTTGGATGGAGCTGAGAATAGTAAATGTATATATTTCTCTTATGATGTAGAAGGTGCAATATACTTGTAAGTCGATATTAGTGACCTCACATAGTGTAATACAACTCATAAGCATATCTGTAGGAGAACGAATAACACATGTATAGAATTTCTTCCATCAGCATTTTTGAGGTACAATAGTTAAGAGAATTCTAAATGTCTGTGGCAGACACAAGGATGAAGTTAGTGTGAAAGCCTCAGCACATCCTGAGAGGGACTGATAGCATACAGGGGAATTTGCAGATTGGAAGGGCCTGCTGTTGATGCAGGGACATGGGACGCTGGATACGGTTGTGGGAGTTGGGACTGGATTTATAGGCCCAGTTATTTGAGTGGGGAGAGAGGACAGAGCTTTCAGCAAGAGAGAAAGTGTGTGTGCGCGTTTCACAGTTAGTGAGATGTGACCAGTTGGTTGATCCTTCATAGCGATAGTGTTCACCCAAAACGTACTTTGCTTAGTTTTTCAGACGTAAAGTACCCCCAAGACCCAGGTGTAAATAACAAACTGCATCAATTTTGAGAATTCTCTTGGAAAGTTAAGCTTTTGTGTTTTTCGAATTCATTATGTTCACTAAAGAAGGAATTACTTACTGACCAATAAAAAGTAGATGGACTACTTTGGGAAAAATCATAAAAAGTCCCATTAAATGAACATTTGCTGTTAAAATGTGGAGACTTCTTTGGGCAAATTTCGAAAATGTGACATTTCAGAATTGCTGTGCGTTTTCTTATCCTGAGCATCGACCGGGGGACACTTAAAATATAGCATGTTTACCGCGTGTCCATAATTCTGTACATTTTAAAAATGGTCCCTACTTGGACATTGAATGCAAAGGCTAAAAGCTGGCATTAATGATTCCTTGGAATAGTGCATAGGAGAAGAAATGTTCAAGCGACTAAAATCCAAGGACATGATGTAGGTGGAAATGCCACCTGTCCAAGTTGTGTGATCGTGGGCAAATGTCATCATTTCCGTGCTCTTAATTGCTAAAATGTTCGAGTGCCTAATGGATAATCCTTTTGCCGGGTTCTGTATACTTGAACATGCATTCTGTTACTATCAGGCACTGTGGAGCTTCACATCACTTTATGATGTTGCAGATTGACAAAGATATGAGCGTCGAATTCTAATAAACACCAGTCCTATATTCGTCTCAATCTGTCAAGTTTTGAATTACTCTGACACCTAGTCTGTGGTGTAAGCATTACATAATATATATCTGGCGTGCCTTTTTCCTGTGTAGAGTTAATTCAGAAGTCTGCAAGCAGCCAGGAACATATTTTAATGACCATGTTGTCTAATTAAAAAAGAAATCTGTAAAACGAGGTGACTTTTTTCAGTAATTTTAATGCTTTCAGGTTAACCACCTTTGATTATAATTTAAAGCAGTGCTATTTCAGAGAGAGTGAATTTTGCCTCTTTCAGAATAGCTTTAATCACTATTTGTGTCACACTTCATATTTACCCATGCCGAGTTTTACTTTGAAATTGTGAACATTTTTATGAATAAAGGGTTTTCAACTTTATTTTCAACTTTCACACAACCCAAGTGTTATAGATTTCAGCTACAGAGATACTCCTTGGGAGTTTGTAAAATCAGGATCGTGTATTGCTATTAAAATGTATTATATGTCCCTAAAACATAAGGACAAAATGTTGCTGAAATATCATGACCTAATATAGCCCACAAATGGACAAAATGTCCCCAACACATTATGTCCAAAGTTTGCCCAAATATACATGAAATGTGATTGAGCTATTAAAGCAATTACCCCCAAATATTTAGAAAATAATATTGCTAGAACAAAAAAGAAAGATCAGATATTGCCAAATAGGTATTAAAAGCGCCTAAAAGCCCTCGGGTTCAGCACTGTTGAAATATTGTCGCAATGTCCTTATAATATAAGAAGCAAACTTACACAAATATGCATGCCACGTTCTTAAAACACTAAACCCAAATGATGCCCAAATATGCCTTCAGCACCCCATTTAGCCCAAGACCAAATATTGCACAAAAAAAGTGGAAATGCCCCTTTGATTCTAGAACAAATCAGTACCCGGAGATAGGAGATAAATATTATCTAAATATGCATGATTTGTTCCGAAACGTTAGGGCCAAATATACTAACATTAAAAATGAAATATTCCTAAAATGAAGAATGAAGACCACCATCCATGTGAATGTCTTTCAAGATTGCATTTTTCTGATTTTTAAAGCAGCCTGAGCTTCTTAAAGGAAACATGGCTGCTTTAAAAAAAGTTTTTCCATTTTTGAAAAACTTCATTTATTTGCAGTTGTCTCCAGACCACTGCCCACTCCCTCTGAAGCTGGCACACCGATTCCCAAAGGAAAGGGGTCCAAAGTGGACCTGCTTTCCTCTTGCTAATCAGTTACCGCCCTAACTAGGAAGTCAGTAACATATCAGTGGTTTGCAATTGGAATTACGGTAGCAAACCATTGATACATAGGTTTCCGATTCGGTATTTAGAAGGGATGTTCATAACACACCCTTTCCAAATGCAGAATTTGTATCAATTTCTAAACGAATTTAATGGTTTTGAAAAAACTTTTCTGACTCATTAAAATGGTCTATTACATAAGGAAATGCTGTTTAGGGGTCTCACCAATCTGATTTAGGGAATTGGAGGGTTTGTGACAGCTAAAAACCTTAGTACATCAGGCCCTACACCTAATCTTTTCTAAATACATGGTATGACATATTATGCTTTGTGATTATTTTTTGGACACTGTACCTCATATATCCCATGGGGCATTTTCATGGCACTGGGGTAAAGATCTGTGGACTGTCGTGCTCTAACAAGTGCCTCTAGATACAACAAGCATTGGCGAGATCTATTAGCTTTGGCAATATGTTTTAACCATGTTGTACACCAGTGTGGCTGCTGTTCTGCATGGATAAAAGTTAGTGGCATGGAGTGGTCTGAGATAGATTGGGGTAGATTGGAGTGGGGTATATTGAGGTAGAGTGGAATGGAATAGATTGGGGTAGAGTGCAGTGGGGTAGATTTGGGAAGAGTGGAGGAGGGTAGAGTGGAGTGAGATAGAATGGGGTAGATCGGACTAGAATGTAGTGTGGTAAATTGGGGACCTATATGACGGAACCATGCATGCCTAAACCACACTTGGCTTAACTATGCAGTCACTACCATGACTGCATCATTACCACGCGTTTCTTTAGCACGCAAGTCATTACAATGACTTGCTTTAGGAAAGCGCTGGACTTTGGATAGTATAAATTACTATTCCAACTCTAGTCGGTGTATCAGTAGGGCAGGTGTTGGACTTAAAATACAACACCAGTTCAACACCGCGTTCCTTAAAGCAAGTCGTTGTAACAACTTGTGTGCTACAGGAACGCATGGTAACATTGCATTCGTGGTAGTGACTGCGTTGTAAAGGCACTGCGTGGTTTTTACTGTGTGGTAAAGGATGTTTCCCAAATTGGGGCAGACTGGGGTAGACTAGAGTGGGTTAGATAGTAGTGCAGTAGAATGGGGTAGATTGGAGTGGAGTTCAGTAGGGTAGATTGGAGTGAAGAGGGTTGGGGGAGATTGGAGTGGGGTAGGTTAGATTGAGGCGTTGTACACCAACATCCCTTAATGTCAAGCGTTGCAGGCAGTGGCATCTCTCCTTCAACGGTCCCCAGGAGAAAGACCTGATGGCTTTATCCTTGAATGCCTGGAGATAGTTCTAATGAACAATTTCTTTGATTTCAATGGACTCATTTACCAACAAGTTAAGGGCACTAGTATGGGGGCTTCCTGTGCACCGAGCATAGCAAACACCTACATTGGTGAATGGGAGTTGAAAAATGTCTTCAATGAAGCGGCTCCCTTTTTCGAAAATGTCAGCATTTGGAGGCGTTTCATCGATGACATTTTCTTTGTTTGGAAAGGTGACACTGACACATTGCATGAGTACATTTTGTGGCTCAATGCCAGCGACAGCAGTCTTAAGTTCACTGCCTAATCCTCCCGGTAGAGGTGGAATTTTTGGATATCCTTATTTCTGGATCTAATAACACATTACAAGTGAGTCTATTTAGGAAGCCTACCGCCAAGAACACCTTATTACAATACCATAGCTTCCACCCCCTGCCAGAAAGATTAAAACCCATTTGGGGAATTTCTGCGGGTGAGCGTAACTGTACAAACCTGGATGACTTTCATAAACATGGAGATGCACTAAAGGCACGCCTGTTGGCCCGTGGTTAGCCACATAGGCTAGTAAGACATGCATTTAAAAGGGCTAAATATTATAATCGTGATGCCCTATTACAAGGCACGCATCGTACACCTCAAGACCAAGTCACATGTGTCATTAACCATTCCCATCTGAATTATAAAATCAAGAATGTCATCCACAAGAATTGGAAGATCTTGAATACAAATGAGAATGAATCACAACTCCAACCACCTTTGGTGGCTTACAGGAGAAATCGCAATTTGCGTGATATATTGGTGCATACAAGACCTCAGTCACCAAGTATAAAGCATCAGACCACCATTACTGGACTACCTCGAATTTTAGGCAACCACAAATGTGGGTCGTGCCATGCTTGTGATACGGCCTTAGTCACGGATTTTATGGCACGACACGGAGGCCAATATTATGCAATCTCCTTTTATTGCCAGCTCACACAGCAGCAACAATTAAGAAGAATTTAGAACTTTTCAAACATTCTGAACATCTATATAGTCCAGCAACAGGCAGCCATCTTCCTTCTTTTATTGCTGCTGCTCACCAGATAAGTAATCCTTATTTTCCTCCTCTCAATTATTCATATACATGTCAACTAAGATTTAATATATATCTTATTGTCTATTTGTGCTACTGCCTGTTATCTGTATGCCTATGAGATTGTGATTTAATCGCTTTAAGATATTAGCACTCTTACTTGCACCTTTTCCCCTTCCTCCAAACCTTGAACTGCCCCCCTCTTCCATCCCGTGCCACGTCTTCTCCCTGTCTCTCTCGGAGACACCAATTTCCCCCCCTTACTGGTAAGCAGTTCCCATTTCAAAGACGCACCAGAGCCTCGCTCTCTCACTCGCCTTTGAAAGACGCGCAGAGGCCTCCCTCTTACTCTCGCGGCCCCGCGCGCACTTTACTGATTCGTCGTGTCCCACGCGACCGGTCTGAGGCTGCCGGCACTTATACAACTCCATGTATTTAAATACATTTATTAAACAAAGCCTCCTCACCTCGCTACTCCGGGGGCACATCTTTCGTCTCTCTCCCGGTGCGGCCGCCACCTTCAACGCGACCGCACCGGGACCCTCTTTCCGATGTGTTCAACTCCCCCGCAACAAGGAAGTAAGCCTCGTTTTAATATATTAGAGGAAAGACCCTTCCTACCACCACATCACCAAGCCCTTCATTTCGAGCTCAAACGACAGTTACAACACCGAAGAGAGGATCTCCTTCACGCAGCTTCCCCCTACTGACTAAGAGTTTTTTAACTCTTTATACTACCTATTTAGTTTAATACCCTCGCGCACCTAGCCTACGTTTACTCATTTTAGTCAATTTAATTATTAAAAAAAAAAAAAAAAAAAAAAGGAAAATGTCGGAACAACAATTAGATTCATTAGTTGAGAATAGATTAGAAGAACTGGTAAATAGGGCTTTAGGCAAACTGATGGGGTCGTTGGATGACACCATCAATAAAAAACTAGATACCCTCTCCAATAAACCTGCCAACCAACCCGGATGCTCTTCCTGGCCCGATAAATCTCTTAAAAGAAGGCCATCAGGTGACTACCCTCATAAAAAATCCAAAAAGCTAAAGGGCTGATTGAGGGTGTACCGGATGACGCCGGTGACGGACTCAGTGTGTTCGACACTGCAGATGGGCATGACGGCCCGGTTGTCCCTATAGACAGTGAGTCTGATGAGGACCACACTTATGAGCCAGAACTAGATTTGTCCTGCTCTTCAGAGTTCGACTCTGATTATGAAGACACACCCACGGCAAAAAAGGGACATCAGATGAGGCATCATCGGCCTCTGGGTCTAAGATGGGGATTCTTGACCCACTTGGGGACAATATGTTTGACCCCCTCATGATAAAACATCCCCGGTCACCCGAATGGACCCCCTCACAACATGTGGCTAAATACATTACCTTCTGGTTGAGAAGAGAGATGCCTAAGGAGGTTAGATCTCGTCTACGGTCCGAATGCCCACGACCATCACTCCCTGATAAGATATCCAAAACACCCGAACTCGATCCAAAGGTCGTCTCATTCATTAACAAGGGAGGCAGAGACCCTAGAAGAGGCCTGGATAGAGGCCTGAAGTCCTGCCAGGACAGACTCCTTGATATTACTGGCCCCCTCACCAAAATTTTCGAGATGGCAGAGACAGCTTACCTCAACGATACTCACGTTGACCCAAAAGAACTGCGAGAATGGGCTCAGAGAGCTGTTTGCCTCCTTGGCAATGCAAATACGGCTCTTTCAAATGAAAGACGGAAGAGTATCCTCTTAAAACTGGACCCCAAATTAATTGAACTAGCCACTAAAGAAGGAGGACCTTCTTCCCAGGGCCAACTCTTTGGCGATGAATTCATAAAGGAGATGGCGAAATATGTGGGGATATTCAGCTCCATACAAAAGTCCCAAAAAGAAATAAGAAAGGTCTTCATCAATAGAGTTTTTGCAAGGGCCGGGCGAACAAGGGGTCGGTTCCCCGGCCGCAGTATACCTTCCTCTAGACCCTACATGGCACGAGGCAATAGGTCCTTTCACCAATCCTATGGTTCCTATGGCTCCTACCCCAACTTCTACCCCCAAAGGCAGAGAGGACGCTTCCGGAATACCAGAGGCGATAGAAGACAGAAAACCTTCTCATCAGGTACGTCACACCATAGACCCTTTAGATTCCCCTATAAAGGTGGGAGGGAGACTAGCCCAGTTTTGTGGAAACTGGAACTTAGTGACGTAAGACCCTTGGGTACTACAAACGGTCAGGGGATACCGAATAGAATTCACAGACACACCCTCTCAAGACATAATGCCAAGGGAAATCACTTTCTCTCAAGAACACTCAAAATTGGTAACAAAGGAGGTACAAGACCTCTTGGCCAAAGGTGCCATCAGAGAGGCAACCGACCCAGTGGTTGGCTTTGTCAGCAACATATTTTTGGTGGAGAAAAAGAACAAAGAGATGAGGCCAGTAATAAACCTCAAAGATTTGAACGAATGGGTGGTCTACCGTCACTTCAAAATGGAGGGTATATACCTCCTAAGAGATATCCTAAGGAAAGGAGATTGGTTAACAAGATTAGATCTCAAAGACGCCTATCTCACTATCCCCATCTGGCCTCCACACCAAAAATACCTCCGCTTTACATGGCTAAACAGAATGTGGGAGTTCTCCAGTCTCCCATTCGGACTATCCTCAGCACCCTGGTGCTTCACAAAGGTACTCCGGCCGGTAGCAGCATGGCTCAGGGCAAAAGGCGTAAGGTTAATAATATACCTAGACGACATTTTAATAATGGGTCAGTCCAAAGACGTTGTATCCCTGCATACTCAGTGGGCAATAGAGATATTAGAGAAACTAGGTTTTGTAGTAAACCTAAAAAAGTCATGCCTAACTCCAGCACAAGACACTCAGTTCCTAGGGTTCATCGTAGACACCCTCCACACAGAGCTACGCTTACCCAAAGACAAACTAAAAAAATTACGGAAAGAAATAAAGAAGGTCTTACTAGAGAAGACCATTACACTAAAGAACTTAGCGAGAATACTGGGCCTCCTATCCTCAACCATCCAAGCCATATTCCCGGGCCCACTCTACTATCGAGCCCTCCAAAGACTAAAAAAGAGATACCTTCGCGTAAATCCTTCATACTCTCAAATTTTGTCCCTAGATCAGGACTCAAGGGAGGAATTGGAATGGTGGCTCAAGAACGCTCAAGCATGGAACGGGAGGGCAATCTTCGGGGAGGAACCCGAAATGGTGATAGATTCGGATGCAAGCCTAGAGGGTTGGGGAGCGAGATGCGGAAATTCTTCCACAGGGGGGCGCTGGTCACACCAAGAGAGGAACATGCACATCAACTGCTTGGAACTCCTAGCCGGCTCCTTTGCAGTCCGCAGTTTCAGTCAAGAAAAGATGAAATGTTGTGTAATGCTTCGCATGGACAACATTTCAGCAGTCCAATATGTGAGCAAGATGGGAGGACCACACTCCAAAGACTTAGCAGAACTAGCGAAGGACTTTTGGGGTTATTGTTTAAGCAAAGGAATTTCAGTTGTAGCACAACACATTCCTGGGTTGAGCAATGGAGTAGCGGACTGGTTCTCCAGGAACTTCAGAGACTCCAGCAACTGGAGACTGAACAGGGAGATATTCCTACACATCCAACACATATGGGGCCCTTTCAACATAGATCTCTTTGCAGACAGATTAAATTCTCAACTGACACAGTTCTTCAGCTGGAAACCAGACCCTCAAGCAGCTGGGGTGGACACCTTCCTACAAGATTGGAGAGGTCTAAAGCCATATGCCTTCCCACCATTTGTCATGCTACCCAGGTTCCTCTTACAAACACGCAGATTCAAAGAAACAGTAGTAGTGATAACTCCTCTTTGGAGATCCCAAGCGTGGTTCCCTGTAATTCTAGAAATGTCAGTAGACTTCCCCTTACTAATTCCCCTTTTCGAGACCCTAATTCTAGGCCCTCGAGGGGAAATCCATCCTCTGATAGAAGAAGGCTCCCTCACACTGATGGCATGGAAGATTTCCGGAGACAATGGGAAATCCCTGGCCTTTCGCCAGATGCTTTCAGACTCATATCTGAGTCATGGGCATCCGGCACGAGAAAGGCAGATAGACTGGCATGGAACAAATGGATTTGTTGGTGTGTTCAACGGGGTATCAATCCCATTTCAACTGATGTAGTCTTTGTATTAAATTACTTAACAGAATTATTTGAGTCAGGTTTATCCTATAGGACCGTAAACGTCTATAGATCAGCCATTTCTGCCGGTCATTGCTTGATAGATGGACTACCTGTCGGTCAGAATGCTTTGACAAGGAGGATTATGAGAAGCATTAGGGTCCTTAAACCACCGATACCTAAGTACACCTCTCTTTGGGATGTTAAACTGATCCTTCAAGTTTTAGAGAACTGGGGTGATAATCAATATTTGTCTCTTAAGAAACTCTCTTACAAACTCACAAGCCTCCTATGTCTCGTTTCATTTAGACGCACATCTGATGTTAGAGCTTTAGATGTCACCAGTAAAGCATACCAACCTGAGGGAGTATGTTTCTACATTAAAAGAAGAACTAAAACTCTTTCCTCAACCATTTTCTACCCTTACTTCCCTGGAAACCCAAGACTGTGTGTGGTGCAATGTTTGAAAGAATATGAAAGGAGAACCCTTAATCTCAGAAACGACGTCACACAATTACTAATATCTCATAAAAGGCCTCACAAAGCCGTTTCCCCCACCTTAGCTAGATGGGTAAAAGATGTTATGAATGAAGGAGGTGTGGACACCTCTATTTTGGAGCACATTCGATTAGAGGTGCCTCAGCCTCCAAAGCCTTCGTCTTGGGAGGGGGTTTACAAGACATTTTAAGAGCAGCCGATTGGTCAAATGAAAGCATGTTCAAAAGTTGTTACTTTAAACCAATGCCTAATGTAATTGATAATGTATTGTATGCACTTTGAACTTGCATAATATTGGCCTACGTGTCGTGCCATAAAATGTAGATTTTCCACAGCCTGATGAGCAGAAAATCTGGATTTTATTGAGGACACGGAGGCTAAGATTATCCCACCACTGATACCCACCCGGGTAGACTAACCTATTTTATACTTTCTTTCAGAGTAACTGGGTCTGGTTCTGGAACGTTTCTTCTCTTGGATACATTCACCAGGAATTTACTTATCACTTATCCTGTTCACAGCGCAAAAAAGAAGGAAGATGGCTGCCTGTTGCTGGACTATATAGATGTTCAGAATGTTTGAAAAGTTCTAAATTCTTCTTAATTGTTGCTGCTGTGTGAGCTGGCAATAAAAGGAGATTGCATAATCTTAGCCTCCGTGTCCTTAATAAAATCCAGATTTTCTGCTCATCAGGCTGTGGAAAATCTACATTCTCTGCCCTATAAAGGTCACAACATAAAGCTAAGAGACCTGACTAATTGCAGGAGTCACAACATCATATATATACTATTGTGTCCGTGTGATTTGGCGTACATTGGTGAGACGGGGAGAGAGTTCCGTACAAGATTCAGTGAGCATAAATCTGCTATTCGTACACGCAAGATCACGGCCCCTATAGTTCAACACTTCTTGGATCAGCAACACTCTGAAAAGGACCTTAGGTGGTGTATTTTGGAGAAAGTGAAATACCAGGCAGGATTACCTATAGAAACCACTCGAAAAAGAAGGGAAACGTTTTGGATTTTCACTCTGAATAGTGTAAAAGAGGGACTCAATGAAGACATTGTTTGGAATGTCACTAGATCTCGGTAATTAAGTCCCCCTCAGTATCTTTCCATTCGAGATCTCATTTCATCTCACTCCCAATATCTTTTTCCACCGTAGTGCCCACCAATTGTGGAACCATATACATTTGGGCCCTTCTCCATGTCATGTATAGTTCCTGTGGTTGATGTCGCTATGATAACTATGACTTTCTGGTACTTTCTAATTGCATTTTATTTGGGACCACACACGGGCTTGGTGATTGTGCCTGGTGTTGATGGTCATTTTGTATTACTTTTCTGATTAGATTGTCAGTTCGCAATAAACTATCATTGGCAGTATTACCCTCTTAACACATGCCACACGCTATACCAACTTTAGCAGACGTACTCTATTCTATTCTATTCTTTTGGAATACGATCTATTTAGTTTATGTAAGGATGATACCTCGTGTTAGGCACTGCTTATGCTGTTATTTTCTATTGTATTACGGAATTACTTTGCCCATAGATTTATAGGGATTGGCCTCTTATGAATATATTTACTGTCAAATTTTCATGTTTACGTATTTCTTTGCCCTCCGCCCGGACGGGAAGATAGATGGTTCAGGGAATCTTCATTTTTATTTGCAGTATCCAGCACTAAGACTCTGGTTGGCCACCCGTGTAAATCCATTCTGATAAGTGGATATCTTGCCATGACGCTTATATATCAAGTATCATCTAACCCTGACTTAGTATCATCTAACCTTGACTAGGAAGCGTTTTCTTGTTCACATCCATATTCCGTTTAAAGATTTGTTCCTATCGCTGCCTGGGAACGTGATAAAAACAGACCATTCCAATATGGCGCCCGAGTTTTGCTCCCCTTGTCCTACTTTAGTTTGTATTACACGCCATGTGACTTTGATCTGGCCGTGCGTCATTTGACGGCGCGTTGTCTTTATAAGCTTCCGTACAATGTACCTTTCTATCAACCCGGCTGGGTGTTACGATGGCCTACGTGTAACCCCACATCAGACTGATCAGGAAAACGACTTCGCCCACGAGAGCCTATGTAAGTAATAGTCTGGCGCCCTTTTGATATCGGATGTATTGTATGGTTGACCCTACCCGGTTCCCACCTTAGAGTCCTCATAGTGAAGGCAATTTTCTTATACTCTGCTTGCAGTTAGGTTTTAAACTAGCAGCTCACGGCTACCAGAACGAGCGATTTTTCCCGCAAACTTAGCTGTCTCCTTCATGCATTCTTGCTTGTGTTTTAGACACATTTGAATTTAGTCCACCCATATTATGCCTGCAGACTGGAGTACACTCTATACACGGGCAGATATGCTATGTCCATGCAGGCTTTTGTGATGTCTCTTTTAATTCGGGTAGATTGTTTTTCTTAGTCTAGTCAATTTTGAGTTAATTTATGTTACGTTATTCCTGTTTTAGAGTTTATACAGCATTTACTTTCTGAGCCTATACTCAACCGCAGCACTCATGGGGAACCACCAAGTGTAGTACAATTGGTTGAAATTAACATATTTGAACAAACGCTTGGCCCATTGCGATCAGGTACGTAGATGTATGGGCCCCTGTATCTACTTAGTCAGGATATTACCCCTTTCCCACAGAGGCATTAATGGGATTCTCACTTACTTACAGATTATTCGTTTCTGTTGAGATTTATCTCAGATATGATACCAAGCCTATTGGACACGAAACGTGAGGGCTTTTAGGTAAGGCATAATCAACTCTCCATAAAGATATTATCGTAATATTTGAAATTGGCTTCGATCAATTACGATATTTCTCTAAATTATGTATCTCTTTCTGACAGAACATATATCACCAGTAAGAGACACTGTCACATATTATGAACACAAAACGTGAGGTTCTAGGTAAGATATAATCCCTCCCTCTATTGACTCAAGCTGAGCCATTGAATCAAGCCCCCATTACTTACGATATTTTTCATATTATTTGTTTCTCCCTACAGAATATGTATTATCAGTAAAAGTTACCATTACACGTTATTATAAGACATTAGTGGCCATCGCCTTCTGACATAATACTTGCATCAATTCTACTTGTAAGTACTTTTTGTTAGAGATCACATACCAACTAGGGGCAGCTATTTACAGACACAGGCGACTTTCTGCAGGGGCTCTAGCCTTTTATTCTCTTCCTTTTTTTCACAGCATGAGGGTTCTTCTTTGGTTCTTCCCTGGCTCTATACTATGCAATAATGTGACTGGTGCACTTACTCATTTTTGTGGGTTCGTCTGCATGTTGTCTTTATATGTTGTCTCTCCCACAGTAAGTATGGGATGAGATATATTCAATTTTTTTGTTGTGTATATTACACCGAGGTCGGCATTCTTGGTTTTGGCTCTTTTCATAACTATGACTCTAATCATATGAATAACATTAAGGTCCAATCGATTGAAGTATTGTAGTGTATGGGCTCTGAATATCTTTTGTCTATACCTTTTAGGTATCCCCTGGGTGTTTGTGTTTTTTGGTATCTGGCAAGGTCCTGAGGAAGGTGGCGGCACTACTTCTTATATGCCACCGAAACGCGCGTCGACCCATATTGTTCAGATTCTGCTGAACACATCTACTCTACATGGTCGTGGAGACTGTGCCATCTTTTTGTCTCCCTCTTTTCCAGATATTTGTGTTTGTGAATGTTGTATGAGTCTGTAGTAGGTTGGATGGATTTGTTGTGGCATGTATGAACATTTTTTTGTATGGATTTTTAACTCAGGGGTCTTTTTCTTAATGATGTATTGTATTCAACTATGAACTCTTTGTAATAATTAGTTTTTTTTTACATGTATATTTATGAAAAAACAGTTATTTTAAAAACTGAGAAAAAGAAAAGTAATTTTTGATATATATTGCTCAATGATAAAAAAGAGGTTAAATAAATAATGACAAAATTAATTTTATTTTGTGTTATTTTGTGCATGTCATGATATCATTGTGTAGCCCATGCAGAATTTAGTTCTACATTGATCAAAGAAATATAGGTCACGAGGGAGTTCTCTATATTATGTTGTGTTCTTCCCCTCTTCTCCCTGACCTCGAAGCATCTCCTTCAGAGGGGGTCCCCCTTTTCTGCATAAGCATTCACGGTTTTTGAACTGTGGGATTGTGAGAGAGTAAATCATGTTTTTTCACAATTATTCTAAATATTGATTGGACCTTTTTGAAACTTTTTTGAAATCTTTTCTCGCACTGGCTTGTTAGATATTGTATTCTAGCACTAATTTATATTCTCACTGCACTTCTCTGGGCCTATTCCTTCTCCTTTTTTAGGGTGATATCACCAATAGTAGGTTACTCATTTTCTTTATATATCACTTCTATTTATTTTTCCCTTAGTTGGATCCCACATTTCTCCACATGGAGGGGCTTAAAACTTTTGGGCTCTCGGATGAGGACTTCTCTACATTGATAGGTCAAGCCATCTCCAGTGATAGTTCATCCACATTACAACATGGAGATAATGGTGAATGGAATAATCTGCTGAACCTCAGAAAAAAGCTTAAGCGCATGGAGTCACATGCTCACTACATACCTACCTACGAGCGGGAGTGATACCATCAGGTTTGAGGGTACGCAATGTCCCGGCGCTATTTATTGAAATCCGCAAGTTCCTGGAGCGGTGGTCCCTGATCGCGAACCGCTGCTCCAGGGACTGGATGATTTTAATTATTGAAACAGCAAGAGAGGTAATGGCTGTTTTGAGCCAAGAAATAGTGGCACTTGAAGATAAAGTGAATACTTCCACTGCCCTTGAAGAAGCTAAAGCGAGACTGGAAAAGATAAATACTGACATGAAGGATTTTGAGACCTACCTGGCGAATAAAAAAACAGAAAAATTGAAAAAGGACATCAGGTGGTATGCCCAAGAGAAAGCATACCCATACCTGAATTCGTCCTATTATCAAGATTGGAACCAAGGTTCAAATCAACAAAGCTATACCACTAACTATAGAAGAAGAAGTATTAACTTTTCTGATACATATTCATCAGATTCGGACAATGACAACCCCCATGAGATGGGTGGAGCCCAATATAATCTTAGACCCTATAGAGGCAGACAAATGGCTCAACAATCCTTCCCTGGTCAGTCTCCTTTTTTACCGAGAGGCCAATACAGAGGGAGGAACAAAAGATGGCCACAAGACAGGGGGGAGCCACCACAGATGGCCCCACAGCATCAACAACCCTATTTGAAGACACGCAACCAACAGTATTGGCGTTAGGAGGAATGGCCACTGATTATGATTTTCGCGTAAAAGACACTTTACCTATTTTCAATCTTTCCTCTGTGAATTTCACTCACGAGGAATATGCTGTCCTCAGCCGAGGCCTCTCATTTGTTCCTAGTACCCGCCTTGTTTCTTTCAAATTACATGAAGATTTGTTTTCCTTCTTCAGGAAAGTTAGACTTAAGAAATTCTTCTTAGACAGACCCATGGATCATCATGAAGAGAATCTATCTAAATGCAGACCTCCCTCTCAGTTCACACCTACTCTAGACATGGTAGGTCCTGAGGTTAACATCTTTGAACAAAATGTCATCAAAGAAATTTCCCGCATCATTAAACTTCCTTTGAATACACGAAGTAATCTATCCCACATAGATAACTTGGCCTTAAATGAGATCAAAAATAACAAAGATCTTTTTGTCAAACCTTGTGACAAAGGTGGGGGGATAACTGTTATGAATAAAATTGATTATGACAAGATCTTGGACATGTTGGCAGTTCCTGAACACTATAAAAAATCACATCCGAGAAAACTAGCAAAATTGAACACCCACATCCAAGAAGTGACACATAGAGCTTTAGACCATGGACTCATTTGTCAAGAAGAGTACACTTTCTTGAACAAATCTTGCTCTACGATTCCAGCTTTATACGGGGTCCCCAAGACTCACAAAAACGTGCTTGATCTGCCGTTACGCCCTATCATCTCCACCATTGGCTCTAGCACAGAGCCCCTATCTAAATATGTTGATTCCTATCTATGTCCCCTAACTCAAAACTATGCCTCATACATCCGTGACACAGGGGATATCATAAATAAAAATGAGGGCATGCCATACAATCCCAACACAGACATACTGGTAACGCTTGACATTGAGGCGTTGTACACCAACATCCCTCAATGTCAAGCGTTGCAGGCAGTGGCATCTCTCCTTCAACGGTACTCAGGAGAAAGACCTGATGGCTTTATCCTTGAATGCCTGGAGATAGTTCTAATGAACAATTTCTTTGATTTCAATGGACTCATTTACCAACAAGTTAAGGGCACTAGTATGGGGGCTTCATGTGCGCCGAGCATAGCAAACACCTACATTGGTGAATGGGAGTTGAAAAATGTCTTCAATGAAGCGGCTCCCTTTTTAAAAAATGTCAGCATTTGGAGGCGTTTCATCGATGACATTTTCTTTGTTTGGAAAGGTGACACTGACACATTGCATGAGTACATTTTGTGGCTCAATGTCAGCGACAGCAGTCTTAAGTTCACTGCCTAATCCTCCCCGGTAGAGGTGGAATTTTTGGATATCCTTATTTCTGGATCTAATAACACATTACAAGTGAGTCTATTTAGGAAGCCTACCGCCAAGAACACCTTATTACAATACCATAGCTTCCACCCCCCCTGCCAGAAAGATTAAAACCCATTTGGGGAATTTCTGCGGGTGAGGCGTAACTGTACAAACATGGATGACTTTCATAAACATGGAGATGCACTAAAGGCACGCCTGTTGGCCCGTGGTTAGCCACATAGGCTAGTAAGACATGCATTTAAAAGGGCTAAATATTATAATTGTGATGCCCTATTACAAGGCACGCATCGTACACCTCAAGACCAAGTCACATGTGTCATTAACCATTCCCATCTGAATTATAAAATCAAGAATGTCATCCACAAGAATTGGAAGATCTTGAATACAAATGAGAATGAATCACAACTCCAACCACCTTTGGTGGCTTACAGGAGAAATCGCAATTTGCGTGATATATTGGTGCATACAAGACCTCAGTCACCAAGTATAAAGCATCAGACCACCATTACTGGACTACCTCGAATTTTAGGCAACCACAAATGTGGGTCGTGCCATGCTTGTGATACGGCCTTAGTCACGGATTCTCTGCCCTATAAAGGTCACAACATAAAGCTAAGAGACCTGACTAATTGCAGGAGTCACAACATCATATATATACTATTGTGTCCGTGTGATTTGGCGTACATTGGTGAGACGGGGAGAGAGTTCCGTACAAGATTCAGTGAGCCTAAATCTGCTATTCGTACACGCAAGATCACGGCCCCTATAGTTCAACACTTCTTGGATCAGCAACACTCTGAAAAGGACCTTAGGTGGTGTATTTTGGAGAAAGTGAAATGCCAGGCAGGATTACCTATAGAAACCACTCGAAAAAGAAGGGAAACGTTTTGGATTTTCACTCTGAATAGTGTAAAAGAGGGACTCAATGAAGACATTGTTTGGAATGTCACTGGATCTCGGTAATTAAGTCCCCCTCAGTATCTCTCCATTCGAGATCTCATTTCATCTCACTCCCAATATCTTTTTCCACTGTAGTGCCCACCAATTGTGGAACCATATACATTTGGGCCCTTCTCCATGTCATGTATAGTTCCTGTGGTTGATGTCGCTATGATAACTATGACTTTCTGGTACTTTCTAATTGCATTTTATTTGGGACCACACACGGGCTTGGTGATTGTGCCTGGTGTTGATGGTCATTTTGTATTACTTTTCTGATTAGATTGTCAGTTCGCAATAAACTATCATTGGCAGTATTAGCCTCTTAACACATGCCACACGCTATACCAACTTTAGCAGACGTACTCTATTCTTTTGGAATACGATCTATTTAGTTTATGTAAGGATGATACCTCGTGTTAGGCACTGCTTATGCTGTTATTTTCTATTGTATTACGGAATTACTTTGCCCATAGATTTATAGGGGTTGGCCTCTTATGAATATATTTACTGTCAAATTTTCATGTTTACGTATTTCTTTGCCATCCGCCCGGACGGGAAGATAGATGGTTCAGGGAATCTTCATTTTTATTTGCAGTATCCAGCACAAAGACTCTGGTTGGCCACCCGTGTAAATCCATTCTGATAAGTGGATATTTTGCCATGACGCTTATATATCAAGTATCATCTAACCCTGACTTAGTATCATCTAACCTTGACTAGGAAGCGTTTTCTTGTTCACATCGATATTCCGTTTAAAGATTTGTTCCTATCGCTGCCTGGGAACGTGATAAAAACAGACCATTCCAATATGGCGCCCGAGTTTTGCTCCCCTTGTCCTACTTTAGTTTGTATTACACGCCATGTGACTTTGATCTGGCCGTGCGTCATTTGACGGCGCGTTGTCTTTATAAGCTTCCGTACAATGTACCTTTCTATCAACCCGGCTGGGTGTTACGATGGCCTACGTGTAACCCCACATCAGACTGATCAGGAAAACGACTTCGCCCACGAGAGCCTATGTAAGTAATAGTCTGGCGCCCTTTTGATATCGGATGTATTGTATGGTTGACCCTACCCGGTTCCCACCTTAGAGTCCTCATAGTGAAGGCAATTTTCTTATACTCTGCTTGCAGTTAGGTTTTAAACTAGCAGCTCACGGCTACCAGAACGAGCGATTTTTCCAGCAAACTTAGCTGTCTCCTTCATGCATTCTTGCTTGTGTTTTAGACACATTTGAATTTAGTCCACCCATATTATGCCTGCAGATTGGAGTACACTCTATACACGGGCAGATATGCTATGTCCATGCAGGCTTTTGTGATGTCTCTTTTAATTCGGGTAGATTGTTTTTCTTAGTCTAGTCAATTTTGAGTTAATTTATGTTACGTTATTCCTGTTTTAGAGTTTATACAGCATTTACTTTCTGGAGCCAATACTCAACCGCAGCACTCATGGGGAACCGCCAAGTGTAGTACAATTGGTTGAAATTAACATATTTGAACAAACACTTGGCCCATTGCGATCAGGTACGTAGATGTATGGGCCCCTGTATCTACTTAGTCAGGATATTACCCCTTTCCCACAGAGGCATTAATGGGATTCTCACTTACTTACAGATTATTCGTTTCTGTTGAGATTTATCTCAGATATGATACCTAGCCTATTGGACACGAAACGTGAGGGCTTTTAGGTAAGGCATAATCAACTCTCCATAAAGATATTATCGTAATATTTGAAATTGGCTTCGATCAATTACGATATTTCTCTAAATTATGTATCTCTTTCTGACAGAACATATATCACCAGTAAGAGACACTGTCACATATTATGAACACAAAACGTGAGGGTTCTAGGTAAGATATAATCCCTCCCTCTATTGACTCAAGCTGAGCCATTGAATCAAGCCCCCATTACTTACGATATTTTTCATATTATTTGTTTCTCCCTACAGAATATGTATTATCAGTAAAAGTTACCATTACACGTTGTTATAAGACATTAGTGGCCATCGCCTTCTGACATAATACTTGCATCAATTCTACTTTTAAGTACTTTTTGTTAGAGATCACATACCAACTAGGGGCAGCTATTTACAGACACAGGCGACTTTCTGCAGGGGCTCTAGCCTTTTATTCTCTTCCTTTTTTTCACAGCATGAGGGTTCTTCTTTGGTTCTTCCCTGGCTCTATATTATGCAATAATGTGACTGGTGCACTTACTCATTTTTGTGTGTTCGTCTGCAAGTTGTCTTTATATGTTGTCTCTCCCACAGTAAGTATGGAATGAGATAAATTCAATTTTTTTGTTGTGTATATTACACAGAAGTCGGCATTCTTGGTTTTGGCTCTTTTCATAACTATGACTCTAATCATATGAATAACATTAAGGTCCAATCGATTGAAGTATTGTAGTGAATGGGCTCTGAATATCTTTTATTTATACCTTTTAGGTATCCCCTGGGTGTTTGTGTTTTTTGGTATCTGGCAAGGTCCTGAGGAAGGTGGCGGCACTACTTCTTATATGCCACCGAAACGCGCGTCGACCCATATTGTTCAGATTCTGCTGAACACATCTACTCTACATGGTCGTGGAGACTGTGCAATCTTTTTGTCTCCCTCTTTTCCAGATATATGTGTTTGTGAATGTTGTATGAGTCTGTAGTAGGTTGGATGGATTTGTTGTGGCATGTATGAACATTTTTTTGTATGGATTTTTCACTCAGGGGTCTTTTTCTTAATGATGTATTGTATTCAACTATGAACTCTTTGTAATAATTAGTTTTTTATACATGTATATTTATGAAAAAACAGTTATTTTAAAAAACTGATAAAAAGAAAAGTAATTTTTGATATATATTGCTCAATGATAAAAAGAGGTTAAATAAATAATGACAAAATTAATTTTATTTTGTGTTATTTTGTGCATGTCATGATATCATTGTGTAGCCCATGCAGAATTTAGTTCTACATTGATCAAAGAAATATAGGTCACGAGGGAGTTCTCTATATTATGTTGTGTTCTTTCCCCTCTTCTCCCTGACCTCGAAGCATCTCCTTCAGAGGGGGTCCCCCTTTTCTGCATAAGCGTAGGTTAGATTGGGGTACATTGGAGTGGGGGAGTGGGGTGGATTGGCATGGTAGATTGGAGTGGGGTAGATTGGGGTCGATTAGAGTAGAGTAGGGCAGATTGGGTGGATTGGAGTGGGGTAGATTGGAGTGGATTGGGGTAAATAGGGGTGGAGTCGAGTGGGTTAGATAGTGGCAGATTGGAGTGGGGTAGATTGGGTAGAGTGCAGTGTGGTAGATTGGAGTGGAGTGAGGTAGATTATAGTGGAGTGGGATTGATTGGGTGAGATTGAGTGGAATGTGATAGATTGGTTTGGAGTGGAGTGTGGAATATTGGAGTGGAGTAGATTGGAGTGGAGTAGAGTGGGGTAGACTGGGATAGATTGGAGTGTAGAGGGGTAGATTGTAGTGGAGTGGGGTAGATTGAGGTAGACTGAGTCGTAGTGGAGTGCAGTGGAGTAGATTGGAGTGGGTAGATTGCGGTAGAGTGGAGTAGACTGGGGTAGAGTGGAATAGATTGGATTGTAGTGGACTAGACTGGGATAGATTGTATTGGGGTAGATTGTAATTGTAATGTATTTATATAATGCTTTCTACACCTGACAAGGCGTTGAAGCGCTTTTTGGAGAGTAGCACCCTACTCCAGAACCCAAAGAGTTAGTGGTGAATTAGTATAGGGAAATATACGTTTTTATTCTGAGCGGTGGACATCCGTGTCTATTAGTTTGATTGAATAGGATAAAGGAGGGATAGAGGAGGGAAGAGTCTAGAAAGGGTTATTGGGGAGATCATAGTAGTAAAATGAGGTTTGGGATGAGTCAAAGGAGGTATATTAAGGAGGAAAGAGTCTAGGAATTGTTATTTTGGAGATCATAGTAGTAAAATGAGGTTTCGTGTGAGTCAAGGAGGGATAAACAAACGCGAAAAAGAGCATATTATTTCAATATATATTACTCAATTGTAAGTACAATAAGATATATCAATCCATCGTATTCAATTCCATTCATCATGGAGTCTTGTTCATCTGTATTCAAATACACTTTATTGAAGTCATTTTACAAGCGTACAGCAGCCCAGGCAACTCGATTCGTCCAACAGGACTTCATCAGGGCCGTAAAATTTAAAGAATATACAAATAAGCCTATATAAAAAATATTTACAAGATACAAAAATCGCCATTAAATCACAATATTTATAAACCCAACACTCAAGTCTCCCTGCCTATATACATTCTAAAAAGAGAAGAAAAAAAAACAAGTTCGTTTTCTTATTACCAATATTCATTTTGCAATTATATAATTGCATGTAGCAATCAAATTGTAACATGTTTCTCATTGTTTATTAAATAAATGAAAAACCCAAATATCCGATATTCACACAGATTGTTATACGCTCTACTCATAAATAGAAAGCCACTCACTTGGATATGTTCCTCCAATAGCCAGTGTGTTTTCAAGGAGTCAACATAGAATTTTTGGTGAAGTAGAATCCCGAACAAGTTCAGTTCCAATGTGTATGCAAGGTGTAGTACCCTCTAGTATGATCTGAAATGCAGAGTAGGCAAAAAATCACTAATATATACATCCAGTGTCAATTCTCCTTATAACATATAATATATATAAACCCGCTAGTGGGGTAAGGAGATGTCCTACATCAATCACAAAACACCTACTTGAATTTTAAAGGGATCCATCTAAACTAATCACCGGCGGTCAAATCGATCCCAATAGTTAATTATCAAAAATATTGGAATTAGCTATCTTTTATCCAGGATTTGAAATCCACATCTTGGTATTAGGCACCAGAGTCAAAGTGGACCAACCAAATAAAGATTATTTTATTGTTATAAATGCTTCCGGGTCCACATTCTCAAAAGGCAAGCCTTAGCGCCGGGACACTCCTGGGAGTAGCTGTGCGCTTTATAAATACCAAATTAACATAACATAACATATTCTATTACTCTTACTGTTATATCTAGTGTCTTACATAAGGCACAGGGTCAGACTGATTTGCATATGGCCATGTCTGAACTAGGGTGGCGGAGTGAGCTAAAGAATGATGATGGATTAAACCCAGATCAGTTGACTGGGGGTGAGTGCTTGCAATGTTCAACACTCCGTCCATCATCCCCTTTGGTTTTGCTATGTTCGCCCTAAGTTGGCAGGGTATGCCCAGACGTGGGTCCCTTGCTCACTTTGCCACTGGATTCAAGATAGCCTGACTGATGACGGCTGTAAGCCAGAAACCGGTCCCAGGATGCTTGTTTCCGGTCCAGGGAAGACATGGCTTGGCAGTTCGGGCTGGACTGTTCCCATGAGGCACAGGGTCAGACTGATTTGCATATGGCCATGTCTGAACTGGGGTGGCGGAGTGAGCTAAAGAATGATGATGGATTAAACCCAGATCAGTTGACTGGGGGTGAGTGCTTGCAATGTTCAACACTCCGTCCATCATCCCCTTTGGTTTTGCTATGTTCGCCCTAAGTTGGCAGGGTATGCCCAGACGTGGGTCCCTTGCTCACTTTGCCACTGGATTCAAGATAGCCTGACTGATGACGGCTGTAAGCCAGAAACCGGTCCCAGGATGCTTGTTTCCGGTCCAGGGAAGACATGGCTTGGCAGTTCGGGCTGGACTGTTCCCATGAGGCACAGGGTCAGACTGATTTGCTTATGGCCATGTCTGAACTGGGGTGGCGGAGTGAGCTAAAGAATGATGATGGATTAAACCCAGATCAGTTGACTGGGGGTGAGTGCTTGCAATGTTCAACACTCCGTCCATCATCCCCTTTGGTTTTGCTATGTTCGCCCTAAGTTGGCAGGGTATGCCCAGACGTGGGTCCCTTGCTCACTTTGCCACTGAATTCAAGATAGCCTGGCTGATGACGGCTGTAAGCCAGAAACCGGTCCCAGGATGCTTGTTTCCGGTACAGGGAAGACATGGCTTGGCAGTTCGGGCTGGACTGTTCCCATGAGGCACAGGGTCAGACTGATTTGCATATGGCCATGTCTGAACTGGGGTGGCGGAGTGAGCTAAAGAATGATGATGGATTAAACCCAGATCAGTTGACTGGGAGTGAGTGCTTGCAATGTTCAACACTCCGTCCATCATCCCCTTTGGTTTTGCTATGTTCGCCCTAAGTTGGCAGGGTATGCCCAGACGTGGGTCCTTTGCTCACTTTGCCACTGGATTCAAGATAGCCTGGCTGATGACGGCTGTAAGCCAGAAACCGGTCCCAGGATGCTTGTTTCCGGTCCAGGGAAGACATGGCTTGGCAGTTCGGGCTGGACTGTTCCCATGAGGCACAGGGTCAGACTGATTTGCATATGGCCATGTCTGAACTGGGGTGGCGGAGTGAGCTAAAGAATGATGATGGATTAAACCCAGATCAGTTGACTGGGGGTGAGTGCTTGCAATGTTCAACACTCCGTCCATCATCCCCTTTGGTTTTGTTACATAACTACCCAGACAATCAACTAATTAGTCCCATGATACCAAAGCAACACTTAAAGTTTATGAAAAAGCTGAACCATATTAATTACGTTCAGCTTTCTCAGTATATCTTCTACCTCCACTCTCTGACTCATTCAAAACCTTATTCTACTACTATGGTACCCCTAAGACTCTTTCTTGACTCTTCCCTTCTCTAGCCCTCCTTGACTCACCCCAAACCTCATTCTACTACTATGATCTCCCATACACAAAAAAGCTGGTTTTTAGTCTCTAATTTGCTAAAGAGACAAGAGCTCTGTCATGTACTCACCCACCTCATCCGAGCCAGAGTTCCAAATATTGAGCAGCCGATCTGTGTTTGTATGTCCCATGCAGTTCATGCATTTTAAACCAGTCTTTAACCAATCACTTGGCGGTTAACAAACCAAATCTACATATCTATTTCCGGCTGGAAAATCGTCCTATGCTAATCGATGTATCAGACGTGCGCCATCAAAAAGAAACCAATCCGTCAAAGCGATAGTTCATTTCCGGCTACGCTTTATTCTGACCAACCACTGGCTATCACTCACCAGATAACTTAGCGGTTACTGAGCCCAAATTAAAGTATCTATTTCCGGCTCGTAAACTGACCAATCTGTAAAAACAATTGTTTCTTTCTGTCCGTCAATCATTTAGACCAATACCTGGCTTCCACTCACACAATCCCTTTGCGATTAACTAGCTAAATCCCAGTCTCTACTTACGGCTCAATGGAATAACCCTAACTTTTCGGCAATTTAAGTGTATATGATCCAATGCAAACAAATCTTTAAAGACAAATTTATTAGTGGTCAGTATATTAATCTGATCAATCACCGATCTCCATTATCTTCCAGCTTATGTCCCGTGCCCTCGTGCCGAGATATCCTCGTACGGAGGTTTTCTCTTGGGTCTGCTTCACCAACCACCAATCACAGTTAGTGAAGCAAGACCAAAGTCTATTACGTCAAAAACTATTCTTCCCAATGGGTTCCCTCTCTGGTCCGCTCAATGTGCGAACCAATGGAAAAGCGTTATGTCGCAAGGTGTCAAGTATGACACTCGCGCATCGTAAGGATCATAATGTTCCGAACCTATCCTTGGCAGGAGGAAATAAATTCCTCTAAATTCAGTTGATATTCCATTCAAAGTCATCGCACCACAAGGGTCGTAGTTGACTCAAATAAATTTAGCATTGTTTGCTAGAAGAGTGAGTACTACTCTTTGAACTTGCAGCAGGTCTATATTAGTGTTGGTATTAACTGTATAAACATATTCATAATGCTGTTTGTCTATATTGTAATTCTCGTCCAGCAGGCTTAGAAGGCATTTTGTTGGGTCTGCATGTGTAGGTGGTGGAGATGATGGTTGAGAGTGAGTTGGTGAGCTGTGTTGTGTTTGTAGAGTAGTCTTGTTATTTAATAGACATGGAGATGCAAAGTTGTGAAGAGTGGCATGTTGTTTATTTTGTTTGCGTCTGATTAGGGTGGAAGGTGTATGGGTTAGGGATGGTAGTAGATGAGAGGCGGGTGAATGAATGTTGTGGTGTTGGGGTGTTTGTGGTAGGTGTTGGTGAAGATAGAAGATTTGGATGAGATGTGTAATGGATGAGTGGCGGGTGAATGAGTGTTGTTGTGTTGGGGTGTTTGTGGTAGGTGGTGAATATAGAAGATTTGGGAGCCAAGATGGTTTAGGATCTGTATTATAAGTGTAGTCGTGAAGGTGGGAGTGGGTGTTTGTTTCTATTTAGTGACAGAATATAGTATCAGGTTGTGTGTGTAAGATTTTGATATGCTGGTTTGTATGTTAAGTTTTGTTTTTGTGGAGTAGTGAGATGAGATATTGATGTAGTGATTTTCTGTGAAGGATTTGAATGTAAAGTACTGTTGGCGAGTGGAAGTTGAGTGGTAAAGGGCGTGATGATCTGTGTTGGAGGAGAGCATATGTGGTGTGGGAGAGGGGGTGGACAGGAGTTATGAGTGTTTGTGTTAGATTTGGAAGTAGGAAGATGTAATATGTTCGGTGGAATGAGTGTATGGACTGTTTGGTTGTGTGATTTTGGTAGAAAGAGAAGGAGGATGTTGTTGGTAGATGCTATGAGAGAGGGTTGAGTATAGGTTTGGTGGTGATGGAAAGGGGTCTGTTAGAAGTAAGTAGAGGGTAGAACTGGTGTTTATATGAACAGGAAGTGTGTGTTTGAAGGGATTAAGGTAATGTATAATGTGCGTTTGTGTTGTGTTGGTGATGTGTGGATTTGATAGTGGTATAGGACGGAATGGTGTTTTATATAAGGGTGAAGGTGCAATTGTGCATCAGTTGGGGTAGAGTGGTGTACAACTGTGGTTTGTGGGGTTTTGTAGTGGTTGTTGAGATGCTGAATTGTGGAAAGGGTGTGTTTGTTGTAATTGAGTAGTGAACGTTTACTGAGAGTGTGTTATTATATTTGTGGATGTGTTAAGGTGGTGGCTGGTGAATGACAAAAAAAGGATGGATTTCTGGCCCTAGGCCTGACCCGGCCCGAACAGGCAACTGCCCTTGTCCTCTCCACCCTAATCCTCAATGCCTGGGCTGAGACGCCCTGAGCCCTAGGGTTAAATAGCCCTAGGCCAGGTGACATTTAGCCAATAGGAACCGTAGCACTTATCCTAACCAATCAGAACCTGTTGTAATTGGAAGGAAGTTAAATGGGCGTCGAGTCGATTGTAGAATAATGTTTATTAAGACTTAGTCACAGGTTACTAAGATGGTAAATTTCAGGTAAGTAGTTGATAGGTAAATAGCATGTAGCCCCACCAGGAGCAGCCTCCTTGCTGCTCAGCCCACACACTTCAACTGATACTCTCCACCTCATCAGACAGTCAGGCATTCCATTACATCACCAAGCACTCCAGCACTCATCCTGGCTGAGCAGCTAGGAAGGTGTTACTAAGGAAAGGGTGCATAACAGCGACTCAAGCCACAACACATCTCCTTTTCTTAGGGAAACGTTTGACCCAAATTATACAGAGTACAAAAGACATACATAACATCCAAACTCATAACTATAAGTAATGAAGTAGAGGTTGAATTATCGTATTGCTAATTCAAAAGACTGGAGGTGGAAAAAATGATCAACAGCATAAGTATAAGAAATGAAAGTGCAGATTGAACTATCAAATTGCTAATTCGAAGGACTAGAGGTGGAAACAATTAATCAATAGTCCTAAGACATAAAATACATTGAAATCACACCCATCCCCTTCCCTTAGGGAAATTATTGACAAGAATTTTATATTTGCACACAACGCACACATATTCTGTAGACCTAAGGTCCCAGGCAACGCACTCCAGAGTACACAACCCTACAACACACACACATACTGTAGCCCTGATGGGACAGGAGACTCAGGCAATGCACACCAGGGTACATAACCCTACAACGTACACACATACTGTACGCCTGATGGGACAGGAGTATCAGGCAATGAACACCAGGGTACACAACCCTACAACTCACACAAAAACTGTACACCAGTCGGAACAAAACATCTCAGGCAATACACTACAGAGTAAATACAGAAACAGCACTTCAGGGTACACAACCCTACAACACAGCACTAGGGTGAACGCCCCTACATCTTAGTGCCAAGGTACACGACCCTACAACGCACACAACTATTTTGCACACCCGACAGGACCATGCATCTCAGCAGAGCCTCAGCAGAGCCTACACAACCCAATGCCAGAGTACATGACTCTTCAATCATTCAGCGTAACACAAATGCCACACACCTTGCAAGACCAGTGGTAAAAACACTAGACCCCCACATAAACATGTCATAATACACTTAGGCAAGAAATTAATGACAGCATCAATAAAATAGCATAGCAAAAATAACAACGCACTCAGAACATGGTAAAAACAAAAACATGGCAGCAAATTAAGTATACAATTGGGCAGCAAATTTATTATGAATCAAAAAGAAACACAATGGCAGCAAACATGTCTTGAAAGAACAGGACTGTGTCCAACAATGACACTTAAAGTCTCCAGTGAGCGATCTCTCACCCGAAGTTCTTTAACACAAGCTGGATACATGGAGACGTTTCACCATCACCGGCTTCACTAGCACAACAAGTAGCAGTCTCTCGTAGCAGGCCCTCTGTAGTCCCATATCAAATGGCAATGCTGCCGACATGCTTCCTGTTTCTGCGCATCACCTTGCAACTTTGTTTCCTGGCAAGGAGGAGCGGTAAAGCTTGAGCATCATGAAACATCCACCATCAGCAACAGGAGTGTGTGTTCCAACTGTGTGTGTGGAGCAGTCCAAATTTGGTCTCCCAGCAATCACTGCAACGAGCAGTGCGCACGCCCATTGGGCCTTTACACTGATCCGCGGTCTAGTTGTGGGCCTCCCAGCAGTTTCTGTGGCAACAATACACACACGCTGAGCATGTTGCTAAGTGCGTGTGTCACAGTGTTTGCAGAACTCCTGAGGAAGAGAAGTGACAACTATTGAAAGCATCACTACCATGCATGCTCCAGCATGCGCATTACGTTCACAGGACGCACAGCAGCCCTAGCAGGATCTCAATGGATACGCACTCCACATCACATAACCGCCTCGCAGCCCATTCAAATGCCACACCCACAGTAAGGCTCCAGCACGCGCATCTACACAGACACCATTGATGACCATTCACTTCAGCGCGTGGCGTCCTCCACTCGCGGCCGCACACGGGCCTTTTCAAATGGCGCACTAATGGTAACAGGGAACATGCATTCCCAAAGTATAGAAATACACACTCCAAATGCATCAGGGCCCCAATAAAACAAATAATGTTGCAGCTTACTGGCGCAAGGGTCAATATAGTCAGAATCACTTTGCGGGCACACACCGTAAAAAAACTGTGCAAGACTTAGTGAGTCTGTATAGCTGGCTGAATTGCACATTTTCCTTCAATGTCGGTGCTGCCATCACTCTTGTAGGATACCCCGCATTCCTCAAAAAGAGGCATGTTCATTTCCTTCAAAATGGACGCTGGCGGTTACACTGATATTGACGTTGTCTATCACTGTACACTACAAGTTGACTCCACACCAAGTTCATTGCACTTTACAACTGCCAATACACGTGAATGGCATCATTGCACGCAACACCAGATAAATTCCCGGGCTGTCAGAAAATATAGAAAAAACACTGCCTGTTCCTTTAAAAATAAACACTGCTGATTGCTCTTGCTGATCCACCCATCTTCAAAGCAGCAAGTCAGAAGGCTCCATGCACACGTGCAGCAACTCCTTGTGCCCCCACACTTACTGACATCTGTTTTAGTACATCAGGACAAACAGGCAAGCAGGCTTGTTGGCATCAGTTCATCAAGTCCATTGATGTAAAGAAGGTCAAATGCCCCAGACTACAGGTTTCCAGATGATACGGGACACTGTTGGGGCTACAAGGGCATGTCTTTTCCTTCAAGCTTCAGGTTTCTTTATTTCAGTTCCTTCCGAAAGTTCAGATTCACTTTCATTTCCCACAACACGCAGGTTCTTTCTCCAAATCTTTGCTAGTGTTGTAAAGGGAAGGAAGTTAATTGGTCGTAGAGTAGACTGTAGAAGAAGGTTTATTAAGACTTAGTTACATGTTATTAAGATGGTAAGTTTCAGATAAGTAGTTGATAGGTATATAGCATGTAGCCACACCAGGAGCAGCCTCCTTGCTGCTCAGCCCACACACTCCAACTGACACTCTACACCTCACCAGACACTCAGGCATTCCATTACATCACCAAGCACTCCAGCATTCCATTACATCACCAAGCACTCCAGTACTCATCCTGGCTGAGCAGCAGGGAATGTGTTACTAAGAAAAGGGTGCATAGCAATGACTCAAGTCACAACAGAACCATAGCCCTAAACCCCAGAGCCAATAGGAGACCTGGTCTTATCAACCAATCACAGCCCTAGCCCTAGCAACCAATGAAAATCCAAACCCTAAGCCCTAGGTCCAATAGAAACCATAGCCTTAGGAACCAATCAGAACTCAAACCCTAAGCCGTAAGTCCAATAGAAACTCTAGCCCTAGTAACCAATCAGAACCGTAGCCCTATCTACCAATCAGACCTCAAACCTTAAGTCCTAAGTCCAATAGAAACCATAGCCCTAAGAACCAATCGGAACCCTAGCCCTATCAACCAATCACAACTCAAACCCCAAGTCCTAGTCCAATAGAAACCTTAGCCCTAGGAACCAATCAGAACCCTAGCCCTATCAACCAATTATAACTCAAACCCTAAGACCTAGGTCCAATAGGAACCCTAGCCCTAGGAACCAGTCAGAGCACTGATGCAACAACCAGTAGGAAACTAATATAAAGAGCATGTGACCTTAAACAAACTGGTGTGCAGGGGGAAGGGAGGTGCTCCTGAAATCAGAATCTCTGTGGATACAGATAGGGCCAATCCACACTTTGTAGTCCCTGTTCAACACTGCAGGTAAGGCCCAAATCTAAAACCACTAAAATACTGCTTTTCACACACTTAAACAAATACCTTTTTCTAGCCAAAAACGACTGGTAGATATACTTTACAAACACAATTTTAGTCACAAATTAGATTATGCAGTCTCTTAAACACACTCTGGCTAGGCTTACTGGTGTATTTTGACTTTTAAGCTTGTTAAAAAAAGGGCAAGGGATTGCCTTCTAGAGGCCTTAGCAAAGTATGGGGGAAAACCAGGAGAGAAATTTAAACAGTCAGGGGTAGAAGAAAACAGCAGTTTTAAAAGTACAAATTGCACAGAAACCAAGAAATCAATTTAAACAGTAACTGATAGAGGAAAAGAGCAGTTTTAAAGTTTCAAAATACAAAGCACAAAGTCTGTGTTCTTACCACCTTCCTTGTCCTTGCTCACTGGGATGGTTAGGGCTCAGAGAAGCTGAGGCTACAAAATGGAGGTGTCTGTCTTGGGGTTCTCTCCACAAACTTAAGGGCCTTTGCAGGAGTGGGGGAGACCTCAGGGCTGCTTAGAAACTTGAGGGCCAATTAGTAAAGCATAAAGTGGTGTGCAGGGTGGATGGGAGGTGCTCCTGAAGTCAGACTCTCTTTGGATGCAGACAGGCTCAATCAACACTTTGTAGTTCCTGTTCAGCCCTGCAGGTAAGGCCCACATCTAAAGCCACTAAAATACTGCTTTTCGCGCATTAAACAAATCACTTTTTCTAGCTAAAAACGCTTGCTAAATACACTTTCCAAACACAACTTAAACCACAAAACAGATTAAGCAGTCTCTTAAACCGACTCTGGCTAGGCTTAGGGTTGTATTTTACCTTTTTAGCTTGTTAAAAAAAGGGGGGAGGGTTGCCTTCTAGAGGACTTAGCACAATATAGGGGAAAACCAGGAGAGACGTGTAAACAGTCAGGGGTAGTAGAAAAAAGCAGTTTTAGAAGTATAAATTGCACAGAAATCAAGAATGAATTTAAAAAGTCACAGGTAGAGGAAAAGAGCAGTTATAAAATTTCAAAATACACAGCACAAAGTCTGTGTTCTTACCACCTTTTTTGACCTTGCTCACTGGGCTGTTTAGGGCTCAGAGAAGCTGTGGCTACAAAATGGAGGTGTCTGTCTTGGGGTTCCCCCCACAACCTTAAGGGCCTGTGCTTTTTAGAAAGGTGTCTGCCTCAAAACATATTACACATATTTTTGGCCAGAGCTGGGTTCCCATGACCAATTCACCAACTCCCCACCTCTAACCAGTGGAGTGAGGTAGATTAGAGTGGGTGGATTGGGGTGAATTGGGGTAGAGTGGGTTAGATTGGAGTGGAGTGGGGTAGATTTGAGTGGAGTGTGATAGATTGAAGTGGGGTAGATTAGAGTGAGGTAGATTGAGGTAGAGTGGAATGGAATGTGGTAGATTAGGGTAGAGTGGAAGGGAGTGTGGTAGATTAGAGTGGAGTGGGGCAGATTGGGTATATTACAGTGGGGTAGATGGGGTGGAGTGGGATAGGGTAGATTGTGATAGATTGGAGTGGGGTAGATGTGTGGATGGTGTGGAGTGAAGAGATGTAGAGTGGAGGGGCGTAGAGTGGAGGGGTGTAGAGAAGAGTGGTGCAGAGTAGAGTGGCGTGTCGCGGACTGGAGTGGCGTAGAGTGGAGTGGCGTGTTGTGTCATAGCATGTCTTGAAGTGGAGGGGCAATAGAGTGGAGTGGCATGTCGAAGAGTGGAGTGGAGTATAATATAGTGGCGTGGTGTAGAGTGGAGGGGCATAAAGTGGACTAGAGTTTTGTAGAGTGGAGCGGTGTAAAATGGAGTGGTGTAAAATGGAGTATGCATGGTGTGGTAGCGCACTGTCATTACAATTGAAATGACCATTACATTGGCAGAGACATTCAGTTTTACTGCACACAAATGATACTCTGTGGAAATGCCCTCACTTAGTGTATTGATGTTTTTTGATCGTATTCAAATATTTGTTTCCACCACACATCACAGTTACACAAATGTGCTTCATTTGTACTTTCCTAATTCTGATCTAAGCATTTGCCTTCCTCCGTCTATTTTTCTGACCTTCTTTTTGTTGGCTTTAGGACTCTGGGCACTTTACCCAAGCTTTGCTTCCTCCGCACGGGAGGTACTGGGTGCGGAGGGCCATAGACCTGTGTGGCTCTGAGTGCCAGTACAAAGGAGGACCACTGTCTCACGAGCTCCGACACTGTCGGCTCGCCCCAGGTGGTTGAAGACCCACAACAGGAACTGTGCCTGAGAACTGAGCAGCGCACTCGCAGCTAAGTCTAGCAGGATTATTTAGTTCAACCAACGTGCCTTCTAATAGGAGCACAATCGTTCTGTGCTCCATGTTCAAAGGCACTGCATTGTATTTCATGAATCACGTATCGGAATGCAATTGTTTTTAACAGTGCGACTGGATTTACCTTGTAAAGTGTAATAGGAGGGGGCGTGTCCAAGATGGCGCCTGAGTGGTAGTAAGCCTACGGAGCTCCACGGTCTACCTCATTCTTAGGCTTTCCTGTTTTCAGTTTCTATTTTTGGTCAATTCTGGTGGGGTTTTTTCAGTGTTTTCAAGTGATTTCAATACCGTAAAAAGCAATGGTTATCAGTGGTTACACATTTTTGCGCCATTAAAAACAACAGATACAGTGTTTTTCCGGTGTTTATGGAACATTTTGCTTTTAATATTGCTTGCTTTCTGCACTGATAGTGCACAGTATATAGACAGTGTACATACAGTGTATATGAGGTCCAAATACATTTTTGCAAATCAAACTTATTGTAGTACACCATACAATACTTCTTCAGTGAGTCTTTGGTCATGTGCGCTCGCTCTTCCCTCCCCATGTAAAAATATTTCTGTGAAAAGGCCCTCTCAACATTGGCACCTGAGACGGGCAACGCCAAAACAGCCAGTACACAATTTGCTAACTCTGGTCACTGACATAGCTTTCCATACCAATACTGGTGAACTTGAAGATTGTGATTCTCTGGGCAGGTTCTGCAACATTTGCGTTGAACTGGGCGCTTATGCCCTCAGAGTTATTGAAGCTGTCAAAAATGGAGCAGCACTTTTGAAACTATGGCTAAAATTCCCCTTTACGGAGGGATCTAGAACTTGTACAGAGTACCACAGTGAGGTTTCAGTGACTTCAAATGCCATGGTTGGTGAAGGGACATTTCTATGCATCATTGCAAGACATTTCTCATACATTGTAAAATAAAAGTTCCTGAATTGCTCTTCAACATTGCTTTGCTTACCAAGTGGCAAGCACTCTAACATGGAACATGTTGCAGTGCCAAATTCACCAAAGGTGTCGCCCAGCCTACTCTCAAGGAGATGTTTCACATCTACACCAATTATGCTGAAGACTTGGGAGACAAGGGTGTTTTCAGACTCTAGTTTTTTTTATTATGTCCACTACAGCAGTTATGTTTTCCTGTAAAAATCTAAGAATGCAATAGAGCGTACTTTTTTTCACATCACTATCAATATGCGACCAAAGATCCTCCCATTTCTTGCCTTTGGTATCATCGATAAGCAAAAATTCTGTAAACGGTTGCCACATGGATAATATAGCCTTCCCAACCCCTTGGACTGAGAACCATCAGCTAAGTGACACAGTTGGAATGACTCTTTCTTTGATGCCACACAAAGCACAAAATGAGAAATATTTGCGTTTTAGTTCCCACGCATAACAAAACGTAGCACCAGAATGGACTAAAAAGTCAATAGCATTCTTCATTAACTCTGAAGATTGTAAAGACTTTCAGCATACCATCTAACAAGTGGCAAGAATCTCTTACAGGGAAACACTTCAGCGCAGGTATCGATTTTGACAAGTCATCACACAACCTTTTCATATACGTAGCTGAATCACTGTAAACAATATCACTCCAATCTTTGTTGAACTTGGAAAGAACCTTTTTGCAGCAGCATTCCAAGTGACACTACGATCCATATTTTCAAAAAGTCTGGTGTCAAGTTTCACCACTATTCCAGATGCTTGGTGATAGCACTCTTTTCCCATATACTTGTCACTATACTATGCACTGAATGTTTAAAACTTGAGGTGTTGGTGATTCACCTACTATCAATACTGACTCACTAGAAACTGGGGGCTGATGTATCAAGGGTTTTTACCCATTCTCTGTGGGTAAATATGACTGCAAATATTGTGAAAGATTCTTATGAAACCAGCCATTTTACCTATCAGTGAAAGAATCAAACGCAGCCAAAATATCAAATATGATTTTGATATTTCCTGATTCTCTACAGTTTATAAAATAATTAAACAAGACCTAAAACATGCTTCTAAACCCTGCATCTTTAGACCAAAGACCACAAAACTGAAAAAAGCAAAAGGAAGAAGAAACAATATTTTAGTGGCATCCCTAAACAACAAAACTGAAGCAGAATAATGTTAGCCCAGTCTTTCTTGCTGCTAGCTTGTGTAACAAAGTTATATTGTGTTGGCCCCTTCAGGAAGAAAAAAAATGACTCTTTCACTTGTCTTTTCCTTCCTTTGAATGGCATTTAGTTTGTGGTTATGCAGGTTTTTTCCAGTGTTTATATGTTTACACGGGTGAGGGCTATTTCCCTTTCGGTGGGGTTTTATCAGTTATTATAGGTTTAAACCTAAAACCGGACAGCCTACTCATTCTTAATGTGCTACGCAAACAAATGATGGATGGAATGCTGAATAAATCATACATTCACCCCCAGTAAAGAGATCTGGGTTAAATCCATTGTTGTTTTGCTCACCATGCCACCCCAGTTTAGACCCAGCCATATGCAAATCAGTCTTGACCCTGTGCCTCATGGGAACAGTCCAGACCGAACTGCCAAGCCAGGTCCTCCCTGGACCGGAAACAAGCATCCTGGGACCGGTTTCTGGGTATTACCCTTCATCAGCCCGGCTAACTTGAATCCAGTTGCACATTGAGCAAGGGACCCACGTCTGGGCATACCCATCCCACTTAGGGTGAAAAGTGCTACGCAAACAAATGATGGACGGAATGCTGAATAAATCATACATTCACCCCCAGTCAAGAGATCTGGGTTAAATCCATTGTTCTTTTGCTCACCATGCCACCCCAGTTTAATCCCAGCCATATGCAAATCAGTCTTGACCCTGTGCCTCATGGGAACAGTCCAGACTGAACTGCCAAGCCAGGTCCTCCCTGGACCGGAAACAAGCATCCTGGGACCGGTTTATGGGTATTACCCTTCATCAGCCAGGCTAGCTTGAATCCAGTGGCACAGTGAGCAAGGGACCCACGTCTGGGCATACCCATCCCACTTAGGGTGAAAAGTGCTGCGGAAACAAATGATGGATGGAATGCTGAATAAATCATACATTCACCCCCAGTCAAGAGATCTGGGTTAAATCCATTGTTCTTTTGCTCACCATGCCACCCCAGTTTAAACCCAGCCATATGCAAATCAGTCTTGACCCTGTGCCTCATGGGAACAGTCCAGACTGAACTGCCAAGCCAGGTCCTCCCTGGACCGGAAACAAGCATCCTGGGACCGGTTTATGGGTATTACCCTTCATCAGCCAGGCTAGCTTGAATCCTGGCACAGTGAGCAAGGGACCCACATCTGGGCATACCCATCCCACTTAGGGTGAAAAGTGCTACGCAAACAAATGATGGACGGAATGCTGAATAAATCATACATTCACCCCCAGTCAAGATATCTGGGTTAAATCCATCGTTCTTTTGCTCACCATGCCACCCCAGTTTAGACCCAGCCATATGCAAATCAGTCTTGACCCTGTGCCTCATGGGAACAGTCCAGACCGAACTGCCAAGCCAGGTCCTCCCTGGACCGGAAACAAGCATCCTGGGACCGGTTTCTGGGTATTACCCTTCATCAGCCAGGCTAGCTTGAATCCAGTGGCACAGTGAGCAAGGGACCCACGTCTAGGCATACCCATCCCACTTAGGGTGAAAAGTGCTACGCAAACAAATGATGGACGGAATGCTGAATAAATCATACATTCACCCCCAGTCAAGAGATCTGGGTTAAATCCATCGTTCTTTTGCTCACCATGCCACCCCAGTTTAGACCCAGCGATATGCAAATCAGTCTTGACCCTGTGCCTCATGGGAACAGTCCAGACCGAACTGCCAAGCCAGGTCCTCCCTGGACCGGAAACAAGCATCCTGGGACCGGTTTCTGGGTATTACCCTTCATCAGCCAGGCTAGCTTGAATCCAAACTGGGGTGGCGTAGTGGGCAAAAGAACGATGGATTTAACCCAGATCTCTTGACTGGGGGAGAATGTTTGAATCATTCAGCATTCCGTCCATTATTTGTTGCACTTACACTTTTCACCCTAAGTGGGACGGGTATGCCCAGATGTGGGTCCCTTGCTCACTGTGCCACTGGATTCAAGCTAGCCTGGCTGATGAAGGGTGACATACCCTGAAACCGGTCCCAGGATGCTTGTTTCCGGTCCAGGGAGGACCTGGCTTGGCAGTTCGGTCTGGACTGTTCCCATGAGCACAGGGTCAAGACTGATTTGCATATGGCTAGGTCCACACTGGGGTGGCGTAGTGGGCAAAGAGCGATGGATTTAACCCAGATCTCTTGACTGGGGAGAATGTTTGAATCATTCAGCATTCCGTCCATTATTTGTTGCAGTTACACTTTTCGCCCTAAGTGGGACGGGTATGCCCAGAGCGTGGGTCCCTTGCTCACTGTGCCACTGGATTCAAGCTAGCCTGGCTGATGAAGAGTGACATACCCTGAGACCGGTCCCAGGATGCTTGTTTCCGGTCCAGAGAGGACCTGGCTTGGCAGTTCGGTCTGGACTGTTCCCATGAGGCACAGGGTCAGACTGATTTGCATATGGCTGGGTCCAAACTGGGGTGGCGTAGTGGGCAAAAGAGCGATGGATTTAACCCAGATCTCTTGACTGGGGAAGAATGTTTGAATCATTCAGCATTCCGTCCATTATTTGTTGCAGTTACACTTTTCAGCCCTAAGTGGGACGTGTATGCCCAGACCTGGAGTCCCTTGCTCACTGTGCCACTGGATTCAAGCTAGCCTGGCTGATGAAGGGTGACATACCCTGAAGCCGGTCCCAGAATGCTTGTTTCCGGTCCAGGAAGGACCTGGCTGGCAGTTTGGTCTGGACTGTTCCCATGAGGCACAGGGTCAAGACTGATTTGCATATGGCTGGGTCCAAACTGGGGTGGCGTAGTGGGCAAAAGAACGATGGATTTAACCCAGATCTCTTGACTGGGGGAGAATGTTTGAATCATTCAGCATTCCGTCCATTATTTGTTGCAGTTATACTCATTCTTAATGGAAGAAGTGGAGTACCCCGAGCTTCCTCTAGCCTCCACAAGCTCACAGGAGATCTCGGGATGGTGGGGATTGACTTGCAGACCGGTCTTCCCTGACTCCTCAGCTTTTTGGATGGACAGCTGCCCCTGGACCCGGCCTGCATGTTTCCAAGATGGCGACCACCCAGGTGTGATCAGCGGTGGAGCCTGACCAAGAGTGCAGTAGACCGTACATAGGGGGCGGCACGACTGAGTGGGCGGCACAGCCCTGACACTTCTCAGCAGTGCCAGTGAACACATCCAGAGCATGACTATTGGGGAGGTCCAGCCTGAATCGCCGCGACCCTCGCCACATGCTCACAGCGAACGGACAGGGCGGCCGATTAAGCGGTGCAGTGATGCAGCCTCCAGCAGGACCAGCGAGGGCGCCCTGATGATCAGACTCACACGGAGCTCCATCGCTGATCGAGACTGGTTCCTGAAGTGGCCTGCATGGATGGACTAGGCCGCCCGTCAGTGTTGGGCCTTGCTGCGCCTGTGCGTTGTCTGCTGCGTGATGCCCTAGAGCAGCGCTGAGCCTCGAGCCTACCCGCACCGGTGGAAATGTGCACCCACCAGGCCCCCAACGTGACTTGGAGTGGTTGGGGCACGGTGGGACGGCAATGGGCTGACTGGCCTAGAGAATGAAGGTGAGCTGGGGATATACTAATTTCCCCCCCTCTGAGGCACTGCATTACACAGCCTGGCTCTCTTTTTGGGCTGCTGGGCCTGATCTCTATCCGCCTGCCGCCTGCCGCACACGCCTCACCTCCCCGTCCTCAGTATAAACTACAGCATCACTTGGCGCCAGAAGGTTACCCTCATTGTGCATCTGTGGTGCGGGCCCTTGCTAACTGCCGTGCATACCGTTATTGGGGGGGCAAAGGCCCAGCCACTTCAGGAGAGTAAAATCTGCCGATCAGGGCATCTGAGTCATTCAGGCCTCGTGGCACAGCACCCTCTCCTATGCCGCCTGGGCTCCCTGATCTTTGTCACCCTCCCATATCATCTTGAAAGCTAGATCACCCCTTTAATTGTGGTGGACCTAGTGGTGTGTGCTGCTGTATGAAGCGTGGCAAGCGCTCTAACTCTCCTTGTCAAGACTCTTGCACCCTAGTGAGCCAGGGCCCTCTTCCATTCAGTGTTGGTCATTTTGTCATCTTACAGCTCATCAGAGCAATCATGTCTGCTCCATGTACTAACAAGAAGGACAACTCCTACTCACTAAGCCCACGGGCAAAAAGTCAGAACAGCACATGGAGGCATCTCCTTCGGCGTTGTCCATGGCAGATGGCACCACTTCCGATCACATGGGTGAGGACGCACCAGTCCCCCAGGTCTTTTTAGAGACTCTTTTTCCCTTCAGTGTTGGTCATTTTGCCCTCATACAGCTCGTCGGAGCAATCATGGCTGCTCCATGTACTAACAAGAAGGACAACTCCAACTCACTAAGCCCACGGGCAAAATGTCAGAACACCACATGGAGGCATCCCCTTCAGCGTTGTCCATGGCAGATGGCACCACTTCCGATCATATGGGTGAGGACGCACCAGTCCCCCAGGCCTTTTTAGAGATTCTTTTTGGCACTCTATGAGCCCTTAAGCAGGAGATGGCAACAGACTTCAAAGGCCTTAAGAGAGAGATGGGTGAGCTCGTTCAGAGGGTCAACACACACGAACAAACTGGCGACTCCCGCAGAGAAGAACTCGATGCACATCGCTGTGAACTGCTGGAGTTACAGGATAAAAATGCTGAACTGTGCTGCCAGTTGGAGGACCTTGAAAATAGATCTCGATGGGCCAACATAAGAATTAAAGTCCCTCTCCAAGCAGCAGCAGGGACTATGCACTACTACAAACTAGGCCTGGGTGGAGCTCGTGGAGTTGTACTGCACGGAATTCCGCAGTTACCAAAAAACTCCGCAAGATTCCACGGAGTTCCGCGTGGTGACGGAGTTAGTATTAAGCTCTTTCCACAGGCTCAAGCAGGGGGCTTCTGCATGGTTACATGGGTTACGCAGGGAGTGGTGTATCTGTGCCTCCATATCCATTCTACACCAGCGCAGACTGCCGAGATCAACTATGGCACCCTTCTCTCTAAAGCGCGATCTGAGTTACAGTCCTGGAAAAGCTATACTCTTTCATGTCTGGGGCGCCTCACGGCGATCAAAATGACTCTTCTGCCTAAAATACTGTACATTATGCAAACATTACCTTTGCAACCCCCACCGCTGCTATTGAGCAAATTGCGGCACCTTTTAGAGGATTACATTTGGGCAGGCAAGAAAGCCCGTGTGGCCAAAAAGCAGGCATATTTGTCCTCAACAGAGGGTGGCCTTGGGATTCCCCACCTCGATGCTTGGTAGAATGGGCCAGGCCCTACTCAGAGAAGCACTGGTGTTTCATCGATCAGGCGGTCACTGGCATCCACTTGTGGAAGGTGCCTTGGCAGCCCAAGCCTCACAGACCACCCGGGGTGTACATTTCCCCTTTCCTTATGGCCACTATAGGTACTTGGGTTAGGGTGAAGTTGCCAAAGAAGTTGTCCACTCTCGTCTCTCCCCAAACTCCGCTCATTGGAAACCCCGACTTTCCCCCAACCTTTCAGGGCACTGAATACATACAATGGCAGCAAGCTAACGGCAAAAGAATAGATTTCTTTGACCACACAGGACTTATCGACTTCCCCCAGATCTAGCACAATTATGGCATACGCTCAACAGCACATTGGCAATACGTTGCTATCCGCCATTGGGTCACACAGCCTTCCATTCACTCCCATGCTAGCTGCCCCTTTTTGCTATTTGAGAAGTGGCTTATTACCTGACATACAGACAAACGCTTACTATTTGACATCTATCTTTTTCTCAATGCACCGCAGGCCCCCTTCAAGTCTGCGGCGCAGCTGCGCTTGGAAAAGGAATGCAAGCGTTCCTTCACTCCTATAGAATGATCGGACATCGAGAAATGAGCCAACACCTCAGCTTGCAGCACTTCAGGCAAAGAAACATTTCTTAAATTAGTGCATTATTGCTATTACACCCCAGCACGAACGGCTCAATGGAAGCGGGATGGGGATGCACATTGCTGGGGAGGCTGCGGAAAGGTGGGCATCCTGACCCATCTTCTTTGGGAGTGCCCTAAGCTCTACCAGTACTGGGTTGAAGTCCTAGCCGAATAAAAGTAAAAACTCTCTTGGGATTACCAGAAGGGTATCTCAGATTACCTACAGTCATATATACATCACAACCACCCAATCATATAATAATAAAGCAAATCAAACACACCAAATAATGATGGACCCTATCAAACAATTATAATATACACAATGATGAAAAACCAGAATTTATAACATAGGATATTTTTATTAAAAATATTTTTCCTTATTTTCCTATGATTTAAAAAATCTTTACAAATTAATTAAAATCACAATCACATAAATAGAACAATATATCACATATAAATTCCACAAGAGACAAAAAAGTAAAAGTGTGAACAAAATCACAACATCATGGTCAGGTTATTCCAAATAGAATCCAATCCATAAATCCATTCAGTGTCCATTAATCAAATCCTATATTAGACACGAGTGAGTTCCTTGGATATAACCGTTAGCTTGACTTCTCCTGGGACTGCAGAGACTGCCTCATATGACTGCCACGGGACTGGATTACCAGCAATGAATTTCTGGCTTATTTGCCGCTATTCCAGATCCTGGTCTGTGGTTGTTTTTCCTTACACTGGAAGATCAAGTATTATTACGAGCACATCAAAAGGTGGAATACTTTCACGGGAGTGAGATACCCCTATAAAACCACATGTGGTTTTAAATCATGTTTATATATTGAATGAGAGACAAAGATAAATTGTGTCCTGAGGAAGGTGGCTTTTATCAAATTAATACCACCGAAACGCGTCGACGCCTTTGTTCAAGCAAACGGTTATATCCAAGGAACTCACTCGTGTCTAATATAGGATTTGATTAATGGACACTGAATGGATTTATGGATTGGATTCTATTTGGAATAACCTGACCATGATGTTGTGATTTTGTTCACATTTTTACTTTTTTGTCTCTTGTGGAATTTATATGTGATATATTGTTGTATTTATGTGATTGTGATTTTAATTAATTTGTAAAGATTTTTTAAATCATAGGAAAATAAGGAAAAAATATTTTTAATAAAAATATCCTATGTTATAAATTCTGGTTTTTCATCATTGTGTATATTATAATTGTTTGATAGGGTCCATCATTATTTGGTGTGTTTGATTTGCTTTATTATTATATGATTGGGTGGTTGTGATGTATATATGACTGTAGGTAATCTGAGATAACCTTCTGGTAATCCCAAGAGAGTTTTTACTTTTATTCATTTGTGGTACCCTGTCTCTTGGGTAGTGGGGTCGCTCCCTTTTTTTACAAATTGAAGTCCTAGCCCCCATTGATCAAATGTATGGCACGATCTTCCCAGGTTCCCGAGCTATATTCTGCTCAATCTCCCAAACGCCCTGACCTACCCCCTGAAATCTACTCAGGGGTCTGCTATCACTTTAGCCCTATGAGCTGCCAAACAAGCCTTATTAGCATGCTGGGGCACTGCCAAAATACCCACCCACTTAGACTGGATTTATAAAATCTGGTATTTCCTTGGCATGGAAAAGTTGACAGCGACCATCAACCAAAGGATGCCCCAATTCAACAAGACTTGGGGACCCTGCCTACGGTTCTTTTCAAAGGAATTCAGGGAATTAACCTGCCCTGCGTACCTTCACATACTTCATCTCACACCCACAGAACACAACGACTGAGCCCTTTTATAGCAGATGCCGCCTACACCCCTAAATTACGGCTTAGGCAACATCAATGTCTCACTTATTGGAGGCTGCTATCAGAACCAGATAGGTTAGCTGCCTTCTCCCTCTTTCCCTAGTGCGCCCCTCTTTCTATCTACTGTTACCTCTCTACTTCATCTCTCCCTCACCTGCTATTGTTCCTCATCGGCAGGTGGATGTAGGTGAGATGTTCCTGTGATGTTCTCTTTCACCATTAATACCAATAAAACAGATTTAAACTTAAAGTGTAATAGGAGTGCAGATGCTCTGTGCCCTATGTTTTCACTGTAATTTATGGATTTTTTCCTAACCTAACTTGCATCACGTGCACTAATGGTATGATGTATGTCAGTTTGGTCTTGTCTTGATCAGGATAACGAGTACTATCTGAATAACTATATAGTGTGCAAAGTATTTATGATTCATGTTGTTTTGGTCTTGTTTTATGTACAATACAATCTATTTTTACATAATCCTGTGTGGAGTCTCTTTTGTGGTGTATTCATTGTGTTGCTGTGTGAGTGTGTTGCACAAACAATTTACACATTGCCTCTGATGATGATGATAAGCCTGCCTGGTCTGCGCCAAGATACCAGAGGGTGAGCACAGGTTATCTTTGGTGTGTAACTGACTTGCCCTGATAGAGTGGTGGGTTCTATCTCGCTTAGGTGCATACCCTAGCCAACCAGAAACCCCATTTCTAACATTGATATATTCTGAAGTGTCAGCACAGTTTATTTTTGTTGTGTGCTGGAAAAAATAACATCCTACAGCCTCTCTTCTCACATGGCTACCCAGCAGGAATGTCACATAAATTCTCTCACTTTGAAGTCATAGAAAGATAAGTAAACACCAAGCTCCTTCTGACAACACAGGCTGACATTTGACCTCTGTCTTTGAATGCACTGCAAATGTGAAGATTTAAAGACCTGTTTACAGAAAGCGAGAACTCGGAAAGATACAGTAAACAAGGGATGCTCCACCGGAGGGACAAACTCAAGCTGGACAACCTAAAGCAAATAGAAAGCAAGCAACTGTGAGTTACAAACCACGAAAACAATAGTAACCAATGGGCGAAATGCATTCCCAGGGAAGCTTTCAGAAAGCCCACAAGATTTAGTTAGCAAACCAGACAGCTGTGCAGCCTTGTAGGCTTCGATCTGAAAAGAACTGCTTTGTAGCATATTTAACATTCCTGATACTTAAGGAGCCACTTTGAGTTTTCATATATGAGCTTCAGACCTAAATAGTGCCAAAAATTCAATATGTGTCCCTAAGGAACCATAAGCAAATATTGACCAAATATGCATGAAATGTTCCTGAAACATTACAAACATATTATACATGTGTATGAAATATCCACAAAGTGTAGCTCAAATATGTATGAAATGTCAGTAATGTATTAAAATCAAATCTGCAGAAAAGAAATGCATGAAATATCATTAGGCCTTAAAGCCTAGAAATGGCATACACAACCATGGATTAAATAGTATGAAAAATATAGCAAGCTCATGCATGAAATGTTCCTAAATGTTAAGGTTGAATATTACACAAATGTATTCTTGAAACATTGACACCCAAACTGATTTGCTGTCCCTGTCTGCAATAGCACAGACAAGCAGAAAATAATTAAATGGAATGTGGTTCAGGGTAATTATTAGTGATAGACATAAATTCATGCATTCCGTCCATCACTTGTTGTACAGGCCATAGCTAATGCAGATGCTCCCATTATATGGCCTTCCATTAATGTCAGACCATTTCTGTTGCATTTTGCATTTGCCTTATATGAAAAAATATTTTTTTTAAAACCTTAGTAACATGTACCAGCGAAAAATCATCTGTTTACTGTGTGTGCCTGACATCTTAAGTGTCTTTTAAACACCTTTCATACTGCCTAAAACAAACAGATGAAGAACAATCATCACAGCCATTATCCTCTGTTGATAAACCATTACAAGGTAATGTTCCACTCAATGTAACTTCTTTTTAACATTCTCCAACATGTTCCTCGTGCCAGCTCCCCCTGCGACAGTTCTCCTGTCTAGCTTGCCCTCAGTCCACTACCCTCTGCTGCATGTCTAGCTGCAGCCCTCTGTTTGTGCCTCCTCTGCTCATTTCTCGCTCTGTTTTGCCTTTTTCTGCTCGGTCTTCTGCCCTCTGTTTTGCCTTTTCTGCTCGTTTTCTGTTCTCTCTTTTGCCTTTTTTGCTCATTTTCTGCTCTCCGTTTGACCTTTCTGCTTGTTTTTCTGCCCTCTTCTGCTCTGTTTTGCCTTTTTCTGCTCATTTTTCTGCCCTCTGTTTTGCCTTTTCTGCTTGTTTTTTGCCATCTGTTTTGACTTTTCCAGCTCTTTTTTTCTGCCCTCTGTTTTGCCTTTTCTGCTCGCTTTTCTGTCTTCTGTTTTGCCTTTTCTGCTCACTCATTTTTCTGCCCTCTGTTTTGCATTTTTCTGCTTGATTCTTCCCTCTTCCCGCAGTTTCCGCAAGACGTGTCACAGGGGGAGCTGGCACGACAGAGACCTCGAACCCCAGCACCCATATACCCCCTGGGGTGACAGTGCAATGCTCTACAAATGCTGATTGATTGAACATTTAGCACACACAATATGTTAATAGTAGTGATTAAGATAATGGCTGAGGTGAACTGTGTTCCCTCACATACAATGTAATTTACACTGGAAGATAACTTAGCATTAAGATTTGCCTTCAAAAAGTGAATCGCCTTTCCGCATCCAATTCTTCTTTTTGCTGCTTCTCTCGCCAATGGGATCTGGCTATTACACATATTCAACTACGGTGAGGGGACAATACATTTCCCCACGTCACCATTCACTGTTGTAATACCATACAGTTGCCCACCTCATTAAAATTAATTCGACAACTGTAATGGTTTTTAAATCTCACTCACTCCTCACGGGCCCCCACTTAGTTTAGAAGTGCATCCCTGTCGTCAGGTGTATGCCCGCCCTCTATCAAACCGAGTTTTTAGAGGTCGAGGACTGCCAATGATGAAGCATGACACCAGGTGGTGTGTGAGGCCAGTCCTTCACTTTTTGTGAGATGTCCACACTCACAATTTAATTTTGAGCACTTTTTGGTCACTTCCCTGGGAGCAGCCCCACTTGTGTTGAACACATATTCAACTCACATGGGAATGAAGAAAAACTTGCCTGTGGTTCTACAGAAGATGAAAGGAATGCAGATGTCATATCATTATCATTTCACAACAAGGCCCTGGATTTATACAAAACTCATCCTTACGCCTCCTACTGTTATCGGTTACTCCCATTGCCGGACACAAGGCAGGAGATCCTGAACTATTTCATCTTCACACGAAAGCCAATCATCAGGAGTTCTGTAGGGCTTCAGGACTTGGCTTTTCTGCCAGTAAGCTTAGCTATCATCTTACCTAGCACTAGGACCCTTTTCTTGGGTAACTGTTTGTGCGCCACAAGTAGCTTTTTATTCATCATGCCATTCTCACATTCTTTTATTCCCAGATGAGTTTGCTTTTTCCTCGCCTACTTTTTTCATAGTCATGGTTGTTACAAGAATACATGGCCTGCAGCAGATCTTTAAGAACTGAGTCCACAGCACAGATCCCATTGCTCTTTTGGCAATAATCATCTCTCGCCCTATTTCACTCTTCACACTTTTTCTTTAGGGAGCTTCTTAAAGCCTGCAAACTGAGTTATTGAAGTGTCACAATTTGGACCCCACGTCTTTCAAGAGATTTTAAATTGTATTTGACTACCTATATGATCTTCTGGGACATGCTCATGATAGGCGTTGATCCGATATAGCTCTTCCAATGTCACATGGACAGTGAGAGGGTACTCCAGAAACAGCATTACCTAATTGTGTTCAACATTTAATAATGTGTTTACTTATTACTAAATTGTTCTACAGAGTTCTCTCCTTCCACATAGTCCATACATGGGGTTGACCACAAGAATTTTTATTTCCAGTAATTTCAGCATGATTGTGCAGAAGAGAGCTCATAAAGGGGGAGGGGGGAGAGGGATATAGTTAAGTTAAGAATTAACAATGTGATCACAAGATTACACAGAAGAAATGTTAATGAGTGATGTAAAAGACTAACTTGACATGGCTAGACCACAAGCCATGATGTGTGTGCAACAAAACCAATAAAAACAGTTAAAAAAAACAATTATTGTGCAGAAGAGAGCTGAGTGCAGCGTGCAAAAGAATCAATCAGACCACTGCAATGTTGGGAACCCCATTGAAGATAATAGAGTGCCAGAGGGGCAATAATATAGCCTTATAGCACGCTGGCTCGGGCTATACCAGTTTTTAAAGGCCCTTTAAGAACCAGTATAGCTGGAGGCAAAAGGGCTATAAGGCTATTAGAACATTCCACCCACTAAGGGTAGCATGTTCTAAATTAAAAAGGGAGAAAAACAAAGACAAACATTGGCATGTTTGAGCTCCGGACTTAAATCAGCCATTATAAGCCTGGATCTACTCCATTGTCTTCAATGGAGCTCTCAACATTCCAGTGTTCTAATGGCTGATACGTACCTTCTGCTCCAAAATTCCAATGTTTGTATTTCTCTTTCTCACTGCTTAATTTAGAATATCGTATCCTCAGAAGGTGGAATGTTCCAATAGCATTATAGCCTTTCTACCTCAGGCTATACCGGGTGTTAAATACCCTTGCATTTGTCTCCAGTGTTAGGCCTCGCCTACAGCTTGGGCCATAAATCAGGAAAATGGCCTTTAGCAGTTGATTTAATCCTTGGCAGTGGGTTATAATGCTATATTAAGAACTATTTCCTGGTCATTATTGCACACAAGTGAGGGTCCGATTGAACTGGAATCACTGTTAGAAGTGGCAAAAGACATATACGTAAGCTCTCCAGTACTGGCAGAAAATATTTAAAAGTTTACCTTCTTCACCCTCCTACCACCTGGGCTCCTTAGATGTGGTAGGAGGTCTCTGCGATATTTCAGTTTTCTCCTTCTAATGTGGCAAACATCTCAGTAATGTGAGGCAGTGATTGCATGTCCACCCATAAGCACTTATTAAGATCCCTCTGGTTGCTGCAGGTACTTATTGACAAATTAGTTTCGGGCTAATACCACCTGGGCTCCACCACTCAAATGCTTAGTAGCCTCAATTTACTATTGCACAATCACCTAAATCCTCTCATAGATCACTTCTTGCGGTCAAAGGAACACTCCTTATTTTATGGACACCTAGTTTGTCATTTTCATATAGTATGATATGATCTGAAAATCCTTTCAAACAACCCAGCTTATCACAAAACACCTAGGAATACCTTGTCCCCTTTCTCCATCATCAACCCTGCCCTGGATGGTTAGGATATAAGACTGTACCCGGTTTCTTCAGATCTTTGCACCCAGCAGAACCTTACCTCTTTTCACCAAGTAACCTATCACTGGCAAATCCACCCAGAGTAACCCCCTGGACACACATCCTCATACCTTAAGTTCACACCATTCAGTTTACTAAATGTCTCCATGTCTTTAAGGATACAGCGTGAACACAAATCCGCCCACATAGCAATTCTAGTTCCAGGAACTCCTAGCAGGAAAGTGGTGACGTGTAAGATTTTGATACACTATACTTCGTTTTAGCAAATCACTCGCTTACCACAAGCACTTTATCATTCTCACTTCAATCTTCACCACCTTCTTGCACAATACTGACAATTTTAGAGACACCCCAGGGCCGGCTTTAGCGCTGGTGGCGCCCTTTGCGACAATGTCTGTTGGCGCCCCCCTCCCCCCAATGACCACCTCTGCAACGGATTCCCTCACTAGCACCCTTTAACAGTGCCCCTCAAGTCTCCATAACCACTGTCTCTCAGATTCATTTACTTTTATAGCGCCACTCATACCAGTGTAAGGTGTCGCAGCACTTTACATCACACACACATTGCACAGAGACAATCATATGTGTGTAAATCAGTGTATAGGAAATGTTACATCAGACAGGACTACAAGGTGTAGTGTAGGAGTGACATGTCATCGAAACTGGTAGGCAATATAGTTTGAGTCCTTATTCTGGAAAAGCACAAATTCAGAATTTAAAACATAACATCATTGTTAGGGGTTCTCTTTAATAATAAGAATTGTTTTCAACCCAAATGAACCCTTTTCACAAGAGTAAGATGATAAAAGACTGGGCAAAAAAACATATAGCTCTAATATATACCTTGCAGTTTGCAGCAGCTTTAGGGTGACAGTTAATAGCTCAATGTTCTATATTAGGATTTTGACTAATAAAGGACAAGTAACAAAAGGATCTCTCTAACAGAAGCAGTACCCCACTGACCTATTTACATTATATGCACTTTGTTATCTGCATGGTACACGTTCCTAGCAGCAGACATTTTAACCCTCTGCACTACCTTAGGATGAGTCAAAACTTCCACTAGACGAACCTCCGGTCTCTTCCCAGGAAGACGATTAATCACCGGAGTTATCTTGACATTTTAATTGATGTCTGAAAATTGCTGGAGGCCAGGAACGCGGCAGCAGGTGCTTTAAAAATGATAATATACATTTTCAAAAATGACGCCCCAACCCCAAGTCAACGCCCGGTGCGGTCGCACCGATCGCACCGCCCTAGAGCCGGCCCTGCACCCTCACCATTTTTGGATACACCAGGAAAATTGCCAATCCTCTTGCACTTGAAACACCTGATTTTCATCTTTCGAAATAATAAGGTGGATGCTATTCATCTGGTACTGCCACAAAGAAACATTTGTTCTTCTGACCCTCAACTTTCTTTTACAGCATAATCATCATCATCCTTCTAACTTCTTGCTCCTGTGTTAATACCAATGCCTTCCACTCACCCCCTTACTTTGTCATTAGCATTTAGTTTTTTTACATTCTTGGAAGTATTTTCAATTCTTTTGGATATTGAAATGGCTTTGTCAAATGATGGTTCCTTCAATAGATGCTTTTGTATCCTGAGATTGTTGGTTCTGTTCACAAAATTATCCCTTATTACCTCCTCATGTAATTCCCTGAACTTTCACGGGTTAGTCAATGTTCATAGAACTGCAACATATTGCTCTATGCTTTCTCCTGGCTGCTGAAAAATGTGTACCTTTCAACATCCACATTAACCTTGAATCTGTAATTTTGTTACAGAGCTTACATCGTCTACGTATTTATTGTCATCATTATTTTCAACATGTCTTTTTTTCAAATCTTTTTATTGAACTTTTTACGTTAATAAAGCAAAACCTTGCATAGCAAAAAAGAGATCAATTCGAGAAACCTCAGCCAGTAGCATTTAACATTATCAACCAGGTTAGGTGGTATATGGCACTGCATGGGGCCTAGGAATACAGTACTGGAAGAAGATGTCCCCCCCCTCCCTCCCCCATGGGCGCTTTGTCATTTCCTGGATCCTCAGTTCATACGTCCAGGAAATTGTAGTTTGGACATTAACACCGATGGCTTCAGTCCATCCCACAGTATTTCCTCCATTGTGCCCAGACTTTCTAAGCTTTACATGAGTTTCAGGGGGCTGCATATACTGCCTCCTCTGCCCTCATACACCAGTCAATCAATCAATCAATCAAAAATACTTTATTCGATCTAAAAAGCACATAGATCATAGAAGCACAGAGGACAATTTACAATAAAATATCATAGACAAGAAGCATTTAAAAGAAATTAGATAAAAACACATATTTAAAAAATAGCTGGTTCCACATTTCTTCATAAGCCTTCTTGCTTTTAACGCTAAAGATAAAAAAGATGCTACTGAATAACAGATAAAATGATCCTGTAACATTTGCAAAAAATATAACGCTACTAGACATTGCCTAAAATTATATTTGCGCATGATTGGAGCTATAAAATATTTCCGATAAAGTGCATAGTGTTTACAGAAAAACAGGAAGTGCAAATCAGTTTGAGTGGAAACTCCATCACATTGACAAAAAGGCAAAGCTTGTTGCGAGTAGATACCAGAAGGATAGCCCAACATGCAGAGGATAAGATTTAATCTGAACTTTAACAGTACAAATAGATGCTGACGGTTTGTTACAAATGACAGATAAGAAGCTGTTCCCTAAGGGATAACAGGTATGGTCAAATAAGTTAAAACCGTTCTTTTTTAATTGTTTTTTATTTTTTTTATTTTATTTATATTGTTTTCAACACTAAAACAAAAGGCATACAACTCAAAGACAAATCACGGTATTGGCTCGGAGAGACATTTCAACATAAAAGATCACATTTGGATATTAATACATGTGCACTCAATGGCAGAACTCTGACATACAATTGCCATCCCACATGAAGTACAATCACCAAAGCGAGCAGTATCTCCAGTGTTTACTAATCATTACCCTACTGGCCCATGCAGCTTCGGGGGGGCTGGTTAATTTACAATGTCACGGGTGATGTAACACTACCACCCTCTTTATCAGCCTCCTTCTTTTATGATCCAGCCTCTGGGGACATTGTCGCCTCGATGGCATCCTGTGGCTCGGATGACGTCCCACTAGTATTATTTAACAGGAAAGTTTGGTATGGGCCCCAGTAATTCCTTGGACGGCTTCTGGGGGGTAGTAGTTGGCTGTACGTATCGGCTTGAGTGTTACAATACAGCATGTCATTATGCCAATCTGCTATTTGTGGGAGTGGGCCCCTCATCCATCTCAACGCCACCCTTCGTTTAGCCAGAAGAAGGCCAATCGCCACCAACGGGCGCAGGGTCTTATTTACTGGGAGGTCACATCCCAAAAGCGCCATTTTAGGGTCAGGTTCTAGGTCTGCACTAATGATAAGTCCCAACTCTTTAAACACCTTTTCCCAGTATGCATAGATCCCTGAGCATTGCCAGGCCAGATGCCAGAAACCTGCACCTTCCAGACCACATCTGTGACAGCTGGAGGTCTCTGCCAGACCGTAACGGAGCTGGCGTTCGGGGGTACAATATGCCCTATGTAAGAATTTAAAATGTATTAGTCTGTGTCTACCATTGAGTGAGACCGAACGGGTACGGGTGCAGCAGTATGACCATTCTTTGTCACTTAGGGGAGTGCCCAAGTCCCGCTGCCACTCCAACCTTGCTCTCAGGATTTCAGATTTACGTGTACCTGAAGACTGTTATAGAATTTAGTGATTAACTTAGCAGGTTCTTCATTTTAAATAAGTGTGGAAAGAGCCTCCATACTTTGTGGCTCCAGTAGATCATCTCCTATAAGGGAACGCCATGTCTGCCGGGCCCTATAGTAATGGAATAAAACTGTGCCCCCCACCTGCTTGTCGGGTGATTGTAATGATTCCCATGTCGCTAACACTCCCTCTTTAAAAAAGTCTCCCATTGTGTACATGCCTATGGATTTTAATGCCAGCCTCGCTCCCTCTTCCTGACCCAGTGGAAACCACGTGCACCACTGTAATGGCATTTCCGGTGTATATAGAAAGGCTCCCGCCTGCATGTGTAGTAAAGTTTGCCATGCCTGCACTGTGACTGCTATGGAGTCAAAGACTCGTAATTTCCTAGATACCGACTGAGTGAGCGTCTGTGGAAGCATAAGCGGGTCTTCTGCATTTCTTTCCATGGCTAAGAAGGGCAGATCATGCGGCCCGTGTATCCAGTAGTGCGCGAACGCACTGTTTGCAGCCCTGTAATATTTCTCCAGGTCGGGGGCCCCCAATCCACCCAAAGCATATGTGAGGGTAAGTGAACTCCATCGTATGGGAGGTTGTCTACCAGCCCATGCTAACCTTATTAATTGTGTGCGCCAGCCCTGAAACATGTGTTTTGGTAGCGGTATGGGAATGTTCGCAAATAGGAACAGGAATCTTGGTAATATGACCATCTTCATAATGGAGATTCTCCCCATCAATGAGAGCGGGAGTTTTATCCACTTGTCTACGTTTTCTATGAGCCTCTGTGTGGCCTTGCCATAGTTTTCCAGCAGAACTATCGCTGGATCCGTGTGGAATTGGATACCCAAGTAGCGTACCGCATCCGTGGTCCAACGCAGGGGGAACTCCGTAAGTGGTTCCGCTGTGCATGGAGTGAGGGGGAATTTAATAGACTTATCCCAATTTATACGTAACCCTGAATGACCACCAAACTGTACGACTTCTCTTAAATTGGTGACAGATGTACCTCTGGTTCACGAACATACAATAACGTATCATCTGCGTAAGCCGAAATACTCAGCGTGTATTCTGGGAAACTCAGACCTCTATGTGCGTGATACTCACGAATTGCACAGGCTAGGGGCTCAGCAACGATGGCATACAGTAATGGGGATAGGGGGCAGCCCTGTCTCGTCCCCCGGGTGATGCTGAATGGACCAGATACCTGACTCCCAATCCGCACTCTGGCAGTGGGTGATGTATATAATACGGATACCAGGCGGAGATATATATCTCCGACGCCTATCTTGCGTAAGACCGCAAACGCTTTTTCAGCGTCCAAAAAGACTGCTGCCGTCTTAATTTCAGGGTTTAGTCTCTGCACTACACCAAATAGGGTCCTCAGGTTGTGAGATAAATTCCGACTAGGTACAAACCCTGCCTGCTCTGGGTGGATAATTCCCGGGAGTAGTAAAGCCAGTCTATTAGCTAAACGTTTGGCGTACAGTTTAGCGTCTACATTTAGTAGAGATAAGGGTCGGTATGATGAACAATTGGCAGGTGACTTACCAGGTTTTAATAACGCGACAATTACTGCTTCACGTAGGGAGGGCGGCAAAATGCCTGCCTCTGCCATGTCCTCATAAAGCATCTTTAGATGGGGAATCAGCAAGTCTTGGAATTCTTAATAAAAGGCGACGGTGAGTCCATCTGATCCTGGAGCTTTCCCAGACGCCATGCCACTTAATGCCTCTCGTATTTCATCAGATGTTAAGGGGGCCATTAAATGTTCCCTATGTTCCACCGCGAGCCATGGCATTTTGATATACAAAAGATATTCTTCTAGTGCTTCCATACTGGAGGTGTTTTGCGAGGTGTATAATTTCTTGTAATATGTCCGAAATTGGGTTACTATGTCCTCTGCTGTGTGCAATGTATTCCCATCGTCATCGCTCATGCCTATCATGATATCCAACTCCCTCTTCGGTCTTAGAACCCCTGCTAACGTAGCGCCTGGCCTGTCACGCTCTCCGTAGCGTCGTGCCGATGCATATTTACCCATATGTTTGATTTCGTCATTGGCTGTGTCTAGGTGTTCTGCCAGTTTCTGCTTAAGATCGGCAATATCTTGTGAGTGCCCTCCCTCTTCTGCGATTCTTTCTAGTTGCCCAATTTCCCTTTCTAGTGTGTTTAACCTACTTCGTATGGAACGTAACACACCCGCATGTGTGGATATAACCACTCCCCTAATGAACACTTTGAATGTTTCCCACACTGTGGTGAATGACACTGACCCGATGTTTTCGGCAAAAAAGTTTTCTATGGTTGTGGCCAGCCCATCTTTAAAAACAGTGTCGAGTAATGAATAAGGTGGGAAACGCCACGTAAACGCTGGGATGCGTGGTGCCCCGTACCTCAAAGCTAACTGGACAGGGGAATGATCGGAGTATGTGCGTGGTAAGTGCATACATGCCGCCACCCTAAGACTCAGTTCCCCGGATAGTAGCCAGTAATCAATTTGAGTGTGAGTGTCGTGAACCGAGGAGTAGTGTGTGTAGCCTCTCTCGTTCGGGGATCTATATCTTCATATGTCTATGAGACCTTTTGACTGCATTATGTGTTGGATAGCGGTGGCGGCCGCCGCTGGTCGTCTGGGTGGGCCTTGTGATCTATCTATATTTGGATTTAAGATACAATTGAAATCTACACCCCAAAGTTTTGGAACCCCTGTCCATTGTGCTAACCTGTTGGCTAGGGAGGAGTAAAATTGTGGGCCATCGTAATTGGGTCCTTATATGCCTACCAGAAGGAATTTCAAATCCCCGCGTTTGCATATAGCTACAACATATCGACCTTGTGGATCCTTGAGCACTCCCGTCATTTCCACTCCAGCCTTCTTGTCCACCCAGATCAGTACCCCTGTCGCATGTGATGTGAACTCTGCAGAGTAGCATACCCCGTTCAATTTACGGCATACTTCCTCACTACGATCAGGAGCGATATGTGTCTCGTGAAGAATAGCGATTGCCACTGAATGCCGTTTTAAGTAGGCGCCCACCCTCCTGATTTTTCTATCATCATTTAGGCCTCATACATTCCATGTCAGGAGCTGAAGGACTTGTGTGTTCTCACCCATTGTAGTCATTCTGCTTAGACCATTTCTGCCGAGCACTGTCTCCCTTGCCCATACCATATAACACATGTAATTTCAATTGCAATCGTCTCACAATGTTCTCATTATACCTAACAAAACAACCCAACCCACCCACGGCTCGAAAATCCCTAACTGTCGTGGCTATCTGAGTTCCCTCCCTCCCTCCCCTGTCTAGAAAATACAATCCCAACTCAAGAGCAAATAAGATGAAAGGTGTGATACACTTGGGGGCAGATGTGGCCATCTTGTCGTGCTCCCAGTGCCACTCAAATAGTTCCCATTCTTGCATGAGTCTCTAAATATAACCTCCCTCCGAGGAGTAACCAGTGACCACTGGTGTGCCCCATGTACCCTCAGCTATCACAGACCAGGCCCCCCAGTGCGGTAGCAAGAGTCTTCACCCATGTGCAATTTGTGTTCTGGCCCCTCCGTAGGAACAAATGGCGATCTCTTGTGGGGCATCATGACTTACTCAAGGCTTAGTCTATACATTTTCTACGTTACCCTTCTTCGTTTTGGCTTGAAGCTGCTCTATTGATCACTCCTCTGTGCCTCGATCTTCCTGAGCATGTAAGGAACTCTCCGAGTGCACAGGCGAGTGTCCCGGCGATCCCTGACGTCTGCGGCGTTGTTGCTTCTTGGTGATGAATCGTAGTACTGCCTTGGGGTCGGTAAACAGGTGTACCTTACCATCGGCTTTGACCCTTAGTTTGGCGGGATATAGCATACTGTACTCCAGATTGAGATCACAAAGTATCTTTTTCGCCGGGGCAAAGAGTTGTCGCGCCTCCGGCACGTGCATGGTGAAATCGGGGAAAAAAGATATTTCCATCCCCTCATAACGAAGGTCTCCCAGTTCTCTGGCCTTGCGTAGTGCCGCGTCACGGTCCCTGTAATTGAGGAGTCTGGCAATGATCGGTCGGGGAGCTGCACCTGGTATCGGTTTAGGCGCTAAGGATCGGTGCGCGCGATCCACAACCAGTATCTCAGAGAAGGTGTCTCGTCCCATGAGTTGGATCAGCAGCTTTTCTATGTATTGTTCCATATTGCCCACATTGGTAGATTCTGGTAGACCCAAAACACGAATGTTATTGCGTCTAGATCTCGCTTCGAGATCTTCAGCCTTCGCTTGCAAGGTGCGCAGTATTTTGTATCTCTCCTTGTCGGTCTCCGCTTCTGCTCTGGTGATATCCTCCATGTCTGAAATACGCTGTTCCGCCGCATCCAGTCTGTCGCCATGCTTATCTAGTCTTTCAGACATCTTGTCCATGCGAAACGACAGCGCGTCAATTTTGCTGTCGATTTTAGATAGGCTCTGTTGAATGGTGCGGAACGCCTGCTTCATGTCTACTTCAGATCCAGAGTCCGGGTCATCTGGTAGGGAGTCTTGCTCCAGGGCTGTGGTTTCCTTGGATCTGGGAGTTTTCCGAAGGTCAAACTGCAACTTGGGCTGCAGCTTATCCATCTTGCCCATGGCTCCTGTCTATGTACTCTATAAAGACCGGGTGAGCATACAAATATGATTGCCTACAATTTTCCCTGCCAGTCCTGCTTTCCTCTATCTCCGGGGCCGCGTACTGACCACAATTCTCCAAGGAATGCTCTCCTGGTGACTCTTCGTAAAAGCTGGCACAGGGTAGTGAGAGATCTCAAGATGCCTGCAGCACGTGCACCAGCTTCTCGCGTGATACCTCGGAAGTTTTCAATGTATTCTTTCTTTTGCAGAGTAGCACCACTGAGAAAGAGCGTCCAAACAGGTTTTAATGTCGCCTATTTGCAAGTTCTTTCACTGACCGTGGATCCCCCGGGAGTTCTCTTACGTCTGCATTCTTCACAGTAGGTGTGGGGCTATAAGGACCTCTGGGGCGGTCGTGCCTGATATTTCGGTACTGCAGTTTGCCTTCTAACTTGCCCGCAATGCACCTCAATGGGAAACATCGTTTACAACGCACGCGTTACAACGCGTGTCATTACAGCGAATGTTTTACAACGCGAAATCCATTACAACGCATGTCATTACATCGCATAATCCATTACAATGCATTCCCCAAAGTAACGCCCCGGCGGAGTGAGAATAGTAATTGCGTTGTAATGGATTATGCGTTGTAACGGCATGCGTTGTAACGACATGCGTTGTAATGGATTTTGCGATGTAAAAAATGTGTTGTAATGACACGCGTTGTAACGCGTGCGTTGTAAAGTGTCATATTCCACCTCAATAGCGAGTGGGCTCCTGTATGATGTCTTCTTGGGGTGAGCCGAGGAGTGCTTATCTTTCTTTATTGCACAGCCAGTACGATATATTATTGATGCCTCGCAGCTGCCGGCACCCACCGATCGCGCCCCCACCTGCGCACACCTTCTGCAGTGGCCGCTACGCGAAGGGGGGGTGCCGCACTACCACATGTGTGTGAATGTGCCTGCTGGCATTCAGGAACCTCACGTCTCTCGGCCTCACAGTCTCTCCGCGTCTACAGGGGCTCCGGTTCTCCCGGTCAGCTGACTCACCCCGCTTGCAGCGCCTCAGCTGTACAGTCCATTAATTCTGCTTCACAGCCAGTTTCTGGGGTCCGACACCCTCGATCCCTCCTCGCAAGTGTTGCTGCACCGAGTTCTCCGCTCGACTCTTTTGGGCCACGCCGAGTTCTATTACGGGTTCTCGTAGCCCAGGGCCGCTTCACGCCGTGCTTTCATGATGCGTCACCACCGCGTCAGACCGTTTGCCTGCATCGATCTGGGCCGCAAGTGACTCTTTGTGGAGCGATTCTCTTCCGCTGTGATATCCACCCTCGGAAGTGCGTGTTCTTACGGTGGATGAGGAGGATAATGACGAATATTTAGTGGCGTTGGGGAGAGCTTCCCTAGGTAGCGGCCATATTAGGTTCAGGCAAGCTCCGCCCCCTCGTTCTTTTTTAATTGTTGTATGCATATCTTACTCTTTCAATTTCGTATAAAAATGTAGTTTTAATTAATTTTTTAGATATTAACCCACAAGTAGATGGGGTCTCAAAAAGATGTTGTAGACCTAAAGTAGTAAGAGTACGTTGAACATACAAGATCCATGGCATATTATGAGCTTTATCAAGCGAAAGACAATCCTTAATGATATTTTGAGTTAAATGTAATGATTCCCTTCACCAGATTGAGTGCCACAACAGGATTGGTGCTAGACGGACCTGGTCGATTATGTATGGTACTTCTAGCTCAAGGTGGCAATTAAAAGAAGATCAGCTTCTAGGAAGGGCTACTAATTTTTTCAAGAAAGTGTCCTCTGTGGACTGAAGTGACTCAGAGTTTGTGTATCCCCATACTCCTGCTACATATGTTGCAACAGAAATGGCTTTGGCCGTATATATCTGTTTTATAACATCTAGTGTTTTAGAGCCCAGTTTTTGATAAAACTAAAAATTGTATTAATACTTTTTTCAAAAAAAAGTTTCTGTTGTCAATCATATGGTGCCAAGTGGCGGTTTTATTAAACAGTATTCCCAAATACGAAAAGGTATCTATTTGTTCAATTTTGCGGCCATCTATGTGAAGGACAGGGTTTTTCTTTGCCTGTTGGCCAGCCACTAGCACAAAGGATTTGGCTTCATTTACACGGAGGTTCGGGTTTTCCATAAAAGACACATACTCCGTTATCAGTTTCTAAAGTGCCAAGCCAGTCCGGGCAATTAGCACTGCGTCATCCACATAAAGGAGTATGGGAATGGAAGTTTGATTTATCATGGGGACATCTAAAGTGGATTCAAGCAGGGGCACCTCCACCCCATTATTATACAAAGCGAATAGAAGAGGGGCAAGGACACACCCCTGTCTGACTCCTCTTTCTATCCTAAAGCACCTTGTACATTCTCCCTTATTTCCATATCGTACACAGGCTGTAGCCTGTGCATACAGTTGTCTTATAAAGGAGATGATGGCTTTATCAATGCCCATTTTTTCCATAATAATCCATAATTGGGGGTGGGAAACGCAGTCAAAAGCTGCTGTCAAATCCATAAGTGCCATGTAGAGCGTTCCCATTTTAGCTACAGTATATTTGAAGACAATCAAATGTAAATTTAAACATTGATCCACAGTGCCTTTGTGATTCTTGAAGCCATATTGCACCGGAATCAGGATATTTCTCTGACTGGTCCAACCCTCTAGTCTATTTAGTAGTACACGTCCCATTAATTTTGCGGTGCTGTCCATCAGCGAAATGGGTCGATAATTTTTGGGGATGATCTATCACCTTTTGTGTGCATTGGGACTATAATTGATTTCGACCATGATTCTGGTGGTCCAACACTAGCTACTGCATTAAAAACATTGGTTAAAAAAGGGGCCCACAGGTCCAGTTTATCGAAAAAGAAATCAATAGGTACACCGTCCGGTCCTGCAGCCTTATTCCTATTACACTGCACTATGGCATTTCTGATCTCAAAATCTTCAAAAATTAAGAAAGTATTTGTAATTAATAGAGGATCTTTCAGATGAGATTCCAGCTCACCAGAAATGGGACCAAAGATTTTTGGAAAATATTCGACCCAAGTGATTTCATCCACATTGGTCTCAAGAGTAGGGTCTGAATTATTTGCCAAAAACTGAGAGTTTACTACCGCCCAAAAATCTTTGGAATTATTTGTGACGGCAGCTAGTTTAAGACACTCCCAGGCCTCCTCCTTTAAAGTTTTCGGTCTATTCTTTCTGGCCTCTTTATATTGTTTACGAAAATAACTAACCAATGGCTGGTCCTTAGAGATTATCTTAAGAGCATTGTGAAGGTTAGTTAAAGCGTTTGTACAGGTTGAAACAAACCAGCCTCGACTAGAAGTATTATGACTAGTGAACTTACATACAAAATTGTATTTCACCTCTTTCAGAATTAGCTCGAAAGCTGCCACCACATTAGTTTGAGGGGAGTCTAGATTAAGGCAGGTCATTATTTCAGAATATCTATTATTAATCACCAAGGGGACCACTTTACCTTTATCAATACTACCCCATTGGAGAGATCTCCCATTTCTTTTCCCTATACAGGGCCTTGGGATACAGCTAGTATCCAGAATGTGTGTTTTTTCCCATTTCATTTTGCACACTAATGCCATGTGGTCGTTAAAATGACAGGGATATATTTGTATATCTCTAAAAAGGGTCTTTGGTGAAATTGAGACTATCAAAAAATCAATGGTGGTGCCCTGAAAGTTAGTTCCAAATGTTTTATGTAACACGCCTGTGTTACTATCGGCTGGGTTAATAATTTCTAAATATTTTGTAATAAGCAGTCTGTTAAGTGCTTGGCCATAATCAGTATGTGAGAAATGAGGGATCACCTCTCCTTCCTCATTTGCTGTTCCACACACTGGTTTTATCATATTGTGGCAGCTGTGTGCATTGAAATCACCCACCCATAAAATATTTATAGTGCTATTGTAATCGCTAGTGTATGCTTCAATTACTTTATCCATTATGTCTAAGATCCTTGACTTCTCTATTGTGAAATTATTATTGTAGAAATTAATTAGTAGAATGATGACACCATCCGGGGTTTTAAACAGCAAGAGATGATAGTATACGGAATCATTACAAGAAGCTAGTATTTTGAGGTTTAAGGTGTTTCTTACCAGCGTCAAAATACCTCCGCTCGCACGTCCGGCTCTGGATGGTAGAGCTGGGGTAAAATAAGATTGAAAACCGTCTATATAGACCGGGTCTGTTTCCCATGTCTCTTGTAGACATATTAAATCATATTTATTTACGAGTTCAATCCAATTTTGATCCGTTAATTTATGTCTTAACCCTTCTATATTCCAACAAATTAAGTTCGCCCACTCAATTCCCTCTTCTGGTATCGGGAGAGGCATTGGGGACCTGCCGGCGGAGTCCTGCAGGATATCAGGCCTCCTGCTATCCACCCTCTGTCAATCACAAGAATCCAGGCCTTCTAGAGATGCGAATCGGTTGTTAATAGATATCAGCGGATTTATCTGTGGTTCAAATAATTGCTGTGCCAAGGCCTGGGGGAATGAGGGATTATTCCTAAAATCCTGTTGATTTCTATTTCTATTTATAGGTCTGTAGAAAAAGCCAAGCGGATGAGCATAAATCTGTGACTTAGGGGAAGGTGAGCTAGGTAATAGGTCCAATTGTTTTTGTACCAAAAGGTGGCTCTTAAAATTGACCGCTTTCAATCCCCCCCTATTGTTTTCTTGGAGTTGCCTACCCGCCCCACTCTTCTCGCCATACTAAGATGTGTAAAAAGTTGTAGCCCTCCCAAGGAGTGTTTATTCAACCAATGTAGGGCTTTGGTCATCAGTTGTTCAGTGGATTCTACTTGGGTATCCTTTAACTCAGGGACATTGGCCAGAATCACCACATAGAGGCATACTTCTGGGGGCAGATATAATCTCTCAAGGGGGTGACCACTATTGCCTCTCACCCACCCATCTTGCCAAGAATTACCTCTATCCTTGTGGGTTGCTCCTGCTCTTGCTGTATTTCTATGCCACCAATTTGAGTCCAACTACATACTCTGTGTAGCAGCTATACTAGTATGCACAGGCAGAATATCATGTAACGGGGGAGGGTATAACAGCCTATTTTGTTGTAGTTGGGTTCCTCTGTGTGGCCGAGTACCTGAATTCAGTTGAGAGTTGGGATTGTTACCTCCTGTGTTCTCTATTGCTGATCTCTGGTTGTTCCCCCCTGTGTCTGTCCTTCTGGTTGACTCGATAGAGCAGAATCCAAGGGAAGGGGAGCCTATCGCATGCAGAGTAGGTGCCTGTGTTATTACCTCTGCCCCAGAGTTATACCCCCCTGTGGCGAAAATACTGCCAGAATTATAGATATTTTTCTTCGATTATACTTAATCTTTCCATAAAAGGTTTTAAAGACAGTTTAAGTTTTTGCTCCATTCTAGAACATAGAATGTCACCCTCAGTTGGCGTATTTGAGATTATATTAGGTTGTAAATGGGTCATGACTTTCGCTTTCCCACAAGCTGATTTATTTGGGTGCCCCCCCCTTTTTTTTTTCTTAGTTGGTGGTACCATAGGGGAGTTGGTGTTCCTGGCCTCGGTAGGTGTATTTATCGTAATCGGGCTTTCACCACTTACATTAACAATATTGACAATGTCTGCATTGCGATCAATGTCCCCCCCTGACAATACTCCAGGAGATGCAATTTCAAGAACAGGTTGAAAAAGTCCTATCTCCCCAACTGATAGCCTTCGCTCTGCACTTTCAATCTCCTTTGCCAGTGCATTCGCTGCATTGGCTAAACAAGCATTGGCATAGCCAATAGGTCTCGCCTTTGGGACCTTATAAGTGTTTAGCCATGCAACACTTGATGTTGTTGCACCAAGGATATTGTGCTGGATAACTAAACACTTATAAGGTCCCAAAGGCGAAACCTATTGGCTATGCCAATGCTTGTTTTTACTGTTGAGTTCCCTGATATTACCACAAACATTGCCTGTAGCAAGCGCAGATGCATACACAGTCTTCCATACCTTCCAGAGCACCTATACATTGTGTCTTTAGAAGATCAAACCTACCCTATTTGCAAATGTGTGACACTTTTTTAGCTGACCAATTCGCTAATGGGGGTCACTTTTATTTTGGTGCCCGGGCCTATTTTCTTTCCCAGTCTGACCCTGGTACTAAAGGACGATACAAATGGCAAAAAAGTATTATACGAATGCGCATAATATACATTTGTCCTTCTATGCTTGGCATTTTGCCGACCTTGGAATTGAAGCATCCAACTTCTATCTCAAAATGACCTTTGCATGAAATCTATTAAAAGAACCATGTATGCTACACATATTGCCAAGCAAATCGACTTCATGGAATTCCTAAGGAGTGGGTTCCAGTGGCAGAGCAAGGGGGGAGGGAGGGAGTACACGCGGGCGGCAGGAGTTTTGGGGACGGTGGCCTCCCCTGCTCTTACCTGCGGCCATTGCGGTGCAACAAACACAGGAATCACCAGCAGTACCCCCCCTTACACGTGGACGCCGTGGGGTGGCAACCGCAGAGACTGCCACAGGCAGCCAAAGGTCTACTTACGCCACTGGTGGGCTCCCTACAATGTCTTCTCTCCACCTCCTCAATAAGTTCCAAGATTCGTCCATATTCCTATCACTACAAAAACACACAACCTTGAGGCATATAGTTGACATGTGTGCCCCTGGAAGTAGTTGCTTCTCCACAACTCTTGGTACACACAACGAAAGGGAGAAAGAAGAACGGCAATAAAGTGCTGGTGATGTGTAAATGCAAGGCCGAAGGAAAAGTCGCTTGGTGTTACCCTATCAGTCTCTCTACTAAGATAGCCCATTTTCCACCATTGGATGTGAAGGCCATGCCTATGAATTTAAACAAAGAGAAATTTAAATAAAACTAAAAAGGTCAAGCAACTGCTTCCTCCCCACCCAAAACATATCTTGCAGATTAATTTCTCCACCATGCTGAAAAGCTACCCCCTTTTTAAGCACTGTGCCTGTAAACAACTGTCCCTTTTGAAAGTGTCATTGCTGTCCATCAAATCACAATCAATTCTGAGATAGTCACATATAGACTCAAGAAGTATAAAGCACTATTGTAAAGAGCTCGACAGTGTTTTATGCTCCACTTGTCAGGAGACACGTTTCGGGGAAACCTTCCTCCCTCCACCAACTGCTCTCAACACAGAATATCAACAGGATGGTAAGAGATAGGGTGTGAGCTGTACATCTGCAGAACCACATGCAAAGAACCGGTGCTAGCATATTTTCTGTCCTAACTTTGGCAACCCTTTGATGCCCTTCTCCGCAGAATTGGATCACATTTTCTGTTAGCAAGGATAATCTCAAATCCTCTATTGGTCACACCATAGGCGGCAGCTGGTATTGTTAGGTCTGGTATTAGCCAATACCTTTTGATTATAGAAAACATATATGTATAATATGTTTTCTTATAGGGGCTTCCACCCAGCCCTCTTCATCCATTGGTCTTTTATTCAGCCATACAAGTTGTTCTTTCACCCTCTAAAGCTTACAGCATGGATGATGAGTCAGCCCACTTCAACCATTGCAAACCTCTCTGTGAGTGATGGTATTCTGTCTTTCACATGGAGCACATCAGCTCACAAAGTAGTTCCCCTCAGTGTCAGGGACTACTTTGGCAATGTGTACTTTTTGAGAACGAAAAATACTTTTGCATTTGGCCAATTTTTTTATTTTGTTTATACCGGCGAAGGCCCAGATGCCCCCCTGATGATAAAGTTTTACAAAAACACGACTAAACTAAAGCCCAGACAAATCCAAAAGGTGGGCTTCCAATGAAAGACCTGTTGGCATGGCAAATGCTTGCTTTGATGGGGCCCAACTAACCCATTCTAGAATTTTCATTTAAAATCTTTGGCATTACAGGCCATTCCATAAAGAAACTCGTGAAATATTGAAATGTTTTAGGGTTTGGCCCAGTGCAGAATACATCAGCATTGTTCTTCATGCTCGGGACTATTAGAATATGTTGTCCTGCTCCCTCTGCCTGTGTGATATGTGAAAGCACCGGATGGACTGCAGTCTTCTGGACTCGAGGGAGGAGGGTGAGCGGTTCCCCTATGACCAGCTCAGCATTGTGGGCGCCGGTCCTCTAGTCGCACAAGTAGACAGTAGGTGTTGACTGAAATATGTTTTTGAAAGGCGCAAAGTAGACTTTCTACATATAATGAGGCCTCATTCAATCATTCTGTGGTACGTGAGGGTTCATGGAGTGTACCGGGGGCCACGTGAATGATACGCATTAGGTTCAGCAAAGTACCTGGAGATTAATGGATCATTACAGAGGAGAAGGGAGAAAAATGCACTAAAATGGCCTCCTTTTCCTCCCAGGAGAGGAACTGTTGCTCATGATGAGGGACAAACGGCGGCTGTGCAGACAGAAGGCAGAATGAATGTGTCCACCAGCAGATGTCCCCTCCCCCATCATGGCCCCAGGAGGTCAGCTGTCTGAAATACATTGAACGTGGTGATGGGGTGGAGCTGGCAGCTGCCATGTTACCAGGAGCAGCTTTATCCAATTAGGGCTTTTAATGATGAGCTTCCAGTATTAGGTGGTAGCCCATGCTTATATAAGGGACAAAGCTAAAAGGTTGTTGTTACTGGAACTGGACGCATTGCCTCAGATATTACAGATGAACACTGCTTCTGGAACTGGACATATAACTCCAGATGTGGCATGCAGAACTGGAATCAATCTATGTGTGACCTCGAGCATTGGACAACCCATGCAGAGACACAAATCTACATGTGGCCTCCAAAAGCGGTCTCACTACTGCAGGTAGGCCTCACACTGATGCGCGGAGTGTTTTCACAACATACAAGGCCTAATTGAGTACTGCAGGGTCGCATCTCAGATGTTCTTTATGTGCATATATGCCATATGACGCAAGGGTATTTTTTGGTGCAAAAATGAAATTTACAAGGATTCTCTCAACCCTAGCTCATTAATATTAATGAGGCAGGACCCCCTTTGTGAATCTTAGTAAATGAAGTCTTGCAGACCAGCATTCCTGCATTCGCATTTGCAAATCGGTGTCATTGCAGCCCCTCTCTATTATAGGGACCTCTGAGTTCTCATCCCGAAGGTCACAGCTGTCACTGACGAGGTGGGGGCGGTCCACCCAACCAGCTTCTACTGGTGAACCCTCGCTGTATCACGTGTTACACTGCATGGCAAAAGTATTGCTACTACTTTGTCATAACCACTACATAGTACGGCAAGTCTACTTACTGAATTGTGGCGCTAAGAACAGTAAACACACACTTACCATGCGATATAGTGGTAGGTGATGTAGGGGATGCAATATTTTTGCTCGTCAATATTATTGACTTCGATATAGTGACGCACAACTGTTCCACTTCGCAGATGCATCACCAGCAGCATTCAGGGGTCGTATTTCATCAATGGGTTGCAATGGTGGACCTGCCAACTCACACAATGCCACGGTGTGCGTGCCACGTGATATCAGCTCCCTTTATCAGTAGCCTGTGAAGAGCTCATATCACACAGTGGCAGAGAAGGAAAGCTGGAAACCCCTGCACTGAGGGGTATCCAGCTGGTCTAGCAAGGGTTTTTTCAGTTTTTGTGTGTGGAGTAACTGGGAGGATGTTGGAGGAGGGAAAAGGCCTGGGGCAGCTCCTCCGTTATTGCCCCAGAGACGAAAAATAAAATGGTAATGGAGCTTTTATTTTTCGTCACCCTAGTCCCGAATAAGGTGTCAGGACGGGGCAGGGCCTGCTAATGGCAGCAGCAGCAGGGAGGAGTGTGGGCTGCCTTTTGCACCTGTTTAAAGTGCGCATGCGTCTTTGGCTGACTGTCTTGTAACGGCCAGCCAGACATGGGCACTTTAAACCTCTCGAGCCAACTGTCTTAAGACAGGTGGGTTGAGAGTAAATGCAGGCAACAGTGCCCCCGGAAGCGCCGACAGAGGCTGAGCCCTCCAATCAGTGCGCTGCTGATTACGTTACCCGGCACAAAGTCCCAGCCAAACCAGCACCCGTCAATGAAACGGCCTTGGCATAAACTTGACCAGGAGTCCTTCCTTACAGCCTTGAGTATAAAGCCACTAGATGGAGCCATCAATATGGAAGAGGCTGATGTGCTCTATCATAGGTGGGTAACTCAAGCTCTGGACACTTGCATTCCTTTCAAACTCACTCACTCTAAAGGTGCTCGGGCTAATGCCTGGTTCAACGAGGACCTGACTCTAGCCAGGAAGAACTGCAAGGTCCTGGAAAGAACATGGAGGCGATAATATGCCCCTCAGGCTAAATTACAGTACAGATCAGCCATTAAATCCTACCACAGATTAGTGCGCAAAACTAGGGCAGCCCACTTCTCCAGCCTGATCACCACAAGTACTAACCGCAGTAAAACTATATTCTCTCTTTTAAAGGACTTGGTCACTTCTCCTTCGGCATCAGGCAGTATCATATCTTCTAACCAACAATGTGAAGAGCTGGCGAACTTCTTCCTGGAGAAGGTCGAAGGCATTTACCATAATTTCGACCATAGCGCAATTCCCAGTATCATTAAGAGGAACAAGCACATGGGTCCCGAGATCGTCCCTCTTACATCACTACCCACTATCCTTCTTAAAGACTTAGAGGGATTAGTGGCCACAATTAAATCAGGATCACCAGACGATCCCTTAAGACCAGACGCCTTTAGGAAAGTACAACAAGGCCTCCTACCTGAGTGTCTGGAGTTGCTTAATCTATCTCTTGCTTCGGCGGTGGTCCCAAAATCTTGGAAGCATGCAAAAGTAGTTCCTCTACTTAAAAACCTACACTGGACTCCTCTAAGTCAGAAAATTATCGTCCAATTTCACTGCTTCCATTTCTATCTAAAATCCTGGAAGCTTATGTCAATTCTACGTTAACTCATTATTTGGAAACCAACCACTTACTTGATAGCTCCCAGAATGGTTTTCGACCACAACACAGTACTGAGTCTGCACTGTTGACTGTTGTTGAGCAATTAAGATCTGCCTTGGATGCCGGCAGAACCTCTGTTCTGGTTCTGCTGGATCTGAGTGCTGCGTTTGATACGGTCTCCCACGAAATTCTGCTCCATCGTTTGGAGGAGATAGGGATCGGCAATGAAGCCTTGTCATGGTTCTCTTCCTTTTTGGCTGACCGGTCTTTCCAAGTGATAGCTCCACCTTTTGCTTCCCGTGTTCACCCACTGCGCTGTGGGGTTCCCCAGGGCTCGGCACTGAGCCCCACGCTTTTCAATGTATACATGTGCCCATTGGCATGGCTGGCTAAAGCGCGAGGACACTCCCTAGTGTCGTACGCAGATGACACCCAACTGGTGATCACCCTGTCTAACAATTCCAGCCAGGACAGAGCGAAATTTAAAGAAAATATAGTGGCCATCGCAGAGTGGATGACAGCTAACTTCTTGCAGCTGAACTCTGCTAAATCTGAGATTCTTCTGATTGGCAAAGACTCCCATCTCTGGAACAATGACTGGTGGCCTTCGGCCCTTGGAGCCCCCCAGCTCCTAAACCTGCAGTGAAAAATCTGGGTTTTATGCTTGATAAGGATCTCAGCTTTGAGACGCATGCTAAATCAGTGGCCGGAAAATGTTTTGGGCTACTGCGTGGCCTTAAACCGATACTTGGTCTATTTGACGCCCAAACGCGTCAGCTGATCATTCAGGCCTCTATACTGGCCCGATTGGATTATTGTAACGTGCTCCTCCTGGGCTCTAATAAGTCCGTACTGAACCGACTACAGCGGGTCCAGAATGCTGCAGCACGTGCCATTTTTGCCCTCCCCAAGTACAGCCATGCTTCCAATCTCCTCCATCGTCTGCACTGGCTGCCCCTTGAACATCGAGTGCGTTTTAAGGCGCTCTGTACCATGCACAAGATTCTGACGGGCATCGGCCCAGATATTCTGAGCGACCTGTGCGCCCTCTATTCTCCATCGCGAGTGCTGCGCTCGGCAAACCAGATGCTCGCACGAATCCCACGTATACGAAGGACCAGATCTGGTGGGCGCTCTTTCAGGCGTCTGGCCCCCGCCTTATGGAATTCTCTCCCTCTACACATTCGTAGCAATTCTGATCACCAGGCCTTCAGACGGCTTGTGAAGACTTGGCTTTTCTCTCAACTGTAACTCCACGTTGCTTCCCACTCCGTCTTGCTTCAGCGCTGGGACGCCTCATTGCCGAGGCAGCCATGCGCTTTACAAATATTCTAATCTAATCTAATAGGCTTGGGAGCCTGTCTCGAGGAGAGAAGGCGACGGAGGACTTCGCCTTGTTGCAGGAAGTTAAGTTTATTTAATGTATTATTATTATTTAATTATTTTTTGCCACCCACCCCACTACCCTCGGGACATGTCAGCCGCCTTTGGAAAAGGGGAAAAGTCCCATCCGAGGCCCATTCCTCCTTACGTGGTCTCAAACAGCATCAGTAGTGGCACACCTCTGCTCCATATCTTGCACCTGACCTGGGAGGAGAGAACCCCCCCCCCCTTACTTCCATTTTCTGGCGAGTTGCAAGAAGTCACAATACGGACACTGCCAGTCGCCAATCATTTGCGACTAGTAATGTACTCTAATGTATTTCCAATTTGCATAGATTGAAAGCGGCCTCTCGAGCTCTGCCCATATCCCTACCCCTTGCATTGGGTAGTGGCTTACTTAGTCTCCGGCTTTACCCTGCCTACCCACATGTGCCTTTGAAGATCCATGTGAAGGGTTTGTAGGGAGAAAGTCGGACCCTCAAAGACAGGAATGTAGGAGGAGTACGGAGATGTTAAGTAGTCTATTATGCTGGAAAAGCACCGAAACGAAAAAGGGTGAAAAATGGCGAGCAGTTTTATTACGAAAAGGTTGTGAGATGCAAGTACAGCAAACCCCAGCCTAGCTTCAGTAAGTACAATTCTGGCTTTTGCTGGTGACGGACGTAGAATGGCACAGAGGGTTGTAAAAAACCACTGGAAAAAAAAACAAGCGCGCGCGCGCCTCGCACTAAAAGTAAAAAAAAAAAAGTGTCGGCAAAAGTGAAAGCGTTTCCCTTGCGGGAGCGAGCAACGCCAGGAGCGATAATTGCTAACACATGGCGCCAGAGCTCCTGCAAGGGAATCGCCAAACGTGCAAGCGTTGCCATTGAAAGCAATGCAACGCGTGCACGTTTTTGCCTGCAAAGCTGTGTCGATTACAAAAGGTCTTTTTCCTATGCAGCGCATGCGCGCTGCGTAGGCGAGACCTAAAAAGAGTCCAAGGTATTGATAGAGTCCCCACCTTGCTCTGCATTCTTTAATTTCTGTTTCCCTATCATTCGGTTAATTCAGTCTGCAGGGCTTTTGGATCGTTGAAGTTAGAGGAGGGCCCAGCCCAGTCTCCTTCGGGCTCCAATGGGCGTGGACGGGCCCGTCCTTGGCCCGGTGTTCTGCCCGGGCGTGGCCCGGACGCGGCCACGCACACGGCCCGCACCGCAGGACTGCATGGCGCTTAAGAGCGCGTCAGTCAGGCGTCTGTGCGCAGTGTGAGTCGGGGATTGTAGTCTATCCCCAGCGGTGCTCCTTGCCTGCACGGCTTCCCCACCGCTCTCCTTGTTGCCTGGAATGATAGAAACGTATGTCCACTGAGGACTCCTCCTCTCTAGCTGTTGGCATCAGCAAGGCCCCACTGCTGTTCTCCCTTTCTTTGAGCCTTCGGGTGACACCAGCTCGAATCAAGAAGCATCTGAGATAACTACTGAAAATATTTAAAGCGAAACTACACGCGCTAAGCGCTATCCGGCCTCCATTGCAGAACAGTAATGCAACATGGCCCTGATTGTGGCTTCTCGCCCCAGGGATATCAGTGCCAGCGCAAGAGTGCTGGCCTTTCCATCACTTGACGTGAGAAGGGTCACAGGCTCGGACAACCCCATATGGTATGAATCAATGTATCCGTCTGGCTACAGCCCCTCAGACACCTCTCATTGTCAATCTTCCCCATGTGGAGAAGCCTAGTCCTGGTAAAGTATGCTCAATGCAGCATCTTAAATTGCACCAGCGGGAACCCAGTACTGATTGCCACCTTACGGTGATAGCATCACGCTTCGTCCCCACTCCTCTATGATCCCCAAATCCTTCTCCCGCCTTTCCTTCAGTGCCTTTAGCGGGGTTTGATGTTGACAATGAGTGTTCTGTATATCTGGAACACTGCAGGTGTCCATAAAGGTGTTGCAAGCGATCTATATTCCAAAGGAGTCTATTCCACTGCTAACTGAAGTTCGACCCTGTATCTCATGATTGCGTGGCGTAGTTGTGTGTAGCAGAAGAATTGGCTATCAACGAGTTCATACGGTTTCTGAAGTTCCCCAACATTACTTCCAACATCCATCTCATCCTTCTCGTAAATGATATGTGAAGACATTGGGAGCTGCTTCAACAACTTTTTGTTTGCCGTCCACTCCCTGGATATGTCTCAACAATGGTAGTTTCCTTTGTGGCACTTCCCCCTTCTCCCCACTGTCTAGAAATGTTTCAAAAGCATCCTTCCAACCTTCCCAGCACATCACTGGCTCTCCTGTTTCTGTTTAAAAAAGGCTGTGGCACCAAAGACTCCATCCCATCATCTTTTCCTCCCTTGGTACTCGAACTTATGCCTTAACACAATAAACAAACACAAATAAAGTAGTCACGTTTGTCTTTTGCTAACTACTCTAGCAATGTGATTCTCATTTGTCTGTGGCAGAAAACAAATAACTAACATCAATAAAGTGGTCACTTCTGTCAGAATGTGTGCAACTTGATCACCACATCTAATTTTACATGTGTACGTTTTTCTTTGTTTTTTATAAATCTGTTTTTCTTCTCATTAAAAGGGTCAAACAGCTACATTGCAAGCTCCAAGTGTACATTGATAATTACAGTCCCGGGTATGCAATACATATTCGTAGAATAAACATCAGCAGATCTACATATCCACTTCCATTACAATTTCAGTGATAAGTACATCAACTGTAATGTGTGGTGGACTCGACATGTCATATACACCCTAGCCAACAATATGTTGCGATTAGTGGTAGTCGCCTTGCTTAGGGTCATCCCCACGTGCTGCTAGTAGAGGATTAGCTCAAGTTCAATGTTTTAGCTGTGGGAGGCGGGAAATAATGAACGGGACAAAGTAAGAAGAACAGGAGAAACTGAGCCTAACTAGTGTGGCCCTGGACCCCCAAACATAATAAGTGTGAGTGCAGTTTACAGCTTCAGATCAGCTGGCATCAGGTACGGTGGGCCCGATTCACAGAACTAACTTAAGACAAAATCCTAAACTTACTACCATTTTGGTATTCACAGAAGGCACTTAGTCATTTTGGTATTCACAGAAGGCACTTACTCATTTTGGTATTCACAGAAGGCACTTACTCATTGATGAGTAAGTGCCTTCTGTGAATACCAAAATGAGTAAGTGCCTTCTGTGAATACCAAAATGGTAGTAAGTTTAGGATTTTGTCTTAAGTTAGTTCTGTGAATCGGGCCCTATATCCGTGGTAAGAGGTACACACCCAGCCCCTAATCCAGCAATACCCTCTCAACTATGTGTAAGATTAGTGTGTCTCTTCCAACCTCTGCTCTGTGGTGTTTGTGGTATCTGGCAAATCTATGTCTGGTTCCAGCTCATTTTGTAGATCATGCTGAATGGCATTCCAGTTGGCTGATATAGGGTTTTTGCAAAGGCAGCGTGTCTTCTTTATGTAATGCAACACTCTCAGCCTTGGCCCAGACCGACAGAGAGCGTCTCCAGGCTAGCGCGTGAGGGGGTTCGGGGGAATTTCATCTTTTAGTAATCAAGTGTTTGGCCACCAGTATGCCTAAATGAAGGAAACGGGAGGTGACTTTCTGTTCCTTATTTCTGTGGAAGAGGTCAGTATGCATATCTCTCATGCGGGAGGCATAGGGCGTCCTGTGCAGTGGGATAACGAAGCTGTGACAGACCGCCAGTATGTGGTAAGAAGTGGGCATGACTACAACATGTGCAGGAGATCTGCATCTGCGAGGCGACAGCGCAGGCAGATGGCGTCTATGCGAATAAAATATCTATTAATTTTAGCTGGAGTGAGGTATGCTCTCTGCATTATATAATATTGTATCAGGCGGAAACGAGCCTTCTGGGGGACATGGATGGAGCCTTCCAATATTGCGACCCATTCTTTATCCGTACCTGGGAGGTGCATGTCTGTTTCCCAAAGTTGCTTCAGGGTTAATAATGATACTGCAGTGTGATGCCAGAGTGAGGCAGCAAACTACTTGATGAGATGCCTTTCCCGTCCCATGACATGTAAATATTTAATGGTCAAATGTGTTTGATGTTCACTTGTCATATCACCTCACTTGTTGCCCAAAGCTGTAAGTAGTGAATGGTGTCGTAAGAATTGACCCGGGTGCAGGCCATCCTCCTCGATCAGCGTGCCATATGGCATCAAGGTACCATCCCGGTACAGCTTACCTAAAGTATGGATTCCAGCTCTCTGCCATAAGGATAGCTCTGAGGATGTGGTAGCCGCTCGGTCTTTAGGTGTGCCCTGCAAAAGTAACGCCGGTGCATATGGTTTCAATGTCTGCATTATAAACAAACTTCTACAGTAACATCGGTATGCGACCTTGAGCAGCAGAGGTTCTGATGGCTTTCCCCTGGTGCAAGGGTGAAAAAGCGGAAGTAATGAGGAAAGTGGCCAAGGTGGTGCGATTGTAGCTGTGTCAGTTAATTGGAAGCCTGCCATCCATCTGGCTACCCACTGGAGCTGTGCGGCGAGGTAATATTGTTCCATATTTGGCACCGCTAACCCTCCCTGGTCTGTGGGCAGGTAGAGTTTACTGAGAGCTACACGGCAGCTGGAGTTGCCCCAAATGAAGTCCCTGGTGGTGCCCTCAAGGGTGCAAAAGAAGGGAAGTGTGATGTAAAGAAGCAGATTGGTGAAATAATATAGAAGTGTTGATAGGACCACCATTTTAAGTAAGGCCACCCGGCCCATGACCGACAATGGAAGTGTACCCCTAAAGGACATCTGGGATCGGAGTGCTGTTATCACTCTCCCGAGGTTTCCGCCTAGTAAGTCTGCGTGTTGACAATATACTCTTATGCCCAAGTACTGAAAAGTGTCTAGCTGCCATGTTAAGGGAAATCCGTTAAGTGGGAAAGCTGAGTCCGGACACATGCGATCAAAGATGTAGAGGCACGATTTAACCCAGTTTACCCGCAGACCCAATAATGCAGCAAAGGCTTCTAGTGTTTGAGCCAGTAGGAGGGGAATCGACCTTACATCCTTCATGTATAACAAAAGGTCATCCGCATATAACGAAATTATGGGTATATCATCCCCTAAGGGGATGCCCCAATCTGTGCCCTGTGTGCAAATGGCAGCCGCGAGGGGCTCTACGGCCATAGAAAAGAGCAACGGGGATAGCGGACATCCCTGTCTGGTGCCTCGGTCCACCCGGACTGGATCAGAAATTTAAGGGCCTGTCCTTACCCTAACCGTCCGTTCTGTGTACAGTAGCCGAATCATGCAATGGAATTCGCCCCTGATGCTGTATGTGGGTGAGATAGTAAAAAGGAATTCCCATTCCAAGAAATCAAAGGCCTTCTCATGTCAAGTACTAGACATCCCAAGTATGGCCATCGAATCGTGGAATAAGTAGCGACCCGAAAAAAAGTCTCAGCTTCAACGATGTATTACGGGCTGGAACAAAACCATTCTGGTCAGAATGGATTAGGGACGGAACCAACAGTGCCAGTTGATCAGCTAATATTTTGGCCAGTATCTTCTAGTCCATGTTTAGCAGGGACATAGGGTGATAGGAACCCAAAGCGGTAGAGTCTCTGCCAGGCTTAGGCAGGGAGATTAGTAGTGCATCACGCAATGACAGAGGAAGAGTGGAGGTTGTGAGGGCTTCTGCCTACAAAGTGTGTACCTCCGAAGCCAAGATCGTGGCATAGGCCTTATAATATTCAGTGTGTAGGCTGTCAGGTCCGTGGATTTTGCCCGTCTCCAAGGCTAAGATGGCCTCTCGGATCTCAGAAAGTGTGATGGGCTTGTTTAATTCTTTGCGTTGCATATGGGTAACCATTGGTAGTTGTACATGGGTAAAGAAAGTGTCCAAGTGAGCCCTATTGAGTTGAGTGGCGTATCAATCATGCTAATAAGCATCCTGCTCTCTCTGAAACCGCATGCATGCGAGTGGAGTGTGCTGCGTAATTCAAGCACCGGAGGCGCTCCAATAGTACAATGTGTTCGCTGGATGCATCATCTAACTGTTTTGTGTCTCTAGAGTTTGTCGCTGCACGCATTTCAAGTCGCAAAAGTGCACTCTCAATCCTGCTAATGGCACACCCAGCTGTTTGCGATGTTACAGGTGAGAGTCCTAGACTCTGCCCCCTAATCGTCACCTTAAAAGCGTCCCATTCAAGTAGTGTGTTCTGTATGGAACCACTGTTAAGATCAAAGTACTCCATTGCTGCAGTACCCCGGGCACTCGGAATGGTGGGTCCTCCAGTGCCGCCAGTTGGAGACGCCACATGGGTATTTCTGACAGGCCTATCTCCCATGCCAGCTGCAGTGATTGAGGGTTGTGGTCAGAGTGCGTGCGCACCAGGTAGTTGATCTGTCGGATGATAAGAAGGAGTGAGGACGACCCCACAATGCGGTCTATTCTAACATGCAAGTCATGTGTCGGGGACTAAAATGAGTATATCTGTGTGTCGGGGTTGCGTGTGCGCCATATGTCTATTAGGGACCAGTGGTGGAGCCAGGCAGTCAGCGCCTGGGCATTGTACGTGACAGAGGTGGGAATGAGCTATCTACCGTTACATCGAGGACAGAATTGAAATCACAACCCAGCAGCCATGGAATCCCACTCCAGCGAGCTAGGACATCAGTCAGTCTGTGTAGAAATGAGGTCTGGTCTGTGTTGGGAGCATATATTGCCCCCAGCAGGAGTTGTTGACCATTTAGGCGGCCCCTCGTAAAGACATACCTGCTGTCTGTGCCTGTCACTAACTCATCCACCACAAACGGGGTCCCTGATTTCACCCAAATCAGCACCCCTCTAGCCTGAGAGGAATAGTCAGTAGGAAACACCTGTCCGTGCCGACGAAGGCGTTCCACCTCGATATGTGTCAGGTGCGCTATGTGGGTGGACCTGCGTTGGCGATAGGAGTATGTGGAGTATCGGCATGAAGATGTACGTATACCTCTCACATTCAGTGATGATATTAGTGTGAGCCAAATTAAGGGTGTGTTATTGTCTCTACTGTACCAAGTGCATGCGCGTTTGGAGGAGCTTGCTGCACATGTTTGTGGCGTTATGTGAATGTGTAGCAGGGGGTCAGGCAATACCGGGACATCCATTAGGCCTAAAAAGAAAAAAGGGGGTGGTGGTTAACTCCAACATTCGCAACCTTATTGGGGCAGATATGTGTCAGGGATCCACCCAAACCTTTCAGCCAAACTGTGGCAACTCGTGAGTGTGTCGGCAAATGAGGGCTTGGTCCAAGCTTAGGATATGTTTGTGGATCGCAGCTGCCACGTGCAAAGCTTGTCGCCGCTCTGTGGTCATCTGTTCAAGGTACGGTGTGGCCGTTGGCGGGGGAGGACTGGTAAACCACCAGCGGCTGCCCCGGCGGCACCCTCGTATCATGTCCCACCTCCACCTTTCTGGCGGGCGAAAGGCACGAAGCCCTGAGGCAGGAGGGCGATCCCCAAGCAGGTATCCACCACTAGACACCAGGGAGGGGGAAGTGGCCCCTTGGGCAAGGGACTTTGCTCCCCCCCAAGTTTTTGGGCATATTCAGTCTTTCTGCCCCGGGGGGGGGGGGCAGAAATCACACTAGGCACCAGGGATTTCTTTTATGTAAATTTAGGGGTGGGGCTGCCAAAAATAGGCATGCCAATGCCCCCACCCCCTAAACAAACTGGACAGTCTTTCTGCACCTCTTAGGTGGCAGATGGGGATATTACCACCGATCTGCCCCCCTGGGGGGGCAGAAAGCCCACTAGACCCAGTGATTTTTGTTTTATAAAAGAGGTTGGGGGCTGCCCACAATGGGCAAGACCATGCCCCCATCCACATGTAATTGCAAACCGTCTTTCTCCCCCCCCCCCAGGGACAGATATGGGCAATAGCCCCTGATCTGCCCCCCGCAGTCAGAAAGCACACTAGACACCAGGGATTTTTTTAAATGTAAATTTAGGGATGGGGGCTTCCCAAAATGGGCATGGCAATGCCCCCCAAACAAACTGGACAGTTTTTCTGCCCCCCCCCCTGGAGGGCAGATAGGGGTTATTAGCCCAAATCTGCCCCACTGGGGGCAGAAAGCCCACTAGACACCAGGGATTTTGTTTTGTTATAAAAGAGGGGTGGGGGCTGCCCACAATGGGCAAGATCATCCCCCACCTAAATTAAAATACAAACAGTCATTCTGCCCCCCCTTGGGGGAGGATGGGGTTTTTTACCCCCGATCTGCCCCCCGGGAGAAGGGCAGAAAGACCACCAGACAATTGGGATTTCCTTTTTTTTTTTTTATAAAAGAGGGGTAGGGCCTGCCCACAATGGGCTTGGCCATTCCCTCACCCCACATAAATGGGGACCAAAGTCTTTCTGCCTCCCCTAGGGGGTAGGTGAGGCAATAGCCCCAGATCTGTCTCCCCGTGGGGACAGAAAGCCTACTAGGCACCAGGGACTATTTTTTTCTTAGTTTTGGGGTGGGGGCTGCCCATAATGGGCATGCCAATGCCTCCAACCCCGATAAAAAGGGGCACAGTCTTTCTGCCCCCCGGGGGCATATGGGAGCAATAGCCTCCGATCTGCCCGGGGGGGGGCAGAAAGCCCATTAGGCACCAGGGACTATTTTTGTTTCTTAGTGTAGGGCTGGGGGCTGCCCAGAATGGTCATGCCAATGCCCCCACCCCCCAACAAAATGGCCACAGTCATTCTGCCCCCCCTTGGGGGCATATCCGGGCAATAGCCCCCAATCTGCCCCCACCCAGGTGCCCCAGTTGCAAAACCAGGTCGTTTTGTGATAGATGGGAGCACCTGAGTTTTTGGTGTTGGACTCGGCGGCCATCTAGGGAAACCTACCAAACCCAGACATTTCTGAAAACTAGACACCCGGGGGAGTCCAGGGAGGTGTGGCTTTCATGCATCCCCCAACGTTTTCCTACCTAGAATCCCCTGCAAACCTCAAATTTAGCTGAAAAAAAAAAATTTGTCTCACATTTCTGTGTGAAAAAGTTGTGGGATCACTGAACTGACACAAATTTCCTACCACCCAGCGTTCCCCCAGGTCTCCCGATAAAAATGGTACCTCACTTGTGTGGATGGGCCAAGAGCCCAGTGACAGGGAAGGGCCCAAAACGTACTGTGAAGACATCAAAATTATCTATCACAAAACAACCTGGTTTTCCAAGGGGGACACCTGCGATTTTGGACCCAGGCTCGCTGACCATCCAGGGAAACCTACCAAACCCAGACATTTCTGAAAACTAGACACCGGGGGAGTCCAGGGAGGAGTGGCTTGCGTGGAACCCCTAACATTTTCCTATCCAGAATCTCCTGCAAACCTCAAATTTAACTAAACAAAATCACATTTTCCTCACAAATTTCCTACCACCCAGCATTCCCCTCGGTCTCCCAAGTAAAATTATACCTCACTTGTGTGGGTGGGCCAAGGGCCTGCAACTGGGAAGGGCCAAAAACATAGGGATTGAGGGGACAGCACAGCGAGCACTAAGCGCTAAATTTATTTTTATATGTGTTTTTAGGCTGACTCTGCATTGGACACTCACATAAGTGAGGCATCATTTTCATCAGTAGAACAAGGGGAAAACTGGGTGGAATGACATTGTGCCCGTGCTGTGATTCCAGGCAAAAATGTGAGAACATTTTGATTTTTTCAGCTAAATTTGAAGTTTGCAGAGGATTCTGGGTAGGAAAACGTTGGGGGATCCAAGCAAGCCACACCTCCTTGGACTCCCCCTGGTGTCTAGTTTTCAGAAATGCCTGTGTTTGGTAGGCTTCCTTAGATGACCGGCAAGCCCAGGCTCAAAAATGCAGGTGACTCCCTTGCAAAACAAGGTCTTTTTGTTATCGATAATTTTGAAGTCTCCACAGTACGTTTTGGGCCATTTCCTGTCACGGGCACTAGGCCTACCCACACAAGTGAGGTACCATTTTTATCGGAAGACTTGGGGGAATGTTGGGTGGGTAGAAGTTTGTGGCTCTCCACAGATTTCAGAACTTTCTATCACAGAAATGTGAGGAAATTCTTTTTTTTTGACAGTTTGAGGTTTGCAAAGAATTCTGGGTAACAGAACCTGGTGAGAGCCACACAAGTCCCCCCATCCTGGATTTACCTCGGTCTATAGTTTTCAAAACTGTACAGGTTTTCTAGGTTTCCCTAGGTGCCGGCTGAGCTAGGGCCCAAAATCCACAGCTAGGCATATTGCGAACAAAGGGGCAGTTTTCACTGGAAAAATGTGATGTGTCCAGGTTGCGTTTTGGGCCATTTCCTGTTGCGGGCTCAAGGCCTACACACACAAGTGAGGTACTATTTTTATCTGGAGACTTGAGGGAATGCCAAGTGGGTGGAAGTTTGTGACTCCCCACAGATTCCAGAACTTTCCATCACAAAAATGTGTTTTTTTGACAAAGTTTGAGATTTGCAAGGGATTTGGGGCAACAGAACCTGGTGAGAGCCACACAAGTCACCCCATCCTGGATTTCCCTGTGTGTCTAGTTTTCAAAAATGTACAGGTTTTCTAGGTTTCCCTAAGTGCCGGCTGAGCTAGGGTCCAAAATCCACAGCTAGGCACATTGCTGAAAAAGGGGCAGTTTTCACTGGAAAAATGTGATGTGTCCAGGTTGCGTTTTGGGCCGTTTCCTGTTGCGCGCTCAAGGCCTACATACACAAGTGGGGTACTATTTTTATCGGGAGACTTGAGGGAATGCCAAGTGGGTGGAAGTTCGTGGCTCCCCACAGATTCCAGAACTTTCCATCACAGAAATGTGAGGAAAATGTGTTTTTTTTATACAAAAGTTTCAGGTTTGCAATGGATTCTCGGTAACAGAACCTGGTGAGAGCCACACACGTCACCCCCATTCTGGATTCCCCTGGGTATCTAGTTTTAAAAAATGTACAGGTTTGCTAGGTTTCCCTTGGTGCCGGCTGAGCTAGGGTCCAAAATCCTCAGCCAGGCACATTGCGAAAAAAGGGTCAGTTTTCACTGGAAAAATGTGATGTGTCCACGTTGTGTTTTGGGCCGTTTCCTGTCGCAGGCACTAGGCCTACCCACACAAGTGGGGTACCATTTTTATCAGGAGACGTGGGGAAATACTGGATGGGTGGAAGTTTGTGGCTTCCCGCAGATTCCAGAACTTTCCATCACAGAAATCTGAGGAAAATGTTTTTTTTTTTTACAAAGTATGTTTAAGGTTTGCAAGGGATTTTGAGTAACAGAACCTGATGAGAGCCACATACCTGACTCTATCCTGGATTCCCCTGGGTGTCTAGTCTTCAAAAATGTACAGGTTTGCTAGGTTTCTCTAGGTGCCGGCTGAGCTAGGGTCAAAAATCCACAGCTATGCACATTGCTAAAAAAGGGGCAGTTTTTACTGGAAAAATGTGATGTGTCCAGGTTGCGTTTTGTGCCATTTCCTGTTGCCGGCTCAAGGCCTACACACACAAGTGAGGTACTATTTTTATCTGGAGACTTGAGGGAATGCCAAGTGGGTGGAAGTTTGTGGCTCCCCACAGATTCCAGAACTTTCCATCACAAAAATGTGAGGAAAATGTGTTTTTTTGACAAAGTTTGAGATTTGCAAGGGATTCTGGATAACAGAACCTGGTGAGAGCCACACAAGTCACCCCATCCTGGATTTCCCTGTGTGTCTAGTCTTCAAAAATGTACAGGTTTGCTAGGTTTCCCTAGGTGCCGGCTGAGCTAGGGTCCAAAATCCACAGCTAGGCACACTGCTGAAAAAAGGTCAGTTTTCATTGGAAAAATGTGATGTGTCCAGGTTGCGTTTTGAGCCGTTTCCTGTCGCGGGCTCAAGGCCTACATACACAAGTGGGGTACTATTTTTATCGGGAGGCTTGGGGGAATGCTGGGTGGGAGGAATTTTGTGACTTCTCGCAGATTCCAGAACTTTCCATCACAGAAATCTGAGGAAAATGTGTTTTTTTTCCCAAGTTTAAGGTTTGCATGGGATTTTGGGTAAGAGAACCTGATGAGAGCCACACACGTGACTCCATCCTGGATTCCCCAGGGTGTCCAGTTTTAAAAAATGTATAGGTTTGCTAGGTTTCCCTAGGTGCCGGCTGAGCTAGGGTCCAAAATGCGCAGCTTGGCATATTGTGAATAAAGGGTCAGATTTAATGGAAAAATGTGGTGTCCATGTTGCTTTTTGGTCCGTTTCCTGTCGCAGGCACTAGGCCTACCCACACAAGTGAGGTACCAATGTTATCGGGAACTTAGGGGAACACAGAATAGTAGAACAAGTGTTATTACCAATTGACTTTCTATGCATTTCTGCCCTCTAAATGTAAGACAATGTGTAAAAATATAAGTCATTTTGAAAACAGTCCTCTAATTCACATGCTAGTATGGGAACCCACAATTTTGGGGATGTGCAAATAACCACTGCTTCTAAACTCCATATTTTGTTACCATTTCGGAAAGACATAGGTTTCTTTGATACCTATTTTTCACTCTTTACATTTTACCAAATGAATTGCTATATACCCGGTACACAATGAAAAATCATTGCAAGGTGCAGCTCAGTTATTGGCTCTGGGTACCTCAGGTTCTTAGTGAATCTACAAGAATGGTCCAGCGGACGTAACAGTATATTGCTTTCAAAAATCTGCCATACTTAGAACAAGTTACAAGTGAAAACGTTGGCACAAATGGCTGTTTTTTCAACTCAATTTCAATATTTTTTATTTCAACTGTTAGTTTCTATAGAAACACCTTAAAAGATCTACACAAATGACCCCTTGCTGAATTCAGAATTTTGTCTACTTTACAGAAACATATAGCTTTTTGGGATCCATTATTACTTTCATACCCATTTTTACCACTAACTGGAAGGTGGATGAAAGCACAAAAATAGGAAAAATAGGCTATGTCCCAGTAAAATGCCAAAACTGTGTAGAAAATGTTGTTTTTCTGACAAATGTCTGCCAGTTCCTGAAAGCTGGGAGGATGGTGATTTTAGCACCACAAACCCTGTGTTGATACCATTTGCAGGGAAAAAAACAGACGCTTTCTTATGCAGCACTTTAATACCATTTAAAATCATTTAAAATAGCTATATTTTCGCTAATTTCTCAGTCCCGTCAAGGGGAATCCACAAATCCAGGGTACCTTCAGAATCCTAAGGATGTTGGAAGAAACGGACACAAATTTGGTGTGGATACCTGTTTTAAAAATATATATATATTTAAGCCAGTACGTAGCAAAGTTATACATAGCCTTCTGCGAGGAGCAAGACAAAATGCCCTGGCATATGACATTACATAATAACTGTGACTCTTACAAATTCATACAGCAGGAGAGAAAAAAATCCAGACAAAGAGACAAAAGGTTAAAAAAGGCCCTGATCCCGTTCATAACCAATGACCTTGATGACTTTGCTATAATCCTCAATACTGGCCACACAATTAAGAATTCATTTGGTCTAACATCATGCCCCAGACCCTTTCGCCAAGTTTGTGCTTCATTGGCCCATTGAGGGAGTATAGGCTAGACTCAAGATTACAAATGGCATAGAATCTTGCTCTCCACATCTCGAAGGACGGGCACACATTTTGCAGCCAAAGTAAGGCTACCAGTCGCGGCTGCTACCTCCCACCCGCAGTGGGGCGGGTGGGGGGAAAGGAGGTGGGTTCAGGTAAAAAAAGAAAAAAATCACTTACCACCACTGTTGTTGCCACGCTTTCCAAAGCCCCCTTTGACCTACATACGAAAGCAGAGTAAATTTCGAACTGCCGCCTGATATGGACAGACAAAATGCAACTGGTAGGGAGAAAGTCCTGACACTATCTAGGGGAGATGCTCAGATAAATGTTTAAAAAAGGGGTTCCGCTGTGCGCCCTTATAGTTCTACTGTTACAAGCAAGAGGCGCTTTCAGTTGCATCAGAGACAATTCTGCGGCCAGCAGGGACCAAGTTGCGAGACTGTGGCCTGGCTGATGTTATAGGGGAAATTCAAGGCAGCAACAACCCAATTCAGATGTCTTAAATACGGAGACAGAGCTCTGGATGGTGTCCCCTCCTCGGGCAGAAAAGGTACAAAGTTTGCTGCGCGGACTCTCCTGCGTCCTCTTCCTTCTTGAGAGAAACAGGAAGTGCCAGGGCTCCCACGCTCTCCGCAGCCAATCACAACGCTACAATGCAGCGTTGTGATTGGTCTGAGCGCCATGACACGGTGCTCAGCCAGGGGCTGGAAGGGTGGGCATGTTCTCCACGCAGGCTGTAATGCAGCCTGCATAGAGAACACTGAAAGTGCACATGACTGTTTTGGGCGGCCGAGAGGGCCGAACAAACAGTCACTGCACACTTAGGAGGGTTGTACCCTCCTCCCCCTGCTCTTCATTCCCACCCCTGCCGCCTCACGCAAGCTGCCGCAGCAGGAGGACAAGATAAAATGATATTAACATTAGTTATTATCATTTTATTTTTTCCTTCCTTTCGCTGCATCAAGGCAGTGGGGCGACGCTCCTCCGTCTTAGCGGAGGAGCCGCCACTGGAGGCTACGCATAGCCGGGCCACAGCGGTTGCCATAAAGATCAAATACCTGCCATGCCGCACAGCCCGAATAGTCAAGGACACATCCAGCGGACCTAACAGCATCATTAAGGGTGTGATAATAATTTCTGTACCAATTGTATCGGTCAAGAAATATTGTTCTGCCTGCTCGGAGAATGGTTTGATATAGTCCTTATCTAAAAAATCCCCTAATACCCTTATCCCCTTTCATCTCCATCTTACCATAATGGTGTCCCAGCAGATAGGAGGTAATAATAGTGATGCAGATGTAGGTGTATAATAGCAGATCATACCAAGCAGAAGACATCTTCGGACCTGCTTCCAAACTTTGTAAGCGGTCATAAGAACCTTAAATCATGTCTTCATATAATAACTCGGTTCTACCATCTTTAATAGGCACCTATTTGGCCCCGAGACCAGTAGCATTTGATATATAGATGGGGCTTCTGCCACATCTATAGTCTCCTCCCCTGTAAGTAAGATCCGCGTGTGCTGTAAGAGACAGGCCAAATAATAACTTTTAAAGTTGGGAATTGCCCACCCCCTAGCCCCCTGGTTTCTGGGTAAAGTCATGTATTTCATCGCCCTGAGAGGGTTCTTCTGTCTCCAAATTAAACTAGCACAAATCGATTGCAATTTCTGCAGCTGACTTTTGCTAAGCTCCATTTTTAAGACATTGCACCTACCGACCAGCGAGAGATGCAGACATTCAATTCTGTCAAGCTCACTTTTGATTCTAGCAAGAAGAGGAGACCAATTAGCAGCTACATGTTGATCCAAGCCAGCTCTAATTTTGATACCCAGGTATACTGCTTCCTCTGTAATACTTGGATCGTTAAAAAGGCTTGATTCGTACAGATAATCTGGGTTTTGGCTATATTTAATTTATACCTGGAAAACTGCCCAAATTGATGAGCCAGCCACTCAATTTCTGGCATTGCCACTGCCGGCTCTCGAGTGACAAAGGCCACATCATCAGCATAAGCTAACACTCGGTACATTTCCTGTCCATGCTGAACAGATTTAATAATAGGGCTGCGTTCAAGCATAGTTAAAAATGGATTGATATATAGAGCACACAGCAGTGGCAAGCAAGGGCAGCCCTGTCTTGTCCCCCTTGAAATAGGTACTACATGTGCTTCCAGACCCACAGCACAAATTCGGGCAGAAGGTGTTCTATACATAGCCCTTATTGCTTTAATAAAGCCTGACCCAACACCTTGCCAGCTCATGATTGTCCACAGAAACTCCCAAGAGACACGGTCAAATTCCTTTTCAGCATCGAGTAACACCAACCCCAGCGGAGCTTGATGTGCATTAGCCAGATCAAATAACGTAACAACCCTGCTTATATGATTGACCGTGCCTCTTCCCGGGATGAAGCCATGTTGCTCGTGTGAGACCAGAGGGGTAATAACCTTAGCTAACCGCGTAGCCAAAATCTTTGCGTAAATGTTGTCATCACAATTCAATAGGGAAACGGGTCTGTATGATCCCGAGATGATTTATCCCTTTTTTTTTAAATGACAATATTCACCAAAGCCCAAGATGATGGAGCCTGCCCCTGCTGTGCCTCCTGAAAAGTTATCAACATCTGTTTATTTAATTCCTGCAAAAAGGTTTTGGAAAATTCTAGAGGTAACTTGTCGAGACCAGCAGCCTTACCTATAGCTAATGAGTTGATAGCTTCCGAGAGCTCCTCTTGTATAATAGGAGCATCCAGGAAGTCACGGTCATCGCTACTAAGTCTCTTTACACACAAATCTTGTAGCAATAAATCATAGCCAGAGTTTACATTTGTTACTCCCGGTGTATACAATTCTTCATAAAATGTCCTGAACACTGTGAGGATCTCAGAAGGTATCTCAATTAGTCTGCCTCAAGAGTCTTCAATGCAGGCTATCCCACGCTCAACCTCCTTACACCTAATCCGTTTTGCCAAACATTTGCCTGTAGCCTCACCATATTCATAACATTCCTTTTTGTACACATAGTATTTACAAGCAATCACCTTAGACCACTGTAAATTAATTCTGGCCTTACAGCGGGCAACCTCTGTTTGTATCAAAGTGATTTCCTGATTTTTCTGGAGACATTGTGCTAGTTTCTGCTAAGCCTTCCTCAGCTCCTCATATAATCCCTGTATCAGGAGCTTGTGCTGTCTCTGAATATATAGACCGAAACTAAGGACTTCCCCCCTGAGACCTGCCTTTAAGGCATACCATACCACCGCACTAACAGCTGTATTGCGGTTAATCTCCAGAAATTGTACTATCCATTGCCTAATATGATTAACAAACGCAGCGTCTAGCAAAAGTTTCCCGTCAAAAGAAAAAGATCCACGAGGTCGAGAGAATCCCCTCACCGGAATTTCTAACATCACTGGATTATGATCAGATGAAACTCTAGGCAAAATCTCTATCTTTACCTCAGCTGCATAAGTCATAGATATAAAAAAAAAATCTAATCTGACAAGTTTGTTATGTGGACAGGATTAATAAGTGAAACTGGGGTCAGGATGCCTGCATTTTGCCTAAGCATCAATTAATCCATGATCTGATAGAAATCGCTGCGATGCTCTGAATACCTTAGGTTTCCTCCCTATGTACCTGCTCCCGCCTATTAGTGTCAGTGACCCATCTAGATGGATATTAAAATCTCCACATAGGACCAGAAGTGTTGGCCAAGATGCAAGTTCCATGTTAAAGAAAACCAGAATCTCTGCTTCGTCAATATTGGAGCCATACACCGAGCATAATGTAAATTTAGTTGAACCAGCAGCACATTCCACAATAGCCCAGCGCCCATACTTATCCGCGCGTATCCTGCCAGCAGTACGTATTGTGTGTTTTGCGAGGATAGACACCCCTTGAGTTGAGGTACCCTGTTGTGTACAAACTAGTAAAGTGTAACCTAATTCCGAAATTAATCTGCGCTTCCCCCATGGGATATGAGTCTCTTGGATACACGCAACATCAGGCTGCATTACTTTTAACTCCTGAGCTACTCTCTGTCTTTTGTCCTTATTATTAAGACCACAAATATTGATGGAACATATGCGGAGCTTACTAGACATCATTCCATCTCCAGCTTAACAAACCGTAGACCCTCCCTACTGATAAACTTAGCATATAAAATCAAAGACACCTAACCCAACTAACATTCCTCTGATTCTCTATATATATTGATGTAGAAACCCGGATAGAACTGTCTTTCTCCATCCTTACAGAAGCATGGCTTATTCCCCCTCCACTTGAACCTCCTACCCCGCCAACCCCCTGACCCCACCACCAACCCCACAACCCCGCATTGACCCCGCCACTCTCTTCTGCGAGGCCACCCACCCCCAACCCAACCATCGACGCAATAGGACCAAAACGATCCATTGTGATGGATACCCCTCCAACTCCCCCCACCCCCCGGTCAGTCCCTCGTCCTGTGTAGCCTGCCATGAACAGTTGTTAGAAACAAAAAAAAAAGGATAAAGAAAAAAGAAAGGGAAGGGTAGGCTAGAAATCTGCAACAGCATGAGGACAATCATAAAGTCTCAATATTTCTACGTACACACCAACCAGCCATATCCATAGTTATGTGTCTCCTCAACCCTAAAAATCTCTGCTTTAACCATTAATTGACTGCAGAAATTCCTTGGCCTTCAATTCGGATGTAAAAAACTGGGCTTTGTCTTTATATATGACCTTAAGTTTTGCAGGATTTAGAAGAAAGACCTGCACCCCTTTACTTTAAAACATTGGAATCAATTGTCGGAGTTGCCAACGTTTTTCAACTGTCATTTGACAATAATCTGGCCTGATGAAGAACTCATTTCCCTTCCCAGACCTTTTCCTGTTTGGACACGCTAAATCATACAAAGCTTGTGGAGCCAAGAAGTTATTCAAACAAATTAAAATTGCCCTATGTTTAGATATTGTTTAAATGGAAACCGCTGAGCTCTCTGAACTTCAATATCCCAGAACCATTGCGTAAGCTTCAGAAAGCTTCTTTGAAGAATTCAACAATGACTTTCTGGACATCTGAGCCTTCCGCTCCCTCTGGTATATCAAGAACTTTAAAGTTGTTTAGTCGGAGATGATTCTCCAAGTCTGCCAGTTTCCATCGTGTGGCGTCCTTCTGAGACCTTAGCGTATCAGTTAAAGTTTTCTGGGCTATTAACTCAACTTCTAATATTGAGATTCGGTTCTCTGCTTCACTGATCCTTTCGGCAAATTCTGAACACGACTTGGCAACACGCCAAACAGAACCCTACATTTTGCGGCAACCATTTGATTTCTTTGGCTCTCTGCACTGGTCTCTTCCCTGTATGCCATGGGCTCTCTTGCACAGCTGGAGTAGTCTGCGTTGTCGCACCGTGACCAGCCCCAGCTGCACAAAGTGCAGAAAAAACGGAGTAATCCCACAAGAGTACACCAGCGCTTTTCTTTGGTCCACTGTTTCAGGTAGCTCCTTTTTCCGCACAGTGCCTGGTTTAGCATTTTTGCTGCGAGTATCATCTTCCTCCAAATGTAGGCTACTCAATTCGCTCTATCCACTACCCGGTGATTCTCCCCCTGAGCATCGCTTTAAGACAGAGGAGACCTCATCCCCTGAAGAGTTGGACGGATCCGAAAGGGAGTCTTTCTCCTTCCTGGACTCAAGACTATCAACTTGCTCCTCCCAACTCTGGCCTTTACAATCCCCAGTCCTAGGCTATTTAGTGGGCATATGCTCTGAATTTTTAACAGAGAAGAAGACCGGTGCAGTAGACTTTTTTCCAGGGACAGTACCACGCATTTTCTTGGTGGCAGGCTCAACCCTATTTACAGAGGTTGCTCCAATGCGCTGCACTTCTCTTTCGGCCTTCATTTACCCGGAAACATCCGAAGCGCCGTGAGCCTTGGCTCCTCTCACGATCTTTGGAGGCATGGGATCTTCATGAAAGGCAGCCGGGCGTCTGGATGTATCGGAGGTACAGGAGAGCTGCGGGGGAGGCACCAGGTGAGTCGGGAGAATGCAAGCAAACGATGTTGAAAAAGAAAAGCGCTATAAGCAATCCAAATCATATCGAATTATTCTGCAGCCATGAAGTGAGACATCGAGCACCAGCGCAGAGTAGAAAGGCGACAGGAGGGTTGACCGAGTAGAGTGCTCACATAGCCGACTGCTCGGCTGCCATCTTGCCTCGTGTACCTGGTGTGGATACCTTATGTGGACAAAAAGGTACAGGGGCCTAAGCGCGAACTACCCCAAATAGCCAAAAAAAGGCTTAGCACAAGGGGGAAAATGCTTAGCAGCGAATGGGTTAACAACTGTATCTGGATAAACCGGCATCTGCTGCCAAACATAAATCAAATGTTAAGCACTGTGAAGGAAGGTAAATGTTTTTCAACCTTGGATTTGTATATCACCAGATTGTTTTACATCTTGAAAGTAGGCATTGGGCAACATTTGTAGCACCACAAGGAAAATGTAGGTATTTAAGAATGCCTTTCGGCTTAACATCAGCCTCTGCATCCCCTGAGCAGGAGTATTGACAGAGGTTGTAGCTACTACCCCCACAGCAGGTGGAACGCAGCTGTGGCGTGCTCTCAAATCTCCTGAGCATGTGGTGTTGGCAGTGGTTGAAAGCTGGTCTCCCCTCAGCATCAGCTGTGAGGTGTCTCCTATACACTTTGCATGTAACACTAACAGTGACTGCAGTGGCGGCTGGTGACATTTGAAAGTGGTGAGGCGTAGAAGTTGCGGGCGGTGCACTGTGGCAAGCGAACCCGAACGTATCAAGGGGGGGGTCGGGGAGGTTCTCCCCCCGAGGAAATTTTGAAAAAAGAGCGGCCTAATGGTGCATTTTCAAGGATATTTCAGAAAGCAAGAATGTTAATAAAGCAATTGGGAAAGTGTAGCAATTACATCTATATAGAGATTTTGTATGATAATATAATGTAGGTTGCTGCTTATCAATATAACCACAGATCTTCATTACAGACTTTGAGATAAATAACAATGAGTACCTCCCATATTTCTTTATTTATTGATATCTTTAGAAATTACGTATATTGAGGAAATACAAGCTACTGTGATTTATTGGACTGAACATGTTGAGACAGCAAGCAATAAACATTAACAGGTAGGGCACCGTACAAGGCACTGTACGTCTCATTGAGATCTTTTTTTCAGTGATTCATTCATGTTTTCACTGTAACAAATTTGCCTTTGATAATTAGTCCCCACTTTATACCACTTCTTTTGGTACAGCCCAGCCTAGGGTGTGAGTAATCTCTCCAGCCTGGCTAGTTCCAGCTCACAGGTTCTTCTGCCTCCAGGCCCTCCCTTGCAGCCCCCTCTCTGACTGAAACTCCATCTGCGCTCGTGGCCCAGGCAGGCAGAGTGAGCCAAATGCTGATTACTAAATTAACATGCTTCAGCAAGGAGATATCGCCTACAAATTAGACCTGGTTTTGTTCTTTCGTTTGCTGTTATGGTGTAGTTGGGCAATGGAATGTACCCTTTGCAGGAAACCTACCGCTGGCACTACATATCATTGAGTCTCGTAACACTCCGTCCATCTCTCTCTTTTTTTCCTTTGCATCCTCCTTTCTGTTCTCCTATTCTCTCTCTCTCTCTTCTCTCTCCTTCTCTTGGTCTCTAACTTTCTCTCTTTCAATCGCATATCGTATCTCCTGCCGCGCTCTGTGTCCATCTTTCTCTCTGTGATCTCCTGTTTCGACCCGTCTCTAATTCACTATCTCCCCGTCTCCTTCTCGAATGTTCTCTCGTTCCCTCGCTACTCCCCCCGCTCTACCCGTATACCCCCGCCCCCCTCACAGTCACCTGTCTCGCTCCTCTCTGACGGGAAGCTCAGGTCCCACTGTCCAGCCCCTCACTTCTGATGCACCGAGTTAGTTTGAGGGTGTAAAAGTGCACAAGTGTAAGATGGCCCACCGTAATAGGGATGTACCAAGTGTGAGGATGTAAGTACCAGGATGTAAGCGGGCCAATCCTAATGGAGACGTAGGCAGCGAGGGTGTAAGTGCCCGGATGGAAGGCTGTTCATCCTAACGTCTATGCACCAAGCGAGTGAGCTCCTCTGCCGTCATACCATCTCTTTGAATGTGTGAGTAATGGGAATAACGTGCCTCCCTTGATCCCACCTCCCGCGAGGCTGTCTTAATGCTACCCCGCTCCCCACCTCCTGAGCCCGCACTCTCTCGCCCACAGGCCATAACCGGCAACACTCCGCGTCCCCTCCCCAAGGACTGCGCGGGATGATTACAATAATGAATTAACTGTTTGCCGCTGCCGGGGGGCGCAGGCAATTATGGCAGCCCTGGTCCCGGGGGCCCTCGGAGAGCCGGGCTGAGGGCCACTTAGCCGGGAGCCAGAGGTGGGAAGCCTGCAAATGACGGGCTGCGGCTGCAACGGAGTCATGGAAAAGAAAATTAATTTACACGCATTATTATGATAACAGGCCCAACACGCATTATATTTAATGGCATGCAGTTTTATAATGTAGCGCGAACTTTATCCAGCATAAAACCAGTTGCATTAATTTAATGCAACTGCTTTTATGTTGGATAAAGTTTGTGCGACATTATAAAACTGCATGTGCCATTAAATATAATGCGTGTTGGGCCTGTTATCATAAAGTATTACTTTATGTTTGTCAGTACTCACTGTCTGAATCCTAGTCTGCACTACTGGTCGACGTCGACTTCATCAGATGATTAGATCTTTGTGATCGAATCAAATCAATTGAAATCAATTAAGGCTGAGGCCCGCGGCGGTCAGGAGGGACAAATACACCCGAGCAGTAGCACTGAACACGAGGTGTGGTCTGACTCGAGGAGGCTCCGACGTCACGCTCGCTCCCTCCCACCCTGAGGGGGAGGGAGGGACTGACAGGCAGCAGCAGGTGGCTAAACAGCCCAGCAACGTAGAAATGGCCAATCACTGCATGGCTTCACAATAAGCCATGACAGTGATTGGTCATATACCGTGTTAGTGCCTCCCACTCGCGGCGCCTCACAATGCTCACTGCAGAGAGGCCTGGCAACCGTGTGCGTCTCAGCCGGGAAACATCGTTTACAACGCACGCGTTACAACGTGTGTCATTACAACGAATGTTTTACAACGCGAAATCCATTACAACGCATGTCATTACATCGCATAATCCATTACAACGCATTCCCCAAAGTAACGCCCCGGCGGAGTTAGAATAGTAATTGCGTTGTAATGGATAATGCGTTGTAACGACATGCGTTGTAACGACATGCGTTGTAATGGATTTTGCGATGTAAAGAATTCGTTGTAATGACACGCGTTGTAACGCGTGCGTTGTAAAGTGTCATATTCGTCTCAGCCAATCCAGACGCTGCTCCAGCAGCGCCAGGATTGGCTTGAGCAGTGATACTCGCCGCTCATTAGGAGACCGGGGGCTGCGACATGGAACAACCCTCGCTCTTCTAATGTGCAGCCTAGTGCGCATGTTCGGGCTGGTCGGAAAAATTATCAGCCCTAAACAGAACATGCACACTCTTGCTGTGCGCTCCCCCGACCTGATATGATCGATGTCATTCACGACTTCACTGAACTCCTGCTGCCCCGCCCCCTTCAGAGCCGACTGCCTCGGGCGTGGCCCGGTGGCCGGCCTGGGATTGATTTAATAAAAGTGAGTGAGTGACGGCGTGCGCGACGCTTGTTTGAATGCCTCAATATTAGTGGGGCAAAGCCCAAGCGCCCTAATGGACACACCGCCACTGAGTGACTGAAAGATATTCTCAGCTCAGAAGGCGTTATTCAGCTGAGAAATGAAATTTAAATTTGTACTTGTAAAGCGCACCCATACCCCCAAAGGGGTGTCCAGGCGCTGTACGCATACCGCTGTGGAACCCTTCCTGGCTTTTCCCTGTGAAATGTCCACTCCTGGGCACCCCCAGGGTGAAGCCAGGCATCCCAGCGCTGTTGGGGCCGTTGTGGAGATTAAGCAAGCTATTGCCCAGAGTTGCAGAGTGGGACCCATGATTAGAATAGGCACCGAGGCGAGAATTATCAGGTCCGAGGAAATTGAGCCCAAGACCCGCCAAGGCGGGAATTGAACCCTGGTCCCGGGCCAGATCTCTGCATCAGGGTCTGCCGCTCTAACCATTGAGCCACACTTCTCCACAGGTGCTCTTCTATGCGGTATTGGCAGTGATTAAAAGCTGTTCTCCCCTCAGGAGGTATTATTCAGCTGTGAGGCGCTCTCCCCTCCTATGAGCATGTGACATTCGCAGTGGTTGAAGCTGCTCTCCCCTCAGCAGGTGGTATTCAGCTGTAATGTGCTTTTGCCGTATGCCCCCCCGTCCCCTCAACCCACCCCCAAATTACACTGATTGTGACATAAAGCCCCCGGCGTTTAGTAGGTGGTATTCGGCTGTGAGCATGTAATGTTGACAGTGAGGTGTAATATTGAGTGGCTGAACGCTGCCTTCTCCTCAACCCAGTATTCAGCTGTGAGGCGCTCTCCCATCCCATGAGCATGTGGTATTAGCAGTGGTTAAAGCTGCTCTCCCCTCAGCAGGTGGTATTCAGCTGTGAGGTGGTCTTGTCCGAGTGAGTGATGTTGACTGTGAGATATTCTCCTGTCTCCTGAGCATGTAATGTTGACAGTTGTTGATCGCTGCTCTACCTCAGCAGGTGCTATCCAGCTGTAAGGTGCTTTTGCCCTCTACCCCCCATCCACCCTACCCACCCCCATGTTACATTGACCGTGGCTTAAAGCCCCCACCGTTGAATAGGTGGTATTCGGCTGTGAGGCGCTCCTACCAAGAGTAAAGTAGAAAGGGAGGTACCCTCCCCCCACTGAGCATGTAATGTTGACAGCGAGGTGTAATATTGAGTGACTGAATGCTGCCTCCTCCTCAGCTCAGTATTAGGCTGTGAGGTGCCATTTCCTGACGTTGAAAGTGAGGTATTTTCCTGTCCCCTGAGCATGTATTGTTGAAAGGTGTTTGGAACCGAATTAGACTGCTCTCATCAATCTCGCAGTCAGTTTCACCATTACATCCTTATTCAGGTCCTTCCTCACTCTCCGTCTCACCTTGGGCTCTATGCAGTGGTCGAAGTGGGCGGGATCGGCAGGGCACGGCGTGCCCCTACTTCTTTAATTTCATAGAGTCCGTTCCCCTACTTTCTTATTTTAAACATGCCTCCCGGACGGCAGAAATCGCCAAGGCCGATATTTATGGCTTGGCTTTTGGGGACGGGCGGAATGGGCAGAGAAGGAAAAGGTCTTTTCCTTCATGCCCAGAGAAGACAAGGACAGTGTCCAGTTCTCCTGCCGCTGGCAGCTGCCCCCATCTCTTTGTTCCCCCCCTTCCTTTCGTATCTTGCACACAATGAAGGAGACAACAGCAGGCTGTACTTTAGTACGTCTTTATTCCTCCTCCATCTTTCCCTATCTAAACTCCTCCTCCTCCGCCCTTGACTTCCCTTTCCTGCCATGCCTGGCCCTGACGTCACATGCCAGGTCAGGCATGGCGACACTACATCTCCCCCTTTTTTTATTTTAAGTGTTCCATGACTATTTGCTCAGAGTTCTTCGATGAGCCGGACAGGTCTCCTGGTGGTCCTCTGCGGTCGGCGAGAGGGGCGTCCCTCTCTTGGCTCATGCCGATTCACTGTAGGTTGGGGTTCTTCTTGGTCTTCAGCTTCTTGGCTCGATCCGTCCGTGTCCCATTCTGGTTCTGCCGTTTGGGTGTATGCTGCAGGGTTGCATTTCTTGAAATGCGACACGTTTCGGGTAGTTCTCTTGGTCTCAGAGGTGGCCGTGATCATAGTTCCTTTCCGCCTCATCACTTGTAAGGGTTGAGTACCGTACCGGCTGTCCGCCTTGGTCTTTTGTTCTTGTCTGACCAGCACCCAATCTCCTTCTTGAATGTCGGATGCCTTGGCATGACGACGATTGTCTGCGTACTCTTTCATTTTCGCCTTTTTGGTCCTGTCAATGTTCATTAGCGTCTCGTGATCCACAGTTGGGGAGTTGGACTGTGTGACGAGATCAGCAGTTGGAATTCTGGTGCGTGGTGTTCTTCCGAGCATCAGGGTGGCCGGGCACTTGTTGGTAGTGCTGTGTGGCATGGTCCTATATGCCCGTAGTACTTCATTAAGCGCTGGTTGAATGTCACGTTGAGTCAGCTCGGCTTGTTGTATCATTTTCTTCAGCGTGGCCATGAATCTTTCGACCATCCCATTGGCTTGAGGCCACATGGGAGTGATCTTCCTGTGTCTAAAGTTTAGATGGCTCGCAAACTCTGCAAACTCGTGCCCATTGAACGGTGGCCCTTAGTCAGTTTTCACTACTGTCGGGATTCCCCATGCAGCAAACGCTTCGTCGATGATGGGTATGACAGCGGCTGCCCTCGTGGATGATACCTGTTGTGCAATAGGGAACCTAGAGTACTCGTCCATGATGACGATGATGTATTTCCCAGATTTCAGTGGGCCGAAGAAATCAATAGCGACTTGTTGCCACACACTGTCTGGGAGGTCCGACATTTGAAGCGGGGAGTGTGGTTCTTCACGCCCTACTAGCTGACATTGGGGGCAGTCTTGAAGTGTGGCTTCTACCAGGAGGTCAAGGGACGGGAACCAGACTCGCTCCCGTAGTGCTTTCTTCGTTGCCACCACGCCTCTGTGTCCTTCATGCGCTAGGTTGACAACTCCTTGCCTTAATTGTTGGGGAATGACAATTCTCCTGTCTCTCAGTACCAGTCCGTTAGCACTAATCGTAAGATCGTCTTTGACATGTTGGAATGACACAAGTTCCTGCATGTTGACTGTGGCATCGTTCAGTACATTCTCTAGGTGTCTCCATGAGCCTGTGCGGATGCGATGCATGATGTTCTGGAGCGTAGCATCCTTAGCGGTGGCGTCTATGATGGCTTCTAGTGGGACAGCGGGTGGTCATGCGTGATCGATGACGAAATGGAGGTATTCTTCTGCCAGTGAGCAACTTGACCGCGTCGAGACTTGGGGGTGTCGCGATATGTAGTCTGCCGGGTTCTCTGCCTTCCCCGGTTTGTGAATAATGGTGTACGTGTAGTCTTGGAGGCGAATCCGCCACCGTTCGATCCGTGGTGGCATCTTCGCGCGGGGATCCCCAAAGATTGTGAGTAGGGCCTGATGATCGGTGATCAGTGTAAAGTGCTTCCCGTAGACGAACAGATGGAAATGCTCGCACGCCCACACAACCACCAGGCTCTCTTTTTCGTGCTGCGAATAAGCCTTCTCGGTGTCAGTAAGGCTGCGACTAGCATATACGATATGACGAGGTTCTCCTTCAGCATCATACTGAGCGATGATGGCTCCAAGTCCTACAGGGCTTGCGTCGACTGTTGTTTCTGTCTTTTTCCGAGGGTTAAAATATGCCAGGTTGATAGCCGAACTCACGGCTGTTTTGATTTGACTGAAAGCGTGCTCGCACTTGGCTGACCAGTGGAAACTTTGACCTTGTTTCGCAAGTTCCCGCAGTGGGTAACTGATGGTAGCATAGTCCTTGATATATCGAGCACAATAGCTAGCCAGACCTAGGAAGGATCGTAGATCACTGACGTCACGGGGGCGTGGTGTGTCGGATAGTGCAGAGACTTTTTCAGGATCCGGTCGCATTCCGTCTTTGGAAAAGATGTCGCGATAGAATTTTAGGGTCGACTTGTGAAATTCACACTTGTCACTGTTGAGCGTGAGGTTGGCATTGAGAAGAGCATGACACACCCGGTCAAGTGCTTTGTCATGTTCTCTGCGTGTTTCACCAAAGACCAGGATATCATCACTGTAGTTGAATGCGTTTGGAATGTGCTGAATGACACGCCGCACTGCTTCTTGAAATATTTCCGCCGCCGAGGAAATTCCGAAATTGAGACGCTTATATCTGAAAAGTCCTTGGTGCGTAGTGAAAGTGGTGATGTATCTTGACTTCTCGTGGAGCTCCAGCTGGTGGTACCCTTTATTCAGGTCTAGTTTGGAGAAGACTGTTGCTCCATTCAAGCGAGTAATCATGTCGCTGATGTGGGGTCCTGGATGCCGCTCCCTTTCAATGGCTGTATTTGGGGCTCGCATGTCCACGCATAGACGCACTTTGTTTGTCTGTCCTCTTTTGGGCACAACCACCACTGGTGACACCCACGGAGTAGGTCCCGTTGACCTCTCTATGATGTCTGCTTTCAGCAGATCTTGCAACTCTTCATCCACCGCTTGCTGGAGGTGGAAGGGTACTTTCCGGTGGTGCTGGGCTACCGGTGTCACTTGTTCGTTGATGTACAATCGGACTTTGAAGTGAGCTAGCTTTCCTAGACAGGAGAATAGTTTCGGAAATTTGCTGATGATGTCAGGTGAATTGTCAACTTTGTATAGAATTTCTACTAGCTTCAGCCGTTCAGCTGTGGGTAAGCTGAGGAGACAGTCAGCCGCTTCTGGGCCTTCTATGACATGTATCTGTGCGTGAACTGTCCTGTCTTTGTATGTCAGGGACGTGCGGAATTGTTCTAGACACGGCAGCGGTTCTTTGGACATCCACGTGTAGACACGCACGGCGGCTGGCTCTAACTTTGGCTTCGGGTTCATCTTCCTGTATTCAGTCGTGCATATGTAGTTGAGTGACGCTCCGGTGTCTAGAACAAACTTCGCGGGGTGATTTCCCATTTGGATGTGCAACCTGGGGTATTTTTTCAGCCGGTCTGGATCTGCTACCATGCATACGTACTCGTCACTGTCTTGTGATATCGGAGTGAGGGCAGATGATTCTCTTGATGACGATTGTCGGGATCGGTATGAACAGTGCGACCGAACACTGGATCTTGATGAGCTTGTGGATCGATCCCTTCTCCCTTGCACTGCCCTCGCATGGTGACGGGGACCCGTGGTTTGTTTAGTCGGCAGGGACTTCTTGCGGTAGGTTTGGCACATCGCTTCGAAATGATTGTCCTTTCCGCATCGATGACACTGTTGCCCCATGGCGGGACATGAACCGGTGTGAGGATAATCTTGACCACAGCGATAGCACTGTAATGGTTGCTTCGTGGTGCTGCTGTTCTTGCTTCCACTGCGAGTTTGATTCGTGGGTTTAGGCGTGTTCTGATGGTCTGATCGGCGTCTTGAGTCTGTTTGGGAATGTAGTCGGAAGGCTTGTTCCCGTTTCTCCGTCTTGCTAGCTTCCATCTTTTTTGCATGTTCTTCAGCCTGGTCATTTATTCGCGTGAGTTCCTCAATGTCGTCTAGAGAGTAATGCTTCTTCAGCAGACCACGACGCAGTGACATCCGACTGGCAACCTTCTATGATCCGTAGGCTAAGCACGTCTTCAGTGCTGAAATTTTCGAATTCACAATATCGGGCTAAGCGCTTGAGGCGTGAAATGAAATCGCCCACTGATTCATCCTTTTCTTGAGACGCCAGGTTGAAAGTGTAACGTTCGTAGTCAAGATTCCGCTTGTGAAGGAATTTTCTGTTTAGCGCGTCTCTTACATCGGTGTACGAAGCAGAGGTGATCGGTGGCAACTCTTTGATGATTTGTCCGACGTCCTTGCCCACTAAATTGCGCAACGCAATGAGTTGTTGTCCGGGGTCACTGACTTGTGATCCTTTCATGAAATCTTCAAAGTCCTCGAGCCAGCTTTGCCACTTAGGACCCATGCTGTTTCCAGACGTCAGCGTCAGAGGTTCAGGGGGGCGCAGGAATGAGGCTCCTATCATCACTGGCCCGGGCTGCGTATTCTGTGTTGAACCTGCTTGCGCATTCTGTGAAGAATCTGGGCGCGTGGACATGGTCACGCTCAGCTGACGTCACTCACTCTGTCTGGCTCAGTAAATGGTTGGCTTCTGGTAGTGCCGACAGTGGCAGTAATAGTAGTTATAGGGATGGTGCAGTCCTCTTTTTTTTTTTGGGTTGAAATCCGCAGGCTTTCTCTGCTGCCTGACTTTAAAATGGCCGCCAAGTGATGGCCGTGGCTCCACGATGACGGATGCCTGACTCTAAGATGGCCGCCATGTAAAATAGAGGTGTGCTGGCCTCAGGCGCGTGGCAGCAAGCTTTACCCCAGCTCAGCGTGGCAGTTTTTTTTTCGGTGGAGACCACCGGGATTGCGCAGGCGGTGCGGCCCGGGCCGTGATGCTCCAGCACTTCGGGCTCGGCAGGATGGTTGTGCGCACGCGCGCACCTCGCGGCCTTACGTGGGCTCAACCAGGCTCTTGCTGGGAGCACCGGCGCTGCAGAGGCACGCAGAGGATGCGGAGCGCAGGTAGGCGGGGGGGGCACTGCGGCAATGCTCGTACCTTCTTTCTTTGTTTGTTTTTTTTCTCTTTTGAAGTCGGCACTGGAACCGCGGGGCGCAGACAGTCGGGCTGACGTGGGCGGCACATCTCCCGAGTCGCAGCGAGGCGCGCCTGACCCGTGAGCAGTAGCAAGGTGCTGGTGGGGTTCCGATGGCAGGCACTGCAGTGCCTTCAGCAGGTGAAAGGTGAGAGGGGATCCCTCCCTCGTCGCCAGTTTTCGTATCCTGCACACAATGAAGGAGACGACAGCAGGCTGTACTTTAGTACGTCTTTATTACTCCTCCATCTTTCCCTATCTAAACTCCTCCTCCTCCGCCCTTGACTTCCCTTTCCTGCCATGCCTGGGCCTGACGTCACATGCCAGGCGACACTACACTGCCCTCTCTTTCTGTCTCGCTCCTCCTCATTTAGTGAAAACCGAGACTTCTAGAAACAGGTATTACCTTCTCTTTCCTCCTTTCGTTTATTTGCTCCCCTGTGAAATGGATCCAAAAAAAGAAAAACACTTAGGCTGGAAACGTCGTCTTTTCCTGACATTTTTCAATTTCTAAGTGCAGCCTCGGGGTGGAGAGAAATAAAACATTCAAAATATGGAAAATAACTAACTAAAGCAAGACAGAGTGGTTGCAAGGTGGCCAGATTGATTTATTCACACAAACACATTAGCGCCACTTTACAGTGTTTGCCAGTGAAGCGCTACTTTTGATTTCTCGTCTCTCTTCGAACAACATTGTTTTCCCTGGGTGGGAAAGTGCACTATTCCTGGAGCTTCTGAAATACCTGCTTGATGGGTGAATTGGAAAACAAAATGTGCACAGCGGCTGTGTGTTCACGAATGTGGTCTTTTTAAACCATACTGCTTATGTTTTGTAAGGATATAAGCAATGGACATTGAAACGGGTCCCTCATGGCCCTGCAGTCATGGCCTTAACTTTACAGGCAAAAGTAGTCACTCATTTCTGAATAATGAGTGTAAAAAGAAAAAGGTAACCATGTTGTTCCTGCTTACATTTCACATGCTTTTTACTTAATCTTGCATTCCCTATAAGTGTTTGCTTTTTCTAGGATGTTAATTTTTTTTACGCAGCCTATTGCTCTTGTCTAGTGCGTAATTTGATTTGAGTCACATCCAGGAGTTTATAGCGGGGCAGTGCAAGTTTCTCTCAATGGGCCAGAATGGTGTTCAGTGGGGGAGAGGATGTGGCACTATGGTCAGAGCTGCTGAATTTGGAACTGGGGAACCAGGTTCAGCCTTCATGACCAGTCCACCAGACCACTCCCCCTGAGGGAGTACATTCCCATGCTAGACCTTAGAAGGCCCCGAAAGATCTTAAAAGCCCTAGTGTTTTAGCACCAGCAGGTGGACCCTAGCAGTGGCAAGTGTGGGTTAACCTTGAAGGCCTGTCCGCCACAATTCATTCTGAAATTCACCTCCTGGCACTGACTTCAGGTGGGGGCGTCATATTTGCAAGTATAATATAGTTTTAAAAGCACTTGCTTTTAAAACTCCTGGCCTCCAACAATTTTCGGCAACAATAAAAATGTCATGATAACTCCAGTGATTAATGTTCTTAGTAGAGAGAGCTGGTGTTTCGTCTAGTGGACGTTTTGACTCATGGAAAGGAAGCGCAGAGGGTTAATGTGCCTGCTGCTAAGAACATGTACCATGCAGATCACAAAGTGCACATAATGAAAATATGTCAGTGGGTTACTGCTTTTGTCAGAGAGACCCTATTGTTACTTGCAGTTAATAAGTTAAAATCCTAACATAGAACAGTGAGCTATTAACTGTCATGTAAGAGCTGCATGCAAACTGCAAGATATAAATTAGAGCGTTATGGTTTTTTGCCCAGTCTTTGATTATCCTAATGTTGCAAAAAAGGGTTAATTTGGGTAGAAATCAATTCTGATTATTAAAGAGAACCCCCAACCATGGTATTACGTTTTAAATTCTGAGTTTGTGTTTCTCCAGACCAATCACTATTAAACTATGCTGCCTACTAGTATGGTTGTCATGTGACTCCTAGACCTTGTAGTCCTTTGTCTTATGTAACATTTCCTATTCAGTGATTTACACAAGTATGATTGATTGTCTCTGTGTAATATGTGTGATGTAAAGTGCTCTGACACCCTACACTGATATTAGTGGTGCTGTACATTTTCTGATGCTTTATTATTTTGACATTTTTACACATGCTAACAGTCTCTGCAAAGATTTTTCCTTATTAGTACCAGTGGAACATACAACTGGAAAGGTGACCAGTCAACCTTTGCAAAGGGCCCTCCACTTCACAGCAGCACAAGTCACATTTTTTAGTAACTTTTGATCCATTTGAGCTATAAACAATTTATTAGTTAAAATCGTCAGATTATGCAGCAGATGATGTATTATGTGGCAAATATGGCAGAGCCATAATTATGTGGAAAACATTTGCAAACTAGGATATTTTGCCATTCATGTTTGAACTCCTCTTGTGGATAAAGGGAGGAGAAGTGCTGATGACAGAAACTCCATGGCTGGGAGACAAATGGTTTGCGATTTCACTCTTAAGGATATTTGGGACATTCTGTGATTGGAAACGTATCCCACTTTGTGAATGTATTTTAATGTCCATAACTCATATTAAACCTTAATAAACATGTGTATCCAATGGTTAAATTAAATAACGTAATAAGCTGTAACCGGTTACTGAAATGGGAAACAAATACTAAAAATTGGGATATTTTGCTCTTTCTGCCACACCTCTGACTCCGCCCACTGACCCAATCCACGGGTTATTCCCGCCCTCTGATTCTCTGCCCACAGTTCCCCTACTTTTTTTCCCCCACTTCGACCACTGGCTCTATGTCTCACTAGTGTGTGGGCATCCTGGCTTTTTTGTGTGAGCCAGAAGTACAGGGCACAAGGACTGCGACAGCCGCAACCATGCACAAGGCGTAGAGCTAAAAACATTTAGAGTTGTTGACACTGAAACAAAAACAACATATGTCACCGCTGGATCCACATGAAGCTGGGTCTGGTGCGCTGGCCCTTCGTTTATGTCACTAGTGGCATTCAAGGGAGATAATGCCACATCAGATTGAAATACTAGATCTGGTTCAGGGGGCTGAACGCGGATGGGTCAGAATATAAAGAAAGGACAACAACCCTGAAGGCAGACATAGATCGAGCAGAAAGGCGAAGACTTAGCAATAGAAGAGGGACCATGTCCTTTCTACCTGCAACAAAAAAACAAGCACTGCTAAATGCAATCGTTTTCGTCAAGCATTGGTAAATGCTTTGTAAAAAAAAAAAGCAGAATGGAGTCCCGGGCGTCGGAGCTAGGGAAAGTTTAGTGTGCAGCCAGGGAAAATTAAGTAAAAAATGAAAATGTAGGAGAAATGTAGGCAGGCATGCTGCCACAAAAAGAATTCTTCAGATGCATCGGCGGACGTATTTGCAGCCATCAAAACTGATGAGAGGCGGATGAGAACGAGTAATCGGGCCTCGGGAAACGGATAAGAGGAGCACACACAAAAAACAAGCATTGGTAAAGGAAATAAACCGCTCAACCAATAGAAACAAAGGAAAAGTAACGTGACAAGCCCAGGAACAAATAAGAAGTGAAGGTGGGATATAAGCCTCTTTTAAGATATATCAAATACAATAGATTTCACAAGCACAGCGCAAGCGAAACCTAACAAGCACAGCGCAAGTGCTGTGCAGGCAAAACCGAAAAATAGAAAAAGGGCATCAGCCAAGCCTTGTCATGAGATTGTGCAACCAAAGCAATAGCATTCAACTTGGGAGCTTAGATGCAAGCTACCACAAAGGACTATGTCAAACACAGAGGGACCTGCAACATCCATTCACCACAGAGGGCAAAGAGAATGCTGGAAAGAGCATATAAAAACACACCTGGAACTTCCACCATCTGTCTCGCAAGCAATGGGCTATTAGAGTCCCCAGGTCCCAAATGTGTATCTCATGGGCACTGGACCATGAGCAATTCATTGCTACCTAATGACTATTTAATGGGCATATGAACTAACATAAACTCAGTCTGTCACGATTTTCACTTTGTTTAAATAGAAGTCCTGAATGGCTCTGGCAGCACTTCAGAAGTTTTCCAAGAAGTGATAATTGAGGATTTTGGTGACAATAGGTACTGAATTAGAGTCTAGCGTTGAGAGAGAGGCAAGATCATAATGTTATCTTTCTGTCATGAAAACTCTAGAAATAGTCGCCTCTGGGAGAAGCATGCTGATCAGATCTTTGACGAACAGCCCCATTGGACCCTTCTGTTTACCATTCGGGAAACCAAGAATCCTCACATTACCCTGCCTGCCAGGTACGCAAGGTGCACCACAACAGATTCCGGGGCACACAGCCCCACAATTGTACCCTCCATCAAAGCAAGGGAGTCCTCTGGAGCTCCACTCTGCTGCTTTCCCTCCCTCAGTCTGCCTGTCAAAGGATTCAGCTGGGTGTGCATAAGATCCATCTTGACAGAACTCTACTAGAGCTCACCGGTTATTGTCTTAATTTCAGGTAAGAATTGGTGGTTGGGGGTCTTCATGCATGGTCCGATGATGGAAGGTCATCCGAGGCATCTCTGAAGCTGCACTATCTTGGGCAGGCTGAGGAGGGCCTTCGGGCTCCATTTTGCAGGTCTCTGGTAGAACCTTCTACTTAGGATGGAACCTTCTACTTAGGATGAATCGAGTCATCCTGAGTTTCTCCTGTTTGCTGTAAAGTTTATCAAGCCCCGGTGTCAAACAGGATCCTGCATACTGCTTATGCTTTGACAGCAGGTAAAATATGGAGTATGCCGCTCAAGAATTGATGTTTGCATGTGATGGAACAAGGGAGCTAAAGAAGAGAAACCGGGCAGCTCACATACATCACATTACAACTCTGTTTATTTAGGAGTTTTACATATAGCAGTACACATTACTTCATGGCTATTGCAGAGCACAACAGAATTTTGAATACAAATTCAATATTTTTTGGAGTCTAGACAACTGCCCTTCCAGAAGTCCTGACACATTACACCCATATCCGTGGCCCAGTGTTTTCACTCCCCTAAACTGGTCCCAAGTCTTTAGCTGAACATAGTCTTGAAGAGCTTCGTTTTTCACAGCTTTCTGAAATGGAGGGGATTAGAGTCCACTCTTAGGGTAGGGTTCAAAGAGTAGCAGAGTTTGGGGCTTTAGATTCCCAGTGATCTGCCTCCGTGCCTGTTTTGTTTGAAAGTGGTTGTTGGATAAGGGGAAGGTTGACTACTGATGGATTATGTGGGTCTGTTGTTTTGGGAAGACTTATGGGCGGTAGAGAGCATCTTCAATTTTATCCTTGACTGCAAATTACAGCATATTTTGACTGACTGATGTTGTACTTTTGCAAACTGTTCATATGCTTTCTGTGGAGCCCCATGCAGATGATATTGCTGTAGGCCCCATAGGACCCATTGGTAAGATATGGTCAACACTACTCAGTGGTTGAACTCTATTGATTTGCGTTGAGAACGACAGATTTGTTTTTTGTGCTGTGCCTGGGGGAGCAATACCAATCACCAACATAATTAAATATACAACTCTTAGGGCTGCAACATCAACACAAGCATAAAAAGATGTTTGTAATTATGGTATTATGCACGTGTGTTGTCCGAAGTGATGCATGAAAGTTGGCCACCTTACACTGCTGCATAGACAGAAGCACCCGTGGGTCCTCCCCATTAGGGTGAAGTACTACGGGTAGGTACCTGGTAGGCACTTTGACTGTTGATTCGCTTCAAGGCAACAGAGAGATGTAGCAAATTCGTTTTTCATCTGAGTCTGTGAGCATTAGTCAGTAGGGTTTTAATTAAATCGTTTGATGAGCTATAGTAATGAGCGGTTCTGAAGGATTATAAGCTTTGTAACTCACAAGGGAAATCTTCTTTATTGCCAGACATTTTCCTGAGTCATGAGGGCAGATACCATTCCATTTTTTAATTATGTATTTTCTTATGTAACTGTGACTTCAGAGCTTGTGAAAGCAGAGGTACAGAGCAGACAGCAGCAGAGCAAGTTTCCTAATACACTCAGTGAAGGTACAGCAAAGGTAGCAACAATGCGATCTTTGTTCACACATACAACAGGTAGAGAATGAACAGCAGCAGTATTAGCTTCTTCTGTTCACATAACAGGTACAACCTGCCCAGCACCAAGACACTTCCCTTATTCACAGTTGAGGTACAGCACAAAAGCAATAGTACAAACTTCCTCCAAACACACATTACATGCAGCAACAGTGATCACTTAATTCAGACACAGAGAACAGGCACAACACAGGCAGCAGGTTCCCTCAATCACACAGGAGGTACAGCACAGGCGGCACAAGGGCATATTTGGTTGGTGTTTCAGGGTCCCCATTTAGCAGTTGTTGCTGGTGCCAGGTATTGGTGGCCAACCCAATTAGGCCCCCGTGACAAGTGGCCTGGAAAATGGGGCTGTATTTCCCTACCCCGGTAACTCTAGGGGTGGGATAATGCAGCCTATTACCATTTGGACCCCAAGGGTCCAATAAGAAGTGATAAATTACAGAATAATTGCTAATTTCGGTTCTGATTCCCCTATAATTCCTAATTTTTCCCAAAAATTTACATAGAGATTTTAGCTGGTTTCATCAGCCGAAATCTATGTATGAAAAAAATAAGGTCAGAGGTGTTCTCATAGATCTGATAATTCCGAAGGGGATGGTAACTGCTTTTACAAGGTCTAGTATGAGGCTCTAACGTTATAGTCATGCTGGTTGGAGGTGGGTGGGGAGCTGGATGGGCTGTGGCAATGCACGTGGTTGTCATGCCACTGAGAGGTGTATGCACACTGCTGCTGTGTGTTTGTCGGTGCCGATGTCTGTGACAACTCTCCTTCCCAGGAGCTGTCCAATATTTTGATTTATCAAAGACAGTGGTCCCTTTCAAAAATGAGTACAGACATGTAACCACAATGCTGAAATCAGGATTGGGTCTAAATGTGTTCAATGCAAAAATGTTACAGATTTATTTTCAAGAATTAAAGCATAAATAATACAAACATGAAGTGAGCTGGACGTGACGAGGTAACTGGAAATCACCAGATTTCCTTACCTCAGGCATAAAATTTAAAAGTGACTTGGCGGTAAGAATAAACAATAGCAACAGTAACAATAACAAAGACATCTTGTGCTCTGCATAAATTAACAATATTGTCTGTACTCATTTTTGAAAGGGACCACTGTCTCTGATAACTTACTACTACCCTTGGTCCCCTTCGACTATAAGGGTCCCCTTGTTCTGTGTTGATACAATATTTTGATGCCATGTTGGGACAACCCTCCCTCCATAGTGAAAGCATCCCAAGGTCGCTGGCACATGATATGCCCTTAGTCGCTAGCTAAGGTGAGCCAATGGGCGAACTGTCGCTTTTGGAAGATGTAAACATTGTTTTGTATGTGGTTGGTCCCTGACTGTCGTGGCACAGTAGACAAAACCTGAATTTACTGTGGCTCAGACTAGTAACAAGTGGTACAGATTAACTCAAGTATTCCATACATGTTTTGCTTTTCTCAGTAGGCTACTCTAAAGAGGCGCATTATGCACAAATGTGCCAGAGGAACTCAAGGTACTCCTCAGTGAAAAACCCCTAAAAGAATAAAACATGTCTAGGTTTGCTTATGCTCTCATTTAGAGGAGCTGGAGCCTTAGAATTCAGTTTGAACTATCCATTTTGGGGCAAAGCCAACAGTGATTATAAAGTCAGGCCCATCTGCAGCAGCATAGTCAGCAAAAATAAAGGTACATTGAAATCCTTTCCAGATTAATTTCCTGTGTCTAAAATTCAATCGAGCATTCCAAACATCATTTTTTGTTTTGTCCCAATGAGTCGCCCTAGGTGGCACATGAGCAGAGCAATGGTGATTCAAGAGGGAGGGTTTTGAAAATGTAATAAGGTGGATGCATTAAAGGTGACCAGGCACTGTGGAGCTCACTGAGATGAAGCCTGTTCGCCCAGCGCAGACACTAGGGGTAGAGAGAGGCGCCCATCTCACCACGTGCAGTAGTAGTGTGATGTAGAGTGGAGATGGGGGAGGCACTCTAGTGGCGCGTCAGAGAGGGGACATCTCAGGATGTGGGTTTGGAATGAGTAAGGAAATGAACTGATTGAGGATACAGGGGCCTCACTACCAGGGTGCTGTCATCGACAGAAGGGATGCCCAAGACGGCCTAGGGGGCCTGAAGGCTTAATCAGCAAAACTGCACTAAAACACCACTGAAAGACCCGTCACACTCAGTCTCCGATGAATACCATTACACTACCGAAAGAATGCGTAAGATGAACATCTGAAAACAGAGAAAACTTGGATCACAGGGAACTCCGCAGGCCCGCACTATGGGTCTCCCTCATTGTGACAGACAAAAATGTGGACATGTTCATTATAAATGTCCTCCAAAATAAGGCCATCAAGAGGTGCCACGTCACCTAAGTGACCCAAGGCTTCATTCAGACTTGAGTTGTGCCACTGCACAAAGACTCGCAGTGCTTCACAGCATCCTCAACACACGCCTGCACAAATATTGTCATGTGAACTTTGGCCTAACCTTGGCGCCAGAAGATTTTCAGAACACTACATACAAGATTGCCTCTGGTGCCATGAATGTTAGTGCTGATATCCTCCTGATCCATTCAGTAAACTGGCCTTGCCATTCACAAAAACAAGTTTGAGTTGCCCAAAACAAAAACTTGTCAGATATGTATTCTCGAGGCACAGAGTAAAAGGTCACCACATTAAACTCAAAGGCATACAGAACACACCCACCAGCATCCGAGAGGCACAGGCACTGTCACATATGGTGGCCGCATCACCCAAAAACCTGCGGAGCCCCTTGGAAACTGATGAAAGAAGAATTACATGAATGGAGGCAGAAGAAAAAATGAGGCATCTGGAAAAATCTTGGGTATCCTCCCAAGTGAAGCGGTCATGGCATATTCTAATCACCACTAGTAAATGTAACTTTGTTGACACCAGTCCCTGCGCCGTAGGGTTTGTTCTCACACAAAGCAAACAAAATGGAGAGATAACGTCTACGGGCAATAAGACCAATGTACAATGTGGTCAATGGAACATGTGGGGTATAGAGACATATTCACATATACCTGCATCACCACCAATGTGATTCATCCAGAGATGACATTCTGCTGATGCCACTGTTCACTGTTCATGCCAACATTCAGCCACTCAAATCGAACAAAGTAGGTACTATAATTTCAAAATATGAAATGACTGTTATGCTGAGAATGTCGGAATTGTTGTGAAAGTTACTCTGAAAAAATGAACACTAAAGAAGAACATCAGCGACACAGATAAGACGTTTACATACATACTGTAGCTTAGGCTCACCATAAGAACATACAAAGACTGGGTGTGACCTGTAGCAACAGCGAATCACCAGTGGCACTATGCAAAATGTTGACAGTCCACGGGTATATGGTGAGATGGTCTCTTGTGATGTGCATCATCCATTCTCGAAATTGATTCTACAGTGTGGAGGTTAGTGGTCTAGATTCTGATGGGTTTGGTGACCTTCCCTGTCTTTCAAGCCGACCAGCCTCCCCCTTAAAGGTGTATTGATACCAATTTGTGATGCTACGTGAGATGGCCTAAGTGTGTGAAGCTTTATTACAAGAGACTTTCACCCAGTTCCTCACCCACAGAATCCAAGTTTAAATGGAACAATTCCTAAAGTCTTCAGCCATATGGAAAATGTTCAATAGTTTATAGTTTGCTTTTCCCTTATTCTTAGAGTACCTCTCTGTATTCACAACTTTCCTTGAACAGACTTTCCATGGAGCAAGAGGTCTTTGTAAACAGAAAGCCTGAATCCAAGTGGCAAGATCTTGGTTGTAGCAACATTGTAGCATAATTGCCTGGCAAGAATACAGTGAAACACGAGGAAAATTATACCCGATAATTCAAGATGGCCACAACAATCTCCAAGCAACATGAGAGTTTAGTGACTACATGAAACTGTAGTCAGGGTGCTGTCACATAGTGCGTTCTCCACTCATGCAAATCTATTCTGGACACTTCCTAGACTCTGTGCACACCACTAGTGTTTCCTGCTCTGAAACTGACTCATTGTAAGCGGTTTTCAGTTTCAAAGGCAACGTTTATTTAGACCATAGTCTTTAAACATTTTGTTCCCAGCATACATTTACAATTTCCATCGGGCTGTATCATTTCTGCTTTTATTTTCTCGTTTGCCATCCAAGGATTAATGCCAATTCGCAGTCTTAAAATTTCACATCCGAGCCAATAATTGGGTAGTGTGTCCAGGTATGGGTACCAGGCTTCATTCAACCAGGAATCCCTCATGAATTGTACCGATTTTTTCTTACTCAAGTACTCCACATCTACCCTCCTGGACAATTCCTGCCCTTGGGATCTGAGTGTATTCTTAGTAAATTCTACTTGCAGTGATTTTTGACAGATTCTCACATTTAAGTTCTCGCCAACCGTGTGCAATTTCTTTCTAGTCTCCTTGGCCCATTTTAGACTACTAAACTGAATCTCATTTCTGCACCATTGTGAGACCTTCTGTACCACCCCAGGATCCTGTCATTTCCAGAACCTTAACAAAGCCACTTGAGCCTGTATACTCCATGATGTTGTTCCTAGCTCAATTCTAATAGCCTGGATCATTGCTGAGCCAGGTAACGACAGTAGAGGTTTTAAACACTTCCCTTCCTCCAGGTCCCAGTCACTTTTACCACTTAGGTAAAGGACTTCTGCACCATACAATACTTGGGGGGGGTATCATTGCACTATAGGCCTTTAACAGCGGTCTGTGGGACATGTCTCCGTAATCCCAGTTACATTTTTTCAGCCCACATACCGATGTAAAGGCCTTTGCTTTCTGGGCTTCTAAGTGAATGTGCCACTTTAGAGTACTATCAAACCAGACCCCAAGGTATCTGTACTCTCACAATTTCCAAATTTAATGGGCCCAAGAACCAGCTAAACCTGGGGTCTCTTTTCCCAAAGCATAACATTTTTGTTTTATCCATATTTACAGTTAAAAACTTTGCCACACAGTACTCTTTAAAGGCATTTAGCTTCCTTTGGAGGCCTAACTCGGTCTGATCAAAAATTACCAGATCGTCTGCATACAACAGACATGACAATTGTTTACCATTGATTTTCGGGCTGGCACTTCTATCGACTTCCAAGGCCAAGGGCAAATCTGCTAGAAATATGGCAAAAAGTAAGGGGGCCAACACACAGCCCTGTCTAAGACCGTTCTCAATAGCTATTTTCGGTGTCAAGGACCCCACCGTATCCTTTATGATCTGCGCCCAATTCCCTCTATGTAGCTCTTGAATTATAGCCAACAGGCCTTCCGGAATGTTATATTTTTTCAAAGTCTCCCAGAGGCATTTACGATCCACTAAATCAAACGCTGCACGGAAGTCGACAAAGCAGCAGTATAGCTTCCCTCTTTGCTCAATTGACTTGCGGTTTTGGAGTGTTGCACCCCTGACCCCAGCGAGCCATAAGCGGTAAGCCATGGCCCTGACATGGCTCCTATCAGTCAGCTGGAAGACTCTCCATTGCCAGAAGCATATTTGCAACCCTGTCAGCCATTGGGGCACTAACATCTGTGTTCCCATCTGAGACATACATCAACCTAACATGGTTTGTGTGTTCTGATCCTCAAGCTCCCCCCACATTCTAAGACAGCCATGGCATGTTGATTAAAATCTAGGGGGACTAGTATGTCAGCGTTCCAGTGTTGTGAGCACACTCATGCAAGCCTCCAGACTTGGGTCTGGCCAACCATTAATCAGTTGCTCAAGTGCACTACATTCCTGTGAGCAAATTTCTTTGACAAGCAAAGTGCCCCACCAATAGAGGCATGCACCTTTGAGCTACAAGCCTAGAGCCAGACTAGGGATACAACAGCCGCCTCTGGTACGCTATAATTTTCATACTTAACACTTTCAGCTCAATGTTCCTTATGCTCACAGTGACATTTGTCTTGTTTTCTCCATTCAGTTTTACCCCATGTCCTTGTTGTCCTGTGGTATGATTGAAAGCTCAAGCGGGGTATTCATTTAGTGCTTAGAGCGCTCCAGGGTTGTGTCCCTAGTATATGGTTTTTCCCGTGTTAGCGGGGGGGGGGCTGAATCAATATCCGTTTCAATACTCCCAGCAGTCCCTCCCATGCTCGTGCAGACTCCAGGGAGGCCCTAGCTCTCATAGCTTCCGTAGGGAAGTTGATAATTTCATATTCCGCCATCTAATAAGCTTGCTTTTCCATTTTTCCACCTGCAGCCCTCTAGATGTTTTCCACTTAAGTGTAATTTGGCGTTTAGAGAGGATCAAGGCCAAGTCAATTAATTTAGATGTGATTTTGTATTTACCCAGGCGAGGATATAGACCCAGTAGGCACGTTGTGGCGGTCAATGCTATGTTCAGGTGTTTTTAATAAATGCAATAACATAAGACAAGTATGCATCAAGGTGCGCGCAGCTCCATACCATGTGAAAAAACTCTGCCTCCCCAACACCGCACCTGGGACACACAGCTTCAGTGTGTGCAAAGAATTTGCTAATTTAACCTGGGGTAAGATATGCCCTGCAGATATAATAAAATGAATGAACTTAAACCAAGTGTTCTTGGAGACTTTGGGACTCCATCCAACACTCTTACCTAGTCTGCATTCTCAATGGGTGTGCCCAAGTCCTCCGCCCATTTGTTCCTCAGAGAATGCAAAGGAACATTTCTATCCGCTCTCAGAGCTATCTATAGTCCTGAAACGGCCTTACTTGTACCTGAAGTGGGACACATGATGTGGCACCCTGGTGCTATGTAGGTATGTTCCTCATAAATGCTGCCACTATCGCCGTATAGAGTAAGAACTGTTCCACTGGTGTCAGGGCCTATCCGGGACTATGTGGGGAACACAGTCAGGGACTTGGGTAAGGACTGGGAACAGGGTAGAAAACAAACACAGAGAGGAGTACAGCGCTGCCCAGGATCACACAGGAAGACAGAGGAGAAAAGGGATCCAAAGGGGAAGCCTGTAGAGGTGAACAAGAAGGGTGAGACTTAGAAAAGAAGGGCACTCATGAGGCGGCTCAGCATTCAGAATCACTAAACCCAGGACGGATGTGCAATACAATTAAACATAAAACAACATTAACAATAAAGGGGATGTGTGGGGTAAAGCACTCAGGAGCTCCACACGGTAAGACTGAAGCTCAGTAAGTTCCTTACCCACAATTGCTGTTACAGACACTAACTGGAAATACCCACATATTGGATATGTATACAAAGGCAGGGTCTGTGGAGCTTATACCTATGGTGATGTTATAACAGAAACTCAAAGACAATACTCACAGTGAACAAGAAACACCACCTAGGTAGTCAGCTGTGCCCACGGATCCTGGCGATCAAACAGGAACACGCAAGGCACTAACAGCAAAGGGGTAGACAAGCACAAGCACAATAGACAAGGAGCTAGCAAGGAGGAGTGCTTAACAGGAAAGGAAGGAAAACAGGGCACACTTGGCAGAAAGCAGGTAACAAACATACAAGGTAACAGAAGTAAGACAGCAGAATAGAAAGATAGCAAACTAGAATTGGAACCAAGGAGATGGGATGAAAGGCAGGGACTGAAAAAGGATATACAGAACGGGAGGCTACAAGGGTGTACTAGAATAGTGCAGGGTTAGGAAACCAGAAAACAAAGTAGCATAGGATGCAGAGCTGGGGCAAGAATTGAGCAAAGGCTCAGGGGTCAAAGTAGCACTACAGGTCAGGAACAAGGAAACGTAAAGGCTCAGGAATCAAGGAAGCACTGCAAGCAGTGCTGGTTCAGGAAACAGGAAAATGGCTACAGCTCAGGAAACAAGGAGTCAAGAGCGAACTACAAGCAGTGCAAGTCAGGCACAAGAAAAATAGCTATAGCTTAGGAAACCAGGTAGCACTGCAGGCAGTGCTAAATCAGGTACAAGGAAAATAGCAGCAGGTCTGGAAAAAGGCAGGACTAAAGCTCAGGAAATACTGGAAACAATAGCAAAGGCTCAGGAAGCACTGGAAACAAGGATTGGTCTCACCGGTAAACAGCTTACAATGACCAACACTGGGCTGAAGGGAGCTGGGGCTTAAAAGAGCTCACAGTAATCATATGCAGCTGGTGTGAGCAGGCTAGCAGCAGCCAGCCACAGGTGATCTGAATTCCTCCACCCATCCTTGGCCTGCAGGGGTGGAGACTAAGCAGTGAGCAGGGAATCCTGGGTGATGGAGTTTTCAGGCATGAGTAGGCTGGCTTCACAAAACCCGGCACGGACTGGGAATGGATGTTAGTTCCCAATAAATGTCCAAATGGCTGGAAGTCAGGCTTTGCATGCAGGGGAGGGTCTGGAAGTTTATTAGAGGACTGGAAAGTCCCCCAGTTCAGCCCCCTGGTGGTGGACACGGGAAAGCAGGGAGCAAGTCGTGACAGTACACCCCCTCCAAAGACCCTCTCCCTGAATCTGGAACCGGATACAAGGCCATGGCTCCTAAGAAGTAAGTCCATTTCCCTCATAGATGCGGTGCAAGATGCCAGCGGACTGCAGAAAAATGGTGACGTTCTGGAAGGTTTAGTCTCTGATGCTGGTGATTCAGTCTCTGGATGTATAGGTACTGAGAACTCTGGAGGCTGGCAAACTGGAAACCCAGGGTCTAAAAGTTGGAAAAATAGAGGTTCAATTGCTGAAGGCAGGGAGCCCGGCGGCTCTGGTGCTGAAGGCAGGGAGCCCGGCGGCTCTGGTGCTGTAGGCAGGGAGCCCGGGAGCCCGGAAGCTCGGGTCCTGGAGGCAGGGAGCCCGGAAGCTCGGGTCCTGGAGGCAGGGAGCCCGGAAGCTCGGGTCCTGGAGGCAGGGAGCCCGGAAGCTCTGGTCCTGGAGGCAGGGAGCCCGGAAGCTCTGGTCCTGGAGGCAGGGAGCCCGGAAGCTCTGGTCCTGGAGGCAGGGAGCCCGGAAGCTCTGGTCCTGGAGGCAGGGAGCCCGGAAGCTCTGGTCCTGGAGGCAGGGAGCCCGGAAGCTCTGGTCCTGGAGGCAGGGAGCCCGGAAGCTCTGGTCCTGGAGGCAGGGAGCCCGGAAGCTCTGGTCCTGGAGGCAGGGAGCCCGGAAGCTCTGGTCCTGGAGGCAGGGAGCCCGGAAGCTCTGGTCCTGGAGGCAGGGAGCCCGGAAGCTCTGGTCCTGGAGGCAGGGAGCCCGGAAGCTCGGGTCCTGGAGGCAGGGAGCCTGGAAGCTCTGGAGACCTTACATGAAAACAAGGTAAGGGCAAAGTTACACATGGTTCATAGCCTTTCAGCTCCGTGAATGGTGGTAGGCTGTAAAAGGTAGATTCGCTGCTGTCAGTAGGGACTTCTGCTGCTACCAAGATTTGCAAAAATTCATTTTCATCCAGCAAGTCACTGGCTGACATCAGATGAAGATCAGGGTCACAGATTGAATAAAAATCCAACATAGAAGGATCAGCCAACCACAGGGAATGATATTTAGCATGTAAGAGTCTGTTTTGTTCCAGGGCTTGATCTCTAGGGTTTAAGGGCTTTCTGGATCTGTTGCTAAACATCGTGGCAAGAACTGACAGTGTGGGTTAAATAAAAAAATAACTAACTGACCGCAAAATAAACCTCACAAGTGACCCTGGAAATGTGGGTTGGTCATTCTGTCAGGGCCTATCCGGGACTATGTGGGGAACACAGTCAGGGACTTGGGTAAGGACTGGGAACAGGGTAGAAAACAAACACAGAGAGGAGTACAGCGCTGCCCAGGATCACACAGGAAGACAGAGGAGAAAAGGGATCCAAAGGGGAAGCCTGTAGAGGTGAACAAGAAGGGTGAGACTTAGAAAAGAAGGGCACTCATGAGGCGGCTCAGCATTCAGAATCACTAAACCCAGGACGGATGTGCAATACAATTAAACATAAAACAACATTAACAATAAAGGGGATGTGTGGGGTAAAGCACTCAGGAGCTCCACACGGTAAGACTGAAGCTCAGTAAGTTCCTTACCCACAATTGCTGTTACAGACACTAACTGGAAATACCCACATATTGGATATGTATACAAAGGCAGGGTCTGTGGAGCTTATACCTATGGTGATGTTATAACAGAAACTCAAAGACAATACTCACAGTGAACAAGAAACACCACCTAGGTAGTCAGCTGTGCCCACGGATCCTGGCGATCAAACAGGAACACGCAAGGCACTAACAGCAAAGGGGTAGACAAGCACAAGCACAATAGACAAGGAGCTAGCAAGGAGGAGTGCTTAACAGGAAAGGAAGGAAAACAGGGCACACTTGGCAGAAAGCAGGTAACAAACATACAAGGTAACAGAAGTAAGACAGCAGAATAGAAAGATAGCAAACTAGAATTGGAACCAAGGAGATGGGATGAAAGGCAGGGACTGGAAAAGGATATACAGAACGGGAGGCTACAAGGGTGTACTAGAATAGTGCAGGGTTAGGAAACCAGAAAACAAAGTAGCATAGGATGCAGAGCTGGGGCAAGAATTGAGCAAAGGCTCAGGGGTCAAAGTAGCACTACAGGTCAGGAACAAGGAAACGTAAAGGCTCAGGAATCAAGGAAGCACTGCAAGCAGTGCTGGTTCAGGAAACAGGAAAATGGCTACAGCTCAGGAAACAAGGAGTCAAGAGCGAACTACAAGCAGTGCAAGTCAGGCACAAGAAAAATAGCTATAGCTTAGGAAACCAGGTAGCACTGCAGGCAGTGCTAAATCAGGTACAAGGAAAATAGCAGCAGGTCTGGAAAAAGGCAGGACTAAAGCTCAGGAAATACTGGAAACAATAGCAAAGGCTCAGGAAGCACTGGAAACAAGGATTGGTCTCACCGGTAAACAGCTTACAATGACCAACACTGGGCTGAAGGGAGCTGGGGCTTAAAAGAGCTCACAGTAATCATATGCAGCTGGTGTGAGCAGGCTAGCAGCAGCCAGCCACAGGTGATCTGAATTCCTCCACCCATCCTTGGCCTGCAGGGGTGGAGACTAAGCAGTGAGCAGGGAATCCTGGGTGATGGAGTTTTCAGGCATGAGTAGGCTGGCTTCACAAAACCCGGCACGGACTGGGAATGGATGTTAGTTCCCAATAAATGTCCAAATGGCTGGAAGTCAGGCTTTGCATGCAGGGGAGGGTCTGGAAGTTTATTAGAGGACTGGAAAGTCCCCCAGTTCAGCCCCCTGGTGGTGGACACGGGAAAGCAGGGAGCAAGTCGTGACAACTGGGAGGTCAAAGTCAGCTTGTAACTCCTCTAAGGGCCGTAACTTCCCGGCTCTAAATAAATCTCCTACTTCATCAATACCTAGAGGTGTCCAGAACATCAATCTTCCTCAATTGACCCCATGCGAGGAAGCAGAGCCGGGGTAGGTCCAAAAGAGGACGTCACTCTGCGTCCAAGATGCGACTAAGCACTTAACTCTGCTACATCCTCCTGGGGTCCTACTTAGCCCTAATGAGTGTTATTTTCAGACCAGGTCCAGGTACAATTGCGCTTTGTGACCTGATGTGTGACTGATTACTGCATCACTTATGTTTACCTATTGAATCTAGTCACTGAGTAGTGTGGGTGTATAATATTAGGTCCTGAGGAATTGCCACTTGATCCTGTGTGGACAGACAAAGGCAAGAAACATGTTGACCACATTATACAACCAATTGATGCACCTTGCTCATTAAAGACCATTGTATCCTAATTGAGCATCACATTTTTAATTAGGGTAGTGAGCTTTTTATTAAAATGTTCTGATACTTAGCATCACTGTACCTATTTTAATCCACCTCCAATCACCACACTACATACATAACACAAACCACACACCCACACTTCACCTTACGGCATTCAAAAGATCTACGGCAAAGAGCCCCCTAGTGGGTGCCCGTCAGGCATTGCAGCGCCGGCCCAACGAGGAGCATGCCCAAATGATGAAACATGACACCTTTTGGGGTGTGTGAGGGCACTTGCTCCCATTGGAGCTTTTTCCTTTAACTTGGAACATGAGAAGCGTTTTTTCCTTCCTTTATTCCCCCTGTTTGAGAGGAACTGCACACCCTTGGTTTTGATTGTTTTAGTTATTCCAGGATGGCCTGCTGTCTTAGAGTTATGAAGCCAATTCACAACTCATTGTCTTAGTTACTCTGAAGCTAAATACAAAATATTCTTTTGAAATACCAACCACTCTTTCTCACGTCCGCATTTCTTATCTTTTAGCCATTTTTCTTTTTAAGCCAACTGTAATTCTGTGCATATTTTGGTTAGAAACTATCAATAATCAAAGTCCCCTTAGGAATAAATTGTAGCAACATTTGTTTCAATGCAACAAAGCAATAACATGAATCACAGAATGTTGCAAAATAGGGGTTCAAGAAGAACTTTTTACCAGGAAACAAAAGGTTAGCTCAGCTTCTTTTCGACCAGAGGAAAGTAACTCTCTTACAAAGCAGTTTCATCAGGGATCTAACAACTTCAGAAAATTGATGGATTCATTTCTTATAAAAGTTATCACAGCCTAAGAAGCCATGTATAGCTTTCACTGAAGTAGGTGTAGCCCAATCAAGGATGTTGAACCTTTCTTGTCATTCATCTTAACTCCCTCGGATAATGATGAACCCCAAAATTCTACTGTTGTAATATGAATCTACACTTGACCAGTTTGGCAAAAAGTTTATGGTCTCTTGATCTCTATAAGACTGCGATAACATAATGTACATGTGTCTATAGACTCACTGGGATATTCACAAAAGAAAGTTACACTTGTGTGTAAATTACATCTGTAACTTTGCTCTTACTCTACATTCGGCTATTCTCAAAATCTAAGTGTAAAGTTACTAAAAGGTCTGCACAGACCCCTCGACCCTGGTTTAGACCATGACGCTGTAGCATAGCGTATTTTAAATACGAGATTTTCAGAGACAACCGTATGTATATTAGGTGCGTGCACAGTGTGTGTGTATGAGTGGGTCCTTAATAGAGAGATTTATTAGGAGTGGTACTAACAGGACTGGTTCCCGCATAGTCCTGAGGAAGAGCCAATAGGGGAACGGCTCGAAACATGTTGACTACCTATTACTGAGACAATCGGACTCATTATGGTCCCAGTTTTCAGGAATAGCCCCTGATTTTAACCTTACCAACTAGGGGCGGGAATAAAATAGTGGCCCACTAGTTAGGTATTTTTAACTTCACTTTTTCCACTCCCCCCTACTTCATTTCTAGTAAATACCAGTAAGTGCTCCTGCGTAATCGTTAAGTCGCAGCACGCCTCAATCCGTAGAGGATTGGGATGAACCCCAATGATGAAGCATGCCACCTAAGGGCAACCCTAGTGGGTGAGGGGTCTCCAGGAAAAAAGTTTCTTTCCTGCTAAACGATTACAGTGGATTCTCACTGAGTCCTATCCACCTTTCCCTTGATACAAAAAACATTCAAAACATCCTCTCTACACTACATTAATAAAAACCTGAAAACCAGGAGGGCGTTAGAGGTTCCAAAAGGCTTGACTTGACATTCAAAGAGGCTTTAGTGTGCAGGGCAGTTTTCCATTTGTCACCCTTTCAGACTCTAACCAATTTATATGCTCCCTTGAGATCAAGCTTGGTAATATCGGCTTCAAATTTGATCTGATCCAAAAGAATAGATTTCAGTGGTAACAGATACCTGTTTTTAAATATAATCCTATTGAGTACTCTACAGCCAACACATGTTCCTAGCCCCCTCCCCTTTTCCCAAAACTTTCTTTATTTGCATTATATATAAAACACAATACATAAAGACAACAGGTGATGGCTTAACATGCCTCGGTGACTGCTAAGACATTTATAACACATGCTTCTCCATGTCTATTTCTTCATGTTATCAGTTAATTTAAGCATTTTACCTTCCACCAATGACGTCTTTCTGCAATAATTAGTCTGTAGTCTCCTTCCCTCACCCTTAATGCCATATACATTTTTACTATATCTTTTGAGGTCTCATACACTGAAAACTCCAGTAGTGAGCAAGTACCTTGTTCTGCCTTCCATTTATAAACAGCAGTGCTTACTATGCCCCTCCACTTTTCTGGAATGTTGTGCTTCACCAACGTTTACCTATGCTTTCTTGGCTCATGTAATGCCCTTATCTTCTAATATGTTTAGTAGTGTCAAATATGGAGTACTTTTGATATAGAGACCCAGGGCTGTCCTCAATGTTATTGCTATTCCATCCCAGAAAGGGTGGATGACTCTGTATGACCAGATTGTACGCAGGAAGTCTCCCTCCTCTGCCAGACACTAGAGGTAGTTGGGGTGGCCCCTCTGTCCGTGTGCCACAGGCATTGTGGAATATATTAAATGTAGTGTATGTACTTACATTGAACCAGGTGGTATCTGGTGGGTATTGCCATTTCCTGTAGCTCCATTAATGAGACCATCCATTCTTCATCGCCCTGATGGCGCAGGTTCTTTTTTCCCATACCTGCCTTATTTCTTTGAATGTGTCTGCAGGACTAATGATAAATATTTACATACTCTAGAAATGTTACCCTGGTGTGCCATTTGCATCAGGGTGAGCTTAGCTTCTCACCCTCCTTTTTAGGTATTGCAATAGGTTGGGGACAGTGATGGTGTAATAAACCCATTAGCTAAGTTTTCATCTACGTATTGCCTAAGATACCCTGTTTCTTAATTGTGTAAGTGCATATATGCAACTATATGGTAAAGATGCACCAGGTTCCAAATAAATCTTGGAATCATAACTTCAATGTAAAGTCAATAAACTTGTTTTTTTCATATCAAATAGATTGTGAAAACTCTCATAAAAATACAATAAAATAATTTCGAAATCAATAACTGTAGTTGACAATATTCCCACTAAAGCCTATGAAGGCCAACTGTTAACTTAGGGCTTGAATAATATTTGGCGGTAAGGTTACAGCGATGGATTATCCTTACCACCATGATAATAGTCCGCCTACCTGATATAAATGCAGGTGGACCATTGGTATAACCACGGAGGAGATTACGCCACCTCTGCAGTGATTACACTCCTATAACGGCCCGACGGCGTAAGGGCTGTCAGATGTTGATCTCTGAGTCACCCACGTAATTAAGATGGGCGGACATACAGGTCAGTTTTCAGTGCCCTTCACCACCAGCAAAACCCTGGTGGTAAGGGGGCAGTGTTCCCCTCACTACATGAAAGACCTCCCATGGCAAGGGGAGCATTTTTTTTTATTTTCAAAAAGAAAATCCCTCGTTGGGATTTTCTTCTTGAAAATTAAAATAATAAGCGGTTCCTGCCAATGCTTTTGAAATGATCACCAGCTTGGCAGCCATTTCTTAACTTGGCAGGTGGAGTATCTTCGGTCTGGCGGATGTTAATACTCCGTCCACCAAACATCGGCTCTTAATCTTTAAACAATATTTCATACAATAATCAGAATCCATTTGAATTGCTGCTGTGGCCCAACTAATTTTTTTAAAACATGTTTTATTGGATGTTTTACATACCCCATAGCAAGCAGAACAGACAGAGTTTAAATAGCTGGATCACACAACTATGAAGCATTGTCATGTCCATATCGTCTACAGCGTAAAAGAGGGGAGAATATATGGCCATTAAGGGAAGATGGCAGCTGAATAAACCTGTAGAATGAGTAGGGGGGAAGGATAAAGGTAAGGGTGAAGGTCCAAGTGGGCTTGCTGTAGTTGGAAGGTAGTGGATGGAGAAGGATGTGATCTTGAGGGCTAAGTTGATGAAATTGGGTGGGTGGGGCTTGATTAAATAGGCAGGGAGGAGCCTTGCGCTGTAGAGTATGGGTGCATTCTGAGAAGAAAGGCTGTGCTAGGCTGGGCTTAGAGTAGGGGGGAGAAAGCGCATCTCATTGGTAAAGGTTAACTTTGCTTCCTCCAGGATGGCATCCCAGGACGAGGTAATGGGATGCCTATGGAGACACATTGACTCCTCCCTGTGTAGGGCTGTACTTTCTGCCCCAGACGACTTAAAGAGACAGGTGGACTAGGTGGCGATGGGGGGGTTGTTATTGTTTTCTAGCGGGAGGTGAGTGTGTGCTTTGCCAGGAAAAGGGCCAAGATGGAGAAACAAGACACAACCTTATCTGTTTTTGAATGCTTATAGATGCCAAGTGTCATCATTACCCAGTCCAGGGCAGTAGGTTTAGTGGTGGTAGATGAGACCAAGGTGACAACTTTAGTCCAATACGGTGTCAGTGCGGGACATAACCAAAGCGTATGCTGGAAGTCAGTTGGAGCGGTGGAGCAGCAGGAGCAGACAGCAGTAGCTGAAGGAAAAAATATGATGCTCTTTGAAGAATGTAATATTGGAGCAATTTGAATTTGGCATTGCGGAAGACATCTTGGAGAAAGTCCAATGCCTGAGACTACTCCAAATCATGGATAGCCATACCACTGTCCTCCTCCCATTACTCTTTAAGGGAGTTTATTGAGCAAGTCGAATGGAGCAGGAGTGCTTTGTAAAACCAAGTGACATGCCTGCACCCAGCCCCGTAGTGTAGCTAACCTGGACAAGAAAGTGTGTCTCGAGATCTGAGTCTGTAATAGACAAAATGCGTTGGAGAAAGAGTAGTATGCAACCATAGGTTAAATATTACACTCTGTGTAATGCAAATTTGTAGGAGAGGTCATCAAACGCAAGGAGACGGCCGTCATCAAATAGGTCTCCTAATGCATCGCGATTGGAGTGGTGCCAGTTTGTCAAATCACCCCTGCTGAGGGGGCTGTGAAGGTCAGGAAAACCACAAAGGGGGATGGGAGGAGCATAAGGGAGGGTGTCACTTGAACGGTGCAAAGTCCGAGCATAGGAGCACAGTGCAAGGCAGAGCAGGTGGAGGAGGGAACCTGGGCACCGAGAGCCAGAGCTGAGTAGCTCATTAAGGTCATTAGGAGAGTGCCCACATGTCTCTTCAATGGAGAGCTCCACCAGCTAATGACTAAGCCACTGAAGTTGAGCAGAGAAGAAATACAGCTTGAAGTCCGGTGCACCCAACCCACCCCTGTCAACAGGGAGGTGCAACATGGCAAGAGGCACCCTACCACGACCCGTATGTCAAAGAAGCTCCACGAGAGCACATCCAAGGCTGTGAAGAACTTATGGGGAAGTGCAAAAGGTTCATTTGTAAAATAATATAAGAGGTGAGGGAGAATTATCATTTTGGAAAGTGCAATTCGCCTATCGGAGACAGAGGCAGTGCTTTCCAAAACACCACCTGAGAAGTCAGGACAGTAATGGTTTTCTTCTGGTTGCCATGCAAGAGGTCTGGATCAGAATAGTAGATTCTGATACCTAAATATCGGAAGGAGGTACCCTCCCAATGGAGTGAATTCTCAGGGTCAGCTGCAGGGACAACGGGTGCAAGTGAGAAAGCGCAGGATTTAGCCCATTTCACACGCAGACTGGATACAGCCAAGTCGCGGTCGGTCAATTGGGGCTGAGGTGCCACGCCCCCCCCCCAACTTTTGCCCCTCACGAACAGTGTCTGTCAGGCCGAACAAAGGTCAGCCTGACAGACAATGTTCATTTTCAGGCCAAGCAGTCAGGAGCCAGACATGCGCTAAATGTACTGGCTCCTGGCTGCCTGAGTTGAAATTTGCTGGGCTGAGGAAGTCACAGCTCCTGTGGGCGTGACCTCCTCAGTTCAGCAAAGGTTCCTGAGGCCCTCCCCTCAGTGACGAGGGGTAGCGTCACTCATTGCCTCGCACCTGGGTGCTTCAGTTTTAAGCCCTGAAGCGCCCAGGGTCGAGTGTCAATCAGTGACACTGCATCACAGAGTGGGGTGGGGTCAGCAGTCTCACTGACCCCACCCCACTCTGTGATGACGTTGGGACTGCTGCCTTCCCTCATTGGCTGACCAAAGGTCAGCCAATGAGGGAAGGCAGAAAGCCTCCTGGGACCTCAGAGGCAGAGCTGCAGGTAAGTGTGTGTTTTTCTTAAATTAATGTTTGGTGCGTGCATGTGTGTATGTATGAATGTTTGGTAATGAGTGTTGTGAATGGATGTGTTTGTATGTGTGTGCGTGTGTGTGAATGCATGGTGGTGAGTGTGTATGTGTATGTGTGCGTGTGCATGTGTGTCCCGTTCGTCCGCCCCACTCCCTCTTAAAATTACCGGTGACCTCTGATACAGCTGCAAAGTCCTCAAGGATCTGGCCCAGTTCAGTGATATCACAGTAGGGGATCCTTGAGGTATATCAGGAGGTCATCTGCGTAAAGTGACACAGCATGAGTCCCATCTTTTAATGGGCTACCCCAGACTGCTCCTACCCCCTGGGGTGCACTGCCAGAGGCTCAATGGCAAGGACAAATAGCAGTGGGGGCGCAGGGGACAACCCTGTCCAGTCTCTCTGCCAATTGGGAAAGAGGAGGAGATGAGCCGTCCAAGTTGGACACTCGCCAGGATTTGGGAGTAGATAAAGCAAATATATACCAGATGAGGGCAGAAGCTAAATCGTTGATGAATTGCAAAGAGGAGTGGCCCAAATAATATGAGGATTATGCAAGATTAATAAAAACATAACCAAAATCACCTTAAACTGAGATGCATTGATCAGGTCAAAACTATTTTTTGCATTACGTCCAAAGCATATCAAAGAAATCATGGGCCGCAATACACATGCGGAGCATTTTCCTTCATTGCGCCGGACGCACCTTTAAAAAGGTGCGCCAGGTCCAATGAAGAAAAATGCGCCGCATTATGGGGAATGCGCTGCTCCCAGGGCAGCCACGAACTCGTGCTGCCCTGGGGGCAGTGCATTCACATGACATACGGAGCGGCTGCTTTAAAGCCGATCCGTGTTTCACTGTGCAGGCGGCAACCCGCCTACACTTTTAAAGGGGAATAGAGATCCCCTTGCAGGTGGGTGCAGTCAGTGACTCTACCCACCTGCAAGGGGATGTCTGGGGGGGTCCATAGGACCCCCTTTACCTCCTGCAGAGGGCTGCTCTCAGGAGGCGCACTGTCAGTGCGCCTCCTGAGGGCTTCCTTGAATCTGCACCCACGTCGGTAATACGGCGGACGCAGAAGAAAAGGGATTTTCTCATTTGCATGAGGCACGCCCCCATGCAAATGAGGGAATGCCCCCTTGAAGATAGCGCTTTATGTGCGCCAGCGCTATTGGTATTACAGAAGGGGCCGCACAAGTGTCTGCGGCCCCTTCTGTAATACCAAAGTGACCAGGGGCGCGCAAAGCGGGCGTAAACGCCCGTTGTGCCCCCGGGGCACTTTATGTAGTACGGCCCCATGTGCATACAGTCTCACTAACAATGAAGATCATTGGCAGACCCTGTTTAGGGAGCCACTGGGCAAGCAGGAGCTACTAGGCCTCAACCATGGGCGTTTAGATTGTTTGCCTCCGGTGCCCAGCGGCTGATCTTACTATGGTTCTGCAGACTAGGCAAAGAAAAACCCCTTCCACACTTGACTCTCACTGTTAGTGATGGCAAGCATTTACATGCTTCTCATGGAGGTAGTGTGGGCGGGCTTGAGGTCCGCTCTCAACGAAGACACATTTGTATAATATATGATTATCCAATCCAGCGCTTGACTTTCAAGAAGGAAAATACTTCAATACACACTAGAACTGAATATTACACATCAGAAGATGTACATGATGCAATTTAGTGACCTAGTGCTTGGGTATTTCTGCGTATCCCCCCCTATTGACCCAGGATCCCCCATAGAGATCAGGTGGTTTCTTTCCAGAGATAAATACCTAGCATGATTAGGCTCAATTGCAAATTATCCCCATATTCCTGCTATTGCTCTCAGTCTTTCTTTCACTTCACTGTTCCTCCCTCAATGAGTCTGTCAGCCCATGACCATTTGGTGCTCTAAGGTGACTGTCGTGCTCGTCCTCTGCTTGTCGATTCTGCCTCTTCTGGGCTGGCAGTTGCTCTCGGCCTCCTCTGCAGTCGTGTCACTGATAATGGGCAGGACTGCTGTGGATGACTGCTCAGGGAAGAGATGGATCACTCATGGCTGGGCCAGAGGGTACTTGATGCAGCCCTAATCAGACTAATGGTTTGCAGATCGATGCAGCCACGCATATGCTAGGTTCAAATGGGAAGTAAGGGCACAGTCCTCAACAGCTGGATGGGGACCACTACTCAGGTTACGTTGAAGTCTCAGGTCATGAATTGACTTAGGTCATGCCACAGCTTCACAATTTGAGCACAGCAGCTCTGGTCACATTGTAGCTTCACTATTTGGGTACAGTAGTTTAGGTCAGACTGCAGCTCCATGATTCAGACACAGAGACTCAGGTCATGCCGCAGCTTAACGATACCCGCCAGAAATCACAGTGAAGAGTCTGGGGCCTGCTGAAATGGGGCATTCAGATCACTCTCTGCATTCTTCTTCTTCTGCAGACCCACTCCACTGGGGTCATGATGTACCTCGCTTCCCCGGACAGTCACACTTGCTGCAGAATGGGCATGCTCCTTCCATGTCTCAGTAGGCAGGCTCGGATCTAGGTGTTTCAGTGTAGCTGAACAGCTCATTAGCAAGAGTAGACTTGGGTGACGTCCCCTCACCTCTGGCAAGCTGGCTATCAGACACACATCAGCTCTGGCTACACATAAGTCCATTGAGTACTTCCTTCCTTGGTCATAAAGAACCTGGAAATGGAATAGCAAGTGGCTCAGTGGGTTTCACTTTTATACAGTAAAAGCATATGGCAGCTGTGTGTTCACTGTCTGAGCTTTCAGAACTGGTTTGAGGCGGTTCTCCTTTTAAGTGTCCTTTCCAAGCTACTCCCCAGACATAGTCTTTGTGTAGAGTGATGCTCTACAGCAGGGTAATCCCCAGTTTGGAGTACCCACAACAGAGGCACAAAGAGGAGTGAGCTTTCTGCACTTGGCTGTCATCAGCCAAAGTGAAGGAGTGTTTCAGGAAAAGAAAAAAGGCTGGGCCTCACCCAAGGGGTCCCCTTCACTGTGCATAAGAGACCCCCACCATCTGCTAAATGGCAGTCCTTCAAGAAGACTAATCAGCAGAGGAGTGCCTGTTAGGGATGGGGTAGGACATTACATCTGCTATCCCGAGAGTACTCCGCCTGCCAAACCCAGTGAACAACTCTATACATTGAAAAAAACTGCTGTTACTGTTGGTTTTTACTGATGTACCCAAAACTGTTGACTTTTTTTGTTTGGGGAAAAAAAAAACTCTTAAAGTGGGAGTGATCCCCAAATCCTGGAGGTTTTCTCCCAGTGTGTGGGATTAGTATTGTTTTGTTCCTGTCCCTCCCTGCCAGGACTAGAAAAAACACAAGCCTTACACATTCTCTCCAAATAGGGCAGACGGTGTGATGGCCTTCTTACGGTGCCCCCTACACCATCGGAGGAAGTATTCAGTCGAAGGAGCCGGGGGGGGGAGGGGGTGCAGTCTATGGGAATACTTAAAGTCCACACAGCTCTAAATGAGGCGGGCGGACTGAGGGTTTGGCGGGCAGAATACTCTGTTGCTTTTGAGACAGGTACTCTCTCTGCTAAATTCTAAATTAGACCGTTAGTAACTATGTCTAAGGGTTGAGACAGAGTCACTTTTGGAGTTATCAATCAGGTTGGAATGATACATAGGCAAATCATTCTGTCATGGTTGCACTAACTCAGCAATCCAGATCCAACAGGAGCAATGCTGGTGGCCCTGCTTCCCTGTACCCACTGATGACCATGTAAAGAATATCTATGCTAGTTGTCTGTAGATTGGGGAGAAAGGGAAATGGGACAAGACAGAAAAAAACAGAAACATTGGATATCTTCACCTTCCCTGTTCTTACTGCTGGACTCAACCTGCATTGCAGAGGCATTGTTATCTAAATAATTATTTTAGTGTTTGGTCAAATGCATTACAGTTCGCTATTTCAATTTTTATTAATACATCTATTAATAGATCTGATACACTGTGTGGCACTCTCTGCTTAAGCCACTCTCTGTGATTGCTGATAACTCTATAACTTCCTAGATTTGAAAGATATAAATAACCTTTGTAAATAATGTTTGGTATAAATTCTAATACATTATTATATTTATAACTACCTTCAACAAGTTATACATCAAATCTATTAGGTAAATTAATCTCAATACACAGTTCAACAGCTGTAACATAATGAAGACTCAGTATTGTGCTTTCACTCTTTGCATTATACATGCACTTTCATACCACTGGCAATATCTTAATATCCTCATCATCATTATCATCATAAACTTTATTCGGTTTAATTTAAACCATCAAAGTATACATAATCCATAAATAACACTCATTGACTAAAATAATCTTGCCCAATTTCCAAGTAAAAACAGCTTATATAAAAACCTCCATAAAACAGTTTGAAAACTGCGAACAATAACATCCTCTCGTATATTTAAAGTGCTTTGTGCCTGGTGTAATTAATTAGTCATAATAGAAATGTCACTTATAACAAACATCCAGGTTGCCTTGGGCATAATTACAACTCCAGTAATAAAATAGTAAAACCCAAATGAACAGTCTACAGTCTACATGCTGGGCAAGTAACTGAGTCTGAATTAAGAGCCCAGGTGTTAAAGGACCTTAGTGGTAGACCGCCCAAGCAAAATCTCACATATAGACTTTTTGCTAGTGGTGGTGAGATCAAATCAAAGAAAAGCTGAAATTTAGGGTATGGCTTGAAGCTTAGGAACTCAGTGGTTAGGCGCCCTTCAGTCATACTTGTAGCATACTGATTGGCCACATATACCCAGTACATAGCTTTTGCATTAGCTATATCTTTTTTGTTAATCCGCTCTGGACAATCCCAAAGACCAATCAGTCCCCGGGATCTACACCAAGTTGCAACATAAAGTAGCCATGGAATCCGTTTAACACCACTCATGTTTAGGACTTTCCTCAGCGATTCACAATAATTGCTTAACTCCGGCATGGTCCACAATCGAAGCCAGTACAGTAAGGGTTTTAATAAGGCCACATCCCCAATTCTCTTCATCCCAAAATCAAAAAACAATGAGGTCAGCGGGTAGCTAACCGGAACAGAGACAAGGGATCTAATGTATGTATTCTCTCACACCGCCAACTTGTTCGTGTCAATGTGACCACATATCTCTGCTCCGTATAGTGCTGCATTTTAAGCTTTCACCCGATAGACCTCCAGAGCAGGATTTTTTTGACCGAATCTGGGTCTGTCTATGGAATTGGATTATGGGTTTGGATTTGTAACATAGGGTAAAAAAACTTTTGGCAAGTTGTGGTTCCCATGCAAGCGTGTCAGTCAGCCTAACCCCAGAGTCGTCAAAGGTGGTCACCCTCTGTAGCCGTTTCTCGGGTATTCTCACTGCTCTTGTTCTGCCCTTACTCTTGCTGAATACCATAAACTTTTTCTCTGCATTTAAGTCCAAGCCCCAAGATACACAAAAAGCCAGAAATGTATCTACTAGTTTCTGAAGGCCCATTGGGGTCCTGAAAATGAGTAGAGAATCATCTGCGAACAGTTTAATATCATATGTAATTCACCAATAGAAGGCTAATGTGAGTTCCACTCTTCCGCAACCAGATCGCACACAGAGTCACGCAATGGGGGGACTTTCAATTTTTCTGTCTGCCCGCTGGGTGTTTGGAGCAATTGAGCACGTCAACGGTCATAAAGATTTCTTAAGCATTGACATTGAAAACTGGCGACACAATCACAAAATTGCAATTTATTCCTGATGAATATGTATATACATCCAACATCTCCAGGGAAGCACCAGAGTGTGAATAAATTAGAGCAATTGATCGCTAATATTAAGTTCAAGCATGTGACCGCACACCTTCTCCTAACTGGAGACATCAACTTAACTCTGCTACAAAATCCTTTTTGTGGCATTGCAGAAAAAATAGCGGACAGTCACTGACTGATTCAATTGCAGGTCTTAAGGCACAAAGAACAGACTCCATCGGCTCTCCCTGTTAGCAGCCCTAGAGGTCTTGTTGCTGCGAGCACTGAATGGGCATTTCCCTGAAGACCAACCTACCTGCCCCATCTATCACTGCCTGAAAAGATTAGCAGTGCTAGATTACAAGTTCAGTTCAGTCCCCCTTTTTAACACCATCACGTCATACTCCATTATTCTGCGCTGCGAAAGTGACCATATGCCTCAAGTCTGGTTCATAAAAACCCCAATCAATGCTCTCACCACTCTAAGCCTTATTGGCTCAAATGAATCGCAACACAAATGGAGATGGGTCAAATGGAGCTCGGAAGTTGCCACAAAGTATAATAATGGGAAGAAACAAACACCTAATCTGGTCAGGCTCTTTATTCATACAATCAATGACTGGGAGCTCCTAGTACAAAAGATACTTTCCATTCTTGTCAGCAGCCAACAAGGCACTTCATCCACAAAGCTTACTGACACTAAACCATGGTTCTCAAAAAACTTAAGGAAGCTGAAAAGAACACTGAGTAAAAAGTTACAATCACTTAAAACACAATCAAACTCCACCCTGATTGCCGGAAGTCGAAACTCTGCGCAGCCTGTACAAAACATAAATCTGGCAAGCTAAACAAAAATACGAGGAATCACTCCAGACAGAACTCTTCCTGGCATGCCGAAACAAAAACTCAAAGTGTTTCTGGATGATAATAAACCGTCTGAATAGGGGATCAGGACCAACTACGATAAATGGAAACAATGTCACCTCAGAGAACTGGACAAAATATGTCACCACACTGTATAAAACCAGAACTAAAATGCCTGACCAACATTTAGCTCTCAGCAAACAAAAGACAGAACAACAGAAATTTGCGGCAATAGAGGCAAAACTTCACCAATATGCGAAAACTTTCAATGCCAGAAGAATAGCAACATTGTTCCAGAAAAGCAGAGTTGATAGTGCCCCAGGTCCCAATGGCATCCAAGCATCGGCCAACAAACATGACATCAATTTCTGGCCCGGAGCTCTGGAAAATCTGTTCAATGGCTGCATCATTAGTGAATCTATTCCATCCTCATGGCAAGGTTTGATCTTACACCCTATCTATGAAAAAAGGTCTTGTCTCGCTCCCAGATAACTATCGACATATCTCTCTGCTGGATGTTGAGGGAAAATATTTTGCGTCCCTCCTGTTGGACAATCTGGAAGAATGGGCAGCTTCAAATAACATTTTGCCCTTCAACCAAACTGGCATTAGAGCACTGTCTGGCACCATTGGTAACCTTGTGGCCCTAAGGATGCTCACAGAAAAACAAATCAAGAAGAAGGAACAGCTCTACTGTTGTTTTATAGACTATAGCAAGGCTTTTGACTATGTTAATCAACAACAATTGTGGTCCACACTTATAGCCTGGCAAATCCCGGAACCACTACTACGAGGCATTCGACTGATTTAGTCCAATACATAGGCCAGAGTAAAACTGGGATGTCATACAGCAGTCTCTGATAAAATAGGCATCGAACAAGGCGTCAAGCAGGGGCGCCTATTAGCCCCAGCTCCTTTTAATCTGTTTATCAGTGACTTGCTGCCCACATTCAAACCTAGCAATCAGTCACACACTAAAATTAGCGAATCATCATATCACCTCACTCATTTATGCCGACGATGTTGTTATTTTAAGCCAAACCCCGGGTGGGCTTCAAAGACTGCTAGATGTCCTATATCAGTGGTTCCCAAACTTTTTTGACCTACGGCTCCCTTGACCCATTGGCCATTGCCCATGGCTCTCCACTGTTATTTTTTTGGGAGGGTGGGGTGGTGTAAGCCCGGCCTCGGGAGTACTTCCATTTTTCTCCCTGAAAATAATTGGGATGAAGCTGATGAAGGTATTATAATCATATACACAGGGTGTTTCAGTATTACTAAGGCGGAGCCTCTAATAAAATATTCCTAGTAACACTTCTTTGCCCATGCCTTTTTTATAGTACCCTCTCAAACTTTTTTATCCCACTTACAGTGCTAGATAGCACCCCTATGCATGTAGGCCCCATTGCCAAAGTGTTTCTGCGCTTGCAGAATATTTGCATACACTTCCATTTCTACCCATGTCATACGTGCCAAACCACCTGTCTCAGCAGGGTGACTCACAATTTTGTAAACCACATACAGCTTTATTTTTGCTTTCTCCTCCCTAAAATTGCCTTCAAATCAATGCAAGTAAAATAAATTCCTCTTTTTTTTTTTCTAAACGTCCCTCTTTCTTGCTTCCAAATGTTGGCAATATGCCATATATGGTGTTTTACTTCCCTGTGCTCCAGGAGAGAGCAGGCCTGTCTAGAAATGTGTGTGTACTGAAAGAAATGTGTACTGAAAGTACCTATGCTTCAAGTACAAATGTCAATACTTAATAATACTTAGTGTGTTTAATTGACAGGACAACTGTACTTTCCTGATAACTTGCATTGGTGTAAAATGCATTTGGAAAAGAACGAAACTATTAACGAGTCTAACAAAATAAATCAGGCATCTTCCTCTTACTTTGGGAGTGTTGGAACGTAGGTATCCAGTGAAATATGGAGGTCATCTCCCTCGTCATGCCATCAATTAAGCACTATGTTTACAGCTTTAGACATGTCACTTACAAATCATCGACATCATGCGTTTAAGTCTAATTAGTTTAACTAAAGCCAACAGACCCTCCAACAATAAATGCATTAAAGTGCTTGGTGCACGGCTCCCCTGGCTAGGTTTGGCGGCTCCCCAGGGAGCCACGGCACACAGTTTGGGAACCACTGTCCTATATAATCACTGTCATGCAAATGGTATGACAATTAACTAGGAAAAAAAGAACATCATAATTTTTGGCTGCAAAAAGATAAAACAAGGCTACTGGCACCTTAACAACCATCACATGACTATCTCGAACAAATATAGATATCTGGAATGCTGGCTGGACAATAAGGGAGGTCCCCTACTACACCTAAACTCACTAAAACCAAAATTGGCCTCATTACAATCTGCCTTTCGAACAATCTTCAAAAGCACAAAAAAGTACTCCTTTGAGTTGATGCTGAAAATAGTCACTGCCAAACTTATTCCAAAGCTGGCATACAGGAGAGAGGCTTTCCCCAGGGAAATTGGGCACTTTCCTTGGGAAATTGGTCTCTTTCCTGAATAGCTCACACAGTGCAGTATTCAGATCACTATTCAAACTGCCGTACAACACCTCCCCATCCCAGATCAGGATGAAATTCGCATTGAGTGATCAACTACTACTTACTCAGAAGGCTTTTATCCTAAAGTACATGCACTCAGCATGTTCAGCAGAACCAGGATCGTTGAAAAATCTCATTTGACTGGAGGTCTCACTCGCCAACAGCTCATATCAATCAAACGCCTGGGCCCACGCCTTCATGGATGCGCTGAAGCTAACAGGTGCTGCAGATCTGTGGAATCTAAAACTACTGCATCCACAATTCAAAGCAGCCTTGAATAGAAAGGTAAAAATTGAATCTTTTGCATCAGATCACCGGGCTTTTTCCAAAAGAGAACACGCTTTTTAGTTCTTTCTAGCTATGCCAGAAGAGGGCCTCAAAAATACGTCATGGAACCGTTTTCATCGTATCATAAATTGAAATTCTGCCAACTTCGGATGGCCTGTTTTTCATCATTAGACTTACTACCACTGTGGGCATGTCAACCCGACACTAAAACATACCTCCTATGTGGCTTGTTTCAGGACTCTTTATCACATCTGCTCTGCATCTACCCTGCTCTCCTTGAGGAACACAGAAGATCTCGCCAGTATCTGCTGATTGAAGAAGTTTTACGGACAATTCCAGTGACTGTTAATTATCTCCTGAACAATGCTCAGCAACAGTCAATTTCCAAACTTATAATATTTTTGGACACAGCAGACAAATTATTAAGAAAGAATACCATTGTCTCAAACGGGGCAGTGCCACAGGGCGAGCTTTTAGAGTCACAGGTATAAATTATGCAGCCATGAAGTCTGTTGTAGATAACACGTTTCATGGAGACCACAGGTTTTTACCCAGAGAAACAGAAATAACTGGATAATTTGTAATTCCCCTATTCCTAAAGATTTTTATTCTCTGTTTATTAATAATATGCTTAAATTATATGGCAGCTAGAGAAAAGCATTTTGACTATTACGTCATGCTGACTAAAAGAGGCACTAATTTATCGTCAAGAGTGAAAACCTTCTGTTTTTTATGCTATCGAAAAGGTGCATTTTATACATTAAATGTTTTTTATCAAAAATGTTCTTTAAATAATCCTTTTTACATGAATTAATTGAATCTGTACGAATAAGTAGCTGCTACTTGCCAATCATTTTTTTTAACATAATATGGCAAAAAGAAATTATAATGATTTCTCTTTTAATCTTTTTATGGCACTTGGCACTTTAATGGATTTGATTGTCTAAGTGAAGTATTTCTTATTGATTGATTGATTAAATATGTAATTCAAGTGATATAAACAAATTCTGTACAATATAGAGGACTCAGTGGCTCCTCCTGTGAATAAGTGCAATAGAGTTCGCAATCCTAGAAAGGATGATTCCAGTGTATAGAGTTCGTAATCTTTGAACGGATGGCTCCAGTACTAAACTGCAAATTACATTCTAAATCCTTGGTTTTCAATCTTTATCCAGAATACCTCTCTGAGAACAACGTCCCTGACAACTCTATGAATTTCAATCTCCTAGTAACATGATTCCGGCTGCAGCAACTAGGTATCACAATTGCCTAGCAAGGAACGCACAGAATCATGAGAGATGAAAGTCAGAGGAAAAGGGAATAGGAGGAGAGGAGAAACCCACAGACATCACTTGAGTATGTCTGTGATTTTTTTGTTACATCTTCTAGTAACCTAATAAATATGAAAATACAGATGTTCGTATTGTGTGCATCATCTGTCAAATTATATGTATAAAATGTATCAGTGAAAAAATACACATTATCTGTAGGCCGTCCAAAAAAACTACAATTTCTCAATATAGTGATGGAGGTTAAACGTTTTTATACTGAAAAAGGAAAGTTCTTTCAAATTCAACAGCTAACATACTTTATACAAGCTTAGATAGAACACCTCAAATTAACATGCCTTCAATGATTAGGACATAATTAAAGAAGTGCCTGAATTGTATTAATGTCAAAAAAGAGGCCATTGGTGAATGGTACTATATTATGGTCAGGCATGTAAAAGTAACATCAGGGAAGTAGAAACAGTGTTCAAAGTGAAGATGACATGGAATTGCTTCAGGTTAAATGGCAACTCACTGCATTAGAAGACAAGGAAGAAAAAAATAGACAGGATATAGTATAGATTTCGGGGCCGATTCCGATCTCGGCCGGTAGTGCTCCGAATCGGATTCGGATTTACCGGATCCGATTCGGAGCCCTGTTTCCCGACCGAATCGTACGCGGGTCCGGCCGAGCGAGTACGATGCAGGCACCCGCGAAATCTCCGACCGACTCGAACGCGGCCTCAACACGCTCCGACCGACTCGCATGGACACGACTCGCACCGCGCTATGGAGACGTATCCCGGCCGGGTAAGTACGATGCGAGCCGCGAGCAGTCCGACCGACTCGCGCCGTCCGGCTCCAAAAAGCTGTCGGAGCCGGACTTTGGGGGTCCGCGTCGGACCCCCTGTACGCGTAGGCGCGTGAGTCGCACACAGGGGGACCCATGGGTCCCCCTACCTGTGCATGTACGCCGCGATGCGCATGGACGCGTACACGCTGTAGGGGCGCCCTTGTCCGCCTCGCACCCATTGAGTCAATGGGAGCCCGCGTACGCGTTGCACGACAGGCTCCCATTGACTTCAATGGGAGTCCGACCGACTCGAGTCCGATGGCATGCGTGCGCATCGTACTCGTTCGGTCGGACTGCAAGAGTCCGATTCGGTCGGAAATCTCTCCGGGTCCGGCTCGGTCGGAGAGATTTCCGGCCGGAATCGGAATCGGCCCCTGAGTCTGGAAGGCACCTTGGTTATGCCGGTTGTTAGCACAGCCTGCTTTTCTCTTTGAAGAGAAAATATTGATTGTAATTACTACTGCAAATATTTTGTATTACAAACTTTTAAAACATGATTTGGATTCCAATAGATGTGTTTGCTATTTGAAGATGTTTTTTTATTTTGAAAATTCTGTATGGAGAAATCGAACAAATCAATGCATGACTAACTGACTGGCTCACATCGCACCCTTAGCAACATGTACAGAGTACAAAATGCTTGGCTTGCAACTAGCATTCTACATATACTTTAGATAACATATACCAAGCACACAAAAGCATCACACATCTTGTCAGGTTACCCGAAACCAGACATTTGGATTAAGGGCAGCACACACATACTCAAGAATGCATGCATACATAAAGACACACACACACACACACACACTCTTACACAATATGACATCGAAATATAAACTAAATACGGGGCAGTAACTTACAGCACCACACCAAATTGACAGTTGACCACTACAGTAATACACAGTGGATTACACCAGTAGAACAATGGTGGCTGCATCATGCTGAGGTAGCTGCTTCTGGGCTACAGAGGAATGTACAGCTGCATTTGGGAATACAGGGATCCACAGCACACAACACCAATGTAGATGGGCAGAGCTTGAGGGGAGAGGTGGTGCACCTGAGTACATTAAATATCTTAAGAGACGTCTCCCAGAGTAAACGCAATGTACGGGCAAGCAAGCTAGATCTCAGGTACATACTAAAATGGATTAGTTTGCAGCCCACTCTCACGACTCTTCTGCCCAGCCCCTGACCTCCTCAGTTCAGTCAAATCTTCAAACTTCAAAACAGATGTCCATGGACACTGTTCTACAGGTCATATGGGACTCTTGTGCATGATTAGAGACTAAAATCGGACAGGAGGCATCTGATGTGTCTCGCCTATATCAGGACCAACATAACATAGCTGAAATGTCACCAGAATGCAAGGTGGAATTTCTGACATGAAGGATAAGCTGAAAGCCTTGGAAGGCATGGTCAAACACATTGCCGACTCCAGCCATGTGCTCATGCCTAGAGTGAAAGACGTAAAAAATTGCGCCCATCAAAACAATCTTTGCATAGTTGGTGTTCCAAAGGGTGTAGAGAGATAGCCTTCTGAACATTTTATAAAAAAATGGTTGGAATCCTAGATCTCTGCAGAATACTTTTCCACCTGTTTTTCGCAGGGCACTGGTGGCATGGTCCCACCCAGCCCACCGAGGATCACTGCCACGGCTCTTTACTATTAAATTGCTGAAATAGATGGAAAGAGACACTGCCCTGAAGGCTGCCACATCCAACGGAAGAAGTGTTCCATAAGTGGCACCTGAGTAATGATTTTCCGTGACCACACAAAATAAACTCAGCAGCTGTGAAGAACTTTCACAGGAATAAAGGCAAAGTTCAGAGCAATTTGGACTATATGTTGATGTTTTGTGGCAAAATAAAAAATATTTTTCTAAATCAAGCTTATTTTTTTTTAAACACCTGAGTCAGCCTGGGCCTGAATTGAGGAACGATTACATAAACTCACACAGCCTGAATTCCAGAGACACACCTTGACCCAAGAAGATGGACCACATCAAAGCCACCCCCACTGCTATGTAATGTTAGCTCCGAGAGCTCAGACAAATTAATGAATGGCAAAGAACTACAGAGCCAAAAAGTGGACGCCTCCACTCCCAAAGTCGCACTGGGAAGGACAACTTAGTCACAAGTCTGAACTTTGTGATGACATGAGGAATCTGTTGGTGCCCGTGCAAATGAGACTCATGAGTCCCAATGTTCAAGGAGCATTACATGGCTTGAGTCATGACTCAATAAACATCCCCTCCCTTCTCTTGTCTTATTGTTTACAGTTATGTGCTGAGGTTGGGGTGACAGATGCTTCCAAGAAGACGTATAGGGTGAGAGGGTGTTGGGTATTGGTTTCTTAGTTCTCGGTTGACATTGGATACAAGACCCTCATTGGCCAATGCAATGATTCAGTACAGATGAACAGTAAATCAGATGACCAAATGCTGTACACCAATATCAGAGAAGGTTACCTGTTCTGTACTAGAACGTGGATGGTTTATAGTATACGATCAAGAGGGGTGTTTTTATTTTTCAATATAGCAAGCGTTAATTCTCTGATGTTTTAATGCTGCAGGAAACGCATTTTCTGTTATCCAGATGTAGATTGATGAGCTGCAGTGGATACAAGAGAGTGTATCATGCAGGATTTGTGAGGGGCGCTAGATAGGTAGCTACTATGTCGGACCTTTCCACTTGTGGTTTCATGGATCAGTGGATCTTGGGATGCTATAGGGCAGGGCTGTTATAATGGCAAGTACTGAGGGAGGCTGCCCCTGGATCGTGCTTTATGTGTATTTCCCACCACCAGTGAATCAAAGTATCCTGGATTAATTAAGAGAGATCCTTTCAGAAAAGTTAGACGATACTGGGTGGGGATTTTGATGCCATGATGAATAAAGATTTGGATATGCATGGTTTCCGATCAGCCAATCATCACTTACACATGGCCTTATTAGAATGGGCTAGTTCCCTTGGATTGTGTGATGCACGAAGTACACACATTATTTCCCTCCCCCCAGGAATCAATCATTCTCCAGAATAGACTACTTTTCTTTATACCAACCACATATACCCCACAGGTTTGAGGCTCTGCTGTACTCCCAAGAGGAATCTCCAATTATTCTCCACTCTTACTGAGTATAGGTGAGAATAATGATGGGGCACAAAGTGCTTTCATTGGCAATCCTAGAGCTGGACTGTCCCCAGTGTCTACGATGCCCTTTGGGTACTTAAGACAAGTTCACTAGCTATAGCAGGGATCTTTGTAGATTAGTACCGAACATTGTTTGCCATTCGGCCTCTGCCCAAGATAGAACAACTTTCTCCCTTAATTCCCGACCTCCAACTTTGAGAATTTTTGAATGAGGCTCAAGATGAACTGGAACTTCCTCTCACTGAACAGGAGCTCTCCAGGACCCTAGCTGAATAGCAAACGGATAAAACCCCTGGCCGTATCAACCTCCCCACTGAATCTTTTCAAAAAGATTGCCTCATCCACCATACCCTGCCTACTGAACATGTTTGTTGAGGCTAGAACATCAGGGTCCTTGCCTACATTCACAGTGATGCATAACACAGTTAACCCACCTAATCAGTGTCAATTGTACAGACTCACAATAATAATAAAAGTTGAGGCCAAAGTCCTGGCAACCTCTGGCGAATAGACTGTGAAGCATAATGAATATAGATGTTGAAAAAGCTTTGATTCAGTGGATTGGACCTTCTTGAGGCACGTCCTGACCTGGCTGAGCTTTGTGCTGCATTTACTTGGCTATATTGATCTGCTTTATCAGCTGTGACTAGGGTTTGGGTTAAGGGAGTCATATCAGGCCACTTCCGTATTGAAAGAGGGAATAGGGAGGGATAACCCCTTTCTCTGTTTTTTCTTTCCTGTAGCTCTAGAGCCCTTTTCAACCTGGATCTGGATAGATGGCTTGGACAAGGATTACAGTGGGATGGAGAGATGGAAGACATCTTCTATCTATCCTGATGATTTTCTTCTTTTCACCGATATCGCAGGTGGCTGGGACTAAGACTGATGAATATGTTGGAGTCCTTTGGCCAGCTACCTGTGCTCCGAGTGAACTGAGACAAATTATCTCTGATTCCATTGAGAGGAGATCCCTCAGTTTATCAATGGAGCATACCTATATCTAGGGCTCAATAATTAAATACCTAAGCATCCACTTATCCCTGAACCATACAAGATATTGACAGCTGAACCTGGGCCTAGAGGGACAGAAATCAGCAGCATACACAAAAATGGGTTAGGCTACTCCTAAATACCCTCACACGGCTTGCACTATATAAAACTACCATCCTCCCCAAGTTTCTCTAAGTGTTTCGGAATTACTCCCTTGAAATCCCTATGCACTATATGAACCAACTAAGATCTAATGTAGTTAGTTTCATATGGGTGAATAAGTGTCCCAGGATTGTCTTTGATAAATGTAAAAGGTCGTTTGTGATAGTGGCAGGGGTATGACAGACATACACCCACTACTTCTGTGCAGCCCAATTGAGGGTTCTAGGGGGTAAGGAATCTTTGTGGGCATGGGGGCATTATTGGCCAGAAGATACATCACCAGGTAGTGGAGATCTGAGACTGTACCATCACCCAAAGCCTAGTTGAGAGGTATGAACTGGTATGCAAAGCTGGAAGAACCTATTCATGCAGCTAGAGGATGTCCTAATGAGCACAAAAAGATTTTGGGAGTGTGATGGACCCATTTTCATTTAAGTGAGTTAGGATTTGTAATAAATGTTCTGTAAATGAACAAGAAACTCTATGCGACTTCCGACTGTATTGTGTATTAGAATGACACACCTGTTTCTGGTAAGTGTAGAATTTTCTGCTAAGTCAATGATAATGGGGCTCAGTTACAGGTCCAGTTGGTCTGTTTTTATAATCACAACTTTTATTTTTTTTAAAGTGTAAGCTAAATACAGGTCTTGACCTCTAATAAATACAGGTCTTGACCTCTAATATATTCCGTTTTATAATTTAACATCAAACATTCAAACTTCGGACACCATGCACCAAAAGTAATGGTAGCACAGACATTAAAAATATGCGGGGACACATACACATACACACATCTCAAACACAGGAACAAACAAAAACGTTCTGATAGATCACATGAGGGTGAAACATCAGCTTCTCTAAAGTAACTTGTGTCTCTAATGAGCATTAAAATAAAGATGTTTTTCTGACTTAGGGATAACAGTAAAAATTATAAATATTTTCATGAATGGGTGCCTAAGGATTTGTCAATTTGTGAATGGTCTGAGCAGCAAGAGCAATTATGGAACTCTGCTTGTTCTAGCAAGGCGCATTGTTGTAGGCGCCTTTTTGTTGTGGACTTTGAAGAAATTGCTCAGCAAAACTATTAGGGAGGGCTGCTCTTTGAGTAATTCAATTAGTTGTTTTAGCAGAGACAACTAGCCCATTATGTTAGGGTGTATATGTGTATTTGTGTGCATGCGTGCATACGTGGCTCTACATGAGCATGTGAGTCTGAAACTGGCTTGAAGCTGCTCCTGGGTAACCATGATAGCAGATAGGCATATGAGATAGTATATGGGTGTATGAAATTTCACAAAGTGAGGAAAAGCTAAACCTAGACACATGAAGCTGTTCATGCATTATGATGCTAATAAATGGACATGAATATATGAGGCTGTAAATTAGCATGTAAGATTGAATGAACATGAGCTTTCGAAGATATTCATGTAAGAAAATGATGGTTCTTTGGTATCTAAGCTTCCACTTGGTCATATAATGGATATCGATAAACCTGGGCATTGTCTTGCTTTACACTCCCAAATAAAAGAAATTCAGCACTCCCACACAGAGGCACTCAGTAAAGCAAGAAGAAAACACCTGGAAAGGGGTTTCACTCTCATAAAATGAGGCACATCAAAAGACAGTTTTAGAATAAGCGTGGAGTTTTAACATATATGTGCAAGCAATAATAACACACTTATAAGTAAGCAGATTATAATAATGGAACATTCATAAATCAAATACAGGAGAAATAGAACACAAGCAAGTAATAATAATGATAATAATACTGAACGTACACTACAAGTAATAGGCACTGTTAAATGCAAGTAATCAGACACAAGAAATAAACCCTGTCAAAGGAAAGCATGAAAACATATAAAATATATACACAGAATACATCAGATCAGTGGTTCCCAAACTTTTTGGACCTACGGCTCCCTTGACCCATTGGCCATTGCCCATGGCTCTCCACTGTTATTTTTTTGGGAGGGTGGGGTGGTGTAAGCCCGGCCTCGGGAGTACTTCCATTTTTCTCCCTGAAAATAATTGGGATGAAGCTGATGAAGGTATTATAATCATATACACAGGGTGTTTCGTATTACTAAGGCGGAGCCTCTAATAAAATATTCCTAGTAACACTTCTTTGCCCATGCCTTTTTTATAGTACCCTCTCAAACTTTTTTATCCCACTTACAGTGCTAGATAGCACCCCTATGCATGTAGGCCCCATTGCCAAAGTGTTTCTGCGCTTTCAGAATATTTGCATACACTTCCATTTCTACCCATGTCATACGTGCCAAACCACCTGTCTCAGCAGGGTGACTCACAATTTTGTAAACCACATACAGCTTTATTTTTGCTTTCTCCTCCCTAAAATTGCCTTCAAATCAATGCAAGTAAAATAAATTCCTCTTTTTTTTTTTCTAAACGTCCCTCTTTCTTGCTTCCAAATGTTGGCAATATGCCATATATGGTGTTTTACTTCCCTGTGCTCCAGGAGAGAGCAGGCCTGTCTAGAAATGTGTGTGTACTGAAAGAAATGTGTACTGAAAGTACCTATGCTTCAAGTACAAATGTCAATACTTAATAATACTTAGGGGTCGATTCCGATTCGGGCCGGAAATTTCTCCGACCGAGCCGGACCCGGAGAGATTTCCGACCGAATCGGACCCGTGCAGTCCGACCGAACGAGTACGATGCGTCCGTATGTTATCGGACACGAGTCGGTCGGACTCCCATTGAACTCAATGGGAGCCGGTCGTACAACGCGTACGCGGGCTCCCATTGCCTCAATGGGTGCGAGGCGGACAAGGGCGCTCCCTACAGCGAGTACGCCGCGGCGCTCGCGGCGCGCACGCACAGGTAGGGGGACCCATGGGTCCCCCTGTGTGCGCCTCGCACGGGTACGCGTACAGGGGGTCCGACACGGACCCCCAAAGTACGGCTCCGACAGCGAGTTCGAGTCGGACGGCGCGAGTCGGTCGGAGCGGTCGAGGTGCGCATCGTACTTACCCGGCCGGAAAACGTCTCCATTGCGCGGTGCGAATCGGGTCCGAGCGAGTCGGTCGGAGCGGTACGATCCGGGTACGAGTCGGTCGGAGCGGTCGGGTCGCCCGGACGAGTCGGTCGGCGAGTCGCATCGTACTCGCTCGGCCGGACCCGCGTACGGTTCGGTCGGGAAACAGGCTTTCGCATGGCTTTTTTCCCGACCGAATGGTATTGGGTGCGCCTCCGACCGAGATCGGAATCGGCCCCTAAGTGTGTTTAATTGACAGGACAACTGTACTTTCCTGATAACTTGCATTGGTGTAAAATGCATTTGGAAAAGAACAAAACTATTAACGAGTCTAACAAAATAAATCAGGCATCTTCCGCTTACTTTGGGAGTGTTGGAACGTAGGTATCCAGTGAAATATGGAGGTCATCTCCCTCGTCATGCCATCAATTAAGCACTATGTTTACAGCTTTAGACATGTCACTTACAAATCATCGACATCATGCGTTTAAGTCTAATTAGTTTAACTAAAGCCAACAGACCCTCCAACAATAAATGCATTAAAGTGCTTGGTGCACGGCTCCCCTGGCTAGGTTTGGCGGCTCCCCAGGGAGCCACGGCACACAGTTTGGGAACCACTGCATCAGATGATTATAACCACAGAATACCTGAATGTGCACACAGCCGCACTAACACATCGCAATACCAATAATCAGAGAAAATACCTCACCGGCTGCAATAGCTTAATCTTAGCCCACATCAATCAATCAGGGAATTATAAGCACGCTACTCACCCTTGAGGGTCTCAATGCGCTGAGGGGGGGGGGAGGTACGCAACTCCGTTCAGCCGAAGAGCCAGGTCTTGAGAGTCTTCCTGAAGGTGTTCAGGGAGGGAGCGCGTCTGATGTCTGCCGGTAGCTCGGTCCAAGTCTTGGCTGCAATGTGAGAGAACGATCTTCCGCCTGCTCTGGCTCTGTGGATGCGCGGGGTTTCAGCCAGTGCGAGGTTGGACGATCGCAGGTTTCTTTTGGGTACGTGGAAGTTTATTCTGTCGTTAAGACTGGGGGATCCGGAATGACAGAACAGCCCTGGGGTCAAGAGACTTCTCAAGCCGAGAAATGTAACACTGAGCAGACGCCTCTGTTCCTCAGGAAGAGTACCCGGTGTCCAAGTCAACAGACGCCAGTTTTATAATATTCTCAATGCACTAGAAGTTTCTGAGAAGACCTCCTCTGTGCCAAGGAAGCTTACCAGAGTTGGCCAATCTCCCACAAGCATTCCAAAGACAAAGGATTTCTCAAGTATTCTTCTGCGCTCCTACACTACATGTTTCCCTTATCTTGCACCAGTGTGAGAAAGTAGAAAACATTTCAAAAAGTACAAAAACACCCTTCAAAGAGGAAAACAATCTTAGGCGCAAATAACCTGATTAACCGCGAGGAACCTGGGGGCCTGCTTGTGTGTGCAAAACTCAGGAGTCAGAATTCAAGATGGCATGAGGGCATGTCAAAGCCAATAGTAAAAACTTCATAAAACTTCCCGAAGTACAACATAATGCACATTTGTGCACAATTGCCTATAGCACCACACACTTCATTTCCCAATGGACAACATAATGCACATTTGGGCACCACTGCCTATAACACTACACTCCGAGACAGAGAAGTACATTCCACACATTTCTCTCTTTCATGCTTTCAAACACACACCTCACACGTTCTGTTCCTGGCAAGGCTAAGGCTGTCCTACTCTGTGAAACACTCCCACTCCGAAGCTACAAGGAGACACAAAGTGAAATCATAAGTCAACAAGCAAGTGCAGAAAAAATTATGTCGTACATTCAGCATAGAGTGAATTAAAGCACATGGAGTCAATTAAAACAATGGTAGTCAAAGGTCATCACGTGGTCCCAATACATGGGAGTGCTTATAGCACTACAGACATATGATGGTTGAACGTGGGCATATGAAGGTATACATGGGCATACAATGGTGGTTCGTGAGTATTTCAGATGGCACCTAGCCATAACAATGATACATCAGGTGTTTGATGGTTCACACTAGCCTCAAAAGACAGTTCCTGGCATATGATATCTATATATGCGCACTCAAGCCAGTAAGTACATGGGCAAACTAGTCTGTTCATGGGAGTTGCTTTGAGCATTCGAGACCAGCATACAAGGCAGTGCATATGCATTTGAGGTTATACATGGACATGCAAGGCTTAACCTGGGAATATGAAGCTTTGCATTAACAAGTAATGTTGAACCTGGGCATATAAAGCCTTTCCAGGCATGTGATAGAGATATACGAGGATAGGTCTGGAGTATGGACATATAAGTGCATACATGAACTTGTAATACTAATCGAGGACAGATCAATCTTTTCCTGGCAAAGGATGGCGATTCTTGTGCATATGAGGCTTTTACCTAGGTATATGAAGGATGATTCTGTGAATATCATGGGTACCCGCAGGTACATAAAATTATTGTGTGATGCACAGCTTAGGCATACGAAGGTCATTAAGGCACTGTGAGGAATTATATGGAATATGAGAAGCTAATCATAGGCACATGAAGATTTTCTAGTCGTTGACATTGCTAAATGAATGTATGATACATTGTTGCGCATATAAGATGACACACTAGCATATGAGGTAACACGTGGGCCAATTAGGATGTTCTTGGCAGACAGTGGTGGTTTGGGGGTTGATGTCATGGTCTAGTGTGATATGATACACTGGGCTATGAGGCTTCCATAAGCATTTGAGGATGAACCTGGACTTGTGGATATATTCTTGGCATACAATGATACATAGGCATACGGGATAGGGCATTGGCACAAAGGCTGTACATGGACACGCTAGACTACATTTGGACCGCAAAAGCTGTTCCTGGTACATTATGATGGTACATGGGCACATTATGCTGTACATGGGCATGTCAGTCTGAAATCTGACATACTAAGCTGTTTCTGGGATGTGATTGTGATTCTTGTGACATACAATAGTTGAATATGTGAATATTACGCTATACATGTGCATGTGAGACCAAAGCGTGTATATGTGTGTATTGTTCTGGACTTTAAACGTACAAAAACACCTGAGTTAAAATGCTGCACATGGGTACATAGGCAATACATGTGTATGTGAGACTTCAAGGCATATGCTGGCGATCCAAATACATATAATTCAGTAAAAGTACTCTCTTCCTCTTCATTGACTGATTAGGTATTTCTAGAGCATGCTGTTACACAGGGACTGTGTTTTCTGCCACTTCACAGTAGCAAATGAGCATATTCCCCACTGACAACCCATCTTCGTTCCCTTAGTATCCTCTTCTCCTTTGCATCCCCTCTTGTTGAGGACACGTGTTCCAAACCTTTTGGTGCAGACCTCTATTGCTTTTGCGCTAGGTTCTCACTAAATTCTCACTGCATAAACAAAATGAATACACACCTACATTCTTACATACATACCTATATTCTTGCATATATATATTCTTGCATAGCAGTCAGGCTATATATATGTATGCAAGATTAAACCTAAGCATAAGCTGGTTCTGCCATAAGGGGGTTCTTCATGGACCCGGGAGGTAGGACCTGGACGTAAAAGGCTCTGAAAGAAAAGCTAGCATGAAAGAAGGCGCACTGTGTAACAGTAAAATGACACAAACAAATGGCTAGCTATATTCTTTGTACAAAAAGCCAAAGACAGTGTAAGCTGAAATATAACCCGAGGCCTAACATGCAATCTAATGAATGTGTCATTAGCTGTAAAAAAAATAGTAGGCACTACCCCAAGGATTTGTTTAGAACGTTTATGCAAGATCAGGTTTATCCAGAGTCCTGGCACAATGGCATAGTGGCACTGCAATGCGAGAGAGACATATTCCACCCCTTGGCATCTCATCCATCTTATTAATCACGAGCAGAAAATATATATGAAAATAACCACATGAATGTTCCAAAAAACCCTTATCGAAAAAGAGACAACTTTATGACGGCTTACACACTAACTGTGATAATAATAATATTAATAACAATAATAATAGTAATAATAATGATACTACTACTAGTGATAATAGTAATAATAATAACAATAATAATCATAATAATAATAATAGTGATAATAATGATACTACTACTACTAATGCTAATAACAATAATAATAGCAATAGTACTAATAATAATAACAATAATAATCATCATATTAGTAGTAGTAATAATGATACTACTGCTGATAGTAATAATAATAATAACAATATTAATAACAATAATAATCATAATAATAATAATGATACTTCTACTGATAATAATAATAATAATAACAATAACAGTAATAATAGTAATAGTAGTAGTAATACTACTACTACTACTAATAATAATAGTAGTAGTAGTATAAAGATACAGAGAAGTTATGGGTGCAATAGAGTAACTTCATTCATTAAACAATTTATGGTGGAAATGTGTTCAGTCATCAAACATATAGTGTAAAGACAGAGGCCCCCTGCATCAGGGTGCGGTTCCTTAAGGCAGGGCTAAATATTACAATGTAAAGACTTAAGGCTACACAATTACGAAAGTTACATAGTACAATTAATAAAACAAACAAGACATTAATATAAAAAGAACCGACAGATACTAATATACTAAATAGAGTATCAAAACTTATGTTTTATTAATTCGATATAAATACTAAAAAAGACCCAATCATACTAATTCATTCATATCCGCATTCATACCATAAACACAATCAAGATACAATAAAAACAATAATTCTATAACAGACAATAGTCACAATTGATATCTAATTATGAGGAACAAATGTGGCAAGACGGTAGTAGACTGTTCTGTTCTACGCGCGTTTCGGCACAAGACAGTGCCTTCGTCAGGAAAAGGGCCACAAATTATCTGGTGAAATCTGTAAAGAAAATACATATCATGTAATCGGTTCTTACTATGATGAATGCTAATTGCCGCCAGGAGGGCGTGCAAAAATAACTAATTGTTTGCAGCTAAACATAACCATATACATTATTAGCAAGGCAGTGGAAATGAAACAAATAGAATGACAGAACATTAAAGAAGAGTCATGAATGGAGATTCCAAGCTGAAGATCCTGAAATGAGAGGTTATGATGAGGTGAAAAAGGTCCCAATATAGACAGCAAAGCCACCATTTAAATCAATATATCACCCTGTTATCAACCTTACATACTAGTGATAATACCATTAACGACCCAGAAAGAGTGAAATAAATAAAGATATATTGAAAATAAAAATATAAATAACCTTGGTTGAAAGGCAAAAACAGCCAAAAGGGAATCAATGGATTCTATAGAACGTAAAATGTTGCATTGTATCCGGATGCAATAGAAAGATGCTGCAACAGATAATAATATAGCGGCATCTTTATAGATATATAATATATAGTCAGAGTTGGAATGTCTGATATAATGTAGTGAAAATGCAATTACCTTTAAACTAGGCGTTTTCAGTGTGATAAAAATTATAGGGCTAATACAACCGGCACTTGATGCGCTAACTTCAGGTAGCTAGATATAATTGAATGCTATAGAAAAGAGATAATAGATTAATATCAGAATAACGACTGAGTAGCTGCCATCGGTGACCACTTTACAATATAAGTGACAGAAATAGTATAAAAATACCTTTAGGATATGAGCTTCTAAATAGAGAGGGATGTTACTAGTATGCCAAGACTTAAAGTGCTAACGTCCGTTAGCTGATTGCTGCAGTGAAAAAAAAAACAGCAAGAAGATTACTATTAAAGTGGCTACACAATAACTACCATCCTAAAGACACATGACAGCCTAAGATGTTAAAGAAGGATTAGGCATATACTTACATCTCAATTTATGTCACGATTCATCAGATAATTGAATCTATAAGATCAAGAAAATCAATCAGTCAAACCTATATTTTAAGAGTATGTCTACACAAGGTACGTCTATCCATGAATATATAAAACTGAATCAGGCAGGTTGTCCTTTCGATAAGCTGAATGCACAGAGGTGCAAAACGATGACTAATGTGTTCAAGTCATCAAACAAACATGTCCATCTTTAGCCCTTTCCTCGATTACAGCTAAGCTTTCAATATGGTTGACAGGAATTACTTGTGGTCCACGTTAGAGGAATAATCAATGCAGGAAACATTAAAAAGGACAATTAGGGCTTTCTACAAGAAACTGTCAAAGCAGATGTGCTACAGTTTGTAGGGCCAAAGAAGCAAGAAGATCACATCAAATAAATGGACAAATGAGAGCAGGATGTTGGTGCTAGATCTCCCTAATCCATATATAAATGACTCACATAGCACCCTACTATGCACTACTCACAATGCATGGAGAATCAAAGTATAAAGAATACCAACCATCCTTAAGGTGGAAGATTCTGTCCTACTGCCTAAAACTACTAAAGCCACAAAGATCACCTTAACTGGAACTGAAACTGACTGTAAATGAAACAATTTGATACTGCAATTAATTTGAAGTTTTGGACTGAGGGAAGAAGAATAGAAATAATAGAAACAGCATTTTACTTTGATGCACAACCTACACAAGGTCACAAAATCTCACACTTGGACTTATTAAGGGACAACAACAAATCAAGTTCGAAGGTCCTTGTTGACCAGAAACTGGAGAAGATTAAACCTTCAGCAGCAGGGATCAAGAGATCTGCCCAGAGAACTGGCACAATGCTGTCTCCCATAGACGGAGTCACAGGTGTCAAAATTGTATATTCATTGGACTGTGGTCAAGATATAGAGCATAGAGATGTGCTTAGAAAAACAGCTCACTTCCAGATGGACAATTTTGATGTGTCTCTTCAATAACTGCCCACCATAAAACTAGAGGCTGATGTAGGGAACGCATCTATTTAAAAAATAAATAAAAAAAGAACAAAGAATAAAGAGTCCCAATGTGTCTGTTTTAAGATACATACATCCAAAAAAGCAAATGTATTTGATGCCTGCTGAAACCAATTGTCAAAGACTAATTTAACATTAAAAATGGAAAAACCATGGAGAAAAAATTCAAGACATAGGAGCTAGGGAGATTCCACATCTTAGCACGTGCCCTTCCATGCTTAGAGTAATATAGAAAAAATGTCAGTTAAACTGGTCAAGGAAACAAAAGAAGATAGAGCACCAGGAAGAAATGCTTTCCAGGAGATCTCTCTCCAACATAACTTGTTTAAATCGTCCTATAGTAATATTTATGTTTGTGGGGGAAAACATGCATCCCACCAGAAACGTTTAGAGTCACAAATGACTTTAAAGGTGGCACTTTCAGATGATGTCAGTTCCTCTTGCGTATTGTGTAGGAATAGTTTCTAGCAGGAGATGGAAAGTTCTTACAAGCAGTATTCTGTTTCCAAGAATTATCTTGAAAGGGTCACGAGTGAGGGCCATAACGATTTGACAGATTTAAAACATGTGTAAGAAGTTGTATGCATGATTCCCAAGTTAGAGTAGAGCTGAAATGTTGGGTGTTTCCTGGTGCTGTGAACTATTACTGTTTACAACTCTAAAACATCAATAGCAGTAATTCAAATATTACAATAGCCTATCAGTGGAATGGTTAAAGGTTTACATCTGCACTTGGTTTAATTTGCTGCCTGACAAATTTCACACATTCATCTAACAGTGCCTTGGGGTGTGTGAGGGCTCTTGCTCCTGAAGGATCAGATCCCCTGATCTGAGACCTCAGGTGAACCCGACCTTCTCCCCTCCCTCCTTTCTTAGGAACTGCATACCTTTGACTGTACTCAAAACATGAGATAGTCAAGAGAAGCTAAACCTGCTAACCATCTTCCAAATTATGTGCAGATTCAACAGATGGTGCCTAATTTATTAGCAAATAAAACAGTCTTTAACACCCCACCCCCATTGAAATCTACCCTCCCTATAGACCATCATGAAATTGAGAAAACCAAGAGTAGGTTAAATAGGCTACGTTTCTCACAAATTACTTGCAAATTCATCAAATGGTGTCAAATTTATTAGCAAATGTAAAATGTTTTGACTGCCACCATAACTCGCTTATTGGATCTAAACAAAACCTGAAATACCTGCACGGAGTATAACTTGTTAACTGCCTGCTACATCTGATGCAGATTCATCAAACAGCAAATTCAAAATTATATTGCCGCCCCCTTTTAATCGCCTCCTCAGTGATGGATTGGCAAAAAACTTGACATACCAATAGCAAACCAATCCTTCCAAGTATTTACCAAAATGTGTGCAGATTTATCGCCCAGTGCCAATGTTATTAGCAAATTAACACTTAATAATGACCCCTGCCCCTTTATGAGTCTGTGTGTACTTAAAAATACCAAAAGAAGTCTAAATAGGCTAAGGTGATCCCAAATGTTATGCAGAGCCATCAAATGATGCCAAAGTTATTAGTAAATCAAAAATATTGTAACCCCTGCTTTAACTTTGCCCCCATTAGAGTGTCCCGAAACCTTATATACCTGCTGTAGGAATCATTTGCTAAATGTCTGGCATTCATCACTATAGTCTCACTACATAGCTAACATACATAGATACCTACATTATTATATACATGCATACTTGCATAGCAGTCAGGCAAATGTATTTTTTGTTGCAATTTCATAGAGCGAAACTTGACCCAAGGTACTGGAGCGCTTTACATGAGCACCAGTTACATTACACAAGCACACATTCATTTATGGTAGGCACAGGGAGATTGAGTGATTTGCCCAGAATCACAGGATGTTGTGCTGATGCCGAGACTCAAACCTGGTTCCCCAGTTTCAAAGTCGGCAACTCTGGCTGTTACACAATACCCTCTCTCCAAGAGAGTACATATATATATATTCATGTGATCAAGCTCGCTGTGTCGAGTGAAACGCGTCATGGCAGGCATTATGCCTGTGTATCTCCGTGGATTAATTTGGAAATAAACTGCACTGTTTCTCCACGACATCGAGTCTGAAGTAGCTTTCTTCCGAGTTTGGCTGAGGTCCGTGCCTGTTGGTTCTGCCGGTGATAGGCAGACAGGATTCTGGTGTGTGATATATATATATATATATATATATATATATATATATATATATATATATAGATATATAGATATATATATATATATATATAGATATATATATAGATATATATATACAAAAGTTATGAGCATATTAAAATGTTATTGGCCCCCAATGTACCTCCCTCATCCCCCACCTTGGATGGAGTAGCACAATCCTTGACACACCAATAGAAAACTAATCCTTTAAAGCTTCTGCTATATTTTATGTAGATTCCTCTCACTGTGCAAAACTTATTAGCCAATTAACATTTTCTCCTCCACTTTTTTAACTGTCCTCCCCATGGATCTGCAGGAATTCAAAAACACCAAGTGTTATCTCAACATACTAAGTGGTTGCCAAATGTCATGCTTGATCATCAAAAAGTGCCAAGGTTATAAGTAAATCAACAAATGCCTTTTCAACTGACAAGATATACAAAAGTGTTAGCCAATTTATCATCTTTTTCAACTGCTATTATCTAAAAAACTACTGAACTTTTTCAGAACACACCAACAAAAACACACCTTATGAGTAAAGTTCTACTTTTATGGCTTTTATAGTTTGGTGTAAATCCGTTTAGTAGTTTTAGCTGTAGGAGCAGGTAAAATTTCCTATTAGTTACAGGAACTAAAATAGGAAAGCACATATTTTTAACCCCCTGTAAATGCACGGTTTCGCAAATGTTATCAATGTCGGTCGGCATCCTTCCCTGTTGGCCGTGGCACGAGGCAGGGCTGTCCCTTGTCTCCGCTATTGTTCGCCCTGGCCGTAGAGCCTTTAGCGGCCTGCGTGCCGTGTGACCCACTGATCGGAGGGTTTGAGTGGTCAGAGACACAATCCGACAGAATCGCACTATACACGGACTGTAGAAAAAAAAAACTTTTTAGGGGTTCACTGATGCACCTGGTCCTTAAACCAACAAAGAAGAGATTGGCACGGAAGCTGGAATATCAAAATAACAAGTTTATTAACCTCACATGAGGGAGACTGCGTCAATACACTACCCTCAGGCCACTGTATGAGACAGTCTATGGAGTACAGACACCCTGGGTCTTTTATGCCCAGTTTGTAGCTGAGTTAGCATGTAGACTCAAAAAGAGGCGGTACAAGTATACACATGAATAGCTATTACACATATAAGGACTAACAGAAAATACTTAGTCAACAAAGTAGGAGGAGTAACAGAGTTGCTGACATCAGTTAAAATAGCCTGACAGTTACTCTAAGAGCAGGTGCATTCTAGCAGCTAGGCCTTTCTGAGCATGTGCAGTGCTCTGGCTCAGTACTGAAGGAGTTAATTATAGTTCCTGACTCAAGTGAAATACAAGAGCAGGCAACAGTGAAGAGGGAGAAAGCACATGGCGAGCACATGGCTAACTAAAATGGCTGCCAAAAACAAAATGGCTTCAGCTGATGCTAACAGCCATTTCAGCTAGTTTCCACAGATGGCCGTTTTAGCATTAGCTGAAGACATCCGCTATAAATTAATAGAAGCATGGAAGTTATCCTGCACATTTATCCTCATAAATCCATTAATATCCTGATCCATTGCTAAGTGGGCATTTACATTTTTAACATTGTTTAACTGGTGAGATACAAGTAGAAATACATGGGGAACAGAGTATTGGGTCATAATGAACACACAGATAGCAGGAGAAAATAATGGCTATTATTACAAACAGAACTATCAATATTTCCAACCCCAAGCAGAAAGTAAATCCCAAAACCATCCAGTCCAATTCTATGTTTCAGGGCTCCTATGTATTTCAGTGACCATCTATTTCAATTTCAGAATAGCCAACAGCACATATCTAATATAATATCTTAATAAAAAAATATTTTTTAATAGACCTTTCCAGTGTTCTTTTTATGAGGGCTAGAGTACCAATTGATATGCTCAGGAGGAGGGCAGAGTAGTATTTATCAACTGTTCAAAAAACGTTTCTCTTGCAGAATAAACATTCCTAATGCAAATATTAAAGCAAATACAAGGATCATTACAAAAACAATTTTCGCTTCAGGGGACCAGGAAGACCAAACGGGGCCATGGGAATTAGGACGAGGAGCCGCAAAGCGCTGCTCCTCCTCAAAAATAGGACGACCAAAGGGGTACATTGCTAAAAAAAAAGTACTTTAAAGAATAGAAGCTGCTGTACAACCAGCCAGTGTCCGTCTCCTCCCTGTGTCCGTCTGAGCCTCACAGGCAGGCTCCTATCGTTCATTCTTTTCCAACGGTGGAGCTGCACAACTTGCAACTAAAAAAAAAAACAATCACGGCCCAGTTTTTAAGGGAAAAAGTTTCTTCTTTCAGGATAGGGCAATCACCCTCCGGGGCAAATGCCCTCAACGATCCTGTCCAGTGTCTCTGGCAGTGCACCAGTATTTTTCGCTTTAATCTAACAGGCACCAAAGGCACAGCACCTGTACCCTGAACTCAAGTCCTTCCCTAACTCCTGTGTTGCTCTGCTGGCGCACTGCTCTTTTGTCAGGGCCACAGATTGTACCCAGTATGCCCAGGCACCTCCTGATCAACAAACAGAGGTGCAGACTTGCATTCACTTAGGGACCAGGACTCAAAGGCCTGATGATGGAATATCTGAGGCAACCCTTGTTTCAAAGGGGGTCACCTCAAGCAAAAGCCTCCTTGCCGTCCTTGTCGGTCTGTGACTCTCTCAGCTGGGCATCAAAAACTGGATCCACGACTTCTCCATTCTGATTTGTTACCCCGTCTTTCGCCCAAGACAGTGGCAGGGGTACACACTTCACCATTCCATAGGCCCAGTGCTTCCGGCCTTCTACCTTCACTGTGGTCCTAGTTGCCAGCAACGCCTGTGCTGGTTCCCTTTACCTCGACTCCAAGCTGGATCAGCGCTAACTCCCCAGGCTGAATCTGATGTCCGGGCCCCTCTGGCAATGGTTGTAAGGCAGCAGATATCTATTGGTGGTCAGAACAAAAAAATCTTTAGACAAGGCATACAAATAATCTATCAACAGAGAGGATACTCTATTTCAAAATACTTCTCTAGTCTTGGTGCGCCCCATACATTAGCAAGGCACCCAAGAACCACTTCATCTATCTGAGAGTAAAAAAAAACCCTGGACCTATTAGCGAGTACAAAAGGAACTTTTTGGTGAACTGACAAGAGTAAAACGTTACACTATTTGAAGCAGCCAAGGAAGTCTATGTTTATTTACTAAATTCTGAGGGAAAAAGAAAAACAATACGGACATACTCTAAATCCTTACATTTGTGTATTCCTATTTTATTCATCTGAAGAACCTCAAGAAAGGGAATTTTTAGAACAAGCATTCTTTTGTGCTTCTTGTCTTAACAAGCTTGTGTTTCATAAGTTATAACCTTTCACTACTTGTACAGGACTGCAGACACTTCTAAAAATATTTTTCGTACGTAAAAACACCTACATTTTACGCTTAGGACCATGCTCTCATGTTATAGGCGCGGCGGGAAAATATAAAACTGCTAATTTAACAGAGATCCTTATTACATAAATAACTATAGCATGAGAATAATATAAACAATAATGGTGTTATCTCCTGAGAATTTTAGAACAAAAACTACCCACATATAGTTCCCCTTTAAAGGTCAAATAAGGGAGCATCAATCTAGACTACTCATCCTTTCATAATTTCATCAGACAGGATGGGCAGTAACATGGCGTATTTTGTTATTCATTTTATTAATCTTAACAATAATTTTAAAACAGTATTACTGAATAGCCAATTAAACGTCTCATGGCCGTTCCTAGACAGCTTAGACAGGCTCAAGAGAGAGTGAGAAAAAGAGAGAGAGAGAGAGAGAGAGCACATAAATCAAGAAAAATGACAATGTATTACTTAATTTTGCTTACCCTTAATTTGCCCAGGAGCTAATCTCCCTAATCTCCTCCCCCATTCGACAGTAGGTAACCTGAAACAGGTGACCTTCTGTCGACAATATTTACTCCCATTTTTGGCAGCTGGGCACAAACAATCTTGTAGGAGGTAAATAGCACATTGAGCTAGCTAGAAAACATTAATAACCAACTACCAATTCCTTTAGCAATTGTACTAGTGTAACATGAGGGCGCATGAATGCAAACTGAATTTCATTGCCTCTTTATTGGAGCCCTTGCACAGTAATCTTTAAACTAAATGCATTATTTCTATATACATGGCAGAGCTATGCTATACACAGGGCCCACATACGTTACTGCCTTTCCTTTGCTTCTTATGACTGCGCAAAACCTGCCTGGTCTTTTGCCAAAGATAATAAGCAAAGCTTCTCTTTCTCTTTGCGCTGTCATCCCTTCCTTCAGAATCTTTTCCGAGGTCGAAGTGCCAAAGCAAACCTATTAGAAAAACCCCTCCTATGTGGTCATTTTGCTGGTCTGCTAAATACAGAACTCGACCTCTGCCCCTTAAACCTGCTGTCCCATTTCTGTGCAAGGCTATTTCCATGCGGTTTTCCAATTCAAAGTAACTCTGAAGAATCACAGCTGAAAAGCAGTCCTGTTCCGTGCCTGTGTGCTAATAATTTTAAAGGTAAGATGCACTTTTTGCTGTCTTATTTTATACTTATTTTTATTTGTGTGCAGTGTGTGATGTGCTTTCTAGCAGTTTAGAGGCCAGCTGCTTGTTCTGCAGTTGCATGTGTGCACTGCTGAAACCTGAGATCAATTTGAAAACAGCCCTGGGTGCCAGGACAGCTTTTTAAAAAGTAAATTGTGCCCAAACTCGACTTTGGTGGTAGGGGCACTTAAAAATGAATAACCTACAATGTTTTGGCATATTAGGGACCCCCAGGGTCTCCCTAGATATCCCATGGGTGGGTGGTCAGAAATGTATAAGGTACACCCTTATAAAATAAGTTTTTATATGCCTGGGTAAAGTGAAATTTCACATTTCACTCCCCACATTGTGGTAAAGTGCTGCTCAAATTCAACTTTGATGCTAGGAGCTTATATATTTGTCACAGTAGGATTATTAGACATTATAAAGATCATAAAAAAGAAAAAACGATTTTAGTGCAATTATTGTTAATAATTTTTTTTTTTATGTAGTCCTTTTTTTTTTTAATAATGATCGCTAACTCTGTTAACGTTTTCCACATATGAAAAGCAAGCCTCATTCCTTTCCTTTTGCCTTTAAATGCATGTATTTATAACACTAAGCACAGAAGCTGTACTGTAACATAGAATAGTTTGTGTCACTTTTTAAAGGGCAGTAATTATTTACCATCAGAACCACAGATGTGCTTATTTAGAAAAGCAAAAGAAAGAAAATCCCTGCTTTTAATCCTTTCTATTTTATCCAAAATAATGAAGCTGTATTTGTAACTTTTAAGATCAGTAGTCTTTAACGCACGTGCTTGATCTGTAGCTTGTGGCCGGGCATAGCCATGTGTTGTTTACTCAGCTGTGCTTTTACGACCAGCAAGCCTCAACTTCTACGCCTTTTTCAGAAGAAAAACCCTTTGCTGTATTGCAATGTCCTGAAAAAGTTTGATCTCCGTCTGTTTTGACAGACAGCTTCCTCTCAGTCAGACAGCGTTAAACAACTGTTTAAAAGCTCTTTTTCTGGTGCTGGAAATTTTAGCACGGTGCAGTCTATTTAAAACACAGGCATTCCAAGCCAGCACAAATCTATCGTCTTGTAATGTGAAAAAAAGGCACGTGTATTTCAGCAGCAACCAATTTACTCAGATGATGTGAATGCCTTTTAATATTAATATCTAAGGATAATGCTGTAACATTTTATATTGAGTCCTAGTTATGTAAGCACACAAATTCGTTTTTTTTTTTCTTTCTATGAGGCCTATTTTTTCCCTATTGAGTGTTAATTCTAATTTCCCTTTACCATTGTGGCAAAATTCACACATCTATACTTTGTTACTGTTTTACTTCTAATGGTAGCGTGCAGCTATTTAGCATATGTTACATAATTCATTCCTTGAATTTTAAAATGTAGTTCTTTCAATGACATTTGCATAACAGAATGACGACAAAAAACCAAATTGAGCTCATTCCAGACATTTTCAAGAAGGGGGCCACACACTCAGAGCACACAACACTGCTTGTTAAAGCAAGCCATTCTCACACAAAAAACATAGTCACTACTTACTGAAACAAGTACTTTCAAGCATCACCACCGGTGTCAATCCACAACCACATAGACACTAAAAAAAACAATTAACCCACAAATCAACACTTAGGACAAAGCAAGAGACAGCCCACAGACTACTCAAACCAAACCATTTGTAAATACCAATTGTAAGTCATATTTACAAACGAAAGGACTCTCAAAAAAAAGTACAGAGATTACACCAAGACAAATAGACAGCCAAAAGACTGCCATGTTCAAAAAAACAGGCTCGCGCCTCAGGCCTTTTCCAATAATACACCAAATTACCAGTTGGGCTGGCAGAACACTCAAAAGTGCTCCATATCACCACTTATGAATTTTACTAAGTGCGCAGATCAGGATCCTTTTTATATATATATATTTATTCTATAGTGTACTATACATCATGGATGAAATACCATTTTTAATATACCTAAACCCATTTAGGTATCCCCTCTTAGGGGAGTCAGCTGAGTACTTCCTAAATCCATATTGGTACCTCCAAGACAGCAACACTTTCTACGAAGTGTGCTAGGAGCAGGCATGGCAAAAATATTATAGTATATATAATATTATAACAAAGTGTTACTTAACGCAAACTGTACCGTTCAAGAATTCAAAAATTAGAGAAAAATCTCCTCATTACCTGCCTTCATTTGCTGCAGCAAACAAACAAACAAACAAGAATCTTGGCCAAGTCAATCCGAACAAAAGTATTGCTACAGCAACCTTACCAAACCAAAGTCTCCAACCTCCACCTGCCAAGTTCTGAGTGACCTAACGGTCGTTTTGAAATACTCACGCCAAAGAAAATCTCAGTCGGGACCGGCCATCACCTAGAGGGTCAGATCGGGAAAACCGGAAAACACATTGGTCTGCAAAGACAAAGCGCTTCCTCGTGCAGGGTACCTCCTCAGTAGATTCCTGCCTTCCGTCAAGACCACTCCCTTGGATAGCCGCGTCTCCGATGAGGTCCACGTTCGGGCGCCAATTTGTAGAAAAAAAAACCTTTTTAGGGGTTTACTGATGCACCTGGTCCTTAAACCAACAAAGAAGAGATTGGCACGGAAGCTGGAATATCAAAATAACAAGTTTATTAACCTCACATGAGGGAGACTGCATCAATACACTACCCTCAGGCCACTGTATGAGACAGTCTATGGAGTACAGACACCCTGGGTCTTTTATGCCCAGTTTGTAGCTGAGTTAGCATGTAGACTCAAAAAGAGGCGGTACAAGTATACACATGAATAGCTATTACACATATAAGGACTAACAGAAAATACTTAGTCAACAAAGTAGGAGGAGTAACAGAGTTGCTGACATCAGTTAAAATAGCCTGACAGTTACTCTAAGAGCAGGTGCATTCTAGCAGCTAGGCCTTTCTGAGCATGTGCAGTGCTCTGGCTCAGTACTGAAGGAGTTAATTATAGTTCCTGACTCAAGTGAAATACAAGAGCAGGCAACAGTGAAGAGGGAGAAAGCACATGGCGAGCACATGGCTAACTAAAATGGCTGCCAAAAACAAAATGGCTTCAGCTGATGCTAACAGCGATTTCAGCTAGTTTCCACAGGACGATGTGCTGTTTTTCATAACCGACCCGTGGTTTTCGGGACCTCGGATCCTGCAAATTCTCTGGGTATTCGGAGAGACCTCTGGACTGGGTATTAATTCCTCCAAATCAGTATTCTTTCCTATATGCGGGGATCAGGGACGCAGAACCTGGGCCGCACAGCTGTCACACACAAGGGATGGTTTTAAATATTTAGGTGTCTTCATTTCGCCCTGGCCCAAGATCTCGTGGACGCATAACATCAACTCACTCCTCACTAGTCTGCGCGATGAGACTGCAATATGGTCCCAGCTCCCGCTATCACTATACGGACGATCAGCGATCTTTAAAATGGTTTCCTTACCTCGAATATTATATCGCCTACAAACTTTTCAATACAATATACCCCATGCATGGTTCACCCATGCTCTCGAGCATTTGGTGATGGAGGGTACCCCCTTCAGCAGCTCCTGTATAGCCATGTAAATTTGGATTTTTTGCCTCCAGCCAGCAGAACGGTGGTTCAGCTCTGGAGATATACAGTTAGAAACATGGGTTGGCAGGGCCGTCTGACGCATCGACCCTGCTGTGGCACAGCACGTATTTAAGCCCCGTAGCGGCACTGTCTGGTTTCTGCAAGTGGGATTTACTGGGCGACTCCACCCTAGGGGAGGTAATGCAGGGAACCACTCTCAAATCGTTCCAGCAGTTGCAGACAGACTTCCAGCTGCACCAGACGCAATTTTATAAATACCTCCAGCTGAGACATGCCTGTTATATCCCGCATAGATGCCCTAATGTAGATCCGTTCGTACATGCCCTAAAATGGACGTATTCATATTTACCCTAATATGGTCATATTCGTACTTGCCCAATTATGGTCATGGCCGCATATGCCCAATTATGGTCACAACTGTACATGTCCTATTATAGTATGATTCCTTATATAGGCATGATCTTTCACCTACATTGGTCCCAGCTAGTACACAACGAGCTCTGAGGGCTGAACGTTATCTATCCTGTGGTTTTGAATGCAGCAGGGTTCTTCCAAACACAGGCCCACACTGTACTCATTAATTATGCATGGCTTTCTAAGAATACACCACCAGCATAATGTATGTACAAAGTTCACCCCTGACATCTTCCTCATGTCCAATACAAACCATACTGAGGACCGAGACTCTTTAGGGTATAAATACACCACATCTTGCCCCGGTAAACCAGAGGGAACCGAGACTTCCATGCTGACACACTGACCAGAGACGCTGAGGCTCCTGCATGCAGTCGCTCAAGCTGACAGTGGTCTGACACAACCCGGACGGGGTGTCCAACTCGAGACCAGGACGGGGTCCCACACTCTCTCTATTCAGGTATGGGGGTTCGACTAAATCCTAGGAGGATTCTTGGCTCTTAGCTTCTAAGACCTACACACATATGCTAGGTACACACAGGTACATCTAGGTAGGCATCGTAGGAGTACGCACACTTGCATAATGCTTTTTTATTCATGTATGTACTCATGATTATCGCAATATGGTAGAACTGTTCTATCCCTTTGTTTTTATCGTACTGCTGATCATATATCTCTGCTATTGTCTGCTGGTTACCGCAGCACATATATTTTACACTAGAATAACAACTGTTCAATAAATACTTATTGAAACGCCCGACTGTTTATTCTGTGTAACTCTCTGAGACAAACCGAACAAGTGAGCACGAGTGACTCAGCGAAAGGTAGTACATTGTTTCCACGATTCTGAGGGAATCAGGGTTGTCATGTTCTAAGGTTGCCAGAAACTAATCTCTCCCCGATAAGAGGAGACACTAGTGGCACTGCGAGCTAGCTAATGCAAACCAGGCTAACATACACGGTGGGGGTGCAGGGAGTCAGTCTGCCACCAAGCCCACAGTATATGTTATCCAAACGCGCAGGTCCTGCAGGGGTACTATAGGAACTACACGACATGGCGCCACCAACGTTGGTTGGGTACAGTAGAATCTGAGTAGTTCAGTCGTGCTATTCTCAGAGAACCTACTCACAAAACCCCAGAGACGTCTGGAGTGGGTGGGCACTAATACCGCCGCAGCTGAGTAGTACGAGAATACTATTTATTGGCTGTTGGTTACTCAAGCTTGAAGGACATATAGTTCCTACAATTGTGCATTTACACCTTATCTTAAAAACTCTTTAATCTCCCTTCTTTCAATTAAAAATGGTGGAAGAAACAAGCGCAACAGGGAGAGTTACAACAAACCTCTTTGGTTTAGAAGAAGACCCTGAAGAAGCAATACAAATTGCACCAAATTTCAGAAGGGCAGTCACCATAAAACTTCTAGAACATGGCTTAAGAGCCAGGGGTGGTACAGTAATTTTCGTGATTGAGGCACACGAATCTAATAAAACAGAGGTGTTCTATTCATGGGTTACACTCCCAGCAGTAAATGCAATTACAAATGTATTTCACTACTACCTAGAAGGTGAAACACCAGCAGACTATACTCCTTTTGAGGAAGTAGAGGTCCCGCTCACTTACCAGGAGCATAATTACTGGTTTAAAGGCGCCCTACCCCACGTACATGGAAGAGCAAGATTAGGCCCGCTCGGAGGAGCAGGAGCCACATGGCCCATATTAGCGGCATACACACCGCATCCTGACATTAACACAATGACACAGCCAGACTTACTCGTACAACACAGAGATTTAATTAAAATCTACAGAAACCTCACACAATTTGTGATGAGGACCTTAACAGTTCAGCCTGCACCAGCTGCAGCACAAGACAATCCAGTCCAGAGTACAGTTAATAAAATTACTCCACAAACATTACACGCGGTAATGGGCAAAATGCCAGCAAAACGCGAACAAATCCCATTCTGGATAGCTCAGAAAATAACTCAGCTTGAAGCAGTATTCCCGAATACTACAACCAGTGATAAACACAGAATTCTAACAATCTGCTTGCCCATGGGTCTCACACCACAAGTAGAGGACTGCACCTCTTGGGGTTCAGTCTTTGCTGCCATATATACCAGAACACATGGTATCCCGTCCTTAGCAGTAGTACCAGACGTATTGAAACAGATACAAAATGAGTACGGAGCAGAGCCTGCCCTTAACTTAGGGATGAAGTTGCTAAACAACTTTTAACAGGTCTCAGCCATAATACTAGCTAACATTAAGGGGTAAGCAGCTTCAGTGGCGATCCGCCAACGCCTAAGGGAGTTCAGTCCAGACGACCAACAACACAAACTACCCAAAATAATCGAAACTGGATATGCAGAATTAGGCAGAGACAGTCTAGGTGGGAAAGCATTAAAACCACAACTGGTGGGCAGTCCTGAAAAGGACACTATAAAGCAGACACCTACTTCTTCTAAAAAGAAGTGGGAAAATAAAAAACAACAAAAGTCTAAAGACACCAGATCTCAGTCCAGAGGTAGGTCTCCTCAACAGGAGCCCTCTGAAAAAAAGTATAACCTCAGGAATAGGGATAACATTAAAAAACCTGACAGGTATCAGGATACTGATACTCGTTCCTCTCGTTCCTTTCAGGGTTCATCACGAAACTCCGAGAGGGAAGGACGATCAAAGGAGCGTACAAAGTCCAGAGACACGCAACATGCTGCGGACTACGCACCTAAAAAAAGAGGATAAACAAAAATCAAAACCTCAGTTCAAAAAGAAGAAGGTAGCAGGTCTCAAGATCAGACATGCCCAGAATTCTGAGGACACAGCTTCTGAACGGGTAATGGGCTCTGACGATGCTAGACAGCGCGGCAGAAGTAACAATAGCTCGCCAGAACCTGAAGGAATTTCTGGTGACAGCGGAGTTGAGTGAGTATATCACGGTGGAAACACCTGATACTCGGGTAAGTGTCTCACATAAGTTACATGAGATAACACTCCGAATGGAGAGGGACAAGCCCAGAAAAGTTAAGGGTCTCTTTTGGAAAAATCTGTCATCTGGTTATGACATTCTATTAGCAGAACAAGACTGGCCACCAGCATTCGTCATGGAGTGCCCTAGCGGAGAAACGATAATTTTTCCAGCCTTTTCCAACCTCGTTCCCATTCACCTGAAACATGCATATGCGCAGGAGTGGGCGGTTGCCCTAGCTCCAGCATTGTATAAAAATCATGCTGGTTGGGATGAGGATTCAACCCACCACGTGATCCCGTTAAAAGTTTCCCCAAATGCCCAAAGGCAATACCCAATAAAGCAGGAAGCTAAAAAACAAGTCAGGGAGATTCTAGATCAACTTGAATATCAGGGGGTGATAGAAAATTGCACTTCACCTATGAACAATCCTTTGTTCCCCGTAGCCAAACCTGACAATACATATCGTCTAGTTTTAGATTACAGACATTTAAACACTTGCACAAAGACATTTGCAGTTCAAAATGCACACATTGCCGCATTAATGAATAACATTGTGCGGAAAAAATACAAAACGACACTTGATATCTCAAGTGGATTTTTCTGCCAAAATATAGCGCCTGAAAGCAGGTATCTGACCGCATTCAGTGCGTTAGGGACAATTTTGCCGACTCCCCCAAGGGTACAAGAATAGTCCGGGGTTGTTTTCAGCAAGGGTAACAGAGTTACTCCAAAATTTGGATGAAGAAGTATTGTCCTATGTGGATGATATTTATCTGACGGACGATGACTTAAAGAAGCACTTGACCAGGGTGAGCACCATTATTATGGGATTCGCCTCTGAGGGCTATAAATGTAATTTAAAAAATCAAAAATTGCCCACCTCAATGTCCTGTTTTTAGGATACGAGCTGTCAAGTGAGGAAAAAGCCTGGCAGCTAACTTTTTAGAAAAGTGTGCGCTGCTCCAACCTCCAAAATCATTAAAGAATTTACAATCAATTCTGGGATTCCTAAATTTTGGTCGAACATACATTTTGGATTACGCAGAAAGGGTAAAACCTTTCTACGACTTAATAAAACCTGACTTTTCAGTCAAACAATGGACACAGGAACACACAAATATCCTGCGTTCCCTACAGGAAGACATGATAGCTTCTAAACATTTACAGACACGCGTAAACGTACGCAACTTGGTGATCCGAGTCATAGCGGGTCAATGCGGGTACACTTATTTAACTTTTAATGAAGGTGAAACAGTACCAATCGCATATAAATCACACCTGTACACAAACGCAGAAATGCGTTTCACTTCAATAAAAAAAATTCTGACAGTAGTACAGACCGCTGTAGCAAGGGAAAGAGCTCTGGCTCAGGGAAAACGCATAATTGTCGTGACCCCAGTACCAGCTTTAGAAGCTGTTACAAAAGCTAGCATTCCAAATGCGAAAGCCTTACATCCGAGATGGATACAATGGGCTAATTCTCTTACTGCAACGGATGTTGAATACAGATTTGATCCAAGTTTAAAAACACAGGCATTCCTGCAATACGAACAAGAATATCCTCTACCAAATGAAATTTTGCCTCTAGATCAGTATGAATACATCATCTATACTGACGGTTCTGCTCAACCAGCCACAGGAAGTAAGCAAGCTTACAGCGCAGCGTGTGCGATTGTTAAAGGTCGTATGCACGATGGCAAGTTCCATCCGAATTGCACTAAAACGCAATCTCTAGGAGACTGCACGGCTCAGTTGGCAGAACTCAAAGCACTTATACTGGCACTTATAAATACGGATCACGAATTCCCCACACTTATTGTGTGTGATTCCTTTTACTGTGTACAGTTGTACAATGAATATCTACATCATTGGGAACAAAACGGGTTCAAAGATGCAATAGGTGGCACAATTAAGCATAAAATGCTATGGGAACAGGTAGTGGAGTTGAGAAACGAACTACCAAGGGCTCACGTGATACATACACTGAGTCATCAGCGTGATGGCGTACACGTTGAAGAGAATTCATTGGCTGATGAAGCCGCAAAGGGGGCTGTTCGCACAGCCGCCGTAGCTGCAGTTACTCATTCAAAGACGAGGGTAGACGGTGATAATGGTAGCTGTCAATGCTTCACGCAAAGGCAGCACAGCAGTACCTAAAAAATCTCCACTCAAGTACTCCTACAAGTTAGATGCACAAAACATTCCATATGCTCAGATTCCTGGAGTGGGGGATAGAGTAATACCAAATATGGATCGTAGGCTAGGCTTAATTATGGCAGCACACGAAGGAACAGGTTCTGTACATAACGGACTTAAGGAGACTGTTGCTTTGTTAAAAGAACGCTACTGGTGGCCCGTGATGAGAAGGTTGATTAGAGACTACGTCTGGAACTGCGACATCTGCAAGCAGATGAATGGGTCCACCGCAACACGTCCAGTACAGATACCATTGTTAGACAGCATTAGGTTGTCTGTTCGTGCGCGTCCAGCTCAAGTTTCCTCAAGGTTTGGCCTCAGCGCTCGGCTGACGCTCGAACTGTTATAAAAGATTTGCGAGTCTTTATCGGCACATACGCAGTTGGCACGTTACATTCTGACCGTGGTCCGGCGTTTAGCTCTCGGGCTTATAAAGAGGCCATGGAAGGAATGGGCGTAGCATTGCGGTACTCCTCTCCGTACCATCCCGAGGGAAATTCTGTTGTGGAGAGGAAAAACCGAGACTTAAAGCAATCTTTAACAGCTAGGGTATTAGGCAAGGGCGTTAGATGGGTCGATCACCTTTATGGGGTACAGCGCGTGCTCAATAATCAGCCAAGAAGCTCTCTAGGAGGTGTCACTCCTTACGAGGTCCTATTTGGGACAAGAATGTGGGTAACTGATCTTGATTGTGAAGGCACAGTGGCGGATGAAAAACCATTTGATATCCATGGTCGTTTGGCTGTTTTACAGGATCTAAATGAATCCAGGACACAACAAAGTAACGTGCTTCAGAAACAGGCTGCCACTGAGGAAGTCAAGGCAGTAACGGCAAGACCTATCTGGATCCCAAAAATCGGCGATTTGGTCAGAGAGAAGATTGCTGACAAGAAAGAATTTGGGCCATCTTACAGAAAGCCTGTACCGGTCCTTGCAATCCACGGCACAAGAACAGTACTTCTGCTGCCTCTTGCCGGGAAAAAGGAGAAAAGATTCATCTCAATTGACTTAATCAAACCACACTATGTGGCCGATACTAAACAGTAGGTCTCGTGGACTCCACAGTAGCAGACGCCCTCCTCTCGCTACAATCCAAGAAGTCCAAACAGAGAGACTCATCACGTTTGAAGAGCCACCTGTACGGAATGAAGGACTAAGCAACAATGCTATGGAACGTGTTCCACTTCAACAAGGAATTCATCCCCAAAATAAAAATCAACTTAACAACCAAGTTGCAATCAGACCTAATACAGACATCTACGTCAATGTGCCTCAACAAGAGAACACAGCAATTTCAACAAATCCCGATGCAATTCCAACAATTGATCGAACTGCTTCTGGCTATTTCATGAACTTTGATACGTTTTCACTGGATCCAAGCGAGCCGGAAACGACGCCAGCCAAAAAACCACTCCAACAGAAACTCATTGACTTTTTGAACTTTTTTAGAAAGACTTACCTGGTGTCACCTTGGATAGAACTATGGTATATCACTGGGATTTTATTTTTCATTTTCTGGCTAGGTTTAATAATAACTTTTAGTATGCTTATTAATGGACGATACCTCCAACCAAGCTCTACACCAAAGAGTCAATTTGATTTTAAAACCACACCAGTCTTCACATCGTGAACCAAGAGACTTGTCTTCAGAGAACATCACAGCAGTTCCTATACCGAACGGTATAGTATGGGACAAGATTGATTATGATATATTAGGTCCGACTGAACTTTTAAAACTAAAACATGTATTTAAAATTTCTTTACGTGATTTCATTACCTCCAGTACATTTTCTGATGATTGGGACACTGAAACTGTAAATGCTATGATGTCTGATTTAGAAAAAACTGCAGCATTTCCGAACAATGAAATGTTAGAAGGTACTTCAGACTATGATACATTGTACTGTTACCAACATTTTGGTGATCATTTCTTACACAAGTCTATAACACCTAGAAATGTATTTGAATACCACCAGTGGGAACACTGCCCAACACCTCCAAAAGGTAGTTCACAAGCGTTTGCACAGAAATTCACATACTTCTCAGGGTTTAACACATCCGACCCGACGTCATTTTATTATAAAATGGAGAAAATTTCAGCTCAGAAAATTATGTTAACAAACACCAAACATATTTACTCTGCATCCTTTCTGAACCAGTTGTCTAAACAGGGTTTCGATCTATGGAAAGACACAATAGAATCCAAATCAATCTGGGGTTCTAGGGACTGGCAAGTCCAGGGAATAGAAGCACTTTTTAGAGCATGCATCATTCCGCAGCAGATTTTATTTCTGAATGAAACTGTGCAACAGACATCCTGTCTTGGATTAGCCAAAGGCAAGGAAATGAACACACCGGGGTTTCCAACACCATCGCAGATGGGTGGGGGGCAGAACTCAACTACACAAGGGGTAGGATTAGATGCCATTTTCCAGTACAACAGATCAGATCCTGATTGGACAGAATGGCTGGTTTGGCCCATTGACACAAACAAATGTCAACAGAGATTTATGAATACAACCAGAGGGTTTAGTATCCATAGGCCAGATCCACGCTATGTACAAAGACATCACCCAGGGGTAGTGACATCGTATAGTGTTGGGAAGTTGTGCCTTGATTGGCTAGAGACCTCAACACTGACAGAAGTAAAGCACCACTTGACCTTACTCACACCTGACATGGATCTTAGAGATTTTCTACTGGGACCCAAGAAACAGCATCAGAAACGTTTCATATATGCAGGCCTTTATGCCTACTATAATGAAAACTGGAAAATATCCCAACAAGAGGCCGCAGAAAGAATACGAGAAATAGACCGTATTAACTTAGAAAAAGCATTAGCAGTGGTGGATAATGGATTAACTACTTTGACCTCCAGGATTTACTCCTTAGGCAACATTGTGTCCTCGGCAATCGACATATTAGAACAAGATCTGGCCTTGTTACAACACGGGCAATCTCAGCTACGTTCTATTATGATGTTAAGCTGGACGCTGCAATCTTTGCGTGCAGGCTATGTGCCATGGCGTTTTATAAACACTACGTCTCTGTTCTCAGAATACAATCTAACTGATAAACAGACAGAAATGGCACAAAGGGGAGCCAAATATACAATGCTGCGTATTGAGAAACTGGAAAGGTTACCATTCACTGTAGCCGAATCACCATCAACAGAATGGCCCATTCATGGCCAAATAACTCTGCCGGTCACTATGTTTCAGTTTCAATATTGCCTTGAGCAAAGGCAGGCAGGCAAATATGTAAACATGGGTAAGGGATACATCAAGGAAACTTGGGAGTTACCATATAGATACCGATGCCGGAATGGGGATCGAGAAGTGTATCTGAGTGGTACTAACTTCAAGAACGCTTTGAGCGGTTCTCTCATGTGTCAGGATATTTCTCTACATGGAGCCTGCAATGGTTCAGTGGCGAACTTATCTTGTCACATGTCAGGGACCCCAGCGGCCATGATCACTCCGGTTTTCCAGCTGCTCTCGAATGGGAGTTACTTAATGCTAAATGATCAAGGTTGTTGTGGGATGCTTCCGGGCGTCGCATATCTAGTAACTGTTAACTCCAGGGTTACTTGCTGTACGCAAGTATTGTTTCCGCCACTGAACACAGTCAGGGAGGCGCCGTTATGGCCTTCGCTGAATGTTTCTTTTATACAGTTTGATACTCTGAGCAGATTGAAAGCCATGCTTTTACAGCAACCCGTGCCCTTAACCTCCGCTCGAGAAACCTATGAACTTCAAGTTGCAAGGACCTCGACCGAGATACAGGCACTCATACGTACAAACTGCCCCATTCATTTTGCAGAAATGGTGGGACGTATCTTCAATATGTCTGATACGAGCGGAATTGTACACCTATTTAAGACCATAGGGTCCGGACTGTTAAGCACCTTTCAGACAGTCCTCGGAGTAATTCCAAATTTTATACACTCCGTATTGGGAAGCGTATTTGGAGGATTCCCGCTCATCCTGTTCCTAATCGCAGGAATCCTGATTGTAATATTGCTGCTACGCAATGGACGGCCCACTTCCCGAGGGAATGGTGAACACGCTCCTGGAGCGGAAATACCGTGAACGCATGGTACAACTTCTGGGCATTTCTTGCCTGCGAGAACTCAGTGCCTCCTGGTTTCTATCATTTAGACCAGTCTGGATAGACTGCATCTTACCTGTGCTTCGATGCCTGTTCTGCGGAGAAGAATGCACGTTGGATCTTTGTCTAACATTTCCATCAGATGCGCCTCCGGACACGGATGCAATGCTGTACCCCATAAAGGCCCATGCTCTGCGTTGTCCCCAGCGGCTTCCAATTCTGATGAATGCATTCCTGGAGAATCCACAGGTGCCGTTCGCTCCTGCTGGGTTAGGTGACTCCTCCACAGGCACCCAGGTTACAACTGCCGCACAAGCTGCCGCAGCACCGACTGTTGGCAGTACTACATTCCATCTATGTGCGCTTGACGTTCTCTGTGAGGCGTTGGATTTGTCATCTACAGCAGCTGACACCGATAATATTGAGCTTCCCAGCCAGGACGCGTAATCTTGAATTGGCTCATCGTGTCCTGGGAAAGAATTCGGCTTCTTCACTAGTTTCAACATAAAACGATCTAAATTTGGAACATTTTCTTACATTGACACTTTCGCTTGAGAAAAGTATGGCCTTCTCCTGCTTATGGTAATACAACTTCTATAGAGAGACGATATTGACTTTTAAGTGGCAACTAGAAAAAGTTGAATTTAAACATTTTTTTTTTTTAAGCACCAAACTTTTTTAACGATTTTTTAGAACCATGTTTTTACTTGCTTTTAAAAATGTTTTTAAATTGTCCAGATTTCAAGTATGGTCATTTATTATCCAGTTCGGAAGTGGAGTGGGTGTTATATCCCACATAGATGCCTTAATGTAGATCCATTCGTACATGCCCTAAAATGGACGTATTCATATTTACCCTAATATGGTCATATTCATACTTGCCCAATTATGGTCATGGCCGCATATGCCCAATTATGGTCACAACTGTACATGTCCTATTATAGTATGATTCCTTATATAGGCATGATCTTTCACCTACATTGGTCCCAGCTAGTACACAACGAGCTCTGAGGGCTGAACGTTATCTATCCTGTGGTTTTGAATGCAGCAGGGTTCTTCCAAACACAGGCCCACACTGTACTCATTAATTATGCATGGCTTTCTAAGAATACACCACCAGCATAATGTATGTACAAAGTTCACCCCTGACATCTTCCTCATGTCCAATACAAACCATACTGAGGACCGAGACTCTTTAGGGTATAAATACACCACATCTTGCCCCGGTAAACCAGAGGGAACCGAGACTTCCATGCTGACACACTGACCAGAGACGCTGAGGCTCCTGCATGCAGTCGCTCAAGCTGGCAGTGGTCTGACACAACCCAGCCGGGGTGTCCAACTCGAGACCAGGATGGGGTCCCACACTCTCTCTATTCAGGTATGGGGGTTCGACTAAATCCTAGGAGGATTCTTGGCTCTTAGCTTCTAAGACCTACACACATATGCTAGGTGCACACAGGTACATTAGGTAGGCATCGTAGGAGTACGCGCACTTGCATAATGCTTTTATATTCATGTATGTACTCAGGATTATCGCAATATGGTAGAACTGTTCTATCCCTTTGTTTTTATCGTACTGCTGATCATATATCTCTGCTATTGTCTGCTGGTTACCGCAGCACATATATTTTACACTAGAATAACAACTGTTCAATAAATACTTATTGAAACGCCAGACTGTTTATTCTGTGTAACTCTCTGAGACAAACCGAACAAGTGAGCACGAGTGACTGAGCGAAAGGTAGTATATTGTTTCCACGATTCTGAGGGAATCAGGGTTGTCATGTTCTAAGGTTGCCAGAAACTAATCTCTCCCCAATAAGAGGAGACACTAGTGGCACTGCGAGCTAGCTAATGCAAACCAGGCTAACATACACGGTGGGGGTGCACGGAGTCAGTCTGCCACCAAGCCCACAGTATATGTTATCCAAACGCGCAGGTCCTGCAGGGGTACTATAGGAACTACACGACATGCCCTGACTCCTTTAATTTACTCGCTCAATGCCCTGCCAGAGTTTCACCCCCTCGAGGGTCGCCTGCTAATGGGGGACCTGGGAGCTCATAAGATTCGCCAGATCTACCAGACTTTGACCACTCACGCTTGCACAACATTATATAAGACCAGGGGGGCATGGGAAGAGGACTTACCTGACATGACAGACGACGACTGGACAGAAGCCCTCGCCAGTCCCCAGGGTGCGGCGGTCTCTATACGCTACCGCCTCATCCAATTTAAATATCTTCACGTATATATTTCACACGCTCCCGCCTGTGAAAGATGGGGGTCATCCAGTCCCCTGTGTGCCTGAGATGTGGGGAAGGAGAGGGAACTTTCCTACATACAGTGTGGAGTTGTGGCGCATTGCAGCCATTTTGGCGTAAAATTGCATCCTGTCCGGGCCGGGTATTATCGTGGGATCTCCCATTTGACCCTAGGCTGTTCCTACTCCATAGTACGGAAGGGATTGGCGGAAATCGCTGTAAGCAACACGTACTCTTCCTGCCATCACTCTGGCTAAACGTGATATTGCCCAAATGTGGAAAGGGACAACCCCCCCAGGAATTGGTGGGTGGAAGAAGGCTATGGACAGATGTATGGGAGCAGAGATTGCGGTTTTTCAGGCCCAGGGTTGCCCCCAGAAGCAGAGGTCCCGCTGGGCGACTTACTGGGGCATAGATTTACCCCCCTTACCATCCACAGACCCTCTATAGGACTGCTCCTATATCTGTACTGGACTACCGTGCAGCCCAAGTCACACAACTCTATTGTTACCACATACTCATACTTGGATATCTTGAGCCCCGTAGGGTCTGGGACTGCCTGTGACATGTTTCTATTGTTTTACCTGCGGGTTCTGCAGGCTTTATGTTTGTATGCACTTATTGGTACCTTTGATCAGAGATGTCTTTATAATGTATGCAGCGGGCTCCGGCCCACTATGTGCCACGAAAATCTAACAAAATATGTTTAAAAAAATAATAAATTATCAATATACCAGGAAGCGATTGCTACACATATAAATACACATCTGTTTGTTTTGCCTGAGAACTGAACCTTTCGGGCGAATTTCCATTGCCGAAAGAGGCATATCTACCTGAGTCTAGAGGTTTTTTTTGTCAAATATTTTGCTGGCGCTCCTGGAGCTCCTATGTCATTCAGCTGAATAAAATCCTATTCTTGAAGAACGACCCTGCTTATGAATTTTAGTTCAGATTTGGGCGTTTGCACCCCCCCTTAACTTTTTTCCCTTGTTAGGAATTGCACAATACATGGCCTGCCAGCCTTAGTTGGTTACGTTAAGCTACTGCCAAATACATTGATGGGACCAAAGACATAGGCAGATTAAAAAATGGCTTTTCAATGGACCGTTCGGCTGATGCATAAATACACAGAGATGACTGACACTCTTTGTGAGAGGGATAGTTCTCCTTTTCATACGAATAAAACAAAATGTCTTTAGAACTATGTCGATCAAGGGTCTAGAATTCATTTTCAAGGTTATCGTGTTATAACATAATCAGTCATGTCCTTGTGATTTCTTTCCATCCTAATCCACGGTTATTGCCATGCTCTGACGGAATTATTTAATAGCTATTCCAAGTTATGTACCCAGAATAATCATATACTATATAAAGATGACTTCGGCGTCATTGGTTATGTGTCGCCAGAACCTCTCGATGTAATATTAGACCATTTAAAATAGTTATCTGTTAGGAATTATTTAACATTATGTACATATGACATTATACATTTGTTAAATATGTATGTTAACAAATGGAATATTTGGGTTTTATATCTCTACATTTTATGCAATAAAAACACACAAACGTATATATCGCCTCCCCAGCGATGGATTAGAAAATAACTTGACATACTGTACCAATAGCAAACCAATCCTTCCAAGTATTTGCCAAAATGTGTGCAGATTCATCACACAGTGCCACACCACTCAGAGGCTGATTGTTCAGGCCTTGTGATCTAGCGTCTATATTATTGCAACATCCTGTCTCTTGGCATTACTAAGCATGCTAGGAATATATTGGAAATCATCCAAAATTCGGCTGCTAGGCTGCTATGCCATCTGCCTAGATCTTACTCGGTCTCCAATCAGCTTCAGACTTTCCATTGACTTCCTGCAGGGAAGAGAATTCAATTTAAGGCCTTGTTTGTCTCTCATCGCACTCTTAATAATCCTGGCCCGCCCGTTATCAATTCTCTTCTACAGCCATATCGCCCCACTGGATGTTTGAGATCATCTGAGCTTATCCTGGCTAAGATTCCGTGGGTTAAGTCAGTGAGGCAAGTCGTTTCACTGTCTACGGCTTAGTCTGTGGAATAAACTTTCGATAAGCCTGCTTGGCCATATTAATTACATCACTCTCACGAAACAGCTTAAGACATGGCTGTTTTTACCCAGAGACTTCTGTCTCCTTTCTTGCTGTCTGCGTAGGCGCGCTGGGAATTCAAAATTTACAACACAATGTACCTCTGTTTTTGCTTTCCTCACTGCTGAGGCCATACAGTTAGTTCATTTTCAGGTATTTACATTTTGTTGTGTGTTGCAAAAAAACGAAATCCTACAGCCTTTCCTTTCACACTCCCTGTACTCCAGTAAGACTTCACATAATTCACTTTAAAAACTCCTTTCACTTTGCAGTCAGAGAAAGAAAAGTAAACACCAATCCACATGTTAAAGGAATAAGCATCAATTTGTCAGAAGGCATAACCTGACATTTGACCTCTGTCTTTGAAGCGCTGGCAAATGTGAAAAGATAAACACAGAATTTAAAGGCAGTTTGGGAAACACTGCCCTAGACACTACCTCCTAACTCGGACCTCACCTAGCCAGTTTTGTATGCCGGTGTTGCTGCATTATACCAATAGCTCTTTACAGTGGGCACCCCTCACGTAAGTGAGATGAACTATAAAGTTTACATACATGTACACCTGGAACTTTATTATTCGTGTGCCACCAATAGTAAAGTTTACAGGTGCAAATGTTCCCTTAAACCAGAAGAAAAACATTTAAACTCAGACCCTTTTTTGCGGATTGGTACAAAGCCTACACTTTTTCATGTATTGGATACTCATGTTCTCTCTTACCTTCATCCTTGGTGTAAGTATCTGTGCAGCCCACCAAGTACTATGCATCTCAAGTTAGTGTGACGTATTTTAGTGCTGGTGTCTGCATCACCACACTAAAATGCTATTGTCACGCATTACTAGCTCATTAATAGCTCCTATGTGCTACGAGGTCAATCAATAAATCAAACATTTGTAAAGCGCGCTACTCACCCGTGAGGATCTCAAGGCGCTGGGGGGGGGGAGCAGCTACTGATCATACAGCCAAGTCTTGAGGAGTCTCCTGAAGGTCAGCAGGTCCTGGGTCTGTCGTAGGTGGATGGGGAGGATGTTCCATGTCTTGTCGGCGAGGTGGGAGAAGGATCTGCCGACGGTGGTTGTTCGGTGGATGCGTGGAACGGTGGCGAGGGCGAGGTCAGCGGAGCGGAGCTGGCGGTTGGGGGTGTAGAAGGTGAGTCGCTTGTTGAGGTATGCTGGTCCTGCGTTGTGGAGTGCTTTGTGAGCGTGGGTGAGGAGCTTGAAGGTGATCCTCTTGTTGACGGGAAGCCAGTGCAGGTCCTTCAGGTGGGCGGTGATGTTGCTGTGGCGGGGGATGTCGAGGATGAGGCGTGCTGAGGCGTTTTGTATGCGTTGGAGTCTCTTCTGGAGTTTGGCCGTGGTTCCCGCGTAGAGGGCGTTGCCGTAGTCCAGCCTGCTGGTGATGAGGGCCTGGGTGACCGTCCTTCTGGTTTCGGTGGGGATCCATCTGTAGTTCTTGCGAAGCATACGGAGTGTGTTGAAGCAGGAGGAGGAGACGGTGTTGACTTGTTGGGTCATTGAGAGCATTGAATCCAGGATGAACCCCAGGTTGCGTGCGTGGTCGGTGGGTGTTGGCGCAGTTCCCAGCGAAGCTGGCCACCAGGAGTCGTCCCAGGCGGAAGGGGTGGAGCCGAGGATGAGGACCTCCGTCTTGTCCGAGTTCAGTTTCAGGCGACTGCTATTCATCCATTCGGTGACGGCCTTCATATCTGCGTGGAAGTTGGTTTTGGCGATGGCGGGGTCTTTGATGAGGGAGAGGATCAGCTGGGTGTCGTCGGCGTATGAGATTATGTTGAGGTCGTGTGATCGGACGATCTTGGCGAGCGGTGTCATGTATACGTTGAAGAGGGTCGGGCTGAGGGATGATCCTTGGGGTACGCCGCAGGTGATCTTGGTGGCTTCGGATCGGAATGGAGGGAGGCGGACTCTCTGGGTTCTGTCGGTGAGGAAGGAGGTGATCCAGTCCAGGGCTTTGTCGCGGATCCCCGCATTGTAGAGTCGTGTGCGCAGGGTGTGGTGGCAGACGGTGTCGAAGGCGGCCGAGAGGTCCAGGAGGATGAGGGCCGCGGTTTTGCCGTTGTCCAGCAGGGCCCTGATGTCGTCGGTGGCGGCGATGAGGGCGGTTTCGGTGCTGTGGTTGCTGCGGAATCCGGATTGGGACGAGTCCAGGGTGTTGTACGAGGTGCACCAGCAGAGTGTGCTGTTCAGTAGCGAACGTGTGATCCGGGCCCAGGAGAAGTGGTTTGTTATGGCAATGTCCATCCGGGCCAGGTTAAGTTGTTTACTTAAATTAAATTGTTACAAAGTGTAGTGTTGTGAGACTATGTATGCTAGGGCCCTTCCGGTCCTGAGCAGACTCAACAGAGGAATCACTTATTGCATTTGTATTTTGGAATTTATAGAGCGCAAAACTCATCCTCAAAGGGATATCCCGGCGTTAGACAGAGTCAATTACTGGTTCTTAAAGAGACCCGAATACAGCCATGTCTTCAATTTTAAGGAGGATCCACCCATCTGGGATTCTTTGATTCTTTTATAAGATATCAAGGCCTTAGTGGCTGGTGTAAGATTCCGTTTGGGTTTATAGAAGTCAATCAATCAATAAACGTTATTCGATCTAATTTAAGAGCATAGATCATCAAAGTAAACAGAATAAAAAATACAATATCAATCTTCTTAATACACTAAAAGTTAATAGAAATTACCAATTAAAATAACACAATTCAGGTCACAACCCTCCAAACAGTCGCGGTATAGGGTTATAAGGTTAAACTGTGCAAAAAGGCGCAGTTCAATAACTATGGTTTGTGCAATTTACACAGGAAAAGTCAAATAAAGTGATATATATTCCCAATTACCAAATTAATTTGTAGATAAATTATTAAAAGAAGTTAATTTAGATAGAGAATACACCCTTTAAGAATTATAAAACTGTTTAAAAGTATTACATGTATTATACAAATCTTGTGTCGCATTGAGCCTGATTCAGATAATTTTCATAATGGTTCCAGGAGACTAAATAAATATAAAGCTAAGGGTTAGCAAGACCTTCGAAATCTAATGCATGTCTCTTTTGCTTACAAGACCAAAGGAATGAAGCTACACAGAAACATACAAAAGGGTCATGGAGCTTCTATGTAAAGAACAGGGTGACACTACATTGTTTAAAATTGTACCGTCTTAAAAGAGGTATGATATATTTTGCTCTCTGTTCACTATAAAAATGACAAAAGAACAGAAGGTAAAGATCAGACTGGGTGGATAAGTTATCGCACGGGCAAGTAATCAGATCACCAAGAACATACTTTTTCAAAAGGAAGCCCAGCCTCAGGGGAATTAGGTTTAGGCGGAACCCTAAAAGAATGAACCTATGCTGCAGGTTCTTTACCGCATCTAAATACAAATATTCACCCTCTGTCAAAGGTGGAATCAAGTAATAAAATGTTACAGTTGTTTTTCCCTTCTGAGATTCCTTCCTTTCATAAGCTAGCTTCGCTAAGAATAATGCCTTTAGCCTCTTTTTTGGGAACCCGGATCATGAGCTAGGATTTACATACAAATCGGGTACTCCCAGCGAGCAGAGGGTCATTTTAACATACTCTAGCCAGGGGATTTTATGTGCCTTATCCAATAAAAGACAATTTTGTATAATAATCTGGTTAAGGTCCACTGTATCCCTGCTCCATATTGGGTGCCAGAGCCTGATCGGGGCTACTCTCGCTATGTCAGACACATAGGGCAAGTCCAGCTCTAGGTGAGTGACATAGTTTGAGAATGAAGGAGGGAGGGAGACGATCCTCTTAAAGAACCCATTCTCTATCTTCTGTAAGGAGTCGGTTGGTGCTATGCCCCAGACCCCAGCCCCATATGTTGTTGCCGAGATTCTTTTGGCAATGTAAATCTTTTTTATTGTTGCTAGGGGCTTTGAGCCCAGTTTCTTAGTGAAACTGGAAAGTGCCGCCAGAGTGCGCTCCATTGTTTGTGCCCTACTACCCACCATGTGTGACCAAGTTTGTTTAGTGACGAAAATGACTCCTAAATATGAAAAGGTCTCCACAACGGCTAGTTTGCGAGTCCCAATATGGAATGATGGAATTTTTTTAGGGAGAGGTAGACCTGAAACTAAGATGAAGGTTTTTGACTCGTTTACTTTGAGATCCATGGATGACATAAAATTCACATAGGTGTCAATTATGAGTTGAAGTGCTACGCCTGTCCTTTCTATCAGGATGGCATCATCCGCATAGGCCAGGATTGGCAATGCACCTGAGAGAAAAGATGGAACATCAGGCGTGCACCCTTTTAAGGCGGCTTCCACCACATTTGTATATAATGAAAGTAAGAATGGGGCAAGAACACAGCTTGCCTGACTCCTCTCATGATCTTAAAAGGTCTGGTGCATTCCCAATCCCTTCCGTAGCGGACTGACCCCGTCGCCTGTGAGTATATTTGGCTTATAAAGGTAATCAACCTAGGATCTATACCCATCTCATCCATGGTTGCCCACAGTTTTTGGTAGGCCACGCAGTCAAAAGCCACCGAGAGGTCCATAAAGGCTATGTATATATTCCCTTTCTCTGCTCTGGTGTATTTAGAGATAATCAAACTTAGGTTTAGGCATTGATCAATCGTACCTCTACCCTTCTGAAATCCATATTGAGTTGGCATCAGGATGTTATTTTTTCTTGCCCAATCTTCTAGCCTGTTCAATATAACCCGCCCAAGGAGTTTAGCAGTGGAGTCCAGAAGGGAAATAGGGCGATAGTTCTGGATTTATCCCCTTTTTTATAAATAGGGACTATAAAGCTTGTTCTCCGTGATGGGGGTGGGCCTCTCTTGGAAATCCTACTCAGAATTAAAGCTTGGGTTATATTTCTTCTCCAAGCTACTGGGATCCATCGGGATAGTTTTCAGAGAATGCGTAATACCCCAAAACAGGTCCCTCAAACTCTGGTTACTTGTTCTTGTAGGGACAGTGAGTTATGAATAAGAGAACGTAAATGTTTTACCACCTTTTTGGGTGTGGGTGTTAGGCCCAACCTAGTTGGCCACCATAGCTCATTCCAAAGTTTTTCAGCACCTCCAAACAATAAAATGTCAGATTTGTTTGCATTTAGTTTTAAACAGTAATGTAACTTGCTGGGAGATGCTAAGATGTGGTTATTAATGGTTATGGCATAATCAGAGTACGGTGTGGGATTGTATGTTGAGGAATAAAGATGTACAATTCAGAGCTCAGTTTGTGGCGTATTCATTTGCATGCTCCTGGGCTGGGGAGGATGCTACAACTGGCAACGAGTAGGTGATCTGTGTCCCAAAGAAACAAGACTGCTCTCCCTGAGAGTTTGCAATGTTACAGCAAACTGCTTGTGTGTGCCACGTACACCCAAATCAATGAAAAGCAGTTTGAATTTGGTGTGTGTGGAATCAAAGCCCCGCTCCAGCCCATATACGGTGCTCGAAGAAGTTGAAGGCCCCGCGGAGGACCCTATTCAAAAAGCCCACCAGAAACCCACTGGTAAGGCCAAAAGAAGACATACTGTGCCACATCATAAAACAGAGCCATCATCGATGCACAGTGAAACACTAAAGGCAGTGATAACCAGGTACGAAAGTGCAAACGTACTTACCAGCAAGAGCGAGTGAAGTGCCTCATGACCTCGAATCGGGTGTGACAAATAGGCTCAGTAGAGTCGCCGATGCATGTGCAGTGGCATGTGGCAAACAGTGCACCAAAAGGCCTGTGGAATAGTGTCCTTTTTCAATGGTTTAGAAGGGAGCGTGAAGTACGGTGCAGCCGCATTTCTGAAACCACCACCGTCATTCGACACCGCCAAGAAGCAGTATATTGGCACCCAGTGGCCTGCATGGATCTCATAGACATGCTAAAAAAAGCAGACGATGAGAAAATCATTAGGTACTTCAAGAACCTTGAAGGGGATGGAATGAAAGAAGTGATAAAGAAAATATCACAAGCTGATGCAGTATCATACCTTCAAACGTTGGAAACCAAATTCAATCCAATGCAAATGTCGACTATGAAAGGTACATTTCCAATCAAGTATGATAGCAAGCTGGTAAAATGATGGATACGTTTGTTGAAAGACTTGATGTGCTTATCAAACGCTGCAAGTTTAGTGAATTTAATGATGAAGAAGCCATACGTCTCCAAGTCATTGATGACTGTTTATCAGACTCTTTCAGAAGACTCATGTTGAGAGAGGTGCTCAGCTTAGAGAAAGTACTAACTGCTGCAAGGGTTGAGGGAAAAACAGATCGACAAGCCAGTGATATGTAAGCTGGAACAGCGAAAAATGAATCTGCGTTGGTCATGAGCAGCAAGCACAAAGAAGATACATGCAAGTTGATGTCTACAAAGAAGAAAAAGTCATGTTTCCAATGTGGGTTTTTATTTCCCCATGAAGGCAAAGGTAGCGGTTGAGAAAATCATTTCATAACGGTTTGCAAAGTGAAAGAGGAAGTTAATAACGCAATACAGGCAAGTAAATGCTGTAAAGCCCCAGGACCAGATGCAATCCTGGTAGAATTATACAAAGATAATACCGCGATAATACCGCTTTATGGGGGCCCCTGCTGACTTTAGTATTGAGGGCCTGCTGTGCAGCAGGTTTCTTGTCATCATGGGGCGCATCAATTATTGTATCTATTTACAAAAAAGGAGACCGTCTAAACCCAGCATGTTGTAGGCCGATCTCCCTGCTTGATTCTTTAGTTAAGACAGCGGGTCGTATAATTCAGAATAGACTACAGGACTGGGCGGAATCGCAAGATATTATGTCAGACCTACAATATGGCTTCCGCCCTGGGATTGGGACAATAGAGCAGAGTCTCAACTTAAATATGCTAATTGGAAAATATGTAACCATCAAAAGGGGAACATCTATTTAGCGTTTGACGATCTTTCATCGGCCTTCGATTGGAGTTATACATGCTAAACTATGGTAAAAAATAAAAGATATGGGGGTGGAGGCACCGATTATCAGTTTTCTGAGAGACTTATATTCGGGTTCCAAAGCCAGGGTTAGATACGGCATTAGAAGAGAATGTACCGAAGCTTTCAGCGTAGAGAGAGGGGTGAGACAGGGATGCGTCCTAGGTCCTTTCCTGTTTTCATTATACATAAACAGTGTGGGTGAGGCACTTGCGGAATCCTCTAAAGATCTCCCACAAATAGGAACGTGCCCTGTCCCGGCCCTCCTCTACGCTGACGATGCCATTCTTATGGCTCGCACCCCTTTTGCCCTACAGTCCTTGCTCACAAACTTTGTTGAATATATGAAGGAACTTGGCCTACTAGTTAATCAAACAAAAACTTTAATTATGAAATGAGGGAGGAATAGTAAGACATGTAGTGATATAAAAATAAATGGTACAAATTTTGGTTTTACTAATACCTTTTCTTAATTGGGGATTTTATTCGACAAGGAAGGTTTATGGAATAAGGCCATTGCCACTAGGAAATTACAATTTAGCAAAGCCTGCATGGCTCTTAGAAGCTTCCCGAGACGATTGGGCTCTAACCCACCTGAGACGATGATGACAATTTATAAAGCCAAATGCCTTAGCATAGCACTTTATGGGGCGGGCATGTGGAGACACAAAAATTGTGCAGATATGCAGCTGACCGAAAATACATTTTTTAGATATCTTCTTGCAACCCCTAAGAGTGCATCAGTATATGTATGCCACGCCGAACTGGATGTTCCATTCCTTACAGATTTAATAAAGTTGCAGCCAATTTCACTTTGGTATAAAATCTGGACTTCAAAACATACAGGTCTTAACCGAGCCATAATCAGGGACTGTCTCAAATCAAGTTCATATACATGAATTTCGTGGCTGGTCTATGTCCAAGGCTTTTTCTGTGATATGGGCCATCCCAAATATTTCGAGAACCCCGAAACATTAGATATCATTAGTAGAAATATCTTGAAAAAAGAAGGAACAGCACACCTGGAAAATCTTAGGTTGATAACTGAAGTTCCTAAACCTAGTGTTTTAAAAAATTAATTGATTTTAACAACTTTTAACATGCAACCCTTTCTTAAAACTGTACTAAATGCAAGGCATAGGTTTGTTTTGACCCACCTAAGATTGGACATATTTCATCGACTAGTTAGCTTACCAAAAACGAACGACTGGTCTACAAACCTGATCAATTGCCCCTGCGACGTCACAATGCTCCACAACACTATGCATGTAATTCTTTTCTGTAAATTCTATAGTCAACTTAGGAAACGTTACATCCTACCGATAATTAGACCACTACGTTTTACACAATGCCGTCCTGCATATTTATTTTTGCAATCGCTGCCTACCCTAGAGATCTGTTGTGAAATGTCATCTGTTCTATGAGCAGTTTTTATGTCAGGAAGAATATTTCATTAACCCTTGTATAGATTAGGGCATAGGGTGCAAATTCTTTTTTGGATTTAGACAGTGCGACCTATGGGACCAAGAAAAATTGGTATTGAATATGTAATACATCACATTTTTGCACTTTTTCAATTGTAATAGATTTTATGTTTTAAACACTGATTGATGTAGATTGGTTTTAACTCTTTTTTCTTAGTAACTAATTGACAAGGAAAGCTTTTTCTATGGTCGGCTTTTTGAAACATCTGGGTAGGACATGTATTTAAGACTATGCTCTTTGAAATTTGGCAGCTATATGATCTAACACCTTTAGCTTGTTTTTTAAAATGTACCTTTTTTATGCATACATTTTTGCATCACGGTATGAATTGCATATTGATGTCTGTTTTGTGCGATGCTTTTATGAATGTTTTTAAGCTTCTGAATAAAGTTATTAAAGAAAAAAGGAAAAAAAAGAGAAACTAAGTCACAGCGAGAAAAGAAAATGGACACCAGAAGGTTCCATAAGCATGTTAGCTACGCCCACAAAGCCAAAAAGCAACATCAGTTATTACAAGTAGAAACCAGGCAAAGTTGATTGTTGGCAAGTTCATCCTACAAAGGCTCATCAACGTCATTATCAAGCGGCAGTGAAAAAGATTGATGTGCGATGATGACATTGACCAAGGAATGACAGGCACCTGTAGTCGCCACTGCAAAACTTTGGAATTCTCTTCCACTAAAGATTAGATCTTCCCAATCTTTGCTAACCTTTAGGAAAATGACAAAGACCTGGCTGTTTAATCAGTAAGTTTCTCCAATATATGGTATCCGCCTGCTGTCCTTAGTGCCGAGACACCCATGGGTAATTGAGCGCTTTACAAATCTCATAAATAAATAAATAAATAGGTTTGGCTGCTTGCAAGGAAGAACAAAAGACAAAGGTGAACCACCAAACGAAACAACAGAATTCATTTGGACATTGCCCCAAAATTACAATTAAGGTCAACAGTTGTCCCATAACCATTATCATCGACAGTGGTGCGTTGAATAACATCATGCCAGTCAAAAAGTTTAACAGTCTCCTGTGTCACGCCTCAACCCGTCAAACACGAAAGTATCCACGTGGGCTGCTTCTAAACTGTTGCAGAGTCAATGGTCATTCACAGCGACATTAAGACATAAAGCAGTATCAGTACAAGCACCAATTCACGTTTTTCAAGGAGCTTTGTCCAGTGCATGACTACTCTGTTTTGCCACCGCTTTTGTTATTGGACTGATATCTCTCAATTACAACCTCCACACCCAATCTGAAGTTGTGAGTCGGTTTCCGTCGTTATTTCATGGCCTAGACAGGCTCAAGACAATAAAAGTGCGACTTCACATTAATGAGAACATTCGTCCCGTTACCCAGCGCCACCGCAGAGTCACTTTCCACTTGCAAGAAGCTGTTGAGAAAGAACTAGAAACGCTGTTGAAGCATGACATCATCATCCACCTGTCCTACTCTCTGGATTTCGCCCATAGTGGCTGTGCCAAAAAAGGACAGTGGAGGTGCAGTGCGTATCTGTGTTGATGTGCGCCAGGTCAACAAAGCACTCGAGAGAGAAAGACATCCTGGTCCACACATAGCAGACATGATCATGCAATTGAACGGTGCCAAATCCGTTTCCCGTCTTGCTCTGAACAAGGGATACTACCAACTTGAGTTGGAAGAGAACTGCAGGTACATCACTATTTTTTTGACTCATGGTGGTTTGTTCAGATACAAAAAGTTGAGTTTTGGAGTGTCATCAGCTGCAGAAATATTTCAGGATGTTATACGGTGAATCATTCAACCTGTCACACGTGCTTTTAATTACAGCAATGACATACTGGTATTTGGAGCAACACAAAAGGAGCATGACAAGACTCCTACACAAGTGTGCTAGTTACATGCTGTTGCAGGTCTCACTCCAAGCACAGCAAAGTTTAAGTTTCAGAAGACCAAACTTAAATTCTTTGGACACATATTTTCTGATGGGGGAATGAATCCTGACCCTGATAAAGTGAAAGCTACTTGCCCCCCACAAGATGTCACAATGTTGTGATCCTTCTTAGGCATGGGCAGTTATTGTTCAAGGTACATTTCTGGCTTTGCTACTGTGAGTGTCCCATTGAGAGACTTGACAAAACAAAATGTCCCGTTCCAATGGTCTGCTGAACGTGATCAAAGCTTCAAAAGAATAAAATACGCAATTGAGAATGCGACCGAAATGGCCTATTTTGATTCCAAGTTGCAGACTGGGATCACATTAGATGCAAGCCTGGTAGGGCTGGGGGCAATCCTTGCTCAACATAATGGTCATTCGAATGTTCAGAGACACATTGTGGCATATGCAATTCGAAGTATGTCTGACACAGAATGTGCCTTTTCTCAGACGGAGAAGTAGAGTCTGGCTGTAGTGTGGGCCTGCAAACATTTTAATGTGTTTCTATACGGAAAGCTTTCACTATCATAATAGCCCACCAAGCACTGCTCACCATTTTCGGAATTCCAAAAGCCAAAATGCCCCCTATCATTGAGAGGTGGGGGTTGTGACTGCAAGAGTACAACTATACAATTGTACACAAGTCGGGTAAAGGCCAGAACCCTGCTGATTATTTTTCAAAAGTAACACTATATCGTCACAGTTCGACATCCAAAACAGCTGAGGAGTAAATTAACTTCATTGTGAAGTTCAATACCCCAGTGAACCTATCCATTGAAAAGATTATTGCTGCTACTAATGCTGATCAGAACATGCTTATCCTCAAATACATCATTTCTAATCAATCGTGGAAGAAAAGTGTTCGACCTTTTTCTGACAATACTGAATTAAAAAAATTCAAAAATGTACAGGACGAACTGTCTGTGACCAAGGAAGGTGTTGTATTGAGAGCCTCAAGAATTGTCATACCTGAGAGCCTAAGACAACAGGTCATTGAACTAGCCCATGGAGGACATCATGGCATTGTAGCTACCAAAAGATTCCTAAGAGATTGAGTGTTGTTCTGGCACTTAGATGAGCGAGTTGAGAGGGAACTAAGAGTGCAATCTTTGCAACTGCCTTTCCCACAAAGTGGCACAACATTCACTGACAATGGCTGAACTCCCTGCACAGGCTTGGGAAAGAGTTGCAATTGCTTTTTTTGCATCCCTCAGAAACAGACATCATCTCATGGTAGTCATTGATAAATATTCATGCTTTCCTTCGGTAGAGAAGTTATCATCAACAACCCATGACAAGGTTATCGAGCGGCTGGATAACATCTTTGCAGCATGGAGTATCTCCGTTATTCTAAAAAATGACAATGGTCCACCATTCAATAGCAAAGAATTCAAGGAGTTTCTAGTCGGACTAAATGTCAAGCATCAAAAGAGTACACCTCTGTGGCCCTAAGCAAATGGTGTTGTGGAACAATGCATGGGTACCCTCAAAAGTGTAATTCAACGGGCATCAATGGAGGAGGCTTATCGTTCAACTCCTCACTCCACAACTGGTGAAAGTTCCACCACCTTGCTATTTGGGAAAGCCATCGGAACCAAACTGCCACTGTAGACAGTAGACCAATCCTTGAATGCTGATTAGGCTTGTGGCTCAGACACTTCTTGAAAGTGCAAAATGAAAATATACGCTGATTGGCATCGTCGAGCCCAGCAAACAGTCTTCGATGAAGGTGACTTGGTCCTGGTCAAGCAGAAATAAAAGCGGGAAACAGACACTCCTTTTTCTGTCGATCCTCTGAGGGTTGTGACGTGCAAAGGACACATGGTGACTGCCCATCGTCCTGGAAAGTCCATCACATGAAACTCATCACACTTTAAGCACCTACTTCGACGATCATCAGCTCCTACAATTACGAATTAGTCGATCCCGCCTGACAGCCCAGATAAAGCATCAGAACCTGTAACATTGGTGCAAGATCAGAGTACATCTCAACCACCTCATGTCAATTGACCTGGCCGACTAGTGCAAGCGCCTCGATGACTTATTGAAGAAATATAATGTAACTGTTGTTTGTACTTATATTTAACAAAGGGGAAGATGTAGTGTTGTGAGACTATGTGTACTAGGACTCTTGCGGTCCTGGGCAGACTCAGCAGATGAATTGTATAACTTGCTGTGAGGCTTTAAGGTGTGGTTATTAATGGTTATGACGTAATCAGAATACAGTGTGTGAATGTATGCTGAGAAATAAAGACGTACAACCCAGAGCTCCGTGTGTAGCTTATTCATTTGCATGTTCCTGGGGAGAACGCTGCACAAAGTAACATTAAAATAGTACCAGTCTCCTGGCCAGCCCATTCACTTCTCCTTATTGCATGGTTCATTAACATAATTGCACTGTTCCGGTGCCAAGTATTCTGATCCAGCATGAAGAGCTGTTTCTGTTGCCAGGTTTGACTCTGACCTGTGAGGAAAATCACTTGTAGAGTATCATAGTGGGTCGTGCACTCCGATATGACATATCATTTTGACTGTAATACTTCAATTATTATTGTTATGTTATACTATTCAATATAGACGTCTTAACTATAAAATATAAAGGACATCTTTAATACACCTCAGTCAGTCAAACAAACTTTATTCGACCTATAAAAATCCATAAAAGCAGAATAAATAAATCTATTAATAGAGTGCTAAAACCACACAATCATCTTTAAAAAAAAAAAACGATATTAAATCTTATGAATTCAGCGGCAGTAGAAAATATATGTATACAACATCCCAGAAGCCAAATCAATAATACGATTAAAATTCATAAAATAATAAAACTGTACAGTTCTCAGAGAAAAACTAAAAACAGGATCTTAATAATCAAAGCAATATATAAAAACAACCAGAAACCTGAGCTCCTGGGTCATTACACAGACCCATATCTGTTTCTAATCCTCAGCAAATTGGACGAAGTTTGCCACAGCTTCACACAGCTCCACGTTATCCAACTTTTGCAAGAAAGAATAAACCTCCTTATAAGATCGAATCTTGGATGAACATAAAATTAGAGTCAGAAAACACTTCCTTGCATAAGAATATAAATTAAAATGCAATGTATTTTGCTGGGCAGCGTTATCACATGGACAACTCAACAGTGAAGAACCCCAATCTACTTTCCGAGGAAATGTAACTGACAAATGCAACATATTAAATCGAAATCTTGAAATGTAAAACCTAAAGTTCAAGTTAGAAATCAAAAAGAGATAAGGTTCACACCCAATTGACAATTTGATTGTTATAATTAACACTAGCACACAGTTTATTGTAATAGGCCTGGTGGAGTCTATCTTGCTGCGCCCGAAAACCCTCTTTCACTTGAAATACAGCCTTTGCATTTATATTCTTAGGATTAGAAGATAATTCCTGTAGACTTAACTCTATAAAACCTATTTTAAATTAGTTAATCCAAGGGATTGGCAAGATGTTATGTAGAGAAAGTCAGTCTTCCAACACATCTCGTGATAAGTGGGCTTCCAAATTCCCCCAGATTCTTAGCCATAGTAATAGGGGTTCCAGCATAATCCTATCACCCATGGAGGTCAGACTAACCTCTGATTGACACAAAAAAGAGGGGGTAGAATGGGGCACTTCCAAAAGTCTTCGCAGAAATGTATTCTCTACCTGCTGCAAATGCCCGGCACCCTTGTATCCCCAAACTCCTGCTCCAAAAGTTGCCACAGAGACACATTTATTTTTATAAATATTGATAATTTCTCTGAACTGCTTCTGCCCCAACCTCCTAGTGAAAGTGAACACCGACTCCACTGCTCTTTGACATAGAATTACCCTGGTAGTATTGCTAGGTTAGTTTATAATCCCGGGGAAAACTCAGATAAGTTAAAGTCTTGATTCTTGAAATTTCCTTCTAGCCCAAATAAAACAACCTTGTTTTCACATTTGTAGGGCCAATGCTCATTACAAAATATTTTTTTACATTTGTTTTAAGGTACAAACACCTCATAAAACGATAAAATGTATCTAAAGGAAGTTGGAGCCCATTTGCAGTTTTTGACATTAATACTGCATCGACTGCATACAACAAAACCGGTAGCCCTCCTGTCTTGATTTTGGGCAAATCCTTCCCCACTTTACCCAAGTGATCCTCTAGGTTGTTAATATAATGAGAAACGGAGGTGGAGCTATCACACACCCTTGCCTAGCCCCTAACAGGGAGTTAAAATTAGGGGAGAGTTCACCACCTTTACCAAATCTGACCCTTACTGTGTTATCCCAATGCATCCTTTGTACCAATCCTATTAGGGCCTGGTCAATTCCCATCCTGGCCATAATATCTCAAAGCTTCACTCTGTTGACCAGATCGAAGACAGTGGAAAGGTCCATAAACGCAAGGTGAATGGAACCTCTTCTGGCCTTAACGTATTTACCAGTGATCAACTGGAGGCTCAGGCACTGCTCTACAGTGCCAATCCCTGGACGGAACCCGTATAGGACTCTTGACAGGGCCTAATTTTCTTCCAACCATGACCATGCTTCTAGTTTAGCTGCAAGAAACCTTCCCAATATCTTAAGGGAACTATCCAGGAGGGAAATTGGGTGATAGCAGGACTGAGAGTTTCCATTCCCTTTTTTAAAAATGGGAAGCATTACTGCTTCTCTCCAAGTTGGAATAAGTTCCCACTTAATAAAGGCCTTAAAACATTGGTTACAATGGGAGCCCATAATGCAACATTTCCTTTAAAAGAGTCCAGTGGAACTCCATCAGGACCTGGTGCCTTGCCAGCAGGACCCTGATTAATGGCAGCTATTACATCTTTAACGTCAATGCTTTCACTAAATGCAGAATACAACTCTGAATTTTAGAGGTATTAGCAACTTTATTTCCTGGGTGCTATTAAAAAAGCTATAAACATTATCTGCCCTCCTCCTGGGCTCGCATTGATTTCTGGGGGCTGAAGTCCCCCTCGAGTCCCTCCAGCAGTTTTCTAGGCAAAGCCCTCCTCCTCACAGCTCACTCTCCCAGTGGGCCTTCTTCTAGGGTTTGCGCAGCGTTTCTTCAATAGAGAGCAAATTGTACAGTAGGCAGAGTTGGCCAGAGGGTATATGAAGCCCAGACTGGGGAGATCCAGCTATTACTGGCGCGCCAACCTCGGGGGAGGGTAAGTCCGCTGAATTCTTAATCCCAGCTAACCCTTGTGCTGGTGCTGCATGCAGGGCAGCCTTCAATGTACCTGTAGGCCTCTGCATTGGAGAAACAGTCACCTGGTGTGGCTATCACGAGGGAAGTGCATCATCACTCGCAGGCCGAGCCTTGCTCCTCTGGAAGGGCTTCTCTGGAAGGGCTGTCTGCCTCCCGCTCGCCAGCCCTGCACTACCTGCAAGAACGTGGCATGAGGTCTCAGCGGGAGGAGGGAGCCTGGCAAGCAGTCCCCTCTGTGGTTCGCTGCTGTTCCCCCTCTATGTGGTGCTGCGGCTCACCGCCTTACCCCAATTGCAGCTCAGTTACCTCTTTTACGATTCACCACCTGCAAATTTCATTACAAGACCGAAGGCTACCATTATGCATTAATCTTTTAATGCCAACTCCACACAGCCACTTTGAAGTATTATATCACAGTAAAGATTGTTCTAGAACATAATACAGCTAGGCTATAATAGGCATGCACACAGTACAATCTACCTCTTTTAAATGCGGCCCCACACAGATAAGTATCTTCCTTATATTTCGATTACTTGCTTTTAACTGCAACTGTCTATGACTTTGTTCATATCTATGACTGTTTTTAACTTTGTTCATATTTACAACTGTTTATGACTCATATCTACGTAGTTCATATTTACAACTGTTTATGACTCAGATTGTATGCCTGTCATAAAACTTCTGTTTGTGGCATTACCTTGGATCAGGCGACCAATTTATGGTTGCCTTACCCCTTTCTCCCCCTTTCCCCGGGGCCCCGGCCTGGCAATATTTCCTAACTATTGCAACCCTCGAGTGCTCCTTTCTGTGAGAACTATGCGCAAAATGCGCCCTGTGGTTACCAAGGTTTCCTAACTTGTTGACCTTGGAAACTGCTATTGTTAGACATGGCGTTGAGCCCGCTGCGTACCTCTAGACGCAGCGCGTACTCACCAATATCACTCCGTGTTTGTTTTTTCTCGTCTTTGACAGAGTGGTCTTCCTGTGTCCTCCTTTCGGAAACTGCATCCCTCCCGACGCGCAATGTCATCGGAGCGTGTCAGGAGAAATTAGAGGAATGAAGTGGGCAACTGTCCGCTTGCCTTCGTCACAGACGCAGCTGTTCGCTCGAGCAACACTGACAGTTCCCGCATGTCGAGCGACAGCTTATCGTCCTCCGGCCATAATTTCCTGCCATAATTTCAAATTTAAATGAGGACTTGATAAAAAGATTAATTCATCAGGAAATGCGCACCTGCGTGTGTGAGACCCTACATCACGTTATGGGCAACAAAAGACCCATTCTTTCTGATGAGGGAGTTGAACCAGACTCAGTATATGGTGAGGACTCAGACGATGGTAAGCAAGGGGGAAGAGGCTAAAAAAGAGTAAACATATTGAGGAACTTTATTCCAATGGCATTACAGGAGGTCCTAGCACCTCAAAACGTTCTGGAGGTCTAATCACCTCAAATTTAAAGGGAGGTCTAAGCATCTCAAAAAACACTGGAGGTCTAAGCACCTCAAATATGTTGGGTGCCCTGCGCTGCACAGACTTGAAGAGTGCACAAAATGGCACAGTTATCCACACTGACCAGAGAAAGGCACTAGAAAATGCCTTGTAAGAAAGCGAATCTCAAAATGAAGAGTAACTGGATAAATACATATTCGATCGGAACCAACGTGACCTGGATGTTGACAAACTCCTTACCGAAGAGGATGTTCCCTCATCATCTAAGAGCCAAATACTGGACCCTCTGGGTCAGGAGATGTTCTCCCCTAATAACATTAAATACCCCAGGAGTGCCAAATGGTGGCCCTAGGAATATGTGGGAAAATGGACTGAGAAATGATTAAGGAACCCACTTGAAAGGGAGACACGTAACGTCATTCGAGCTGAATGCTCTAGGCCTGTCATACAGGATAAAGTCTGTCTAACCCCTAACCTTGACCCTGAACTAATAACATTATTGTTTAAAATGGGCAGAGACCATAGAAAAGGCATGGATAGGTCTCTTAAGGCATGCCAAGACCGTCTCCTTGACGTACTGGGCCCCCTGGCCAGGATTATCGACCTGGCTGAGAAATGCCACCTCAACCAAATTCCCGTGGATGTTCTTCTCCTCAGGGGTTGGAGCCAGAGGGCCCTAATCCTGCTAGTTAATGCTAACACTAGTGTCAACGCCGAACAGCGTGGGGTTATTTTGACCAAGATAAACCCCAAGTTGTGTGACCTAGCCTTTCAAGAACCATCTGAAAACCCCGACGGCCTCCTATTCGGGGATGGCATGACTAAATCCCTGGGTAAATACGTGGCTACTTTTCCTGCACTAGATAAGGCTCAATCTAACATGGGGAGGGTCTTTAACCAGAGTGTTTTTGGGCGGGTGGAACGTAGGGGCTTTTATGCCAGATGTGCTTCATACAGGCCCAACTTCAGACCAAGAGGCTCCGGTAGAGGCTTCCAACCAGGAGCACCATCATCCTTCTACCCACAATGTGGCTGAGGTTCCCGTTTAAGAGGCCTCTGGGGACGCGGACAGAACGCAATCAGCTTTAACAATGAGTACCAACTTTCAAGTAAAAAGAAAAAGTAGGGGGGGCGCCTCAGGCTCTTTTTCCAAACCTGCCAATTAATTACTGGGGATACTTGGGTCTTGGAAACTGTCCAAGGGTTCAAAATAGACTTCCTACAACTACCGCATCAGTCTCATTCTCTGAGAGAGTTAAGTGTATCCCAAGACCAACAGAGGGTAGTAGAGGAGGGGGTATCCTCCATGTTGAAGAAAGGCACCATCAAAGAAGTCCCACTAGAGCAGAAGGTTTTTGTAAGTACTCTTTTCCTGGTGGAAAAGAAAGGCAAATGTTGGAGGCCCGTAATAAATATTAGAGACCTGAAGAGGTTTCTAATATACAGACACTTCAAGATGGAAAGTATCCACCTCTTAAGAGATATCTTATTGGAAGGAGACTGGCTAGTAAATCAGAACCTCAAAGACTCCTATTTCACTATTCCAATGGCCAAAGAGTGCTCATGTTACCTCCAATTTTTCTGGCAAAACCACCTTTTCCAATTTCAGGCACTTACCTTCGGACTGGCGTCGGCACCCGCAGTGCTTTACCAAGGTGATGACAGCGGGTATGTCTTTCCTCAGAGAGAGGGGAATACGCCTCATTATCTATCTGGACGACATTCTCATAATGTACCAATGTCGAACTCAAATTCTTAAAGACTTGGACACGGTGATATCTCTCCTGGAGTCAAATTCTCGAAGATTTGCACACTGTGATATCTCTCCTGGAGAGCTTGGGATTCATTATAAACTAGGAAAAGTGTATTCTAACACCCTCCAAGATTAATTATAAACAAGGAAAAGTGTATTCTAACACACTCCAAAGAATTTCTGGGCTTCACTATAGACACAGTGAAGTCTATTCTTCTTCTACCCCCAAAGAAAGTTGACATAATTCGCAAAGAAATACACTTTGTATTGAAACAACATTACCTAACCCTGAGAGAACTTGCCAGACTATTTGGGCTCCTGTCCTCTTTCATCCAGGCCATATTTCTGGACCCCCTTCATTACTGTGCTCTCCAGAGAATAAAAGCAAGAGCTCTTTGAGCAGATTTGTGGTATGGGTACAAAATCTCCTTGGATCAGGCGGCAAGATCAGAGCTGAGTTGGTGGTTGGACAACCTGGATGCCTGTACCAAATGTGCAATCTCTGGATCGTCTTCGGATAACATTCTCAAATCCGATGCGAGTCTCCTTGGATGGGGCGCTCGTCTGGGAACCGAGAATACCGGGGGACTGTGGTCCCACACAGAGAGGTCTCACCATATAAACTTTCTGGAGTTAACAACAGGCCTTTATGCTCTGATGAGTTTCAAGCATTCCTAACAGGGCAGATCAGTACCGCTGAAAAAGGACAATGTTTTAGCAGTAGCTTATATAAACTGTCTAGGTGGCACGAAATCCACAGATCTATCAGACCTGGTCAAGAAACTTTGGATGTTCTGTCTGGAACACAAGATCACCCTCAAAGCAGAATACTAGCCCAGGGAAGCCAATATTTCAGCCGACTGGAATTCCAGGGTTCTGAGGGACTACAGCGATTGGAAGCTGAATGTATCAGTCTTCAGAAAACGATACCTCCTATGGGGTCCATTGAGATTGGATTTGTTTGCAAGCAGACTCACCTTCCAACTGAAAAGATATTTCAGCTGGATACCAGACCCGGGTACTCTAGCAGTGAACGCCTTCCTGTAACCCTGGAAAGGAACTCAGGCTTACATATTTCCCCGCTTTACGATGATGCAGAGAGTTCTTCAGAAAGTCAGATAGGAGGTTTGCTCCCTGTCTTAATAACTCCCTTTTGGCCGTCTCAATCATGGTTTCCAATGATCTTGGAACTTGCTTACGATATACCCTTTATTCTTCCCGCAGAAGAAGGACTCTTAAGAAACATGGATGGAAAGGAACACCTTCTGATCTTGACAGGGACTTTGAACCTTCTTGCCTGGAGGGTATCAGGAGATCTAAAGAGATGTCAGGACTTTCGGGAAGAGCTGAGGAGGTCCTCAAGGAGTCCTGGGCTCCAGGGAACCACAAGACTTACAATGCAATATGGAAACAATGGGTTTGTTGGTGCTTGTAAAGGGATCTGGATCCCGTGGAGGCACCTATAGTTCAAGTAACTAACTTTCTAGTAGAACAATTTGACAAGTGTCTTAGCTACAGAACGGTTAACTGCTATAGGTCTGCAGTCTCAGCTGGCCATGCCTTAGTAAATGGAAGAAGTGTTGGGAAAAATGCTGTGTGTGTAGAATCCTCAAAAGTATCAGATTGAGAAGACCACCTAAGCCTAAGTACGAGTCTCTCTGGGATGTAAATCTGTTTCTAAATGTATTCAATTCTTGGCCAAGTAATAGATTTCTAAGCAAAAAAATGCTTTCCATGAAGTTATCCTCCTTACTGTGCCTGATTTCCTGCTGAGGCATGTCAAATGTGAGAGCTTTGGAGGTAAGCAACAAAATGTATGATGCTTTTGGAGTGATGTTTGAGATTGTTAGAAGAACTAAAACAATGTCTGACTTTGTTTTTTATCCTAAGTTTGACTTATGCAAAAATTTGTGTGTGGTTGATTGTATGAAAGAATACAATTATAGAAAGAATGTACATTGCTCAGAGGGTGTTAGTCAGCTTCTCATTTCTTTTGTTAAACCTTTTAAAGCAGTGACCTGTGCAACAATAGCTCGATAGGTTAAAGGAACTATGCAGCTAGCAGGTGTTGAACTCAAGTGATTTAAATCACATTCCATGAGGGGCGCAATGGCTACTCAATCCTTTTGGAAAGGTGGCAGACTAGAGGACATCCTTAGAGAGGCTGATCGGTCAAACTCCACTACATTTGCAAATCATTATTGCAAACCGATAGAACACATGTCAAATGTAGTTCTGCAAAACTACCAACGTGCATAATGGTAGCCTCTGGTCTTGTAACGAATTAGCAATTCTCCTAATTACCATGCCAAGAGAATTTGAATTTCATTAAAGACGCGGAGGCTAACATTATCCCACTCCCATCCCTGCAATGAATAAAGAGTTAAAAAAACAAAACAAAGGGGAGCAAAGTAGAGTATGTACATATTAAAAGAAGATAATAGTAATGCTTTAATACGATTTCAAGTTATGTTACATGCATTGTTAAGTGCTTTACTGTGATATCCCTTACACTTATGTCTGTAGAGCATGTTCAAATATCCGTCTTTTATTTCAGACAATGCTCTATAGTCCTGATGTTTCTCCCTACATCGTCTGGAAGACACCACGAACTGGGTGCCCGGCTTCCTGGATCCTGCAACTCACTTTCTTCGCTTCCTAGGATCTTCCGTTTTCCGGTTTTACCATGTTGTTTCCAATACTTTCATAATATGTGATGGAGAATTTTATCCCGCATTTCAAAGAGGCAGATTCTACTTTTTGCATGCCTTATATAGCCTAGCTGTATTATGTTCTAGAACAATCTTTATTGTGATGTCATACTTCAAAGTGGCTGTGTGGAGTTGGCATTAAAAGATTAATGCATAATGTTAACGTCTGTGTTTTAACGAAATTCAGATTCTCTTGGCATGGTAATTAGGAGAATCGCTATTCCCATTGTTCATGTTTTCTAAAGATATGCAAATAACATTAATGCATAAGAGTTAGAGCCAACATCAGAAGGTGTGGGACCATGAAAACAACCTTCAATCCAGAATACGAGCTCAAATATGACTTTGTCAATGTCAATTTAAACAAAAAAACAGAAGTTCTTGTGGACACTCAATGATTGATATTTCAATACATATCAGCACAATTGCAATGAAACGGAGGTAAAAAATGTGTCAGAGAGAAAAAAGACATATAACACAGAGTGTATAGAGAAACAAGGTAATTTATATAATAAATTCACATTGTTACCGAATTCAGTGCAGAGTGTCCCAAGTGAGAGTGAAACCTATCAATATGGATTGTGACTCTTTGTGACATAAAAGCAAGGTTTCAATGTCTATACAGAAATGACCATTCAATTGATACAAAATAAATGTTAACAGCATCCTAGTATAATAGTAGGAACTGAGAATTTGGTTCGCTTCAAGTTGTCGACGACCTTTCGACCCAGCTATCAATACAGGGTCTCATCAGGACCTATCAATGATGGGACACCTCGGGATGACTAACAGTTAGTGTAGTGAGCACTTGTGGAAGTGAAAGGTTGTAAAGGGTACCCACATAGGGCCCGGCCGGGCACCTATGGGAGGGAGGGTACTGGCAGTCACAAATATCCGGTGGTATGCTGGTAAAAATGTGTATCCAGAAGACGGTGTCGCGTGGTACTGGTTAATAGCAGGCCTGGGGTAGAATGGAGGCCTTTTGCTGTCAGAAAAATGCGGAAAATTGTGCTTTATGTGGGTGACTCTCCATGCTAGCTTTGTGATTTCCAGGACAACAGCTGAGCACATAGACAGCATGGGAAATTTTTTAAAAGTTGATATTTCCTTAAATACAGGCATACGTTCATATATATTTGTATTATAATGCTGATATTTTCCTGTGGGTGTAGTGTTACATTTGGTTGTTTAATTTGCTAATTTGCTAAAATGCGACAGGTAGAAAAGCATGGGTGCATATTTATCAGTAAAATAAATGTGGAAATATACCATTTTACGGCTCCATTTATTCTCAAAACACAAAATAAATATGGATAAACACCAATAATGTGGCCAAAAAATAAATATGGATACATTCAGACAGAAATGTTACAAAAATAAATACCATAAACCCGGGAGCCCTAGACATAATGTAAAGGTGAAATGGTGGATATCAGTGGGTGTATGGAAGGGTGAAAAGATGACTGGATAGATGGAAGAGACAAGGGAGTTATTTTAGGGATGAGTGAGCTCGCTTGCCTCGACTGCTTGGTGCCATCAGAGCTTTTGTTTCAAAGTGGTGGGTATTTTAATTTTCTGGCTACTCCATTACAAATATAAAGTTAAGTCAAGTCAAGGTAACTTTATTCGGTTTCTATCGAAGACCATAAAAGTTCATAAGATCATCACAACAAATTATTATTTCAAAAATCTATATACAGAGCAGCAGAATGGACAGTTCATATATATAAAGTCCAAATCAGTCGATATGGGCAAGTGGTAAGAACATGATATAGCTGCCAAGTGCTCATGTCTCTGGTTGCCAGTGGGGCCCACTGGCACACATTTTTGGGCAGTGAAACTAGCTTTTCATCACCAGACTTTGACCCAGATCAAGAGCGAAAGACAGGAATGGATGAAAGAAAGAGGAAGAGCAGGATGGGAAACAGCTACAAAGGGAAAAAGCAGGGGAGAATAAGAACCTGCGAAAGAGATACACAGGGAGCATATGTTGGAGGATGAAAGAGGCATGCTGTGAAATCAAGATAGACAGCATTGATATTCATTAACCCTGACATTCAGCAACACAACTGGCGCGCTTCTAAGAAAACCTTTGGCGCAGCATTTATTCTTTTACAAATTAAGCACTGACTGACACCTTATTCAAGGCATGAGCACTTTTCATTCAGGGAAGCAGGGTAGTGAACATGCATAGACACTTCAGGAGCACTGTTGCGGTGTTCAGTTAATTTCCAGACATTAAAAGGCACAAAAGAGTGCATGTTGTACATTTATCTCAATAAATGAACATAACTGCTTGCTTTTTCTCACAACAAATTGCCACTCCTAGTATCAATCATAATTAAGGCTCCCTGTTTTCCGTTTTTATTGATTTTTACAGATAAATACAGACAGAAAAACATTTATTTTCCTGTCTGTATTTATTTTTAGATGTGGATAAAAACGGAAATTGGATTCTTTTTGAGTGATTCTAAATGCTGTCAGTCATGACTGCCAGGCCAATAGCTGTGCAGATTGACAGGTAAGGGGTTAAAAAAGAAAGGAATTTTAGTAAATGTGCTTAAACAGCAGTAGGTATGCACAGCTTAGTTACTAAAATGTTCATGTTTTCATAATAGTGCATTGATTTATCATCTGTAGCTGTTCATATCATTGAAACCTATCAGGTGTTCAAGCATGAATGTACATTTATTGGTTACATAAATGTGGAAATATACTCGTTTCAACTTAATTTTTTCAGAAAACTCAAAATAAATATGGATAAATACAGGTAACATCAGCAAAAAATAAATATGGATAAATACAGACGGAAATGTAAAAAAAAAAAATACCATAAAACCGGGAGCCCTAATCATAATGCCTCAAATGTCACACATAATAACACTGAAAATATGGAAATGTCACACATAAGCAAAATTAAAACGTGGTAGCTATGTTTGTGCCCACCACCTATGGGCATACAATAACGTCACACTAGCCACCATGCATAGACCAACTGCCTATGATATTTTAATGTGGAAATAACTGCTCCTACTGCAGCTACACTACCTCCCATACCAGCTACTACTACACTCCACATTGCCTTCAAATAGTTCTTCTTTAGTACCCCAACATTTTCTCCCACCCCAACTTTTTGTCCCCTTAGGCCTCCTCTACTTGTTTCTATTCCAAAAGGTGTTATAGACTCGACTCTACTCTCGCCTTCATTGCATACTCTGTTATCTTTTTCCTACTCCACCATTGTATTGCATTGTAATTGTATTTATATAGCGCTTACTACCCCTGACGAGGCGTCAAAGCGATTTTTCAGCGAGTAGCACGCTACTCCGGAACCCATAAAGGAATAGTGGTGAAATTAGTATAGTGAAATATGAAATTCATTTGAGCGGTGGATATGTTAGTCTGTTATTTAGATTGAGAAGGATAGTGGAGGGATAGAAGAGGGAAAAGGTTTGCATTTATATAGTGCTCGCCACCACGATGAGGCATTAAAGCGATTCTAGGCGAGCAGCACGCTACTCTGGAACCAAAAAACAAAAAAGAATTAGTGGTGAATTAGTCTGGGGGAATATGAAATTAATTTGAGCGGTGGACCTGTTAGTCTGTTATTTGGATTGAAAAGGATTTTGGAGGGATGGAAGAGGAAGTGTTTGCATTTATATAGCGCTCGCTACCCCTGAAGAGGTGTTGAAGCACTTTTTGGCAGGTGGCACAGTACACCGGAACCCAAAACAAGATTAGTGGGGAATTAGTACAGGGAAATATGAAATTAATTTGAGTGGTGGACATGTTAGTCTGTTATTTGGATTGGAAAGGTTAGTGGAGGGATGGAAGAGGGAAGGGTTTGCATTTATATAGTGCTTTATAGCCCTGATGAGGTGTTGAAATGCTTTTTTTGGTGGGTAGCATGCTACTCCGGAACCCAAACAAGATTATTGGGGAATTAGTGTAGGGATATATGAAATTAATTCAAGTGGTGGACATGTTAGTCTGTTATTTGGATTGAAAAAGATAGTGATGGGATGGGAGAGGGAAGGGTTTGCATTTATATGGTGCTTGCTATCCCTGATGAGGTGTTGAAACGCTTTTTGGCAGGTAGCACGCTACTCCGGAACCCACAGAGGATTAGTGGGGAATTAGTATTTGGAAATATGAAATTAATTTGAGTGGTGGACATGTTAGTCTGTTATTTGGATTGAAAAGGAATAGTGGAGGGATAGAAGAGGGAAGGGTCTAGAAAGGTTTTTTTGTTTGTTTTTTTGGGAGTTCATAGCAGTAGGAGGGGGTTTGGGATGAGTTTAGGGGAGGTGAAGGGGTAAGAGTCACAGGGAAAGGGTTAGAAAGGCTTGTTTGGGAGATCTGAATAGTAAAAGAGGTATGAGATGATGCAGGGAGGGGTAGAGGAGGGAAGAGTCTATAAAGGGTTATTTTGGGGATCATAGTAGTGGTGTGGGGTTTGTGATGAATGAGAGAGTGGAGCTAGAGGATATATTGATAGAGGTATAGGGTGAGAAATAGGGTAGTGAATTGGAAAGTGTAGTAGAATGAGGTTTGAGATGAGTCAGAGAGTTGAGGTAGAGGATATATTGAGAGCGGTATAGGGTGAGAAATAGGGTAATGCATTGGAGAGAGTAGTAGAATGAGGTTTGAGATGAGTCAGAGTGGAGGTAGAGGCTATATCGCGAGAAATATAGGGTAGTGCATTGGATATGCTGAATTAGAAGCAAAGTAATAAATATAAAGATACATATACACATGGAAGGTATGTATATGCATAAGGAAGGTAATATATGTAGATTAAAGTTGCATTTAATAAACTCAGACTTTCAAGTGTTGCTGTACTTTAAATTAATTTGTTTGTTTTTATTTTTGTAATTCAATAGTGAAGCAATTGTGGATAAATAGTTATGATAAAAGAGTTACTTATTTATGCAGTCACCTATATATATGTTAAACATAGACTAATGTAACTATAAGTAATATGTACATTGTTTAAGCAAAATGTATGAATATCTATATCTTTAAAAACATATTTATTATACATGTTTATACAAAGCAATACACATATGTAGGTACACATCTATAGTTCAAATAAATGCTTATATACATAAGAATATGCTGATTTATGTGTGAGTATAAGAGCCAATTCTTGAGTAGTCTTCTGAAGATAAGGTGGTTATCCGTAGATCTTATGTTCAGGGGTAAAGAGTTCCATAGTTTGGCTGGTTCGACAGAGAAGGATCAATCAATCAATCAGGTATTTATAAAGCGCGACTACTCACCCGTAAGGGTCTCAAGGCGCTGGGGAGGGGGGTGCAGGTTCCATTCCATCAAGGAGGTCTGTCGAAGAGCCAAGTTTTGAGGTTTCTCTTGAAGATGGGGAGTGATGTTGTCTGTCTGAGGTGGAGCGGTAGGGCGTTCCAGGCTCTGGCCGCGAGGAAGGAGAAGGAGCGGCCTCCCGATCTGGTCTTTCTGGCACGGATGTGCCACCCATGTTTTTTTTTCTTGTACGGTGAGGTTTTGAGGCGAGGTGCCATTCTAGAGTGGAAGTTCCTTTGTTGAAAGTATATTATAATTTTATTCCTGATGAAGAGCGGTCCTGTTCCATGTATCACTTTGTGGGTGATACAAAGCAGCTTGAATGTGGATCCTCTGGCAACCGGTAACCAATGTAGGGCTTTCAAGGGAGTGGAGATGTGGGCTTGTGGCTTTATATGTAAGAGTAGTCTGGCAGCAGAGTTCTGAATCCATTGTAGTCTTTTCATAGTTGTTAAAGGTGATCAGTGGTAAGCTATTGGCGTAATCGAGTTTGGATAGAACAAGAGAGGTGGTAGCCTGGACCGTGTGTGGGAATCCCAGGTAGGGGAAGATGCGTTGCAGAGTTTTTATAGTAACAAAGTTTGATCTTGCCAGTTTGTCCACTTGGGCATCATTGATAGCTTGGAGTCCATGGTCATTCCGAGGTTTTTCACTTCCTTTGATACTTTAGGCGGTGTTCCCAGATCATCAGGCCATGTAGCGAGTAGGTCATAATTTTGCCAATCGGCACACGTAAGTATTTCTGTTTTGGAAGCATTCAGTTTGAGATGGCTCCATGTCATCCATTGATCCACGGCTATGAGACAACAGAAAATTGGTGAGTTTCCAATGTCTTTCGGGCATTCCAGTTGAAGGAGTATTTGTGTGTCATCTGCATAGTTATAGCACGTGAGGTGAAATTGATTGATCAGTGCCGGTATTGACTTCATGTAGATGTTGAAAAGCATGGGTGTGATGATAGAGCCTTGAGGGACCCCTGCTTTTGTGACGTAGAGTTTGGAAGAGAAAGGGGGGTATGGATTACATTAGTTCTGTTGTGAAGGTAGGATGTGATCCAGTACAGAGCAGTCCCCTCTATGCCGGCTTCGTAGAGTCTTTGTATTAGAGTGTCAAGGTCAACCATGTCAAAGGCAGCCGAGAGGTCCAAGAGAAGTAGCGCAGCAACCTGTTCCAGTCAACTGTGTTCTTAAGGTCATCCCAGATGGCAATGAGGGCAGATTTTGTGCCTCTTCCTGGACGGAATCTCGTTTGGAAGTCTGAAAGTATGGCATTATCCTCAATGAATTGTGACATTTGTGTGAATGCTGCTCTTTCAATCAGTTTGGCCAGGAAAGGTCCATTTGTAATTGGTCTGAAGCTATTGGGGTTTAGGGGGTCGAGGTTTGTTTTCTTCAGTAATGGGCGTATGTATGACTTTTTTAGTTTTTCTGTAAATATTCCTGTAGTTAAGGAATTGTTGATGATTCTTCTTAATGGTGTGGCAGCAGAGGTTGTTAGAAGAATTGTCTTGAAGGTTTGCGGTGGGCACGGGTCAGAAGGGCTGCCGGCAGGCCTGCTTGCTTTGATCAGGCCCAAGGATAGTGGACACATTGTGTGAAATTTGTCGAAAGGAAGGGAGAGGCTTGGTTAGAGTATTCTTGGATTGTTGTTTTGGAAAAAGGACGGTGCTGGTGCTTTTTCTTTTTTTAAATATAAGGCCAATGTGTCTGCTTTGGCCGTGCAATGATTTGCCAGTTTGTCTGTGAAATCCTGAGTAACGGGATGAGCTACTTCTAGGCAATTTGGTTTATGAATTTCAGTGAGAAATTTATAGAATTCTTTATTTGCACATTTAGCATTTTGAATTCTGTCTGAATAGTACCTTTTCTTAGCTTTTTTGATAGCTGACTTGTATAATCTGTTAAGTTTCTGTGGGCAAAGTTTGTCTTGATTTGTGTTTGCTTTGAGCAAGGCACGTTGCAGCTTTCTGATTTGTTGTTTTATCTCTTTTATCTCTGTATTTCTCCAAGGTGCCTGTTTTCTTTTGTTCTGTTGTGTAGTTTTTAGTGGTATTATGATATCAAAAGCTTCCTGTAGCCACTCATATAGCTTTTGAATAGAATATATTGTGTCTAGATCTGTACTGGATGTTAGCTGTGTTTTTAAGTTTTCCAAATTGAATTTGTTCCACGGTCGATAGGTGGATGCACATAAGGTGGTTTTAGGTGCGTTGCTTTGTGTGGTTTTATGTTGGAAAGCAAGCAAATGGTGGTCTGACCATGTGAGTGGAGTTATTGTTTGAAAGGTAACTAGTAACTAGGTAACTAGTTCTGTATTTGCAAATATCACATCTAGGATGTGTCCAGTAATGTGTGTGAGTTTGTGGACGATCTGATGTAGGCTCAGTGCGTCTAGGCCAGCAATGATTGTTTTAGTATTGGGCATATTCGGTTTGTCAAACCAAATGTTGAGGTCACCCTGAATGCATAGGTTGGAGTGTAGTGTTATCAGGTTAGAAACCATGTCTAGAAGTGTGTCTGGAAATGTTGCATTGCTAGGTGGTGGTCTGTAAAGGAGCAGGAGAAAGTTACAGGAGGAAGACAGTGTAGGATTGCATCTGGTGAAAAGGGCCTCACAACCTTGTATGGAGACGTCGTCAGCTTTAGTGATCTATAATGTGTGCCTGAACACAACAGCTAGGCCACCTCCTCTTTTGCCTATATGATTTTGCATGATAGTTTGATAGCCTAGAGGAACGGCTTCGTGCAGGACTGGAGCCATATAATCTCCTACCCATGATTCAGTTATGAAGAGTATGTCAGGTTTTGTGTCAGTGAGAAGGTCGTAGATGTAATCGTTGTTTTTAGAGAGTGATCAAGCATTTATTAGTAGACAGTTTAGAGAATGTGCTTTGGTGATAGTGTGACTTTGTTTTGTAGAAGAGTGAGCAGTATTTTGTGGGCTTGTAGCAGTTGTGCCCTTAGTGTTGGTATTAGCTTTATGAGGATAGCAATTGTGTAGTTGTTCTGTATCGTTTTCCTCGTCCAGCAGGCTAAGAAGGCATTTTGATGGGTTGGCATGTGTAGATGGTGGAGATGGAGGTTCAGAGTGAGTTGGTGAGCTGTGTTGTTTTTGTAGTGTAACCTTGTTGTGCAGTAGACAGGGAGAAGCGAAGTTGTGAGGGGTGGCATGTTGCTTATTTTTTTGCGTCTGTTTAGGGCGGAAGGTGTATGAGTTAGGGGTGGTTGTGCAGCATGTGAATTAGTGGAGTTAGCGCACACCTTATTTATAAGCTCATTTAAACATTTAAATCAAAACATGAAACTCATATGCGTGCACACCGGACAGGGGTCGCCAACCTCTCAAAGAACTAAAATGTACCAACTGACTGTTCACTCGAATTCTGGATGCACAGCGTCAAATGCAATTTTTCACATCATCAAATAGAAAATCCACAATAAACAGAAGATAATCTCAATGGAGGTGAAACACAAGAATCTGTAAATTACACCGCTACAGGTGTGGCCTTTATTTAGCTCATTGTGCTAATACATGTAAGGCTTTAACGCATAGTCAATATTTACAAACAAAAACTGGAGAATCACGATTTAAGTTGAGGTCAGCAAATATGCAATATTGATTTGAAGGTCAGCCCAATGCATTTCGGGATTAAAACATTCCTTCTTCAGGGGCCACTGTAAAAGATATAAGCATTCATGAAAAACTGATGATATATGGTAGTAAACAATGAACAAATGTACAATGTACAGAGATGAAGTGTACCCATAATGTGCTAACGCATGGCAATAAAAGTTGCGTGAATCGGGTAGTGAAAAAGATCGTGCACCCAAAAGTATCCTACGAGAAAAAATGTGCACACCAGAGTGAAACTCCACGTGAGTCATGACAAGTCAAGAAACAGAAAAAACCAAAAACAGAAAAACAGAAAAACCAACTCGCCCACCAATTGAAAAGCCAAGTGATTTAATACGAGAGGGCAACCTCAGGTGTCTTAATGTTTCTGAATAGTTGCTTACATAAAATGCGTTGTGAATGTTCCTCAATGCACAGTGTGCAGCCAGTAGCACGGTCATGGGTCATGTAGTAAGGTTCTTAATTGTCCAATGGATGAGAGGTGGCTAAAAGGGAGTTGCTGTGTTGCTGTATATGTGTTAGGTGTGGGGGAAGAGAGAAAGCTTGGCATTGGAGTTTGTTCATGGTGTGTATCATATGTGTAGTCTGGAAGGTAGGAGTGGGTGTATGTTTGTAGTTTGTGATGAAAAGTATCAGCAGTCAAATAACGAACCAAGCAGTATTCCCTTTCTATCCGTCTAAGTCCAATAATTTGTATCTGTCAGTTCTGGCTTGAAATCAGGATTTCATTACAAGACCGGAGGCTACCATTATGCATTATTCATTTAATGCAACTTCAAGCAGCCATTTTAAAGTTAATACATCACATAGCAAAGCTCTAGAATACAATGCTCATATGTTACAATGGCAACAAGGTTAGATAGGTCTGTGTTGTAATTAACCTGCTCGAGCTAGTTGTAGAATGTTAGAATGTGATTACCTCATGGATTGTCATGAGTCATTCTGGCCTTGGATGCGCTGCTGTTGAGACCTGTTAACTTGTCGGTGGTTGCATTGAATAAAGCCTCATCTGGACTTCTGTGTCAGCGGCTTTTATTACTGGCGACGAGTTGCTCTTGATTGGGGACAAGCGTGAGCAACCACCGATTCCCCTGCAAACCCACCCAGACTTCCTTGTCTATTGGAGGATTCAATGGAAATACTTGGATGGAGGTACTTTGGCTGAGGCAGCAGACTACGAGCTACGTTACTCTCGGGACATCGAAACATACGCCGGAGCGTATGTGTTTGCACGATTTACTGATTTCCAACTCCTAACTTACAACTCAAAAGTAAGTGACAGTTGTGGGCTTACTTTTGAATCTCCGCCATCGCGTGCTTGCTGCCAGCATTCCTGCATTCCAGGCACCCCCGGCATCCCTGCATTCTGTGCATCTCCGCCATTCCCTGCATTCTATTGCTCACGTTGCGCTGACACTGACGCTGGACGTATACGTCAGGTCACGCAACGTGCAACGTGGCGGCCATCTTTGTGAAGATACAAAATTCTTCAACAAGTAACGCATTACAAATCGAATAGTGAAACAGAAGGTACTCCCAACGCAGCGCGACTCAAACGGTAAGAAGACAAGAAGAGATTAATGATCTCCAACGATAGCTTGTACTCGTGGCTTTCTCCTCAAAATAAGATTTGTTCACGGTGAGAATTTCAATTTTTTGTTGTTGTTTTGAGTATTACGAATCTAGACATTCTGGGACAATTGTTTTCCTCAAACAAGTGAGATTTTTCCCTGCCACACACCATCATGGCCACATCTACCAGCACGTCCCAACCCCCTGCATTTCTATCTGAAAAGGGAGAATCAATCCTACCATGGAAAAGATGGAGAAACTTATTCGATTCATATATAGTGGCAATTGGGGGAGAGAAATTCTCGGCTTTCAGGAAACAAGCCATCCTGCTACAATATTTAGGTGTGGAAGGCAGAAATATATATGACAGTATGGATCTCATTTCAATAGGAAATGATGAAGGCAAGCCTGCTGACGTTTACGAAATGTCTATGACTATGCTAGAATGCTACTTTGGTCCTCGCATCAATGTGGTCTTGGAGCGTCACAGGTTTTTCACGAGAGTCCAGGGTTCCACTGAACGTGTGGGGAGCTATGCTGCTTGTCTCAAAACGCTAGCACGCACCTGTGAATTTGGTGAGCTTTCGGATTCCCTCGTAAGGGATCAACTGGTGAGGTGTACTAACAGTTCTAGAGTACAAGAAAAACTCCTATCCAAGAATCCCACGCTAACCGAGGCCATTGCAATTGTAGAAGAAGTTGAAAATACTTCCTCTTGGGTAAAAGAGATAAGGAAGAATCGTGAGGATAGTAACCAAACCCAGAGTGAAGACACAAAAAAGGGCCAAGATGGTGTACGCACTCTGTCTGATGGTGGCGAGTTTTCTGACAACGTTGCTAAGGTGTCATTGAATACCAAGAATAAGAATGTTTTAAGGAACACTCAGTCTCACACTACTACTAGCAGGGATACTCAACCACGTAACGAACGTGACCTACATCAACAGCGCTTCCCTGATCGTGAAAGGAATAGTAATGACAATCAAAGGGGGCGGTGTTATAGGTGTGGTAGCTTTTCCCACTCTTCGAGCTATCCCAATTGTTATGCTAGAGACTCTGTATGTAACAACTGTGGGATCAAGGGACACTATGCCCGTGTTTGCAAGTCCTCCAGGAAAGGTCGTGCTACCGAAAGTACTCCTGAAACTATCCGTACTGTAGTTGTTTCTAGTATTTCTGAGAGTGATGGGAATGTTGACTCTGAAAAAATTAGTATGCCGTTTTGTAACATTTGCGTGGATGGGAATGAGTTCAGCGTCATGGCTGACTCAGGTTCCCCGTTTACTTTAATAGGCAACAAACTATGGGATGAGAAAGTTGGACTTGAGAATGTAGCGCTTCTACCTCCAGACATCTCTCCACTTAGTTATGGTGGGTCTCGTATAGATATCATTGGGTATGTGGTGGCGAAAATTGTGTTCAGAGGAAGAGAGACCGTGGGGAAGGTATATGTGGCTGAGAGAGGAGACAACCTTCTAGGTTGGAGACATCAACGTGACTTAGGGATAATTTTGAATCCTAGTGCCAAGAATCCACAGGACCAAGCCATGTTGATTGATAGTGTGAGTAATGGAAATGAATATTTTAAGGATTTTCCTGAAGTATTTACTGATACTCTTGGTTGCCTCAAGGGTTTTGAGCATCGGATCATTTTGAAAGATGCAGCAACGCCTTGCGTACACAAAGTGCGGAGAGTACCGAATTTGATGGTTGAGCCTTTGAGACTTGAGCTTGAAAGATTGTTAAAGTTGGGGGTAATTGAAGAGATTGAAGCCTCGGAGTGGTTAGCTCCGGTGGTTTTAGCTCCCAAGGATGGTGGCTCTGCTGTGAGAATGTGTGTGGACTTGCGCTGACTTAATGAGTGGATCTGGGTGGACCGCCAGCCTCTTCCTAATATCTCGGAGTCTATTAGTTTACTGAAAGGAGCCAAATTTTAGTGTCCTGGACCTTTCATCCGCCTATCATCAGATCATGCTTCATAGGGACTCCAGGCATTTAACATCTTTTGTGACTCCTTTGGGGGCGTACCAATTTTTGAGGATGCCCTTCGGGTTAGCCTCAGCGGCAGCCTGCTTTCAAAGAATAATGAAGATGGTTTTAGGAGATCTGCCCAATGTCTTGTTTTTTCAAGACGATATTTTAGCCTATGGTAAAGATGAATGTGAGCATGGAGTTGTCCTGAGATCTGTTTTGAATAGGTTGAAAGAAAGAGGGCTCACGGTCAAGAAAGAAAAATGCCGAATTGGACTGAAGTCTGTTACTTACCCTGGCCACGTTATTTCTGGAGATGGCATACAGCCCAAGTTGGAGCTTGCAGAGAGTATTGTTAAAGCCCCTGCACCTGAAGACAAAGAGCAAGTTAGGTCCTTTTTAGGAATGGCGGAGTTCTACTCCAAGTTTGTTAAAGGATTCGCTAGTGTTATTGAGCCTATCAGCGTTTTGTTAAAGAAGGGGGTGCGTTTTGTGTGGTCACCTGAATGCGAGGCAGCTTTCAGATTAGTTAAGTCTGAAATTGGCAAGATGGCAACATTAGGACACTTCGATACCAAATTGAACACAATTCTGACGACCGATGCTAGTCTTAAAGGACTTGGAGCTGTACTCTCTCAAATTGTGGGTGGAGAGGAGAGGGTAGTAGCCTTTGCCTCCAGAGCCCTTAGAGAAGCTGAGGTCAACTACTCTTGTACTGAAAGGGAAGCGCTGAGTGAGTTTTGGGCAGTACAACACTTCAAATTTTATCTCTGGGGAATCCCGTTCACTGTTAAATCTGACCATCGCCCCCTTGTCCAAATTTTTTCGTGTCATCACAGTGACCACATGACCCCTAGGCTTAAGAGATGGAGTGAAGGTCTGTAAGAGTTCAATTTTCGTGTACAGTACATCTCGGGCCAAAGTAATAAGCCTGCTGACTGCTTGTAACGATTGCCTTTAAATACTGAACACGTAGGGGAGGAGTTTGAATGTGTAAACTGGTTGACTGAGCCTTCACTGTCAAAAGAAGAATGGTTGTCCTGTGCTAGCAGTGATAAAGTATTTTCCTCCCTTAAGGTTGTTATTTCTAAGGGTTGGCCAGATTACAAAGATCTTGACCCTGACTTGAAGCCCTTCTGGACTGTAAGGAACGATCTTACCTTTTGCCAGGGAAATCTCATGAGAGGTAACAGAGTGGTTCCACCTGATGAGCTTAAGGAAAAAGTGGTCAACTTAGCTCATGAAGGGCATTTGGGTAGGAGTCTTACTAAGGCACGTGTCAGGGAGAGATATTGGTGGCCTGGGATGGATCGGATGATAGAGAACGTTGTCAAAGACTGCCACTTGTGTGCCGTTAATGATAAATCTCATGCTACCAGTCATACTCCTCTTTCCCCTGTGGAAGTCCCTGATGCTGTTTGGACCAAGTTGGGGTTGGATATAATTGGACCCTTTGAGTTAATGCCTTCCCATGAGAGGTTTGTCGTCCTTCTAGTGGACTACACCTCCAAATGGGTAGTTTCTAAATGCATGAGTGCTGTTAATTCGAGGTCAGTGATTGAATTTTTGAAAGATGTGTTTGTGTCGGAGGGGATTCCCAAATATTTAGTCACTGACAACGGAGTGCAGTTCACCTCCCATGAGATGTATACCTTTCTTGGGGATCTCGGAATTGTTCATCAGAAGACAGCCCTATATTCTCCACAGGCCAATGGCCTCACAGAAAGGATGAATAGGGTTGTCAAGAGTTGTGCCCAACAGGCACTAGATTCCAGAATTTCTCTCAGCAATGTGTTGAGGGAAACTTGGTGGGCACACCGCACTGTTCCCAACGCTATCTCTCAAAAATCTCCTTTTGAAGCTTTGAGAGGCAGAGTAGCCAACTCCAAACTTAATCCAGTATGGCTCCCCATTTGGAAGAATAGTGCTGTGACTGACGAACTAAGGAAAACCAAACTTGCTGAATACCAGCAGAAGTATAAACTGCGGTATGACAACAAGATGTCAGTCAGGGTAAGGAAGTTGAATCTGGGAGACCGTGTTCTGGTGAAAAAGGCTAAGCATGGTCACAAAGGTTCGTCTAATTTCCTAGGCCCTTTTGTCATCACCGCCATTAAGAAGAATGTAGTAACCCTAGACAATGGCTGTACCTGGAGTATGTCCAGACTGGTTAAGTTCACTGAGACATCTCACCGCACAGCTGTTACCCGTGGTTTTGTTTCTATGGAAGGAGACAAAAACACTGGTTATTCAAACAGACACAGGCACATGCCTGAGAAATTTAAGGATTATATTTTGTATTAGAGTGGTTCTTAACTTTTTGCTAATGTTTCACTTTCTCCTGTTGTTCTTGTATTTGCATATGCTTAAAAACTTGCTCCATTTAGGTTTCTGTTCCCTATTTTCTTCCTTATATTATAGGTCATTGTACAGTGACATTTTCATTTTGTTTTTCTCTATAATTTTGTAAGGGGGATGTGTTGTAATTAACCTGCTTGAGCTAGTTGTAGAATGTTAGAATGTGATTACCTCATGGATTGTCATGAGTCATTCTGGCCTTGGATGCGCTGCTGTTGAGACCTGTTAACTTGTCGGTGGTTGCATTGAATAAAGCCTCATCTGGACTTCTGTGTCAGCGGCTTTTATTAGTCTGCCTCTTTTAAATGTGGCTTCAAGCAGATAAGTTCCACTTTTATTACTCTCTATACTTCTTGTTTTGTCAAACTTCTCTTTTAGCATCTATATTGCTAAAGTTGTTGTTTATATATTCTATGTTATACTGTGATCTGATCGTTACCTTCCTGCCATTATATGCTGTGGTTTGATTTTTTACATTTTTCAACCCTTGTTAAACATACGGCTCTTTCTGCGTGTGGACGGGCACTTATGCGACCTCTCTGAAAGAGAATCGCCGCTCCTCCTTGCCCGTTCTTTATTCGATTTCCGTCTGGAAGGTAGGAGTGGGTGTATGTTTGTAGTTTGTGATGGAAAGTATAGTATCAGCAGGCAAATAACGAACCAAGCAGGATTCCCTTTCTATCCGTCTAAGTCCAAAAATTTTATCTGTCAGTTCTGGCTTGAAATCAGGATTTCATTACAAGACCGGAGGCTACCATTATGCATTATTCTTTTAATGCAACTTCAAGCAGCCATTTTAAAGTTAATACATCACAAAGCAAAGCTCTAGAATAGAATGCTCATATGTTACAATGGCAACAAGGCTAGATAGGTCTGCCTCTTTTAAATGCGGCTTCAAGCAGATAAGTTCCACTTTTATTACTCTCTATACTTCTTGTTTTGTCAACCTTCTCTTTTAGCATCTATATTGCTAAAGTTGTTGTTTATATATTCTATGTTATACTGTGATCTGATCGTTACCTTCCTGCCATTATATGCTGTGGTTTGATTTTGACATTTTTCAACCCTTGTTAAACATACGGCTCTTTCTGCGTGTGGACGGGCACTTATGCGGCCTCTCTGAAAGAGAATCGCCGCTCCTCCTTGCCCGTTCTTTATTCGGTTTCCGTCTTTTCTTGGTCTTGACCGCAAGAAGTAACACTCCGTGCGGCACCGGCGCAACCCTATCTCGCACTCCAATTTATGGAGTTCGGGCCGCGCCGAATTACCAATACTCCCCGGAACCCTCCGGTTCGCTCCATCTTCTCTCCCGGCCCTTACGGCCTTTCCGGCTTGCCTGGCCTTTACAACCAAGGAGACTCTCCCGTTTAGAGGAGAGACCCTTGGCAAGCACCGCATGACGCGCCACGCTCCCCCGCGCACGTCAGGGAAGTCCCGCGAGATCCCCTAGTTTTCTGTATTTTCACCGCGTTGCCTAGCAACGCATACACAACCAGCTGATCGCTCGCGCTGTCCTCTTTAACCTCTTCTTGGCGGTTGGGAAGCTTGCGATCAGCTGAGCTGACTCTATTCTTGGACTCCTTTATTTTTTAACGCTATACTGCCCCACTGTTATAACAAATTAGTCTCAGGGTTAATTTTAACCCCTACTATAACATGTTTTTGTGGGCTAAAATTTAATAACACAATTGCTATAGATATTGGCTTAATACCAGGACAGTCTATACCTATTAATCAAACAATCTAGTGCTTGGGATTATATCTACCTAATTTTTAAGCACTTAACCCTTTGTGGTTCAATCATGTACTATGTCTGACGTTGAGTCAGATGATTCTCAGACCCAGGCCCCTACACCCAACCCTAATGAGGAACTTATTAAAAAAATAATACAAAAAGAGATGCGCTCATGCATGAGGGAGACTATAAGCCAAATTGTTGCAGGTAAGAGACCCCTACCTGAAACTATCAACCCCACTGCTCTCCATGGAGGGCACATTGAGGATTTTAATAAATGTGGGGGCAAAAGGTCAAGGAAAAGCAACAATTTAGAAAGGGAGAGCACACTGAGCACACTGGGAGGTCCAAGCACCTTGAACCTATTGGGAGGCTTATACACCTCACAACCTAAAGGAGGACTAAGTGCCTCAAATACTAAGGGAGGCCTACGCGCCCCAAAAACATCAGGTGCCCATAACGGCACAACCCATCCAGATGCCCTAAGCGTCTCTCTTTACCCAAGTGCTCTATCTGACCCCCACTTAATTGACGACGATCAAGGAACAACTGAGTCCTTGGATGAATATATCCTTGACCTGGACCAAGATGAAAACGATCCCGGTTTTGCTCTCTCAGAGGAGGAACTCCCCTCCTCCTCTAAGGAAATAATCATTGATCCCTTAGGTGAGGAAATGTTCTCCCCTTATAACATTCAACATCCTAGGAGTTCCCAATGGTGGCCTCAGAACCACGTGGCCAAGTTTATCAAGAGGTGGATAAGGAACCCCCTTGAAAGAGACACAAGGAATATCCTAAAGGCTGAATGCCCAAGACCTATGGTCCAAGATAAAATTTGTCTCACTCCAAACCTGGACCCAGAACTTATCATGTTCTTATTTAAACTGGGCAGGGACCCTAGGAAGGTGATGGAGTGCTCCCTCAAAACCTGCCAAGACCGCATGCTCGACATGCTAGGTCCCTTGTGCAGAATGATCGATTTAATTGAAGCGAGCCACATTAACGGCTCTTCGCCAAACATCGACTTGTTGAGGGGATGGAGCCAGAGGACACTAATCCTCCCCGGCAACGCTAACTCAACAATTAATACAGAAAGAAGAAAAGTTGTATTATCCAAAATTGACCCTAAACTTTGTGACATGGCCAAAAAGGAACCCTCTGTCAACCCCAATGTGCTTCTTTTTGGGGAGGACATGATCAAGGGACTAGGCAAATACGTGGCAACATTCACGGCACTGGATAAGGCGCAAACTAACATGCGCAGAGTTTTTAACCCGAGTGTTTTTGCCAGGGCCGGCAGAAGGGGTCGTTCTGCCGGCCGTCCCTACCAAAGACCCTACTTCAGGCAACGGTGTTTTGGTCGTCCCTACCAGACCAATCCCTCCTTCTACCCTCAGAGAGGAAGACCCTTCTGTTCAAGAGGCTTCAGAGCCAGAGGTCAGAACTCCTCCAACACTTCAAGTAAGTACCGTTTCACCTCATCCTTCCTTTTCAACGGGGAAAGTGGGGGGCGCCTAAAACACTTTTTACACACCTGGAAACAAATTACACAAGATCCTTGGGTTATAGAAACTGTCCAGGGCTTCAAAATAGATTTTATAGAAAAACCCAAACAAGTTACAACACCCAAAGTGTTAAATCTGACCCAAGAACAACAGTCTATTGTGGCAGAGGAAGTAAACTCTATGTTGGCGAAGGGAGCAATTGTAGAGGTCCCCTGGGAACGCCTGAATTTCATGAGCAATATTTTCCTGGTGAAGAAGAAGGACAAAGGGTGGAGACCGGTAATAAATCTCAGAGAATTGAACAAACCTCTCACCTACGGACATTTCAAGATGGAAGGTATCCATCTCCTCAGAGACATGCTTTTAGAAAAAGACTGGTTAGTGAAACTAGACCTAAAGGACGCCTATTTTACAATTCCAATGGTGCAAGAATCCCAGTCCTTCCTCCTATTTGCCTGGAACAATCACCTATACCAGTTCCAAGCTCTTCCCTTCGGTCTATCCTCTGCCCCCTGGTGCTTCACCAAAGTTATGAGGGCAATTGCCTCAGTTCTGAGGGAAAGAGGTATCCGCCTTATAATCTATCTAGACGACATTCTCCTCATTTCTCAAGATCACTCTCAAATTCTGAAAGACTTGAATACTACCGTAGAATTAATAGAGAGTACAGGTTTTATTGTACACAGAGCAAAATCGATCATGACTCCCTCGAGGTCTCTAGAGTTCCTGGGCTTCACAGTAGACACTGTGAAGTCTATGCTGTTACTTCCCGAGAAAAAGATATCCAAGATTCGAAAAGAGATACGTCATGTTCTGAAACTCGATCTATTAACCTTAAGAGAACTAGCCAGACTCCTGGGCCGCCTCTCATCGTCAATCCAAGCTATTTTCCCGGGTCCTTTACACTATCGGGCCCTCCAAAGGCTGAAGGACAGAGCCCTTTGATCTGGCCTATGGTACGGAGACAAAAGTTGCCTAGACACAGAAGCCAAGACAGAACTGACCTGGTGGTTACAAAATCTGGACGCATGGAATGGGAAAGCCATATTTGGCATTTACCCGGAGTTTGTGCTGAAATCAGACGCCAGCCTTCATGGCTGAGGTGCTTGCTTTCAGAATCAGAACACGGGAGAATTATGGTCCTATTCGGAGAGTTTGCACCACCTACATTTTTTGGAGTTAACAGCCGGGCTTTATGCCCTAATGAGTTTCAAGCAATCCCTTCAAGGGAGGTCAGTCATTCTCAAGATGGACATGTCAGACGTAGCCTACATAAATCGCCTAGGGGGCACCAAGTCACCAGACCTCTCCAACCTAGCCAAAAAGCAATGGATGTTCTGCCTGGAACACAAAATATCGTTAAGAGCAGAATACCTTCCAGGACAAAACAATGTTTGTGCGGATTGGAATTCCAGATTCCTAGTAGATCACACCGACTGGAAACTGAACACAAACGCGTTCAGAAGACTAGATTACCTTTGGGGTCCCTTAGAAGTAGACCTCTTCGCGAGCAGACTGACGTCCCAACTACGCAAATACTTCAGCTGGATGCCAGACCCGGGTGCTCTGGCAGTGAATGCCTTTCTTCAACCGTGGAAAGGAATTCGGGGATATGCATTTCCCCCCTTTGCAATGATCCAGCGCGCCCTGCAGAAGTTGAGAATAGAACAATGTTCAATAATCCTAATAACACCCTTTTGGCCGTCCCAACCTTGGTTTCCAACGACCTTGGAATTAGCTTACGAAATACCCTTTCTACTCCCAGCTTCACCAGGCCTCCTAACAGACATAGACGGTTTGGATCATCCCCTTCTCCAGAGCGGGACTTTGAACCTTCTTGCCTGGAAAGTGTCAGGCGAGCCAATGAAATCTCTGACCTTTCGGCACAGGCCCCCGGTACACACTATAGATACAAAGCACCTGGAAAAGATGGGTTCATTGGTGCTTGGAAAAGAACCTGGATTCCTTGGAGGCTCCTATCGTGCACATAGCCAACTTTCTTGTTGAACAATTTGAAAGAGGTCTTTCCTATAGATCTATTAACTGCTATAGATCAGCCATTTCTGCAGGTCACTCCCTTTTAAATGGTAGAACAATTGATAAAAATTCAATAATTTACAGAATTATGAAAAGCATTAGGCTTAAAAGACCACCTAAACCTAAATACGAAACACTATGGGACGTGAAATTATTACTTGACCTTTTTTGTAACTGGCCCCAAAATAACCTGCTAGATAATAAAAAAATCTCTATTAAACTAGCTTCTCTCCTTTGTCTAATATCCTGTCGGAGGGTATCGGACGTTAAAGCTCTGGAAATAACTAATAGGTCTTATGACGCCTTCGGCGTCAGATCTGTAATTATCAAAAGAACAAAAACCATGTCTGACATGATCTTTTATCCAAGATTCGATGCTTGCAAAACGTTGTGCGTGGTAGATTGTATGAAGGAGTATGATGCAAGGATGAACAAACATTGCACCGCTGGTGTAAACCAGCTTCTTATTTCCTTTGTTAAACCCTTCAAACCTGTCCCTTCTTCCTCTGTAGCTAGATGGGTTAAATTAGCTATGCAAATGGCAGGTATTGACCTCCAAAGATTTCAAGCACATTCTTTAAGAGGCGCTATGGCCAGCCAATCATTTGGAAAGGAGGTAAGTTAGATGATATTCTTAAGGCGGCCGACTGGTCCAGTCCCTTTACTTTTGCGAAACACTACTGCAAACCTGTTGAACACATAACAGATGTAGTTTTACTTGACTACCAACATGCATAATGGTAGCCTCCGTTCTTGTAATGAAATTGCGATTCTCCTATTATTATGACCAGAAATCTGGATTTCATTAAAGACACAGAGGCTAACATTATCCCAAACCTCCCTTCCCGGGAGTGGATTCTAAAGATAACATGTTAATCATTTATTGCATTTGTTTGAAGATTAGAATTAAAAAAACAAAAATGTTTAATAAGGAAACAACTCAGTTATTTCATTGTATTATGCCTTTATTATGCACTATTTAATATCACCAATACTCTCCCTTTTACATAGGGCTTTTAGTACAAATTTCTAATATTTTATCCTTTTTCAGATAATTCAACCTAATTGCAGTTCAAGCAAGTCTCTGCATCGCGCCTTCCTGTTCCTTTGGAATTCATCAGTACCTAAAGAAGAAGTTTATCGGCATCGTACTTTCTGTTTCTTTGCAATTCTTCAGTTTCTAAAGAAGAAGTTTATCTTTTTTCATAATACTTGAACTTTGTTTTTCATTGCATTTAAAAGAGGCAGACCTATCTAACCTTGTTGCCATTGTAACATATGAGCATTCTATTGTAGAGCTTTGCTTTGTGATGTTTTAACTTTAAAATGGCTGCTTGAAGTTGCATTAAAAGAATAATGCATAATGTTAGCCTCCGTGTCTTTAATGAAATCCAGATTCTCTGTCATGGTAATAGGAGAATCGCAATTTCCAGTCAGAAGGGTCATGCGCAAACGATAGGTTGTTATTTGGTTTGAATGTACCTTACTCAAATAAGCCAGTTGTTTTGCTGAAGCTCAGTAGCTGTTCCTGATCAAACGAGTTTGAAGAGGCAACCAGAGCAGATGTTGGAGAGGAATTTTACACATATCTTGTTTGATCAAACACCAAGGATGCCATAGCTGGGGTTAACTGTGTTGCTATTATACATCTATTTACATCTGAGCCCCTAGCTCTCCCTCATATGAAATTTGGACAATCTGGCTTTCGCCACTCAAGTAGCGTTGTTGTGCAGATAAAATTCTAATTATCTACTGGATATTTTTAACCACATCTGGGGGAAGGACAGAAAGTGGTTAATTCCTTTTTGAATAAGTTGGTTCTCCTCCTACTGACTTCCCTTTCAAACCATACAGCAATTAGTTTATGCAACCTTTCCAATGACGCACACATGCATTGTTTGCATTGCATTGAGGGCCTAGGCTTTAAGATGGCCGCGGTGAAGGAGCGCTGAAATCGGGCTCTAGGGCTTGGGATCACTAACATAGTGTAAATCCCACCCGACCCGACCACCCGACCCGACCACCCTGCCACAGCCTCTACCCGAAATTACTCAGGACTCACCGGAACCGAACAGGAGTCAAACCAGGCGACGGCAAGCTGAAGCACTCGGCGATCGTCCCTCGACTGGAACCTCCGGGAAGGCAAGCGGTCCTGCAGGGGTGTCCAATGCGAAGGAGCCCTCCATGTGATCCCAGGTCAACCCCATGTTCATCCCGCAGGTGTCACGAGCTCCGACGGGGGCCCACAGCAGAGATTAAAGGAACCAGGAACTCGCTCCCAGTCCAGCTCTGCACGGAACGGCACCGCTAATGCGACGCCCAGCTGTTGCGACGGACTGACCCCATGATGGCCGCCCTTGATCGACATTCGGCTCTCCACGCACGAATCTGATGTCCCGCTGCACACTGGAGCATTTGGCGGAGTGAGACGCGGCTCCCTCCTCCTTCGATCTGATCGGAGGAGGCCCAGGACGGAGAATGAACCTCGCTTTGGACCGGCACGGAGCTCAGGTCGTAATCGAAACTGCCTGTCCCCAAGATGGCCGACGCATGAACCCACTCGTCACTATGAGATTGTTTTGCAGACATCGACTAGGTTTACACTCTCGTTAAACATGCACCTTGGATCCTTAGCTAAGTGAATCAAGCATCAATAAACTCGACGGCCTTAGGTCTACAGAGATAAACAAGTCCCTCCTCCTCCTCGAATTAACCAGACTGCCTGACCCATGATGGTGGCCAAAAAGGACAACCCACGGACCGCTTTGGCGACGCTGGTGACTCCCGGTCCACACTAAGGAAGCGGGCCTTGTTTCAAGCTGCTCTCACCCCTCTCCCCCCACCCCGAATAGACACGCTGAGCAATTCGCTCCACCAGGGCTTAGATTGGTCCTCCAGCCCTATTTTCACAAAGCTTCGCCTGATCTCAAGATGGCCACCCTTGACCTCTCCAACGAACTCTTCTAACACAGGTAATGGTCCAAATTAGACCTGGAGTCCCTATATACCCCTACAATTCACAAACAAGAGAATCAAAGCGAGTGCCCCTTGCAGCAACTCACATCTAATGAAGGCACAGACCAGTGGACAAACGACTCAGATGCCTGACCTCATAATGGTAGCTCCGTGAGTACAGTAATCACTGACTTGCAGTCCGAGTCAGCGTGAGATATGATGCTGGTACACACACCAATCCACGCCTGACCCCAAAATGGCGGTCACAGGAGATCAACCCCCACTGATTAACAATTTGCAGTTGGTGTGAGACGCTATCCCCCGCCACCCCGCACCAAATCCGTACAGTAACTTTGGCAAAAAACGACCGGTTTAAGGGTGGTACAACAGGTCAGGTAAGCCCTCCCCCCTATCCTAACTTAAAGGCGGCAAACCACCTACACCCCCGCTGAAGCGCCCAGGACCGCATCTCCCCCAATGCCCGCTTCGTTGCTCTATAGCCGGACCTGACAGCCAATGAAAGGCCCCCCCACACTTTACACTCAATCTGCAATGGATGAGTGCCCCCACAGCACACCCCAACACACTGCCCTCCTTCCACCTCTGAACAGGACAATAAGAAACCCACAGACACCTATTTTCACCATTCTTACGCCAAGGCTATTCTCCCAATCTAGTCTCACGGCCCTCATATTAGTGAGGGCCCCCACGCGCCTTACAGCCGCACGTCATGACAAGCTTCCCCCAGATGACACTCCCTGACCTAGGTAGACCCCCCATCCTATCAGAAGCACGGCCCCCCTCAAAGAAACGCAACAATGTCACCGGGCACTCCAATTTCCATCAACCCCACCATTCCGACCCACTTGAAACCGCACGGCGTGAACTCCTTCGCAATTAGCTTCCCCCCTAACCTCTCCCCAAAAGCGAAAAGAAACTTTAAACATAGACTGATCAGACAGCATCCAGAAACACTATTCGCGGACACTTATCACTGCGCCTCCAAAGGGCTGATAAAGATGGATCTTATCTTTCACACGGATGGACCTGACAACTGGAACACTACATTAAGAATGCAACTTCACATCTCCAAAATAACGACCACCACACATAGTTGTAAACTGACGACCTTTCTCTCTAATCACTCGACTAGGAGCGGGAAAACATCAGTGACCATCTATTCAAATGGCACAGTTCTGATACAGGCAAACAATGAGAACCTAGAGGCCTTCGACTCCCTCTTCCCTGCACTCCGAACCGCCCACTTACACATGCTTCGACCTCCCCCCTCCCAACACCCTTCCCCGGACAACCTGTCCCACCAGGTGAAGCAAACATCCATTCCCACGCCCCTTGCGAGAACCTCCAGCCTCCCCTCCCGAGTCACCACCCACTCCTCCGCCCCCATGAATCGCGACCTCCAACTCCCCGAGGAACGTCAGACCCAACCGCCCCCAGACTCACCAACACCATAACCCGGCCCCGCGGTCACTGTCCACTGACCTCTATATCACTCCCGCTGAAATCATGAGGAAGAATTCACGCCACGTCCCTTTGCACCCCCTACCGAGGGTCACAAACAGAGGCAGCAGGGTCGACACTAATAGCAATAGACATCATAACACAGTCTTACCCTCCTCCCCACGAGACGGCCCTAGCCAAGACTTCATCACCCCAGCCCCAGAAAACATGGCGAACCGTCTGGCCCTATTAGAAAGTCAATTAGAAATAATATTCCTGGGCCTAAACGAAATCCTAACTCACCTCGACAAGGCCCGAAAGCCCCAGCAATCCCGGCCCAGGGCCCCCACACCGACCAACTCCAACCTTTTAAAACACCCTATTGGGCCCTCAACCACCCACGTGACCCGCTACAGAGACCCACTAGAACTGACGCAGAGATCTTGTCACAGAGTCACATAAGAACCAAAGCCCCCGCGTCCCGGTTACAGAGTCTCCTAAGAAAGGATGTTGAGATCCAGACACAAAGACCTACAAGAACCAAAGCCTCAATGTCCGCAGAAGAAGCAGCGGATCTAGCCTCCACATATGACTCTCCTCCCACAGCCTCCCCTAAATCCAAAATTCAAGTGATCACGGGCTTCAGAAGAGGCCACCCCCCCACTAAACCCACAAGACCCACACCCTTCCTCACCACTGTACCTAGGGCCACACCTGGAAAGAATCTCAGCAAAAAAGGGCTCTCCACTAGCTGCATGCTCATTAACTGCAGATCAGCCTCTAAGCATGCAACGGAATTAGCAGAAGCCATCCTCTCTCAGGACATAGACATTGCGTTCATCACGGAGATGTGGCTAAATGAGATCTCCCCACCATGCCTGGATATGCTTGTGCCCCCAGGTTTTACTATTATCAACAAAGATAGAAAAGATCAACGAGGGGGAGGTGTAGCTATCATCCACAAGGACTACATCGACATCGTTGAAATGGACACCTGCAAGTATAGCTCCTTTGAATGTCTTACTGTCAACATCAAGACTAAGGATAATAGTACAATACGCTGTCACCTTCTCTATCACCCACCAGGCAACACCCCCACATTCGGGGAACACTTCTCCGACCTGATTGCCCATTGCGCACTCGGAGACGCTAACAACCTAATTCTTGGTGACCTTAACCTGCGCTGGAACGAAGCGAACAACACGCTAATTCAAACTCTAAACAATCTTCTCTGTGAAAATAATCTATCCCAACACTGCTCAGAGGAAACCCACAATAAAGGAGCAACCCTGGATGCCATCATCGCTCACCGAGACGCAATTACGATCGACTACATTCTACCCGTGGACTGGTCGGATCACCACATGATCTTATTCCACATCAACCAAAGAGTGTTATCCCTGCCACCCGTACAAGACCCACCCAAATGGTCTAGAAATCTCAACCAGATTCCCCTTGGCATCATGGAAGAAAGGTTAAGTTCGCTCCTCCCCAGCGGCAATGATCACCTCTCAACAACCGATCTCACCTCGCTCTATAACTCGAATATGGTGGCCGTGCTTGATCAACTAGCACCCCTGAAATTAAAAAAAAGCTGTGCTATTCCGTCCAGATCATGGTTCGACTCAGACATCAACGAGGAAAGGAGACAATTAAGAGCCACTGAAAGACGCTGGAGGAACAATCCTACTACTATCCACCGCGATCAACTCAGAACAGTCCGGAAGAAGTAGAACAGTCGCATCAAGAACAAAAAATCCAAATTCTTCCGCTCCGCACTGGATAGCGCAAAAAACAGACCCAAGGAGCTCTTTAACATCATCAGACAACAAACCTCCAAACACACTACGTCCTCAGTGCAGGCATCCAAAGAACTTTGCGACAACTTCGCCAACTTCTTCAATGACAAGATCTCCAAGATCGAGCGCTCACTGGACATCAATAGCGCCCCCCTTTCCAATAGCAGCCTGTCTGGGGCGTATGGTAGCGCTCCCTTTCCCCATACTAAACCCTGGGTACTCTTCCAGCCCATTCTAGAAGCCGACATAGTCAAACTGATCTCCACCTCCAAGCCTTCATCCCACGTCCTAGACCCTCTACCCGCGCAACTGACCAAAAAGCTGAAACTCTCCTTAGCCCCACTCTGGTCCAAGATTATAAACAGCTCCCTAAAAGCGGAATTGTTCCAGACTGCCTCAAAGTGGGACAAGTCACCCCACTGCTGAAAAAACCTGGCCTGGATATAAACGATTTGAACAACTTCAGACCCGTCTCCAACCTTCCTCTTCTATCCAAAACCCTAGAAAGATGTGTACTCCAGCAATTAACTCAACACATGGACAGTATCAACCTCCTTGACACCCATCAGTCTGGCTTTAGGAAAGGCTGCAGCACAGAAACCGCGATCCTCAACATCATCGATGATATCCACAAATCACTTGACTCAGACCAATGCTGTCTCCTCATTCTCTTAGACCTATCGGCAGCATTCGACACAGTAGATCACAAACTTCTCATCAAGGCTCTCCAAGAAAGGGCCGGACTTGATGAGGTGGTCCTCAAATGGTTCTCCTCCTTCCTACACAATCGCTACCAGAGAATCAAAATCAAAAACTTTGAGCCCGACCTTCACCCAGTCAGCAGGGGAGTTCCTCAAGGGTCAGTGCTCTCCCCCCAACTTTTCAACATTTATATGGAACCCCTCACCACCCTACTCAAAATAGCTAACATTCCCTTCCACCTATATGCTGATGACACTCAGATTTACTTGGAAATCTCCTCCGTTAAAGACATTCAAAGACTCAACGGCATACTGAGGGAAGTGCAACTCTGGCTGTCAAGTAACCACTTAAAATTGAACCCTGACAAAACCGAATTACTCCTCATTTCGAACAAAGAAGAGAACCCCAAATGGTCGATTGGTTAAAAGCCATAGATGCGCTCAATGGGAACCTCACCCTGGCTGACTCTGTTAAATCACTAGGCATCACGCTAGACCCGAAACTGGACATGACCAAACACATTAAGAACTCTGCTAAGAGCGCCTTCCTCAACCTGAAGCTATTGAACAAAATAAAACCTTTCATCCCGCCCAAAGATCTCAAACAAGCCACCCAATCATTGGTGCTGTCAAGATTAGACTATGGAAATGCAGTCCTCTCGGGAATAGCTAAATCACATCTTGCTCCTCTTAAAACAACTCTCAACGCGGCTGCCAGAATGGTCACTGGAATCAAGAAATTTGATCACATCTCACCTGCACTCAGAGAACTCAAGTAGCTCCCAGTAGAAATGCGGGCGAACTTCAGAACAGCCTGCCTCACACACAAAGCCCTTCACACCGGCAAACCCGAATATCTGGCTGCCAAACTCCAAAAAGCAGGGCAGACCAGGAACCTCAGAAGCTCTAACACCCTACTACTCATCCCGCTGAAATCACGAAAACAAAAAACCGCGACCAGGTCCTTCGCCGGAAACGCACCCAAAATCTGGAACTCTATTCCCCCTCACATCAGAACTATTCCCTCCTTTGCTAAATTCAAAAGTCAGCTCAAAATCCTGTTCCTCGACCGATCCCTATCGAACCGATAGGAGCAGTGGGAGTGCTGAAGTAGACACCTCACTCCTCTCCGAAGCTGCGTCAGCAAGACCCCAAACTAGAACTCTTCGTCATTGTTTAGTATTTTTACTACAGGTTTTTCCGCAGCATTGTATTATGTTATGTTCTGCTCTGTAACTGATGTAAAGCGCTCCGATACCCTCCGGTCAGGTCAGCGCTATATAAAACTTCCCAAATAAATAAAAAAATAAAAATAAATTACCTCAATTTAGAATCCTCTTATATCCCTTTAAGCTGTCTATCCTCAAATCCGTATCAAATTCTCATCATTTATACATTACTCGGTGACAGAGTAGCCTGAATCTCCCATTTTTTTCCAAAGCTTGCTGTTATTTCCCTTAATTGATGTGATTCAAGTTCAGTCAACTTTATTCCTTAAAGTAAGTCTGTTATTTCAATCTGTTCTGAGGGTTGTTTAAAATTAATTTTAAGTAGGGTGTGGGAATTAGGTGATTAACTACATTATTTCTATTTTAGGATTATTTAAAATTATTATTTCAGACTGGAGATGTTTAATGAACGCTATCTTTATTTCGAATACGGGTCGCTCCTTTCTTTTACTAGAGGTCTGGGGTTATTTACAATCAGGTTTTGGGGAGCTTTAAAGAGGTGCTATCTGTTTATTGTTGAAAGTGTGTTAAAAAAAAACCAGTCTTGTCGAAAACTATCCTTTCCCGCCTTTCCTTTTCAGGTCCAGCTACTGCTGCTGTTGGTGATTCGTTACCTCTCGCGAGACGTTGTACGAGAGTACGACCGGTAAAGATGGCGGAGGCGGAAGGGGAGAGTCTGGAGTCCTGGCTGAGTGAGTGAATCTGGATGAAGGGATAAATGTCACTGAGAGGCTAGGATGCGGGAGACGCCTAGGGCATCCCTCTATGTTTTAGACCCGTGGAACAGTCTCAATCAATCGCTTTATGGGCGGGATCGGACTCACCGTCTTCTCTAAGTCACTGGGTGCCGATTTTAAAGGGGAACTACTGTGCTGCACGGGGCTGAGCGCAGCAAGCTCCCTGAATTCTGCCATCATTGTGCAACGGGTGGAAATGGGGCTCTTGAGTGCTGCGCCGTTAACGAGACGAATGCGGTCACCTAGACCCTACCGTAATTTTACGTCTGGGTGCAGTGTCCAGGGACTGTTATATAGATGTGGTGCGAGTAGGACGATATTCTTTCTTCCTTGTTTATATAAGGGACGCATCCAGTTGTTTTCGTCTTGGGGATTGGTTGTTGGCAAGTTCTTGACTGTATGGGGTAGGGTGTCAGTGGGGTCTTTGGGTAGCATAGGGTGTCCGTAGACATGTTCATGCTGCCGGGTGTCAGTGGGTTCCTGAATGGTTTGTTTATGGTGTCACTGGCTTCATGCGTGGTTGAAGCACGAAGTCAGCGGGCTATTATATGCGTGGGTCTGAGCGTCTGTGACTCTCTGGTTATTGCGAGACATAAGGCTGCGCCTGAGCGGTAGGACTGACAAGTTTTCTCTACGCCTGCCTGACAACTGTTTTTGCAGTGGTCTTGTATGTAAAATTTCTTTAGCTCATAAGTTGCATTTTGAGGGATTGTTACAAGTTTAATAATGCATTTATGTTCCGAATGTCATATTTCTCTTTTTTTATTGTTGCTCTCCAAAAGCTTTAAAGTCAATGGGCACTAACACATTTTTTTTTGTATGGGGTGCCTCCAGTGTACTTGCAGTTACTAACTTTTTGGAAACTGTTACATCTACAGCCTACACGATGGTTACTGTATTTCTTTTATGAAATATTATGTTCACTCCAGTGAATTGTTTTAAACTGCCCTTGTACACTGTCTAATACTTGTGTAGTTGCGGATTAGCTTATCAGGGTGCACTCAGATTGATACTATCCTGGATAATGATCCAGCGGGTTACTAGCAACAAGCATTCATACACCGAATACTCACCTTGGCCCATTCATTCACACTACGCTAGCAATTCCCGCTGGTGGGTCAGTTGTACTCTTTATCAATATCCCTGCTACCATTTACTTTTCTGATTGAAGAGTAATGACTTGCCAATGGACCCTTTGATAATTGGGAAGTTTAAAATGAGTGACATTCAATATAATTCATAATCCTGAAATAATCACTGAGTCAGGAAGTTTTAAAATGTTTATCTAAAGATTTAGCAGAGTAAATTACAAAACCACATAATTCTTAATCGTATATCAAGGATGAAGCATATTAATAATCAATTATAGATCAATGACGGTTCCTTAGAAAGAAGAAGATAGAGACAGCAGCACAGCTAAAGGTTGCATTTATATTTACCTAAAGATGTGAGAACCCTTGGCCAAGGAGTTGGAAAGATGGGTCCTAAGAGGGATGAAGACCAAAGACCTCCGGACCAGGTTCAGGACAGAATAGGTGACCTCTCTATCAACAACGCCTGCGTCGTTCCCCTCTCTGACTCTTCGCTCCTCCTCGATATCTTCCGTGTCTTCCTTCTAATAGAGTCCGCCGCCCCCACCTCAGGACCGCGGTTCAGTCTGCAATCGATCAGCTCGTCGAGCACCAAAACCCGATCTCTCGTGTCTGAGCTTGTGCGTCCTAATGCCAATGCCAGTTCCGTCTAATTAGCTAATTCTATATCTATTATACCCTTCTATGCCCATGTACCTCCCATTAATGTTTCAAATTTATGGGCCCACTACTTCCGATTGGACGGGGACAGGGGGTTGATCCTCACACCATGTCAATTTAGTTCAATTTTGTAAAGCCCTTTGTCTGAAAATACCGCCCCTCACAATTAATACATTTGCTTTATTTCCCACCCGTCTCACGACAAAGTTTAATACATTGTTTTATATAAATTGTTGCAATTTTGCAGAAACATCGCGAATGCAGTGGAGTTGGCCACCAGGTCACGGCCTTGGATGACGTCCAAGTTGACTTCATCGCTGTGCATTGTTTTTCCGGGCGCATGCGTACTTCGCATTGGCTTCAAGCTGCCTCTCCGTTAACCCAGGCCCCATTTTACGAACTAATAAAATCAAAGAAGAAAACATTAAAATCACAAATAAATGTCTTCACTGTATACCCCTTATTTCTACTCTATTCCCATTTAATTATAAATCTATCCCGCATTAGTAGCATTAGAATACCACAGTTTTAATTGCAGCAACTGCGCAAGCTTTACCATGTGAAAACATAAAGCAGCCATTTTAATACATACTGCGCAGAAGCAAAGTTTTCCCTCCAAGCAAAGAAGAGACGTCATACCACGTGATATGGTTGACACATGCGCCCTGGAATTCCCGCGCTTTAGCGGCCATTTTGGATTAGACAAGCGTTACTTATTAGCTTAAACACATAAGCAAGCTTCATTCGTATAGTGTTCATGTGTGCATTTGTTAGAGACATTACAAAGTTTAATAAATTAATACTGTGAGGATTGCTTACGAGCAAGTCTCATTGTGAGTTCTTGCTCCATCAATAATAAGACTTTCTTGGTGAAGAGTGAACTCAGTATTATCATAAATCCATTTGACCCGCAATAACCAGCTTTTGATAATTAATATAGGCCATACCGGATCTTTGCTAATCTCCTAAACTAGAATATGAGTCTGCATGTTGAGTTTTAGATGGAGACGTTTTACTTTACTCCTGCATGTTAAAACTGACCGTTGTCTCATACACATCTTTATTATAAACAGATGTAAAATGTCCATGGGGACAGTTAGTGAAATCTAAACAGACTTCAATAGAATAACGCTCACTTTTCTGTTCTTCACAATATGAGTGTTTTGCTTGCATGCTGTCAAAACTCTTTTTTTGGTGGCCACGGGGCAAGCAGGGGTTACTGGGACACAACTCTGATTGCTCTCGTAGAAGGTAGTGCCGAGGTTGGTTCAAAGTAGGACTACTCAAAACAGGAGCATGCTGAAGCGTGAAGACTATGCCTGAATATCATCAGCCTTCTGGAGTAGCACTCAGCTAAAGACAAAAGGGCAAGGCCCTACCTAGATTCCCTGTATTAAACCGAATCTGTTGACTTGCCTCCCCTTCCAATTTTCAACTTGCATAGTGCTCAGGAAGATGTAATCATCAGACTCAATTGACTAATAAAGGCAGCCATGCCTCCATCTTCCTTCACAACATTGTGTAAGGGTATGCTCTCTACCTCAGGAATGCAGGTAATGTAGCTCCACTGTCTGTGGAGGCTGTACCTCAACCTTCATCATGTGCTGTGTTTTACCTGGGGTATCCAAAACAGATCCCACTGGTCTATGCTTCCAGTCACTGAAAAACAATTGAGTCCTCCTACCAGTCACACATCATACACATATGAATATTAGTGCAGGGCGTGGGTGTTGCATTCAAATAGAACTTTGTTTGTGGGACCTATAGGTACCACTCATACCCTGAACTGAAAAAAGGTCTGATGTCTTTCGGCTTTGATAGTTCTTGTTTTGCTATGTTTTTTTGGAAAACTATTGGGTGATCTCTTGGGACCCTGCCAATTTAATAAAGGAAATAAAGAAAACTAAAGGCAAAAATATTTTTGATCGTCAAAAGCTCATATTGCCAGTTTAATCCTTGGCAGTGGAGGTAACTATAGCACACAGTGCCATAGTAGTTCCTGGCACTGATGATAATACTTAGTGTATGGACGAGCTCTATGTGAAAGGGTGGAATGCTGTCGCTCACAGTGAAGTTAGCCAATGACTGAAGTGGGCAGACCAATTGTCCCATGCTGTAGTGGGTGGAAGAAAAATGTGAATGATCTAACAACAGACCAGTGAATGGAGAGAGCTAAATGAAAGCACCTGTAAGTATGTGTATTACAGACATAATTTTAGCAAAATTGTAAGATCTTGGCTAATGCCGGACCTAAAAATGGTATGCTCCCACCACTGCTTTATGTGTATGACCAGGGATATCAACAGTAGTCTCGTGTTTACTAGAGAGCTTGTTTTTATACCCCACTAGACCACAGAGCTAAACTCTAGGTCTCAGACCATGATGAAATGCCAAGGCCTTAGCACCCGTGCTTGATTTGTCATGTGTGCTGGGAAAAAAAATCTGAATACCAGATAACCTACATCTGTGATCTCTCAGGACCGAGTAGCATTTCTACTTGTGTCCAAGTCCGAAACCTAGGTTTTTTGGCAGGATCAGGACCTTTTGCTAGCCATCCAAGGTAGCAAGCTTTCTGCCACCTGTTTCCATCAATGGCGAATCCTATGGAAGATTTTTTTTATCTTCCAGGCGAATCATGGTTCAAACATTGATTTAATCAAGATTAGTCTACTGCAGCTTCCTCTACTTGAGACTTCCCTCCAGACTTCTCTCTTGTCAGCAACACATTCAAAATGTGGAAGTTTGTCTCATTTTCAATCTTCCTTGTGATTCTCCCATTTCTCCTTTTATTGCTTCGCTTCACCGGTACTCATTTCCAGACACAGTCTTTAATCTTTCTAATGATCCCACTGTGTAGTACAGTTTTGGACCGCTTTACCTATGCAATGAGTTGGACTCATGCAAGCCATTAATAACTCCTAGAACAACTTCCCTCACAAATTTTAGTTCCTTAGATTTGACATCAAAGACAGGATCGGCGGTCTTTTTTTGTATTTGGCACTCGGATACTGAAATTCCTTATCTCTTACTCTGTACTTCATGTCTGACCACTTGGTCTTCGGAAAGGTCTCAAGACTGGCTTTTCTCACTGCTCATCTAAGCCTGTTTGCTCTCCAGTCTCAGGCGGGCTGCAGAAACTTAGCTGTTCCCTACAGAGTCAAGGAAATGGGCAGGTAGCATCTCTGGCACCTTTGTCAACCAAATAGAAGGAATATCAAAGAAAGGCTACACTGTTGATCTATTGAGCGACTGTAGTATGCTGCAAGGCAGCTGCTGAAGAGGCTGCAGTCCTGATAAAATCAGCCCAAGGCTTATGAGCTGCAGCAAAAGACTTTAACTAGTAAGCTCCAACATACGTAATTATGTCAGACTAGAAGTGTCTACACCATTCTTTGTTATCAAACATGGTAGAGTACTACCCTATTACTTCATGACAATAATCAGAAGTTTGGGAATCCTTCTTAAAATAGGCTCCGGATGGGAAATATATTGATATATGTAACAACTGATCTATCTAAATTCCAGCAGGCCAATTTGGGGAGAATCAAAGAGGAGTACAAAAATGATATGTCCAGCTGGAAAAGGCTTCCTATTACACTGTTGGACACGGCAACCCTATATAAGATAATTTTACTCCCCAAGTTGTTGTACATGGTACAAAACATGGCATACGAGGTCCCAGATAAGTTCTTTAAGAGTGTAGATGGGAGGGCTGTCACAGCTGCTCTTATAGGATGGTGGAATGCCCAGGCTAGAGCTACAGACACAAACAAGGGGCTTCTATCATGGGGGAATTGTCCTTTCTACTTAGCAGTTTTACTACTGGGCTGCTCAGTTAATTGCGATGAATGAGCGGGCCTTCGCCTCCCAAGAGTAACCAGCCCTACTGGTAGATAAATGAGCGATGGGTGAGAGGGGATAAGTAAGCAAGATATATGGCAGGGACTGCAATCCAGTCCTGCCGTCTCTAGGCACTAGTGATGAAATCCTGGAAGAAGGCTACTAAGAAGATGGAATGGCAAGCTAACTAACACTCAAAACACCCCAGTGAGGTTCAGACCTCCTGCAGACTTGAAGAGCCTCAAGGGGCATCCTCTGTGGGACCTACTGGGAATGTTCCATTTCATTGTTACAGGTGATAATACAAAATACAGAGAGACCGATTAAGATTCAAGGGGGCGAGGGACTCATGATAGGGTGGTTGATGCAAGAGTTGTACTTACCTACAGGGTACATTGTTAATAATATAACATTGTTACCAACAAAATATACAAAATGGGGTGTCTGCGACTGCATATCTGGCTGGTTGTATCTTGGTCTCTTGTCTGTAAAATTGTTAGAAATGTTAATAAAAATAATTAAAAAAAAAAAAAGTCATGTTTGGACTACCCCATCCTGGAATGACGAGCCAGGATTAGTTCACGTCTGTTATGCCTTGAATGCGTATAGCTATAGTGCTGCTAAGTCTGCTGTAACAAGCTCAGTGACAAACAGCTGTTAAGGTGATTGTGTGGTGAATCTCCCATTTTTCAGAGATGCGTACAGTTGGCAAATTTTTGTTGTATTCAGATGAATTTTATGAAGCTTAGTAGTGCTGGCATGAGGGTGCAGCAGGATGATAATGGGCTCTTGAATGCGAGGTAAAAAGCCAACTTCGCCACTCTTGAATGTCAGAAGAATTTAAATATCCCCTTTGAGAGCCATAATAACTGCCCCTGTATTGCCATACCTTGCCTTCCCCCCCCCAAATTATATTGTCTTACCCCGACTACCAATTAATTTCTTATTTCTGTAAATATGTGATTTTGTCTTGCATTGGGAGTTTCTGCTTCCTAGTATATGAGCATCATATTCTTTCAGTTATACTTTGACCACCCAATCTGAAACTGTGTTCTTGTGGATTAACTTGTATATACATACACTTTACAAGTTTCCAAGGATGGGATGCAGAATAACTTATGGTTTCCAGTTACAGCACACATCTAAATCACCGGTTTACTCCTCTTTAATTGTTTTCTCTTCATAAATTTCTAAAGCAGTTCTTGCTAGGGAAAATATGCTGGGACAGATCAAACATTTCCCTCAACTAAGGGGCCTATAACGACTCGTTGTGACTTGGCGGTCTTGCGACCGCCCCATTACGACCCTAGTGATCGTGCCGCCTTGAGACTGCTGACTCTGCCAGTGGTGCGGCGAACCAGAGGCACCTATATGCTTGTCTGGACCGCCGCGGTCCCGCAAAGCATATTACGACTTTCCTCACCTCCACTGTTTTTATTGAGGTCTTTCCTCCATGAAAACTGGTGGTGAGGAAAGAAAGGGGGCGCTGGAGGGCCCCCTTGTGCCTCACGCCCTGTGCATGCACACAGGGGGGCACAACATGTGTGCATGCACAGAAGTTCCAGCACGGCATGGACTTTTCAGTCCATGCCGTGCTTGAGCTTCATTTGATGTTCCGATTGGAGTGCCTATTTTATAGGCACTGCCATGGGAACGCCAAAGGAAAAGCCCACCAATGACTTAAAAGTCAAAATACGGCGGGCGGTCTCCACACGGGTTTGGCGGCAGGGCGGTCCCGCCGCCACACCGTCAAACTCGTAATAGAGCCCTTGGAGTCTAAAATTGGGTGAAAACACAACTAAGCTTGGATTTTGCACATGTCTCAGAATGAGCTTTTTAGACATGGGACCAGCCAAGTATACAAATATTTATTCTTGTGAAGTGCTTCATCCACAAACTCCTACAGAGTGACTGGTCTCTTCAGAACCTTCAATACAACTTAATGGCATAATCCAATATGACATCGCTCATTCCGAGGTTTCCAATCCAAAAATCATTCTCTTTCCTTTCATGCAGAGATACCACATGCACACCGATTTAAAACCGTTACTATATATATATATATATATATATATATATATATATATATATATATATATATATATATTTTTTTTCTTTTTCAAACAAGGACGTGGCACTCAAAGCTTGGATTTTGCTTAATTTACTGTTCAGCACTCAGACCAACGCGTTTCAGTCTTCTCGGCTTTGATCACGTGATCAAAGCCGAGAAGGCTGAAATGCGTTGGTCTGAGTGCTGAACATTAAATTAAGCGAAATCCAAGCTTTGAGTGCCGCGTCCTTTGTTTGAAAATTGATGGTTCTGGGCCAGGATCCGGCCCCTACGCAGAGCACCCGCTGACGAGCGCCCTGGGTCAAAGGATCACATTGGAGGAAATATATATATATATATATATATGTGTGTTTTTAGCACTCCATAAATAAACAATGTTTTAATCCAAATGTTGGCAAACCACTGCCTATTTCGCACACCCACAGTATCTGGTTCCTGTGTACAAGATTCAGAGCTCAAATCTTCCAAAATGGTTTTCTCCGTATTTAATAATAAATACCCTTTTGTAGTTTCATAGCCAAGTATATTGCTTATTATTGTAATGGTTAAGTAGTTCAGTTTAATAGCATCTTTAACTCAACTTGTTCGATAAATTTACCCTCTTTTAGCTGGATGGTTTTGGACTGGAAATGCTGGCTTTTTTAAAGCAGATTTTACTAATGTAAAATGTTAAGTGTCACCACCAGTAATATGATTTTGTAAAATGCCATCAGCTGAAAGACTCCTTTATTGTCTTTATGAAGAAGCTATATTTTTGACAAAATGTTCTGGGTGGCTAAAATTCAGGAAGTCTTAAATAAGTCTTAAGGTATTTGAAAAGTTCCTTAACTGAAAAATTAAATTAACAGCTGTCTAGCCACGCATTGCGACTCTGAGCTTCATCAGTCTAGTTGCTTCTAATATCAGATGCCAGCATAACATTCTTTTAAGCGTTATCTTTCCTGTAAAGAGGAACTTTATTAGCCATCTTGTAGTAACCTGTGTTGTATGTATCTGGTTACTTATTCCCTAGCTGCTCAGCCAGTGTGAATGTGATGCATGGAATGTTGATGTGAGAGTCTTTAATGGAATGTTTGGGTGCCTGGATGCTTTAGTATGACAGTTGGAGTATGGGCTGAGCAGCAGGCAGACTGCTCCTGTTGGGGCTGTATCTCTACTAGCTATCTACATGTAACTGGTCTCAATAAATCTACATAAAACTACATCCTGGCTGTGGACTTCGTTACTACAGAATTTTGGCGACGAGGATGGAATACAAATCTACGCGTGTTTTAAAAAACTAAGGACTCTGAAACAAGAAATCTCTAAAGGAAACCTACTGAAACTAAGAAGAAACCTCTACTTAGAAGTACAAGGCACGCCAGCCCCACCAGTGTCTTTTTCATCGGACAGCCAATTCCTGCTTGTACTTCATTGTGTCAAACGATTGGTTTTCCTTCTACTTTGACAGCTTGTGTGATCCTCAGCACCTGTCAGCGTACTGCCCGGCCTGGACATGCTTCTTTGGTTTTCTTGAATTGTTCTATGCTGATGAACGCTTACTAAAATTAAATGTCAGCTACAAGAGACAGTTTTCCACTATGGAGCATCTGTGTGTTAAGAAAGCGTAAAGTGGTTGCACAGAAGCGGATTATGGATACATTTTACTTTGCCTAGTGGAAAGTTAGACTCTCAGTTTGAGGACGTCAATGGAGCCACACGAGTGTAAGCACGTTTTATTTAATATCTTTAAAGCCTGCACCATTGGTACAATGACTGTCAAGCACGACGGTCTGTGACTTTTTATTTTCTGGTAACCCATGGAGTACGGAAGCACTGGGGTTACAGAGTGTCCGAGGTGAGACATATGTGGTTCGTTCCTGTATTTTAACTTTGAACCCTGTCTCTAGTGTGGGCCGTTGCGCGTGCTGTACTTTCAAAAGGTGCTACAAGTCAGTTACAGCGCGCGCAATCTTACCTGCACCTTGTAGCCGTGCAATCCATCTCGAGCATTTTCTATTACGGAGTGTACCAATGACGTATCCAACCTCTGCCAAGGGATGCTTTTCAGCTCTGACGCGCCTAGAGCCATTCAGCACTGCGTCTATTATGTGACGCCATTTTGTTTGTTGTGACAGCTCCTAGTTCTTGGGGCTGTGCTGTGCTCCGCATCGTTCGGCTGGTTGGTGGTTTGTTCGGCCAGCCCACGAGTATTGTGGTCGGTTGGGCCTTGCATCGACTACTTGCTGGCAGACCCAGATTTCAGGTGACTGGGTGCAGTCTTTGTTGGGAAAGATTCTTCACCAGTCCTCACTACAGCTCGAGCCTGGATCTAGGTGGGAATTAATGTTTTGTGTGCCTTGCGTTTCTATGCTACCAAGCTGCAGCGTAAGGGATATTAATCTTGTACAAGCCGCGGGACGCATCATTGAACACCTGGTGCTGGATCTTCTCATTCTCTCACTTTTGGTTGGGAGCTTGCTGCCACACACTGCCCTGCATTTGTTTTTGATAAAGCATTTCTACGACTCGTATGTCTTGCTCAAACTCTGTGTTCTTGGAAAAATCTGCAGCAACATGGCGGTGTTGTGCACTCTTTGTGTTCTATTGTGCGGTTATCTTTCTCATGGTTGATCATTACAAGTTGTTCGTGTGAGACATCGCTCACAGGTTGTTTTGCTGGTTTTGGTCTGACTACAGTTTAAAAAAAAAAAAAAAAAAAACCACGAGACAAAGTTAATGTGTTTACATGTTTTAGAGTTCTTATTGGTGTTTTAGTCATCACTTGCATGTGTTTTAGTGATGTCAAAGTACTACATGTTTCTTACGTCAATGTTTATGGTGAAACACCAATTCAACAAATGTTCAACAATGTTACATGTTACACTATGCATGGTTTTAGTATGTCATAATTTTCAAGTTTTTGCTACAGGTATGTTGACATTTGGGATCACGTAATGGATATTGGTAGCCAACAAGACTAGTGTTGCCATGGTAGTACTACACGGGTGAGAGGCCGCTCACCGGCGAAGGTCAGTTTAAAGGATTGTAATACGAGAGACATAGACAGTTAGTCTTTACCCTTACTTCAAGGGTGTTTTAAGGGGTGTCTCTTCCTTTTCAATGATGATGGGTTTTAGTCCCTTTCAACCCTGCGTTCACAATTCATGGGTGTAGTCACCTTTGGCTTCACACTTTGTTTTTGTAGTGGGTGTCAGTCCCATCTGCGCAGTCTGTAGTGGATTTTAGTCCCATCTACTTAGTTCTAATGGGTACAAGTCCCATGATTTTGTAGTGGGTTTTAGTCCCATCTACGTGGTTCCAATGGGTACGAGTCCCATGTGTTACATTGTTCTGTGCACATATCTAACCTTCACACAAGGGGTTCTAATGGGTACAAGTCCCATGTGTTCAATTGTGTGTTCACACTAACCTCCACATAGGGGTTCTTATGGGTATTAGTCCCATGTGTTTTATTTTTCTTTACACTTTTCTAACCTTCATATAGAGGTTCTAATGGGTCTGAGTCCCATGTGTATCATTGTATGTGTGTACTTTGTGCACACTCGTTGGTTGTCTGCCCCTAGGCCTGATTAGCTGTATGGTTAGCAGTCAACATTTCTTTCCCCTTAACCATTTTTTTTTTTGTTCATGTTTGGTGTAGATGTTCCATGTTTCTGGTCCATTTATTCACCTATATTTTGGGGGAAGTCAGTTTGGGTGTCCGTCACCCATTTCTATACGTTTCTTTAAAAACATTATTAGAGGATTATGGATGGGTAATTTATATTATGTATATTTATCTTTGCATCTCCTCTACATTGTTTATTCTTATTGCATGTACTTTTTGTACATCTCATGTATATTTTCTCTGTATTCTCTTTCCTTTCTCTTGTACTTCGGTCTTAACCTGTTATTTCATTTTCATTTTCTCTTTCTATTGTACTTACTCTTGTATACCTCCATTGTATTTTCTTCTTTGCTCACGCCTGATTTTCTTTGTTTTCTTTGCTATGATCCTTTCACACTTTGGGTTCACTTTCTTCTCGCTTTTCTCTACTTTTCCATTTTTCTATTTCTTGGGGTTCCCCTTGTTTGTACCTTCCTCCTCTTGGTGGTTGCTATTTTTGTTTTGTAGAAGAAGGGAAGGCATGTAGTAACCTGTGTTGTATGTATCTGGTTACTTTTTCCCTAGCTGCTCAGCCAGTGTGAATGTGATGCATGGAATGTTTGGTGTGAGAGTCTTTAATGGAATGTTTGGGTACCTGGGTGCTTTAGTATGACAGTTGGAGTATGGGCTGAGCAGCAGGCAGACTGCTCCTGGTGGGGCTGTATCTCTACTACCTATCTACATGTAACTGGTCTCAATAAATCTACATAAAACTACATCCTGCCTGTGGACTTCGTTACTACACATCTGTTAAATCCCCTTCGTCCCTTGTGGGTGTTTAGGGCTCTTCACAACTGCCCCAGACAAGGAGCTTGATGGCTGTAGTTTAGGGTTATGAGCCTTTCTATGACCTCTGCTGCTGTTCTGAAAATCCGTGTGGATCCACTCTTTATACCACTTTCAATCAAGCTTATTTGGACCTATGAACTCAGACCTATATTTGTCCTGTTGCCAACTTGTCATTTTTGATCATTTTCACTTCACAGGCTTGAGTAAGTTCTGTATGCAGAATGGGATGAAAACCTTGCCCGGAAAGAGAAGGATCCCAATACTGAGGTCTTTTTGGACATCTTGTCAGACTTTGGCACTGTGATGTATCTCTCTTTGTTAAACAAGTCTGCTATTGTTTCCAGGGTTTCAGGTGTGCGATGGAGCTGATTATTGATCATTTTTCTTAGGACCGCAAGCATTATGTAACATTGTGAACTCTTATAGCATAAGGTTATTTACTACAAGGTATACAGTGCTTTCCCCTCTCACCACTGTTGCTAGCAGCTTAGAGAGAGCTGTTCGTGGTCATTCTCTGGGTTCCTGAAATGCTCTAACTTTAAGTGATCAACCATGTCTCCAGTCCTCTGAACCAGTTTGTACCAGTGTCCCCTTGGAGTTTCGGCATGATGCCACTAATGCCATGCTTACTTTGGGTGGTAGACTGAGGAGTGCAGTATTTGTATACTCTATTTTCTGACTCTCGCCTCTGGGATGGAGGTGATAGCGGAGACACAGGTCTTTTTTGCAGCTCACTTGACCCAGTTACTCTCTCTCACTGATATATAAGAGAGCATTCTGTTTTCCCTCTTAATCCTCTAACTTTTCTGATGGCATGTTGAATGGTGCAGTCATTACAGTTCTGCACGATGCAGAAGGGCATGACCCCATATTAACGCAGCCGACTTCAAAAGCAGAATGTTTAATATGAAAATAGAAGGATCTGGCTCTTTCCTGACATCAGTGCCACAACTGAAATGAGGAGGCAACTGCTTCTGATGAAGTGTAAATGGTTCAGTCTGGAGATCTTGGCGACGATAAAGCTGCCAGCGAAACTGAAGGTGTCCTAATAAGAGAAGTCCTATATCTTTTTTCAGTATAGGGCCAGTCGATCCTTCCAGCGAGGATGAAGTTGGACAATATCCATTGCTGATTCCTGTTTGGATGAGAACTTATTTCTCTGTAATATTGCAGTACCACTCAAATACATTTATCACAGCACTTGCAATGTGGAGGGGAATGTTTTCTGGAACTTGGAGGGGGATATTATTTCTTCTGCATGTTAAAGGTCTTCTGATTAACTTCCCACCTCTCCTTCGCTTCCCTAGCCATGCTTTAAGTTCTGTTTTTTGGCTGAAGTTTACAAGGCATGTTTCCTTGTATGTCTACCAGATTTTCTTACCCATTTGTTTCCTGGAATGGTCATAATGTTGTGTTTATGGGTTAGTGGATGGTAATGCTAAATGTAGATGTTACTGCCACACAATGCAGTGTGCACTCGCCCTGGACTGATCTACACTTTGTAATTGAAAGTGTTTTTGTTTTACGATCTCCTTCAACTGCACTGATCAGGGGTGGGTTATTGATAATTGTTAACACAAATTTTAAACCATAGTTTAATGTTCCTCGCCAATTGGATAAGCACTGCGATTGTGAAACATAATCCTCCTCTTACTGCGCATTTTTTAACCTAAAATGTGCATTCAACAGAGTAAATGTGCATTCAACAGAGTAAATCGGCATTGGTGTTAAATTGTGGTTGAGAATTTTTGAAGACTTGTTTAGAGGAGTCCTATTACTGTACATACAGTCTTGTGTAATGGTTTGTATTGCAGCTAAGGCAAAGGTCTACTTGCTCTGGGGCAAAATGCAGTGTATGAGAACCCTGTTATTATTTTAACTTTATAGTGCAAATCCTCATGTGAAACTTCTTCCACTCAGTGGGTTTCCTCCTTAAATTGGTGGCATTCATGTCCATGGCATTTCTCATGCAGATTATATCCTGCTGCTTAGCTACAATCCTTTTGTCTCCATCAATCACTTAACTGTGTGGAGCAGCATTGTGATAAAGACCAGAACTCTGTCAACTCTTGCAAGAGGAATATTATGAGGTTTGGTAGGTCTAATAACATACCAGTGGAAAGTTAAGAGTCCCCAGTTACAGATAGTGTAATTCAATTACCCAGGGTTTATAATTGACAACTCTGTGAGAAGGCATTCATTGTTAAATGCTAAAAAGGTTGGAGCAAAATTAGTCACGGTTGGACTAATGAGATTTAACCCATGGCTGGAAAACACTCTTTCCATGCTTTAATTATAGTTTGGGGTTTGATTTCTGGTTTGACGGATGGTACTGCCTACCGTTTGTCAAATTTAGAGATGACCCCTGGGCCTGTGGTCATATCTGTACTTTGAAAGTAGCTGCCATTACAGTGATTCCTTTCAGCGTACAAAACGTTTGGTGGAGGTCCGCTGTCTGTTTTGATTGGCGTTTACCAAACATTTTCAAAGTATTTGTATTTTAGAAACCAGCTACCAAAGCGGAAGTTTGTTTCTGAAAAACGAATTGCCCCCAAACCTTGGGAATTTTGTTTATTCCCCTAGGGTGTTGGAGTCTTTTTTTTTTTTTCCCCTCGTTTCCAGGCGAACATTAAATAAGACATTACACCATTCATCCTAATATGGGCCTCCCATACTCTTGAGTATGTGCAAGGTCCTGACCAATAATACTGTAAGGTGGGACAGGCCCATAGTATATGGATGAGCTCCGCTTCGGGTGAAAAACGACGAGGGCAGCACGAGGCTGTGCCTGGAAAAATCCTATTTATTCTGATTGGTGTAAAATAAGCTTTAATAAGGATGTTAAATAGAAGGTCCTGTTTCTTTTACATTTCATAAACTGTTTTTATATGCAACTTTAATTTACAGTTTTTATAAACCTAACAAACTTATTTAAAAGTAAAGAAGTTACTTACTGGGCATGAGGAGTTTACCCAAGCATTAACATTGCTGAGATTGGGTTTGCCCTGCTTAGAAAAAATATCCTCTCCACACTTTTCTTGTTCGTTTGGTTGTCGCCTAGCAATCACAGATCTCCATTTACAATAAAGTCGGAAAGATAATCAAGAGGACTTGCGCGCAGATGGAGAAAGACTCTGATGTAAAGAACATTTAAGCAGTGGGTTGTGAGTGTAGCACCAGCCCTAAATGTGAAGTAATGCAAGGTAAAGTAAAGGTTGCAATCCCTAATTCATACCCTCAACCTAGTGACTTCTTGTGCACCCCAGTTTGTCTAGCATTTGGATCCGTCATGAATGCCAAAGACGAGGAGCCAACAGTTATGAGATAGACTGTGTGAATTTTCATTCGCACAGCAGGTTGAAGCAGAGTGTATTGATTGCCCAAGGACGAACTTAATTCCCTGGAAGAAACTACAGAGCAGTGAGAAATTACTTAAGTGATCCATAAAGATAATACAGTCCCTTCCGCCACCCTGCTTCTCTTTGGAGACACAGAACCCACATTATCAGACACTCAGAATTTTTTGCATATTATAATAAAGTTGCAGCAAGCAGACTATCTGCAAATGTTTTATGTCCGAAATTGTTGTATGTGCTTATTTATACTCCATACACTCCTGTGTGAACTTGGTTTCTCACCAGACAATGTGTGTGGTTAAGATTAATTGGTGAAAGTAACACCACAAGAACGCTACTAGTGATTCACTGACATGTTTTGCTTTAACGTATTTAAATCTTTTTAAAATCAAACAGCGGTTGTGACATTATCTGTGGAAAGCTGGACAACTGTAAGAGACTCCGTATTATACTCTATCTAGAATTACAAGATGACTTGCTGATGGGGAAGGGCATTTTTTGATAACATACAGTATAGCATAGATGACACCACCTGTTTTGAGTTCATTTTCAACAATACTAACCCATTAACAAGCCAATACTAAACAACTTCATTCAGTTGCATGTTTACCTCCATCTTCCAATACATTCTACACCAACATATTGGAATTAATTTATAAATTACTGCAGCCGGCTGCAAATTACTCTTAATCGTTCCATATAGTTGTGGAACACCAAGTATCCCACTTGGCAGCAATACATACAAGCCCTATTAAAAAAAAAAAAAAAAAAAAATTCACAAAGATAGCTGTATCTTGGTATACCCATTTAAGTGGCTTTGTGCTTAGGCTTTAACTATCAAACACCATTAAATTTGACATGATCAAAATTATACCTAACGTCAAAATTACTGCTTTAATCTCTTTCTTCCAAAACAGCAGTTTGTCTCCAGTTTAAGAGCAAAATTCCTCAAAATTAAGGTTTCTGATTGAAATAAGTATTTCTCATCCCTTTCACATTAACACACCTTTCTGGGTCATACTTTGTGCCATACTGGAAGAGGAGTCCTCTTTACTATTGTTTCTCATCATAATTAATGGCAAACTTGGTCCCTGTTGCATTTTGGTCCATGTAGTACGTTTGTGGCTGTAGGCATCATATTATTTCTAATGTGTGAGCTTTTTCTGAAAAGCAGATATGGTGACCCTTGCTATTGGTGATTCTTACACACAATCACTTCTTAAACACTTTGTGAATTAACTTAATTTGTTTAGCCAAAAGCGTCAAATTACTACAAATATTTATTCAATACTGTCATTTTCAAAATATTAACTTTAGCCCATAAATGTTGTCAACAATATCTCAGTTAGTCTTGTTCAACCAGCACTACTGTTGGGGCATGGTTGGAATACATTTGCTGTGGCATATTTCTGTGTACTTCGACCCCAAATACTTCAGTCCACCCATTGCCTATCTTGATCTCCATTTCAAAGATTGCGGTCTAGTACAACAAGTTAAACTTCAGATTAGTTTTAACTCTTTTACTAATACTGCTGATCTTGCATTAGTGTACAGGGTTTTGAATCTGCACAGATTCTGCAGAAAATGAGACCTTTTAAAATATGACCAGCTAACTTATGCAAATGCTTTTCAACATATATGCTAATAGGTCCAATAGATACATTTTCATCTCTATACTTGTAAATCAGCTCTAATATAATCAGTGCCTTAATAACACATGTGACTGATTACTACTTTCAACAAAGCTGTGACAGTCTGAGCGGGAAAAATATCACAATTCATATTAAAAATCATGGAAGGCTCATAATTAGCACATTCAGTTTCGTAATCAGTGCTGCAAAAGCCATTTGCACACCATAAGTCAACCTGTGTCTCAGGTGCATTAGAAAGGTAACGTAGTATAGAAGCAAAATATCTGTCATTTCTGAAATCTCAGTAAAAATAATTCAACTTTGGAACATCTTTAAAAGAATGCCTCAGGAGGAACATCATTAACCTGTAAGGACTGTAATTCATCTGACATCCCTTCTACAAACATTTCCTTCAGGGGAGCAGATTCAAATCATTAGAATTTATAAGGGGTATATGCACCCTAGAGGGCTGAGGTCAGATCCACATTTGCATACTTAGAGACCTCAATTTCTTGAATATAGCCTTCTGTAACTAAAAGGATATTGAAAAATATTTATTCTTAGGTGTGTCCCACGCATAGGTGAAGTAAAGCTATTATCATGCTCAGAGTGTTATTTGATTCACTATATCGAGCAAATGATGAATGTGTGTCAAGCGCTGCAAGTTGGTTTTGGCTCTAGTGATTAAAACCGTGGCATTTAGATGATTCAGAAAGTCAAAGGGAGAAGAGAGTGCGGAAAAGAGAGAGATGATTCTTGCTTACTTAGGATTTACGAGAAGGGAACAGCACAGGTAAGTGGTGTAGTAGGAACTGATGCATCGGCTTTCCAAACATTTCATGTTGGTGACACACTTTTTAGACCTGCATCATTTCCCGCCACAGTAATTCACTTTTACTAGCAAACCGTAGGTTAAACTAACCACATATAAGAGATACAGACAAATACATAAATTGTAATGACGAAATGTATGGGGACACAACATATCTCACGAAAACCTTTCATGTACAAGTTTTAAAAATATATGATTTGTAAGATAACATTTCCAAGACTGTTGTCATTTATGAGTAACAATATGTAAATATGTGCAAGAATAAATTAAAAAAATAAATAAAAGCAACAACTACTTACCATTTTAATGAGATGCATGAGGTTGATAAGATGAACACGGCTTTTCAATATTTGGTGGAATATTAGACAGACACTTGTATTTCGTCATTCAGCATTTTCAAGCTTCCATATTTGTGTCTTTAGGTTTGTCATCGTTGAAAAGGATACTTCACAAATGTATGTAGTAGAAAACTGCAGAATAATTTTTAACGCTTTTTTACCTATGTTTGGATGCTTTTTTGAAACACGAATCCAAAAGCTAAGTCACCCTCTTCATACATCATTGACGGACTTCGATCAGTTTGTATTTCAGCTAATTCTTCTTTTTCAATAAGTGAAAAGTTCCCAGTTGCAGTTGAAGGAAATGGATTTCTGATCGAATCATAGTCTTGGATTTCAACACTTGGGAAGTAATGTTGAACTTTCTCTCCGAGCAATGTTATATGGTCAACAATTAGTGAGCTGATATCACATTTTAGCTCACGCTAATCAGTTTTAGAAAATTTCCTTCTTTCACTTTCTTTTTCCAAATTGCTATTTTGTCTCTCATAGCACAAATTTTATCTACAGCTGTTAAGATATTTTCTCCTTTTCCTTGCATACTGGTGTTAATTTCATTCAGATGTTCAAATATGGCAGCAAGATATGCCAATTTTGTGCACCAAAGTTTGTTTTGAATTAGATCGCAGAATTCATGTTGCTGATTTTCCTCAAAGTTTAACCCCTTCGCTGCTAGGCCTTTCCCCCCCCTGTGCTAAGCCTTTTTTTGGCTATTTGGGGTAGTTCGCGCTTAGGCCCCTGTAACTTTGACAACATAAGGTATCCACGCCAAATTTGCGTCCTTTTCTTCCAACATCATGGGGATTCTAAAGGTACCCAGGGTTTGTGGATTCCCCTGGAGGGGACCCAGAAATTAGCCAAAATACAGCTACATTTTTTGGGAAAAATGGGAAAAAAGGGCTACAGATGAAAGAGTCTGGTTTTTTCCCTGCAAATAGTATCAACAAAGGGGTTGTGGTGCTGAAATCACCATCTTCCCAGCTTTCAGGGACAAGCAGACTTTTGTCAGAAAACAGTTTTGGCATTTTTCTGGGACATAGCCTATTTTTGCTATTTTTTTGTGCTTTCAACCTCCTTCCAGTTAATGGTAGACATGGGTATGAAAGCAATAATGGATCCTGGAAATCTATACATTTTAGAAAAGTAGACAAAATTCTGAATTCAGCAAGGGGTCATTTGTGTAGATCCTTCAAGGTTTCTTTATAGAAACTAACAGTTGAATATAGGAAAAATTGAAAATTAGTTGAAAAAAACAGCCATTTGTGTCAGCGTTTTCACCTGTAACTTCTTCTAATTATGACAGCTGTTTGAAAGCAATATACCGTTACCTCCGCTGGACCTTTCTAGTTGTGGGGATATATAGGACTTGTAGGTTCACCAAGAACCCGACGAACCCAGAGCCAATAACTGAGCAGCGTCTTGCAATGGTTTTTTATTATGTACCGGGTATATAGCAATTAATTTGGGAAAATATATACATGGAAAAATTGGTATGAAAGGCACCTATGTATTCTGAAATTGGAACAAAATATAGAGTTTAGAAACAGTAGATATTTGCACATTTCCGAAATTGTGAGTACCCATACTAGCATGAGAATTATAGGTCATTTTTCAAAATGACTTATTTTTTACACATTGTCTTTCATTTGGAAGGCAGAAATGCATCGAAAGTCAATAGGTAATAACAGTTGCTCTACAATTCTGTGTTACCCTAAGTCTCCCGATAAAAATGGTACCTCACTTGTGTGGGTAGGCCTAGTGCCCGCGACAGGAAACGGCTCAAAACGCAACTTGGACACACCACATTTTCACAGTGAAAACTGACCCTTTTTTTGCAAAGTGCCTAGCTGTAGATTTTGAACCCTAGCTCTGCCGGCACCTAGGGAAACCTAGCAAACCTATACATTTTTGAAAACTAGACACCCAGGGGAATCCAGGATGGAGTGACTTGACTGTCTCTCACCAGGTTCTGTTTCCCAGAATCCCTTGCAAACGTAAACATTTGTCCAAAAATACACATTTTCCTCACATTTCTGTGGTGGAAAGTCCTGGAATCTGCGTGGATCCACAAAATTCCACCCACCCCGTGTTACCCAAAGTCTTCCAAGAAAAATGGTACCTCACTTGTGTGGGTAGGCCTAGTGCCCGCGGCAGGAAACAGCCCAAAACGCAACGTGGACACACCACATTTTCACAGTGAAAACGGACCCTTTTTTTGCAAAGTGCCTAGCTGTAGATTTTGAACCCGAGCTCTGCCGGCACCTAGGGAAACCTAGCAAACCTATACATTTTTTTAAACTAGACACCCAGGGGAATCCAAGATGGGGTGACTTGACTGGCTCTCACCAGGTTCTGTTACCCAGAATCCCTTGCAAACCTCAATGTGTAAAAAAAAACCACATTTTCCTCACATTTCTGTGGTGGAAAGTTCTGGAATCTGTGTGGATCCACAAAATTCCACCCACCCCGCATTCCCCAAAGTCTTCCGAGAAAAATGGTACCTCACTTGTGTGGCTGGGTCAAGTACCCGAGACAGGCAAGGGCTAAAAACCTATTGAGGCGACATCAAAATTACCTATTACAAAACAACCTGGTTTTGCAAGGTGGGGTCCCATGAGTTTTTGGCCCCGGGCTCGGCGGCCATCTAGGGAAACCTACCAAACCCACACATTTCTGAAAAGTAGACACCCGGGGGAGACCAGCAAGGTATGGCTTGCGTGGGTCCCCCAACATTTCCATACCCAGAATCCCCTGCAAACCTCAAATTTAGCTGAAAAAAATCACTTTTTCCTCAAATTTCTCTGTGGGAAAGTTCTGGAATCTACGTGGATCCACAAATTTCCTACCACCCAGCGTTCCCCCAGGTCTCCCGATAAAAATGGTATCTCACTCGTGTGGGTAGGTCAAGTACCCACAACCGGCAAGGGCCCAAAACCTATTGAGGCGACATCAAAATGACCTATCACAAAACAACCTGGTTTGCAAGGGGGGGTCCCATGAGTTTTTGGCCCCGGGCTCGGCGGCCATCTAGGGAAACCTGTCTGTGTGTAGTAGAAGCTTTTTAAACCTTACCCCCATTTGCTCACAAATATGAGCAAATAATCTTGATTTAAGAGGTCAGATTGTTCAACAGTTGATTCTTGCGTAGTTTCCTCTATAGCTGATACATTTTGTTCATCGCAAACGTCATCTTCACTAGCTTTTCTTTTCTTAATTAGAAGCGTATCCATTCTAGGGGTCATTCAACTGCAATTTAAATAACTAAACATGAAAATAAGAAAGATAATGAGGTTTGTACAGTTGATGTGCTGCTTTACAATTATGAAGATCACTTTTTCTGCTCACTGATCACGGTCAACGTTGGTTTGGAGCACCACTCTTATCAAGAGGGGAGGGGGACGGCACAAGAGCACTATTGTGTTTTTGTGCATTATCTCGCCCCCTGGGCTGGATTCTCTCCAAGTGTCAAGGACCTCCTGGGGGTCCCTGATGTAGGTTCAGCTGAAAGTGGTGTAAACACACCACAGCATGGAGGTTATTGTAAATATTTAAGAATATTTAAAAGTATTTAAAGATAACATTTTTGGGGGGGAACTGGAGTCAAAGTGTTTGGGGGGGGGGGGAAGGAGGAGGGGGTCAGCTGACTATGGCAGCCGAGTGGTCAAGGAGCATACGGGATGCCAATGCTGGATTCAGCGGCTTGGATTCAGATTCTGATGCCCTCACGGCACCCACGGCTCGCTGCTCGCTACACAAGACTCCTCCTCTTCTGCAGAAACAGGTAATGTGTCCGCAGCAAAACAGGGATTCTGATCCGTGATCACGTCATGACGCCCCACATCTGCTGTTTAAACCCGATGCACAGTACTGTTCTGTATGATCCCTAGACCGCATTGTGCATGCGTTCGCGCGACACACCTACACACTGCAGCCGACACACAGTTTGGATAGCTCTGTTCTATGCCAACGGCTTCAATTCCAGGACCTTGACAACCTTTGCCAAGGTTGTCCTGCACTGCTCCATTGGAAACTGCCAAAGTACCCTGAGGGTCTTCAGTTGTTACCTTATCGTCCACTGGCTGAAATAAGGCGTATACTTTGCCATTATTGTTTTATGGAGGGTACGTGATCTTATATTGGAAACAAGAGAAATTAAAGAGAACATCTCACATTGGTGCACTTCATGGTTGTGAGATAAAGCAGTTCCTGTGATCGTTCACACTGTGATCTCTGATTGTTCCCTCTAAATAATGAGGCTGATGCGAGAAACTCTTCTTAATAGGAAGGAGTTTATGGTTCTAGATTGTGTAGTTATTCTTTGTATTTGTCAAGGTCCTGGAATTGAAGCTGTTGGCGTAGAAGGATGCATCTGTTGGTACAATAAATGGCAACTGCATGTAGGGATGTCTTAAAATAAGGGCTCAAGTACACAATGCTTTTAGAGTGTTGAAAGCAAACTCTTTTTCTCACCCCAATGAAAAGTTTGTCAGTTTCATGCTGGGGGCCACTAGAGACAAAAAGTTGTATAAGAAATGTCTATAAAACTTGTTTTTCCCAATTAATCGCTTTATGTCTTTGATATTGGAGGATTGAGGCCATTCAAGTTCTGCTTTAACTTGTTAGTGTTGATGCTTATGCCTTTGCCAGATATCTGAAAACCCAGGAAGGTAATTTCTGATACTGCGAAAACACATTTTCTCTTCTCATACAGGTGGTGTTTCCTCAACTTTCCAAAACCTCTTTGACATGTTGACAGAGTTCTAGTGCTTCAGAGAAAATCAGAATACAGTCCAAATACGCAACGATGAAGGTGTCCAATAAATCTTGAAAGATATAATTGACAAAATGCTGGAATTCTGCAAGAGCATTAGAAAAGCTAAATGGCATGAACAAATATGCATAATTTCCATCTCTTGTATTGAGTGACATTTTTTAACACTCTCCACCCCCCACCCCCCAATCCTCCCTCATGGACCCAGACCACATTATAAATTCCCTTGAAGACTTTGTTTAGAGTTGACTCTGGCTGTTTTAATCTGGTTCAAGAGCACTAAAATGAGAGAGAAATGGTAATTTCTTTTTATGGTGATCTTATTCAATTGTCTATTTTCAATACATGAGCTACATTTACCAGATAGCATAGTAATATAAAAGATGGAGGCTCCTGAAGGTGGTGTAGAATGACTTCTAAATCCTTTTTCAAGATCTTCTTGTAGTTATCGTCATAGTACATAATACATTTAAAGGTTAAATTCAACTACGAGGAATTGAGGGTCTAGGAACCAGATCTATTGTACAATCATATTGCCTATGAGATGTCAAAGATTCTGCTCCTTTTTTTTTATTATTAAATTCATCAGTGAAGTCTTTAGTAGCATCAGGAAGATCTGAAGACTCACTAGTTGTTTCTTCCACTGGAGGAGCCACTATCGTCAAGCATCTCGACAATTGAGTCTTTCTCAGGTTTTCTCAGCTAACATTTCTTTAAACAGTAGGTGTAGGTAGAGCTGAATGTAAGGGCCCAACCATTCATAAGATTGGGTCTTCTCAGCCACATCGTTCCAAGAATAATAGAAAAGTCACATTTAATCTCTTCTAATTAGCAGTCTCTGTAGTCATAATTTGGTTTGAATTCTACAGCCCCTGAAGATAGTGGGGTACAATGATTGCTTTTGATAGGGTCATGGTTACTTTCCTTTTGTTCAGGAGCTTACAACTGGTGTTGAAAGTGTTCGACCATGAAGCATACATATGCCCTGGAGTCTAATAGAGCAACTAACTGCTGTGGGCCTTTTGGAAGCATTACAGTTACTCCTAGGTAAGAAGCCTTACACATGACAGATATGGAAATCATGAGTAGACTTTCTTGTGGTCTGTCAGTCCAGAATGGGCTGTGGTTCCAATGAGAATCCTGCTCTTCTTGCTCCTTCTCTGATAATTGAAACAGCAGTACTTGGAGTATGCAGAGTCCGAGGTAAAAAGGGGGAATGGATCATCTTAGGATCTTCGGGAAAGTACCAGCACAGGTAAGTTGTGTAGTAGGAACTAAATCAGAGCAAACGTGAATATCACAGAACCATGGGTACACAAGGGTAGTAGAATCAGTACCCAGCACAGAAGGGTCTTACAAAACCCTTGGTTGATGGTGCTTTGATGAGCTTAACACTGACTAGGATAAAGATGTCAACCCTAGGATGCCGCACAATCTTGAAATACTAAAACCGGTAAGAAATAAACAATGCAACTATTCGGTGTAGCCCCACTACCCAAGGGGACCATACAGGGGAAAACACAATAGAGTCGGAGGGATTGATTTGGGAACCACTTCAGGCTTACTTGTGGCTACGCGCGGAGGAGGCAGGACCCCTCCACCCCGCCCCCCAGGTGCTGAGGAATAGCACTTGACATATCGACTAGAGAATAATCCAAATAGACGTACATGTACATCTGGCATGACGAGAGGTTACCGGCCACCCCCACCCTCCCTACTGTTTCCACCCCCCTTGTTATTAAATTTTATATGCAGCGTCTCTGTGGTGCACCTTGCAGACTTACCCCCTAACATCTGCTAGTGCTATGCTGCCATCTTGGACTGAGACCGGAAAGTACAGACTGTATGATGCATGACCTCTTCAATGTGATCTTGTCCACCAACTCCCATGTTCCTGGGAACACACAATATGTATGCTATGTCTGTTTGCTACGCTGTACCCACAGATATGCTTAATAAAAAGAATTTTAAAAATGTTGGAGGGATTGAGCATGATGAGCAATTCTCAGAACGAGAAACCATACAACTATCTGAAATATTGTCAGGCAGGTACTCCTTTCTCATCGAAGGGTTATGAATTCTTCTGCCTACACAGCCCCGGAAGTGGTAGATTTGACCTGGAAGTAAGTACACTTTCTGGTTATTGACCAAATCTTTTGCTCAAGCTTCCAACAGTTTGTTAACCATACTCTTAAACTCCGTCGAGTGAGGCCTCTTGGGACTTGTAGTTTCTATTTCTTCTCTCCTACTTTCACCCAGCCCTAAAAACCTGCAAACTGATAGTTCGAGTCTTTCCTTATTCTAACTCTGACTTCTTTAATTTATCATGATGTACTTACGGCAATGAGTGGTCTATGGAGCAATCCAATAGGAAACCAAAATCACTACTCTCCTTGTTTACCTCTAAACTCTGACAAGGATGGGGGACTGAATAAGTATTTTCTGTACAGACAACCAGCACTTTAAATGTGTTCTTTTTGACTGGTTTGAGAATAACTATTCTCTTATCATTAACTTTCATATCCAGTCCCTAGTCATGCATACGTTTGACCATAGGAGTGTAGCAAAACCTCATTCAGTGCACAGTGGAATGAATATGTGCAAGGTGTTTAAATAACAAGTATACTAGATAAAACCCAATAACCATATGGTGTTATATTTTTGCAAATAAGACATATGAATGAGAACTGTCGTATGTCAAATGTCGTAAAATACTAAAATTAACACCATCATTAACGCAAAGAAACTAGATGAGTAAATGATCTAAATAGTTTGCTTTAGGTAGCTATTTTAGGATCAGTAATACTTCAGGTGACTGTCTTGATCACTGATGTAAAAGTAGGATACAAAATTTAACTTGGAATTTATTTCTCTCTGACTAACTCATTGGCTTTCTAAAATTACTTCCACTTATTGATTACATATTTGTCTAGGTCACTAAAGTATATGATTTTATCAAGTTTCTCTACCCAGGTAATATGATCTGTGGCTGTTCGGAGTAGCTTGTAAACTTAGCAGCTCTTTTCCCACAGACCCAACTAACTCTCCTACAGAAGGCAAACCTATTATAAAAATGAGCTTCCTTATATTTCTTTGTTCTGTACCTTTTTCCTTTTCACTAAGACTGTGCTTATAAACATAAGTAAAACTGACAGGACCCTAAGATAGCACAGAGATGCAATACCTTGCCTAATAATTGAACACTGTGAAAACAGTGGGGTTGTATCACGTTCCCATGAGATGCCGACATTGCTGGGTATTAAAATTTAAACTACTTGTTTTCACTTTCTGGAAGTAAAAGTCTTGTTAATCTCAGAAATTATAGCACTGGCTGTATATTGTGTTTATTGGTATTTACTGCGTAATGGTATACCTTAATTTGTAACACCTACCACCTCCTAGAGTAAGTCTTCAATATGCGACTTCATATGGGTGGGGTGCAGTAGTCTTGGTGGCCAGAGGACAGCAATTCATTAGTGAAAGTATCAATACAGGGAGGATAGTGTCCATTAAACTCTGACTTCACAAATACCACAAAAAGACCATACTTAACAGGTTGCAATTAAGATGTCAATTTCAAGACTATAGCAGCACACTGAACTGGAAAACAGAAAAGCACCAGAGAACTGCATGTTAAATAATAGTCCATCACGTTTGTTTATTTTGTTTGCAGTTTTATGTGTCTTGAAGAAGACCCAGTGTGTGTAAGAATACTTTACATAGGGATTGAATCTTACTCTCTTTGGCTTGTGGTCCATGGCTGAAAGTTAATCATACATACATTTTGGTAGAGAACGGATTTATGTTGGCTATTCTGTGCACTTGGTGTTGGTGTATCATGAAAATGCCTCAAAAACCTGTGAATATAATTTTGTTCACACTAACAGTTCTGAAACCCACCCCACTCTGCTGCCGTACTTCAATAGATTGAGAGACACCGATGCGTGCATACAAAGTCACCCACCATTTGGTAACTGTGTTTACCTTAGGATGACTATTTTTTCTCTTGCCTAAATGCAGATGCCAGGGACGTGATATTACAGCACAGTGATGTGTTTGTTGTGGTTTATGGTGGTGTAGGAGGCAGACTATTGTACTTGCACTGTTCATTGGCACTGTACCCGGCATTATTTTATATTTTAGTTTTACTGAAAATGATAAATAGTCTTTAACACTGTGTAGTATCCTGCATATGTAGTGTAATGTATTTTACACCTCCTGCTCAGCCAGTGCCTGTGCTCTGATCACAATAGAATGTTGGAGTCTGATGAGCCTCGGAATGTTGGGACTCAGAGAGGTGAAGTGACAGTTAGGCATGGGCTGAGCACTCCTGGTGGGGCTCTCCTTTATAACTTTACTACTTGTTATACTACTTGTTTCCTGCTTGAATAAATCATCTTTAAGTTAACCTACCTGCGTGGACCTTCGTTACTACATAATTTGGCGACGAGTAGGTGACGTACCTACCTACATACGGATCTCTGGAACCTGGAGAAAAAGAGGACCTGGAGATGGCGCAATCCACAGAGACTACAGTTGCGACAACCACAAGAAGTACACGAGGAGGTATCCACAGAAACATGAAGAAGAAATATGTATTTTCCACACAGAACCACAAAGACGACAACAAAGAAGAAACAAGTTTTACACAGAAAAGAAGACAACAATACAAGTAAGATGAAGCACTACGCCGTTCAGCCCCACCAGTGTCCTCACCATCGGACAGCCCTAGCCCAGGCATTCAGTGCTCATATGAATTACTACTTATTGACTCTGTTTTTTTTTTCTTTCCACCTATGTCTTCACATCACACAGCTTATGATAACGTGCTGTGCTCATCTACATTTCGTATTTTGGACTTTGGTGAAACTTCTACTGCTTGAGTTTTCAAGAGCATATCAACTTACAGCCTGATAATTTCATTTGTGTCACGTATGTGCATTTCCAGCCACATTCTGTATGCACCGGAGGACAAACGAAATTTAAAGGACAAATACATGGAATTAGCTACTCATCCCTGTCAACATTAGCAGTCTTGCCTATGAAATAAAACTTCTATCTGTTTGTGAGGAGATGCTTGGCTGCACGAAGCCTCATTGTCACGTCTCTTGCATCTAAAGCTGAGGATCGCGATGTTTGTTTGGATGGCTCTGCCTCGCTCCTGGGGTGTCTATGGGGCCATGCCGGGCTAGTGTTGTGACTTTGGGAAAACAGTGTGTCTCTCATTTTTTTTAAAGACATGGAGTTCACTCGGGATGAAGAGCTTGTCTGTGAAGATTATTTTGTGTGACTTCGTTTTTTGTTTTGCGCATTACATAGTGTGCGTTACAGTCACTGGGACATGTTCTGCTTTTACAATGTGCATTGCGGTCTTTTTATTGCCAGCTGTTTCGGGCCAATTGTGGAAGACAAATTCAGTGTCTTTAAAAGCGGCACGTTATGGAGTCATTTTGCTGTTTACGCTGTGTGTTCTGGTGCATTTCTGCTCCACAGCTCAACGGATTTCCAATGGTGTTTTATGGCGGTGCTTAGAGGTGTCAGTTTCCTATTGTCTTATCAACAAGTACAATCTAAGTTGTCTCACTCCCTCTCCTCACGCATCTCTGTGATTTCCTCAACATCCTGTGTTTTCCACAGAACTCAACGACCGACCTGGATTTCGGCCGTTTAATCCGTTATTTCCGTTTCTTGTCAGTGTGCCTGTTGCGCGCGCTGCTCACCTCTGCATTCTGCGTGGATCATCAATTTGACGAGAGCCCTCTGTGATGTCACGCTTCTATTTGCTTAGTGACAATATTTGGCGCTTGTTCGCACCTGGAGCCTCCCTGCACTGCACAGCTTACGTGCAGCCATTTTTCATGAGCGTCAGTTTGTCTAGTCTTTAGTGTTGTGTGCCGACTGGAGGAACGTCCGCGTCTGTGCTCAATATTGACGTCAGACTCAAATCTACAGAGGTCTCCTTAATGAGTGTTCACCACAGGTTTCCTTGTGTCTTAGCTGCATGCTGTCTAATTTCTTCTTTTGAGTACACACGCATCCCGAACAGCTACAGGCAAGGTTTGCTCACTATGAATGCAGCATTTTCACATGTTCTTGGTTTTGACAGCTACAACCTGGGTGATCGGCAGTTTCTCTTTCCACGCTGGATTTTATCTTCCTGTGACACGCTCACCCTTTACTATAACTTTCAGCAAATGTAATTTCAATCCATTTCTGTTCCTATGCCTAATGTATGTTTCGCTATGATTACGCATTTTACTTTCACTATGGTGACATGCACATTATTAACGCAAACTGACCGCAAAACAATATAATGTGCTGTTATGCCCCATATGCATACTTGTTTTGGATTGTGGAACGTTACATTATGGAATTGCTTTTCTCCTACTTATCCTGCATGGGATTGTTCGGTGGGATTTAATGGTCCATGATCTTTAATTCATGGACATTGAGAACAGACCTTCAGGGGTTCTTACATTTCACATGTGTACACCTTACACTTCTTTCTTCCCTACACAGGGATGGCAATGGGTACTAGCCCCATTTGCTATATATACACATGCCTACATGGGCTACTTACGGTTTTCTCCCTTACACAGGGCACCGTTGCTTGGGTCACAGTCCCATTTACATTTACACAGGTACCCTAACACAGGGCACCGTCTCATGGGTCACAGACCCATTTACATTTACACAGTCACCCTCACACAGGGCGTCTTATGGGTTACAGTCCCATCTTTACAGGGCAGTACTGTTTCCTCTACATGGGGGTTGACTTTACACAGCCTGCTTTGTCATGTGCTTTTTTCCCATTCAAGTGCTCTTCACCCTCCTGCCTAGGAGTAGAGGACGGCCATGGGTCTTAGTCCCATTGGATGGTATTTCCTTTGTATTTTCTATGATGTTACATTGCTGTTTCATATACGCATAATTACACTCAATTCTTATTTGTATTATCCATTTGGAAATGGGGAGGAGTATTGTGATACTGTTTGTGTCCATTCGCTTCCTCTCTGTTTTCTCCGGTTCAGATTTCCTATTGATGTTCACTTCCTCTTCATCTTTGGAATCTGTTCCATACGCATTTCGCTGTTACTCTTCTTGGGTCTTCAGTCTTTCCCTTTCTGCAGTGTTCTTCTCGTTCTTCCTTGTTCAGGAGGAATCTTTTCCTTCTCTTCTCCTTGTGCTTGGGTATGTCTTCTGTTCTGTTCTCATCGTGCCCTGTCCTTCTTTCCTTGCTTGCCTGCCTGGCCAGTGGGTGTGCGTAGGGGTTGCATTTGGTACGTCCGTCTCTCGCTATTTCTTATTTCCTCTCTTGCGTCTCGCTGTCTCTTTCGTTTTATTTCGCTGTTGTTGCGGATGGGTTTTTTCTATTTGCTTCTTACACTTTACCTTCTCCTCCTTGTCTTCTCCCATCTATCTCCTTGCTCTGCTTTGCTTGTTCTGTTCCTTGACTTCCTCTCTGTCACTCCGTTGTTCCTTACTAGCTCTCTGTCCCTTGTTCTCACTCGTCATATTCGATCATATATTGCATTCGTTCTTCTGTTGGAAGGAAAAGGGATATGTAGTATCCTGCATATGTAGTGTAATGTATTTTACACCTCCTGCTCAGCCAGTGCCTGTGCTCTGATCACAATAGAATGTTGGAGTCTGATGAGCCTCGGAATGTTGGGACTCAGAGAGGTGAAGTGACAGTTAGGCATGGGCTGAGCAGCACACAGGCTGTTCCTGGTGGGGCTCTCCTTTATAACTTTACTACTTGTCATACTACTTGTTTCCTGCTTGAATAAATCATCTTTAAGTTAACCTACCTGCGTGGACCTTCGTTACTACACACTGCTTAATGTAAAACGTGTATTTAGAAGTGTTGCAGAATGGGATGAATATTTAATTTGGTACCTAGTACAGTATGCAGTAAAATATTGTCTGTTTTTTTTTTTAGTTGTTAGATTGGCTCCCTTCCTTATTGAAACTGTTGCAAAAGGAGAGTATCTTGCCCCACCATAGAGAATCCTCTGGATGTTGGGGAAAGGCTGGGGTGATAGGTAGAGCTTACCAAGGTTTAAATGAAAGTACCGCCTTGTTGCACACCACCACACCAAAAGGAATGAAAGCCCACTATGCATAGTTCTTTCATACACTGCAATGCTGCCTGCTGCCCTTGGTTCATGCCATTTATTGGGAGGGATGGACAGGCATGTAGACAGAGGTACCTTGCAGAAAATTGGCACAAATAATGATATATTCTGCTACAGACGTATGGTAGTTGTAGGGGGTAGAGGGAAGCAGGAAAGGGCAGGGGCAGCAAGTGGGGCTAATCTGTCTTGTGATAATTTGAAAAGGCCAAAGATCAACTTGTGATGTGCAATGTTTAATTGTTTATTTAGGGTATTTTATTATCAGCGAATAAGAATTATCTTTGTATTACTGGTGTGTCTTAAAACCCTACCTAGAAAAGAGAATCACTGCTGTAATGGGGAGGGCTTTCTTTAAGATTAAGGCTTTTAGCTAGGTTTCTTTTCTTTGTGGTTCAATTGTCATTATCATTCCTATCACAATTTCTGGTTGTGTACCTTCTATTTGTCTGAATAACCTCTAAATGTAGCCCAGTGCATAAAAGAAAGGCCATGATCTACACCGTATACAGTTAATTTGTTGACGTGTATCAGTTGACTTGCAGCAGTGCGTAATTATTAAAAAATGTGCAGGATGTGATATTCAAGGAAAGGAAATGATCCTGAATGTGTTATAGATAGCTATATCTTATTTTGTGAGTAGACATGTTGCTGTATAATTTACACCAACAAGCCATTTGATGTAATGATAACCATGCATAAGAGAATGCCATTATACTAAAAGACTCAGTCTGCGGTATTTACAGTGGTGGTAGCGGTAAAAAACAAAAATCATGCATGTGGAGTGGAGACTGATTGCGCAAGTTATCAAATAGTGTCAGAAATGAAACCTACTTATGTAGGCTCTGAACGTAAGTAAGAGATGTAGATGTGGTTGCAGTCATATGAATGAGTGGCGGTCTTATCATGAGCCTGTGGGCGTGTTCGTAAAGTTGCTTGAACCAACCATGAAGAGAGAAGTATATGATGGTGTGAACCATGGACGCATCCCTCTGCCTTCAAACAAAGAGAGGTTGGAAGCATTTCCAGCACCCTCAGAAGAATGTGTTGCTCTCTACCGAAGAAGGATAACTATCCTGAAACTTATGTCTAGAGGTACACAGCACTGGCTGCACCAACGAGGGTGCAAAGCTAAAGACTGTCACTGAAGTAAGTGTTATCATGCACTGCATTTACCATGATGCACAGGGGGTGAACTGAGTGCTGGGATATGAGGCAGGGTGCTGCCACTCTATTTTGGTTTCCCTCTGTCTGCAAGTTGCTGATAGATGTTACCACTGAAGAAACATTTGTTCTGAAGACATGTGTCCATTATTAGACACAATTTCCATTATCACTGGCCATGATGAAGTTTGCTGATCCAAATTTGTCTTGGTTGATAGCTAGATGTTGACTAACTTAGTTCTCTTGCCAAAGTATAGTCTATCATTTTGAGTATGTCGATGCTGTCTCGGATAAAGGAAAAGAGATTAATTAAAAAAGGCTGACTTAATCTCAGTTCAAGATACTTAGGCAACAGGCTCTAAAATGTAAAGACCTCAAAGGGGCCATTAATCAATATTTGTTAACTTCATAAACAGAAAACTAATATGAGCTGTTACTTGATGTTCAGTGTGATCTTTGTTTCACTAAAGAATCTTGGACTCAAGAAGCAGCTGCCTCAAATATTGCACTGGCCACTACACAAGTCTACAAAACAACTTTCATTTCTCGCACAAAGACGAGGCGGAGGCTTAGCAGTGTTTTATAATCAAGATAACAAGGTTCTTAGTATAGTATTAACATGTATACCATTTGCTGAAGCAGAATTGTTAGGTATAACAGTGTAACTCTACTCTATGTTTTCAGTAAAATTTATACTTGTTTATATGCCACCAGGGCCTGCAACAACTTGAAAAATCCAAATACATTTGGAACCGATCATCCCCAACTAAACTTAATCACGTACTGGCTTTAAACCTAGGTTAAGTGAAAATCTTCAAGAGGTATTTCAGCTATTCAATAATTGGCTATTAACCAACTTAAAATATGTTACTATTGCTTTCTAATGGTGATAACACTCGGCATCACCAATCAGCTTCTTATATTTCTCAAGATTTGAGAGGTTTTAGTTTGAAATGTAAAAAAGCTGAGAAAAGTTTGAGATCTTTCTATTCCCCGGCAGGCACATACAGTATCAGTCAACATTATGATCTTAGAAATCGTTCGTAAAGCATGTGCTTCTTATTACACTGACAAAATAATCAATGCCAACAACTCTACCAAGGAGATTTTCAAAACACTAGCTATCCCAGAGTTTTGTCAGAATGTTATTCCTCCCTCACGGATGTTGTGTGATACGATTTCTCTTTTTTTGTATGAAACATTTACTAAGATACACAAATCCATTTTCCAACCTAACAATTCAGGAAATGACTCATTAGGGCTTTCCAATCTCTCATCAAAGGTACTTATTACAAAAGATAACCCTCTTTCAAAAGGTAAGATTTGCCACTTAATGCAGTCCATCAAATCAGGCTCTCTACTCCCTCGATACTGTGCTGATATTTTCAGTTTATTAGAGCAGAACAATCCAGTTTTGTTCCAAAATGTAGGAAGACTTTGGTGACACCCTTATTGAAAGAACCAAATGCAGCCCAGAAATTTCAGATCTTACCACTTCCGTAATTTTTAATAAAAATGCTTGAAAAATAAGTAACCTTTTCAACTTATTGAATGTCTGGAACAGGATAATCTTCTGGACTTCTGTCATCAGTTTTCGGAGCCAAGCATGGTACTGAATTGGCATTGGTGGCAGTTCAGATAATCTGCGACTGCTGGCAGACTGGGGTGGGGGGGATCAGTAGCACTGGTCCTACTTGATCTGCCAGTGGCTTTTGATACGATTTCCTGTCAGATTGCGTACATGAATTAGGGGTGAGAGGAGTTGCATGAAGTTGATCACAGAATATTTGAAAGCTAGATCCCAAACTGTTCCCTGTTTTTATCAACATTTCAGGACATTACATCAGGATACCACAAGCCCCTTCATTGAGCCCTATGTTGTTCAACATTTACATGATTCCATTGGCAAAAGTGATGAGAACATTCAATTTCAGAATGTAGGCAAATGACACTCAGATTATTGTAAATTTAGACAAATCTATGTCATCGAACTCCGAAAGCTTTAGGTCCTGTCTGACCTTGGGTAAATCATCAATGTCAACTAATTGTCTAAAAGTCATCACAGAAAAGACAGAGATTGTGGTGCTTAGTAAATCATGCTTCCTAATTGAAGCCAGTAAAATGCATTTTGTAATCTCTGGTACCAGTAGGATGACCAATTTACTCTAGGACATCACATTAACAACATCTCAGCCTTGTGTTTCTGTTATCTTTGAGTACTGAGAAAGATCACTCCTTACATAGACCTAAAGTCTCGCCAGTTCATAATGCAAGTGGCAATAGTATCAAGGTTGGATTACTGCAATATTATTTATTTTGGTCTTCCTCAAACTTTTCCTAAGGAGGATAACTTGAATACAACATGCAGCTATTAGATTAAATCACGGTCTCCTAAAGCAGGCACACATCACTCATTACAGGATGGTATTACCTTGGTATCTGTGACAGAGCAAATTACTTTTAGAGCTGAGTGTGTAGTACACTGAGCCTTTTATAACTTGGGGACTGAATTGCTCCAAGAAAAGATTAAGCATTACATTCCTATTTGGCCACCAAGATCTTCAGGTTGTAATTTGCTTACATTTTCACTTGTCAGGAAAGCTAAAACAGGGGGCTTTTCCTTCTCGAGGCTAGCAGCTAAAAAGTGGCACTTTCTATCCTGCATTCTTCGTTCTATTGATAATCATGTGTCCTTCAGAAAAGAACCAAATGTCTTTTTAATCTTCCAACATGCTGTATAGGACTAAATACAACAAATTCATCATTCTACTTTTTTTTTACCTTTTATTACATCTTTTTACTATGGTGTGTCTTCAGAGAATCCTACAGCACCAGGATACCCAGTTAGGGGATAGTTTTGTGATTTACAAATACCTAGATCAAATTAAATCAACTCTAAGGAGATATTCTTGTAGATGAAACCTGCTCACAATAGAATTCATACACACCCGCCCGGAAGTCCATGCACAACTCAAAACTGCTCCAATGCATCTTGCTCCATGCCCCATCCCTTTGCAAACAGGCCACAGCAATCTGGGACACCATCACCCTCCTCTCTCCCAATGTGCCCTTCATCACCCAAACATGGCGCAGCCCCTCCTCAAACCCCTACATCGCCACTGCAACACCTGACGGCTTCAAGATGATACACCGAGACCGCACTAACAAAAACTGCGGAGGCATCGCCACCAGAGACGACCGCACCCCTCTCATGGAACACCTCAACTTCCAACTACAGACCGACACCAAGACAATGATAAGAGGCACCCTCGTATACAGATCCCCAGGACCTAGACTGGCTTTCTGCAACGCCATCTCCAACCTCATTGCGCCCCTAAACCTTGACTCCTACCACTACGTAGCGACCTCAATTTCCACATCGACGACCCCAATGATGCTAACTCCACCACCCTCCTGGAGAACGTGAACAACATCGGCCTCACCCAACTGGTCACTGAACCCACGCACTAAGCTGTAAACATACTTGACCCCATCATCACCTCCAGCGACAAAGTCAAATTCAGCCACGTCACAGAACTCACCTGGTCCGACTACTCCATCGTTCACTTCACAATCTCTGGCATTTAGCACACCTTCACCAAGCATCTCAGGCCCTCAGCACCACCCAATCCGATGCCTCATCAGAGCTAGAACAGGCTGCCCAGAACTTCTCCGCATGGATCACCGAATGCGCCGACAGGGTCGCGCTGACAAAACCAGCAAAAACCAACAAAACCTTGAAACAAGCCAGCTGGTACAACCCAAAGGCCACAACCAACAAGTGCGACTGCTATCGACTCGAGAAACAATTGCACTCCACCTAGAACCCCTCCGATGGAGCCGATCACAAAGCAGGAAGGCAAGAGAGCAACCATCACAGCCTGAATGGGTGGAGAAGTGAGCTAAAGAATGATGATGGATTCAACCCAGATCTTTGACTGGGGGTGAGTGTCTGAAAAGTTTCAGCACTCCGTCCATCATCTCCTTGTCTTTGCTTTGTTTGCCATAAGTTGCAAGGGTATGCCCAGACATGGGTCCCTTGCTCACTTTACCACTGGATTCAAGCTAGCCTGACTGATGAGGGGTGTTACCCCGAAACCGGTCCCAGGATGCTTGTTTCCGGTCCAGGGAGGACCTGGCTTGGCAGTTCGGTCTGGACTGTTCCCATGAGGCACAGGGTCAAGACTGATTTGCATATGGCTGGGTCCAAACTGGGGTGGTGAAGTGAGCTAAAGAACGATGATGGATTCAACCCAGATCTGTGACTGGGGGTGAGTGTCTGAAAAGTTCAGCAGTCCGTCCATCATCTCCTTGTGTTTGCTTTGTTCGCCCCAAGTTGGCAGGGTATGCCCGGACGTGGGTCCCTTGCTCACTTTGCCACTGGATTCAAGCTAGCCTGGCTGATGAGTTGTGTTACCCAGAAACCGGTCCCAGGATGCTTGTTTCCGGTCCAGGGAGGTCCTGGCTTGGCAGTTCGGGCTGGACTGTTCCCATGAGGCACAGGGTCAAGACTGATTTGCATATAGCTGGGTCCAAACTGTGGTGTCGAAGTGAGCTAAATAACAATGATGGATTCAACCCGGATCTGTAACTGGAGGTGAGTGTCTGAAAAGTTTCGGCACTCTGTCCATTATCTCCTTGTGTTTGCTTTGAATGGATACAGCAGACAATCACACGAAAAAACTATTCAGAATAGTCAAGGAATTGTCCTACCAGGCAGCCACTGAGAACATAATCCACCCCTTCCAAGAACTTTGCGACACCCTCTCGGACTACTTCCACAGCAAGATTGCTACCATCTACAACAACTTTGACTCCCAACCCACTGCTCTGAACCTCAACAGCCTTGGCCAACCAGCGCACGCCAGCCGAATGATCACCACCTGGTCTCCACTCACCACACAGACCACCACGGCCATCATGCTGTCCATCCACGCCAGGGCTCCCACCGACCCCCTGTCCCCACTCGCTTTTCAACCTCTGAACCAACCAAATTAGCACAGAACTACCCAGCATCATCAACACCTCCATCACCACAGCAGCCTTCCCGGATGAATAGAAGCACGCAGAGGTCAGACCCCTCCTAAAGAAACCCTCCTCTGACCCCAGCGAACTAAAAAATTATCGACTGATCTCCTTGCTTCCTTACCCTGCCAAAGTGCTCGAGAAGGCCATCCACCAACAGCTCACCGAATACCTGGAACAGAACCACCTGCTTTACACCTCCAGATCGGGATTCTGAGACAACCACAGCACGGAGACTCTGCAGATTGCTTCCACAGATGACACCAGAACTCTCCTCGACCGTGGGGAGACGTACCCCTGATTTGCCTCAACCTCTCGGCTTCCTTCCACACCATATCCCACCACACTCTCCACAACATTGGCATACAGCAGAACACCCTCAAATGGATCGCCTCCTTCCTGACAGGATGCACTCAGATCATCTGACTGCCCCAAACTCAACTTCAACAAGACAGAAGTACTGATTTTTGGGACACACACATCCATATGGGACCACAGCTGGTGGCCAGCAGAATTCGGACCCGCACCTACAGACCATGCATGCAACCTAGGCATCATCCTCGACAGCGAAGTGACCATGAAACGACAAGTCAACGCAGTCGCCTCCTCCTGTTTCCACACCCCCTGCATGCTCTGCAGAATATTCAGATGGATTCCTGTCAACACCAGAAAGATTGTCACTCAGGCCCTCGTCACCAGCCGCCTGGACTGTGACAATGCATTCTACAACGGCATCTCCACCCGGCTCCTCAAGAGACTCCAGACCATACAGATTGCTGTAGCCAGACTCATCCTCGACCTCCCGAAATGGACCCACATCACCCCCCACCTCAGAAACCTCCATTAGCTCCCTATCCAGAAGAGACGCCAGTTCAAGATCCTCACGCACGCCTACAAAACCCTACACGATCAAGGACCGGCTTACATCAACCAACAACTTAACTTCCATCTACCTGCAAGACACCTGTGTTCCTCACTAGCCTTTGCACCTCCCCCCCCCAAATCTTTTGCAGCCGCAGCGGGGGCTGCTCCTTCTCCTACATCAAGGCCAAGACCTGGAACGACCTGCGACTCTACCTCCGAACAGCACCCTCCCTGGTGGACTTCAGAAAGAAACTCAAGACCTGCCGCAAGACCTGGCTCTTCGACAGAGATCTTGCACACCAGATACCCGCAGGGGTGACAGTGCCGCCCTCTACAAATGCTAATTGATAGACAGCCGCTTCCATCTCTGCAATATATTACATCGGACCCCTGCCTTATCTCAAAAAGAGGCACAAACTGTCTCCACACATCTGACAATATGCCACTCCTTTTGCCCCACCAGATGGGCATATGTATATGCCGCTGGAATTGTACTCGTTCTGTGTTTATATAAAATTTCTGATTTCCATCAAAAGTATATTTTACGTGTGCTTGATCCTGCCTGGATAAAATAAGTTTATCGATTTATAATATTCTTTCATGGATTGTCCCGTTAGTGTAGACCAGGGGTCTTCAATCTGTGCGGCGCGACCCCCAGGGGGGCCGTGGAGTCATAAAAAGGGGGTCGCGCACATCTGCCTGGAACTGGAATCTAAAACACTCCTTTATTTTTACGCCTGCCCTTTCCCCATTGCTGTCTTTGGGATTCCTCTGCTCTGCCCTCGCTGTTAGCTGTTGCCGTTCTCCAACCTCCGTTTGCCCGGCTGGCTTGAGGAAAGTCCACATAGGCTATCCCAGGCTCGGGGTTGGTGAGGGGCGGGGAAAGGGGGGGGGGAGAGGGGGGGTGGCAGTCACACTCCCTCCTGCGCCAATGTAAGGAACAATCTTTTTAAACTAAAATGGGTTTCTTTAAAGACAAAACTAGCCATTCTTAACAAAACCCAAGGACCAGATCCAAGAGGTAAATGCAATGACTATGTGCAAATGGAAATCCCCGTGTAGCTCACACTTCTCTGTGTGCTTGCTTCCCCTGTTATCAATTACCCCAATCAGCTCAGTTCTTCCCGACTACACCGTACACACCTTAAAACCCCTCTATGCACTGTCCTTGTGGAATCTACCAAGCCAGTTACATTTGGTAAATAGCATGAGTTTCACTAACTGATATATGTTATTCTACTTTTATTGCAAAGTTGTCCTACATTCTTTTAAATTTGAAACTTCCATCTGTGCTTTAAAGTTCCCTAGGGAGGCAGTCACATTCCCACCTGCACCACCGAAAGGAACAATCTTTGCAAACAAAAAGGTTTTTTAAGACAAACTAGCCATTCTTAACAAAACTCAGTCATGTGTTGTTATTTTCTTGAATATTCAACACATAAAATATGGAGAACCAAACCAGAGGCGTCACATGTCGTGTGCACTCGGACCCAAGCTCTCAGGGGGCTAGGGGTGTGCCTTTTACTTTCTTACCGAGGCAGGGACAGTGCGACTGTGGTGCAGGCTGCAGGTGCTCTTTCCCCTTTAGAAATGGCACTGCCATCATGCAGCTGACAAAAGGGTAGAGTGCTTGGTGGGGGCCGGGGGAAGTGGGGGGCTTGGAGGGGGCATAACACTGAAGGGATGAAGGGGAAGAGCCTGGACACACAAGGCACTGTCTGTGTGTGAGTATTGGGTATTGATACAGTGCAAATATACTTTAGCTGACAGAGATGTGGGATGGGAGATGGGGGTATGCGAGGCCGATTGGAAGGCAAGGAGAGAGGTGTGGAGCCAGTGGTGAGAGGCGGGATGCAGGTGTGAGAGGGGACTGGAGAGAAGGGATGGATGAAGTGAGGAGAGGCAAGGTGAGAGACGTGGAAGAGTGGAGGGGAGAGAGGGGAGGGGAGGATGTGAGAGTTGAGGAGAGATGAGGGTGAGAGGAGACGGGATAAGAGGAGACATCCGAGAGAGGTGAGGAGGGCGGCAAGGGAGTCAGAGAATTCGATTTAAGAGGTCAGGGTTGAGGAGAAATGGGAAGTGGCGAAGGAAGTGCGGAAACGCAAGGGGAGAGGTGAGTGTGAGAGAAAGGTGAAGGCACAGAGGAGGGCTACTATTAAAGGGTGAAATAAGATAGCCGAAAGGTGATCTGTGAGGTAAAAGAGAATTTGATGTGACATAGGTGAGGGAGAACAGCGATAGGGGAATAGAGGGAGTACTGGTGTGGGTGCTGAGGTGACAGAAAAGAGGGACGTTGTTTTAAGAAGTTGTGCAAGAACAAAGGGGAGATGGGAACGATGAATCGGGTGTACTGGAGAAGTGTAAGATACAAATAGATAAGACAGACATTTGAAGGGAGAGACTTGAGTTGAATGAGAAGTGCTGAGGTTGAGAGAGGAGAAGGGGCCAGGGAGGCCATGAGATAAATGAGATAGACTGTTAGAGATGAGGGGATTGAAAAGACAGAACAGCGAGAGGTGATTAAAGGTGAAGTGAGAGGTTTAATGGGGAGAGTTCAGATTTTGTAAAAAGGGGTGGAAGAAAATGGCCTGCAAAGGGGAGAGAGGGATCCGGGGTTGAAAGAGGGGCCAGGGATAGAAGAGAGGGGGTGGGAAGAAAGAGGTGTGGGTGAACTACTTAACTCTGCACAAGACCGCCCGGGTTTTAAGGGACCTCCGCTGCTCTCTGCCAGGGCCAGGTGAGCGTCTAATGTGGCGACACTGCGGAGTGAAAGGCCCTTCACAAAGGATGACTAGACATTTTTCTGTTGTTTATTGCTGTATTTTGGTTATAAACTGGTACTGATGAGGTGAAATCTTTGCCCAGTGTTAACATGTGTGAAAAATGTCAATGCCACATCACATAGCATTATTTAAAAAAAATTACCACACAACTTAACCCTGCCGCATAATTTGGTCCTCCTCTGCCTCAATTCCAGTAGCCCTGCCTTTAGGGCAGGCTGGCAGTGCCCAAAGGGACGGTCAGGCAGGTCAGTGTGTGAGCTTTTTTGTTTTGTGGCTTGCTTGCCTGTTTAATGGTCTGGTGGACTGTTTTTACTGTTGATTTCAGTGCTATGACCACAAATATTGTCTGCAGCAAAGCACAAATGCATGCAGTCTCCCATACCTTGCAAAATACCTATACAGCTCGGCCTTTACAAGTTTGAAACTGCAGCATAATTTGGTCCTTCCGTTGCCGCATAATTCCAGTAGCCCTGCCTATAGGGCAGTCTGGCAGTGCCCAAAGGGGTGGCCAGGCAGGTCAGTGTGTGGGCTTTTTATTGGCTGCTTGCTGGCCTGTTTTATGGTCTGGTGGACTGTTTTTACTGTTGATTTCTGCGTAGTTAGCATGAGACCAGTCACCCACAAACCTTTGACTTGCTAAACACGGTTTAATATTTCCCCACCGTATAAATGATTTGCCGTGCAAACTGGGGGCGTTTATGGTTGTCTATGATGAGGAGTACCAAGTTCTAGAGATGTTTGTCAGGAGGGGGTCCTTACATCTGAAAATTTTGACAGGGGGGTCTCGGCATCCAAAAGTTTGAAGACCTTTGGTGTAGACACATGCGACCATCCATACAGTCATGCATAAAAATCTTCTGAAATGTTATTGCAATCATTTAATAAGTATCTTCGAACATGCACATGGTGCTGGGGCGTGTGTCACGATTTTCCTGGTAATACATACATGCAAGCCATGCCCACTGTAGATGTCACAAGAGGGACACCAATTATAGATATTTGGTAGGGATTAGACTAGTCTATTTTTTTTCTTTTCTCCCCAATAGGACACACTCCACCGTGTTTATCTCTATGCATGGGGGCTTGTAAGTCTGATATAGCGCAGTGGGCAGCGGCCAGGGGAAGGAATGTCTGCCTCCACTGCCACATATGGCTGGAAGCTAGTGGGGTATAGCCTAAAAAAAGTGAAGCTATTGGGCCTGGGCGCATAGCACGTATAGCGACATGTCCGGCACATTAAGGCCCCCCTATGTCTCAGAGATAGTGTGAGTATTTCCCAAGCGATTCTCGGCTACTTTCCAGCCCACGCCAGCGACATCAGATTTCAGTGCAAGCGCCGAGGGAATTGTGAAGAAAGCGGCATGTGGATATTAAGGAAAATTATAGGAATTTGGGTAACACAACCATTTTGGCTATTGCTCGCCGCCCTGTCAAGAATAGAGGAAGTCGGTTCCATTTTGGGATTCTTTCATCCAGCCAGGACATGGCCACACTATAGTTGGCACGCCACAGCTCGTCCATATTGCGGCTTAGCCAGATACCAAGATAACGCACTGGGTCTGTGTCCCAAGGCAGGGGGAACTTGTATTCAAACAGCTGCATGCAGTCAGTGAGTGAAAACAAAATGGATTTAGCCCAATTTATCTGGATACCATAGTGGTCGCCAAATCTAATGACTCCCCGTATAATTGGTTTGAGAGTCTCTTGGGGGTTCTGGACATAAGCTTGATATCATCAGCTTACATGGAGATTAAGATCCTGCGCTCCGTAAAGTTAAGCCCCCATTGAGAGTGATGTTGTCTGTCTGGCCGCGAGCGGCTCCATTGCAGTAGCGAAAAGAACTGGAGAGAGGGGGCACCCTTGACAAGTACCACGTGTGATCGGGAAAGGGTCTGATATCATCCCATTTATGCGTAGTGTGGCTGTCGGGGAGGTGTACAGTAGCTTGTTAAGGTGTATAAAACGTTGACTGAGTCCCAAGCGAGAAAGCAGAAAGAATAGGGAAGGCCACTCCAACGAATCGAACGCCTTTGTAGCGTAGTAGAACAATGACCTCAGCAAGACTGGGTTCCACGTTGTGTATGATAGTGAACAGCTTGCGAAGATTGTGTGATGTGAATCTCTCTGGCACAAATCCGGAGTGGTCTGGGTGTACTATGTCAGGCAGAAGAGCAAGGAGGCGGTTAGCAATGATTTTAGCAAATATTTTGTTGTCTACATTTATCATCGATAATGGCCTAAAGGAATCACACTGGTTCGCCGGCATTAGACTAATCTATTAGGGAAAGTAGGGATGTAAATGCTTAGGATTTTTCTAATATTTGTTTTACATAATGACGTCTGAAATTATCATAATACCATCATTCTGATACATAAGATGTATCTGTTGATAGACACCGGTCAGTTCTTCTCTTCGAAGGAGGTTTGACAAGCATTGTCCCCTCGGGACTTCGGAGATCAAACCTGGTGTGCCTGCCGTGAATTGGGAGGAATACAACAGTACTACTGGGTCCTACAGGTTATTTGAGCTCTCTGCACATATATCGACCACTCACTTCCTAGAAGATATAGTTATATACTTGTACAGTTTTGAATGTCACTTTTTTTCAATAATTGCTTGTCATTTGTGGCTACTTGTTTCACACCACCCTCCTTTTTGTTTTTAGCTTTTCCTTCGTCTTGGTCTTTTGGTACATAAAACAAGATTCTTTGATTAATTCCAGCAGAAGTCGTGATACGCTGTGTAAATTTATAATAATTGATGACAGTTGTTTTTTTTCACCACTGCCCACAAATCAAGTTCACATACTAGCTTGCAATAGTGCCTTTTTCTCTAAAACTTTTACATATTCTGAATAGGCTATGGATAAGCGTGGTAAAACAACTAATTCATTTGATTGCTACCAAATTCATGGCCCTTACCCACCTTTAGATATGGTTTAATAACTAACAAGCAGTGGCAGCAGCACCGGGGAACAATGTTGTAAATAAGCATTGTGTACCTATCCCGTAATGCAATCACATTCTTTTTTACGTGGATTTATTGATCTGACAGCACTTACTAGCCGCATAAGATGTAGCTTTCTGCACAGATATGTGTGTCTTCATAATTGTAATAACTTAGGACTTCAAGCTGCAACAGTGCAAGCTCACTGAAAAAAGTTGATTTGCCAACCCATAACTATTAATAATGTTCGACAGTGGACCTCTGAAACTTGATCTCAGACTTTGAACTCATGATGTTTGTTGTTAATTTTGAGAAACTTTATACATATTAGATATAATTGTTGTAGTGCACATGAATCCTGCTGTATGTATTATCTCAATTATTAGCAATGGCACTTTGGGTCTGGGGATTTACCCTGTTAACACAAGATTTGATTATATTTTTTCACAAACCACACCTCCCTGGCTTTGAGACATAGCCTCTCGTTTGTAGGTTCTAGCTACACTTGATAGTCGTGACCTGGGACAAGTGGTTGACCTCTTGTGTTTGAGAACAGAGTAGGTCCCATTCCATGATGGCAAATATGAATATATAAAAATTAGAATGTCATTCTTACACCAATAATGTGCCATGCATGTAAAAACCATAAAAACACCCTTTAGTAGAGAAAGAATACATGTACTATCCTATCTGCCCTTTGGTCAATGTCTTGTTAGTATCATTGTAATGAAATTCTCCTTCTCTGTAGTGGTGAGTAAGTTAGTGGCGAGAAAGTTTCACTTTGCTAAAACCTACATTGTAGTTTGTTAATAATTTTGTTCTTCGGTGTGCAGGTTGTTTGTAAAACAAAGGGTATGAGAGAGTGTAACTTTAACTATATACTAAACTGAGCCCTGCAAAGCCTCCTTGCTATGTCATTCTGACCTTTGGTCCTTGCACATACAGTTGACTAGCTTCCCTGGTATATCTTTCTGAGATAACTGATCTTTGGATTTATGTTTTTTTGTCATCCTCTCGAAAGATAAGGCTACAAACCCTTGCAACAGACAGGAAGACTGGGAGTACATCATGGGCTTTTGTGACCAGATGAACGCAGAGCTGGAAGGGTATGTAAAAAAGCTCATTCACAGTTTGCACAAGGGCATATGTATGAGAAATTTTATTTTTCATACCTTCATTTACAATAATTTTGACATGTGCAAACTATTGGCAGCAGTTAAAGATCACCATGCTTTTTTGTGTGTTTTCAGAAGTCAGTGAGGTGATTGGGTGTATCGATTTATCAGAATCCAGTGGGTGTCTCAGTTCAGCAGTATCACAAATGATTATCACAATGATTATTTCTCTTAGCATATCAGAGATAGCTCTTCCCATTAGTTTGGCCAACCAGTGATTCTGAGTTAGTTGTGTTTTTGGATTCATCGCTGTCTCTGATTTGGAAGTCTATTGATATGCAGTGATGCATCTCTTTTAGAAGTGTCTTGGGTGATCAGGACTCTCGCAGTGTCTCAGTGATCTCACAGATGGTGGTTTCTCTGATTTAGCAGTACTTTGGCATCCTGAGATGTCACTGAATTGACAACTCCTCTTAGCATTCAGTAAAGAATTTGGGTTTGTGGCTTGGGATCCCTCCGGTTTTAGTAGTCCCATCAAAACTAGCAATGTATCTGCTATAATAGTCTCTTGGCATCTAGTGATATAGAAGTCTCTGGCTATAGTGCTATCTGGTTGTTTGTCTCTTGCTACTGAATGAGAGCTATGGCTCCCTTTTTCTAGGAGTTGGTGTCATTTGTTCCCATGGAAATTCAGGAGTAAGTTGCACCTACACTCAAAACATCTCTCTAAATTGTATATTTAGATCCACTGTTGTCTAAGTTAGCTCTGACTTGGGTTTTAGCACTGTCTCTGGGTTTAATATTCTCTTGGGATCAGGTTTCCGCTATTTATTCATCTCTTTCTCTTTAGATTTCTTTTTCTCCCTTTCTCTGTTCCTTTATATGGCTCCTAATCTCTTCACCACTCCTCTGATGGTATATAGCTGACATAGAATATTTGTTTGAACTTTCTCAATTTAACATGCTGTTCTTCTCAGTCCACAGATAGCTGTTCGCCTGCTTGCTCACAAAATTCAGTCCCCACAGGAATGGGAGGCAGTGCAGGCACTGGTGGTAAGCTTGCATCCCTGAAATGATACATACAGAATAATTGACTGTTTTGGACATACAGCTATGTGGCCTGTTCTAGAGACCATGTGACCCACTGCACTTAAAATTACCCAGGTAGGCCGAAGGGTGAGGCAAGCCAAGCATTACACACCCATTAACCTCAGCTTCTGTCTTCTATAAGAGAGAACTTTTACAGAATGCAAGGATTGACCCTAACCCCTACCAGCAAGGCCTAGAGGTTCTCCCAGAGCATGCTTGGCTAAATTCATTCATTGAGCCAGTTGTTGGCCAGGAAGGAGGCCATGCTTGTAGAACACAAATGCCGATAATAGTTACGATCTGCTCCTGGCCCTAGCATGGCAGAATACAGACTAAGCCCCTGCCACTCTCTCCTGGATTGGGGGACAAGACTAATGGCACAAGCAGTGAACCCAGTATCTGTTTACTAAAGAAGAAAAACATAAGCCCCTAACATGTTGACTATTTTCAATGGAGAAAACTAGTCAGCCATGCAGAAAACCTGCCCTGATCACAATACTGTCTCTTGGGGCGAAGCCCAACAGAGCACACCCATTGTTCACCTTCACTGCACCAAAAGGGGCAGGTGTTGCAGAACACATAATTGAACCCAGTCACTGGGTCATGAGGGAGCGTCATACAAACACTAATCGCTGCCTCTTCATGCTTACATGGGATGTATCATCAGTTGCAGAACATACAATTTGATCTGTTTTTATTTATCAGTGGTTGCACCTACATTAGCTGCTGGGTGTAAGGTGGGTATAGTTTATCACTGGATGTGACTAGCTTGGAAGAACATACACCTTGAGCTCTTTCTCTTAAAGGGGCTTTACTATTAAAGATTCCCTAAGTGCTGTTTTAATTTATCTTTCTGCGATAAAACATTTAAGTGAACATATTCACTGTCCAGACCCTGTCACCGCTAAAAGCATCATTAGTGTTTTCCTGGATATCCGTAGATAAAGGACAATTGCATATGTGCGTCGTCAGTGGCGCCAATGGCAGGGACCATAGAGCTTAAGGAATGTTTGACAAACACAGTTTCAATTTCATCCGGAGAATACACTGTAGTGTAGGGGGAGAGGCAAATTGAGGAGGTGGGAACCCTTGTTTGGTCCCACTTGTTTGCTTATCAACACAAAATGCCTCTTAGAAACCTCCAGTGTAGCCCTGAATTTTCAGGGCTACACTGGAGGTTCAGGGGTAGTGTGTTGGAGGTTCCAGGTCAGAACTGAGAAGATGGATTGCCCCCAATGTAGTTTAAAGAATAGTGGGTCATGGTCAGAAACTGCCTTCCCTGTATACTTAGAAGTGACACTAGCAGCTGTAGCAAGGTAGTAGAAAGGATGTGGTTCAATCCGATGTGGAGATCATGTGGGAGAGAAAAGAAGAGATTATTCCTTACTCCCTGAGTTCCTTATCCTTGAGAAATCTGCCTGTTACCAGTGCAAGAGCCACCGTTCACTAATTCAGCATTCTGAATAGCAGGAGTATGTGGCATTCAAGGGTAAAATCTGTCTAAAGTTGCATCGAGAATGTTGTTAAAGTCACCCCTATTATCCATGTGATGTATGCTCATTTCACCAAGACTATAGACAGCTTTGACAAGAATAATGGCTGATCTGTGTTGGGGAAGTAAATATTTCCCAAAAGGACTGGACTGTTGTGTCTTTAGCCTACCTGCAGCAAGTGCATACCACCCTTTCTATCTAGTGTAGTGTCTAAAGGCATGGAGGGAACGCGGTGCTTGACCCAAGTCAGCAACCCATGTGCAGATGCAGAATACCCAGTGTATAAGCTCTGTCCTTTCCATCTTTCCTGCAGTTTGGTACCTATAACACCTGTTTAGTGAGATTCCTGAATAAATGCAATCTGTTTATCCCGATACTGTACGTCTCCTTCATAGAACTTTCCAGTCATTAAAGATAGGAGAAACTAATGGTAGTGTGAAAAAACAATGTGCTGGCCAAATATACGTGATCTCTTCCCACTCCAAGTCCATGCCACTAGTACCATTTGGTATTTATGAAGAAACCTGTCTTTTTAACCATCTCAAATCCACAAGCATTGGGTTGAAAGATAGCAACCACTCGCCCAAACTGTAACTTACAACTAAAAATATTGATGCTTTCTTCAGATCTGGCGAAGATCCAGTGTAGATGAAGGGAGTGACACATCCACACCAATGAGGCTAGAGCTTCACAGTCAGCCTGCATGTTGTAATATATAGATGGCTGGGCCTGGTGAACATGCACAAGAGCCTTTAGTGGCCACTGTTGGTGCCTGACAAAACTGAAGGTTTGAGATACAATATTATTCTTGAAACTGGCCCTGGTCCGACTCAGCAACCAGAAGTAGGATGAGGACCTTACCAGTACCGCAGAGAAGAAAAACAACCATTTTGTAACAGTGACATGATGCAATAAGAAAATCAGACACTTTTCAAGGGTGACTTGACATTTACATTGCAGGATTTAAAAAAGGTAAATGACAAGTGAGGTATAAAGCAAATTGTCATACAAGGTAATCTGCTGTTTGAGGTGTAACAGAGGAGAGCCCTCCAGAGCCCATGCTCTTGAGTGAATTGAAGGACTCATTTTTGGAATCTGTAAAAGCAAAATACTCTGGGGAACTGCCACGGTCAGTGTCACGCAACTCTGAAGCTACGGTCAGCACTGCTTTTCTTTCTTTTGGGCTTCATCTGTTCAGGGGGCATTACTCAACATGGTACGATTCTGCAGCATCTTTCATCAATGTCTGTTAAGGCGACTTGGTGAACTTTGAGCAGATGAGCGGAGGACTTTTGGCGTTGAGGAGTATTGTTCTGGCCTGTCTCCAGTATGCTGATTTACGATGATTTTCAGTTTTCCTAGAAGAAGCTGGGAGTACCGCAGCCCCGGTTTGGCAAATTTCCCTTTGACCCCAATAAATAACACACAGCTATGTTGTACAGCCAGGGTGTATTTCAGGAAATCCATTGTCTTATCTCCTTCACTCATAAAGTGCCCCTGCATCTGTCCGTACGCTGGATAGCGTCTTTGCCACTGTAGTTCAGCATTTTGATCGCTACCAGTCTAGGCCTGGGATCATTTATTTATGTGTGATTGTATATGGTATTTGTATAGCGTGAACATAGCAAAAAGGCTGCATAGCGCTGTACAGGGTGAAAGACAAGCAAAAAGTCAACAAGTGAAAGTAGAGATTGTTGGACCTTGCATCGCAGCCTGCAGCTTCCTCAGAACCTCTGCTGCGCGACTAATTCTTGATGCAGGCCTTCGCATTGCAAGCCCCTCGTCGACTCAATCAATCAATCTGGGGTTTTAAAGCGCACTACTCACCTGTGAGGTTCTCAAGGCGCTAGGGGTGCGAGCAGCTCCGTAAATCATTAGAAGAGCCAGGTCTTGAGGTCCTTTCTGTATTGGTGCAGTGTCGGGCTTCGTTGGATGCGGAGGGAGAGCTCGTTCCAGGTCTTAGCCGCCAGGTAGGAGAAGGATCTGCCACCTGCTCTGGCCCTGTGGACGCGGGGGAACGTGGCTAGGGCGAGGTCGGCAGAGCGGAGGTATCTCTTGGGGGCGTGGGCAGAGAATAGTTCATTGAGGTATTGGGGTTAGGTGTTATGGAGGGCTTTGTAGGCATGTGTGAGCAGTTTGAAGGTTATTCTTCTTTTGACGGGTAGCCAGTGGAGGTCGTGGAGGTGTTGGGTGATGTGGTCATGTCGTGGGACGTCGAGGATAAGTCTGGCTGCAGCATTCTGGACGGTCTGGAGTTTTGGGAGGAGTTTTTTGTTGAATCCGACATAGAGGGCGTTTCCGTAGTCCAGTCTGTTGGTAATGAGTGCGTGGGTGACGGTCTTCCTGGCGTTGGGGGGGGATCCATTTGAAGGTTTTGCGAAGAATGTGGAGGGTGTTGAAGCAAGTGGAGGACACGTCATTGATCTGGCAGTTCATGGTGAGTGAAGAGTCGAGTATGATGCCGAGGTTGTGCGCGTGGTCCGTTGGGGTGGGTGGGTTTCCGAGGGCGTGGGGGCCACCAGGTGTTGTCCCGTGCGGAGGGGGTGGAGCCGAGGATGAAGACTTCTGTTTTCTCGTCTGCATCCTTGACGGTGATGCAGGACTTTGCATCGCAGCCCCGCATCTTCTTCATCCCTGTTGCTGTGCGACACGTCTTTAACGCCAGACTTCCCATCACAGGCCCCTTGTTAACTGCATCCTTGACAATGCTGCAGTACTCCGCATCGCAGCCCCGCAGCTCCTTGGATCCGCCGCTGCGCGTTGCATCCTTGCACACTATCATGTAATGCTCCGCGAACCAGGATTTATGGTACTTTGTTCATCGGTCCCTGTAGGCAGCCTGCGGTCTATCGCGGTCGGCCTGCCCATGTGACTTTGTCCCAGTCTGGCGCAACCAGATAACCAATGTTGGTGCTTTGTGCTTCTAGGCACTATTGTTACTTAAATTTTAAAATTTGCATAACTCCAGTTCTACTGATAGGATTTTTGTTGTTTTGGTCTCAAATTTATTACATTTTCACTGTATTTTGGTTTGAAGTGCTGCATAAATACTTTACACATTGTGCCAAGCTTCCAGAGGGTTAGGCACAGTTTAATTGGGGTTGCTTGTGATTTCACCATGACAGAAATTGTGATTGCTGCTTGAGTGCTGTTTCACCACCCTCAACCAGTAACCCAGTTTCCAACTATTCAATATTCTTGAACTTTTTTAACAGCTTCTGTAGATTCTCATGGAGAAGCCCCAGGTCAACTGTGACAGCATCAACTTTAGACTCCAGTGTCTGTTATGGCTTGTAGGATCATGTCCAGCTTGTCAAAGGGTGGACAGTTAGAGGGTGATGCATCTTTGGCCAACACAGGAAGCGAGCCACTGAGTCCCTATTGCTCGTGTAACAGTCTCATTAGCACACCATGTGCACGGGTAGAGAGTTTAATGTAGTAACTGGCAGTCATGGAGGCCCTGCGGACAGAGAGGAATGCCAATACCATAAACAGTCCACAAAGGCGGTGACCCAACAGCTCGCAGCTAGTCACCAAAGCACCCCGCCACCAGAATGCAGCCACAGGAGGAAACGGAGAGGGTCTCAGAGCCTGCCCTTAGTACTCCCATCCAGCTCTTAAAATGGTCTGCAACAGCTCATGTCCACGATGCAGTGAAGGAATGTATGGTGATACCCCTGCACTCTAGAATGTCTCCAAGGGGCTAAGGTATTACTGCCAACATGGTAGAGGCTGGCTATGTGAGAGCATTAGTAGTGGTTAGACAAGTGGACCAGAAGGCGCATAGGGAGGCAACACAATACAGTTCACTTTGGCTGCTCAGCCCCCGAGCTGAAACAGGGACTCAGTGAGGGTCAGTACCCCAGAAGCCCAGGCCCACACTAGGCCTCGACTGCTACTCGCAGTCAGAGACAGGGCCCAGTGACATGACACCAGGTGCCTCCCTGAACCACTAACTACTCCACAGGTGACCCCCACCAACACAGGGTCACGGAGGCGTGTCGGGAAAGCAAAGCCCAGGGGCACTGGAGCGACAGTAAGGGAGACTGCACTTTCAAGCCTTCGGTGTGGTCAGGCAGCACAGTCCGATTACAGAGCGTAGGTCCCAGTGCCACATGAAGAAGCAGGCCGCTCCAGCCGCTCTGCTTAATATTACAGGAAGTGAAGGTATACATCTCACTCATCCAAATGTCTACCTCCCTATTATGCAGAGGAAGTTATGGCAGCAATACGTGCGCTGAAACCAAATAAAACTCTAGGCCAGGTAGGCTTATTGCATTATTTCATAAATCCTTTGAGGGCCTAATATTGGGACTGCTCACACGTTTGCTTAACACATAACATAACATGTGTATTTGTAAAGCGCACGTTCACCCCAACGGGGTCTCTTGGCGCTGAATAACAGATGTTTATTGTTACCCAACTCAATGGTACTCATTTTATCGACCTCAGATGGATGAAAGGCTGAGTGAACCTGCCAGGATTTGAACCTGTGACCTTGAGGATGCATTAGTCCACTGAGCCACCGGACCCGGCGAGGGAATAATACCTACCCTGCATGAACCAGATGTTTTTCTGGTTCCCAAACCTGGATAAACACATGTTGGTTATAAACGGAAAGAGACTGGCCCTTAGATCAGTTATTGGGTAAGATTGGTGTTGCCTGCACCTTTAATATGTACCTTTCCTACATCTATTTTGTCTCTGGGTAAGAGGGCGGGTTAGAAACACCAAAATGTTATGAATTTGCTAGAGTAAGTAGACTGAGGAAGAATCGGGAATTCTGAAATGTTAAATGCTAGGTGGTTATGATATTGTGGATTCTTACCAGCAGAAAGTTTTAAAGCTTAGCAGTATGTGCCGATGGAGTGAGGTTACTGACCCTGGTTTGTCAGCTGGCAAACAGGTGTGCGCATGGTCTACTGCCCTGCTGGAAAGGAGTGTAACCAGGTCCTTGTTTTGAAGGAGGAGAAAGGTGCCTAGTGTATAAAGGGCTTGCTAGAGGACTGGGCCCTCCAGCCTGAGGCAAGACCCTTTTAAAAGGAAAGGTACTGGCTTTTAAAAGGAAAGGTACTGGCTGTGGCAATTTTAAAATACTCATTCATGATTGTTGTGTTACCTATGGATGAGAGGATGGTTTGAAAGCATTAAGAGGTCATGTGGATTTACGATGAATAGGCAGGCTATATAATCTCGTTTTGAAGGTAAGAAATGGCCAGGCCCTTCAAAATGCAGTGTGGTTATGATATTGTGGATTTTTTCTGTCACAGTTCCAAGGCCTTCCAGTGTCTTTCAGAGAATAAGTAACCTTTGAGGCAGGGTTTGGGAAAGTTGGTAATATCATTCTGTAGCTGGTTCTTGGAGGAAAAACTTTCTGGATCTTGTTCATGTCTCATAGTTACTTGTTTTTTAGGTCTCGCCTGAGCCAGCGCATGCGCTGCTCTGGCGAGACTTTTAGTAAGTGGGCTTCAAAAAGCCGACCACAGCTTTTTGTGTGGCCTAGAGCGTGCGGTTACGCGAACAGTTACGAGCACAGGCGCCATCTGGCTTTCCTGTCTCGTCATGGCTCATTAAGTGCATCGCTCGCGGGCACCCTTACAGCCCGCGATTGCGATCACTTTCACGGGCGCGCGGCCAATGCTTGTTTTTATTTCCTTTTAGCGCGCGCGCGCCTCCTCGCTCGCACCTCTGCCCGTCATTGCCTCCGTCCTTCCGGCGCCTGTCACTCCGTCTGAGCACACTCGCTGAGAGTAATGGGCATCCGCTTTTAAGCAATGCTTGTTTTATTTGCCGATTGCTTTGATGTTAAAATAAAAAAAGAACATTGTCATTGTATATGTGGCAACATGCTCCATAATTTGTATTTTCTTGTTCCATAATTTTGCCATTCTTGCCACACAATATGTTTTTTAAATGCCGCAAACTTTGTGTGGGGCCCTTATCACACTTTTGGGCACACTCAAAAGGGGATGTTACGGAGACAAGTTACCATCCCCAAACTAATTTCTGGACGTGGTCGCCTATCGCCACCTGCAGGCCAAAACTATAATTTGTGTGCTGTAATCATATGTAATCGCCACAAGAAAGATCTGAATGGCGTCTGTTGATAGGGTTGAACGTGTGATTTTAAGGAGTTCTGCCTACAAAAGGTATTCCCTGTTCTTGTTTCCAAACATCCTCTCTTCATTCTTCCCTGGTTTATCTCACCCTTCCATGTTCCTTTCCTTCGTTCCTTCTTACATGTTCGCTCCCTCGCTTTCTAACACTCTTCTCCGTCGCCACCGCGTTTCTTAATTTCCAGCCTGTCGTTCCCCTTTCTCATTTTCTATCCTGCTCTCTCAGTCACCATCTCTCTTCCCCCTTAGACCTACCATCATATCTTCTCTGTTTCATCCCTTAATTTATCGGGGTATCTCTTCTTTTTCTTTGATGCTCTCCCGAACTATTTTCTGTCCCTGTCGACCCAATCTACCGCTCTTTCACACACTCGCATGAAGCGCCTTTTCTCACCCTCTCCTGCTCCCTTGACATCTCTTTCTCTCCCCTCTTAGACCCCTTGTTCTCTCTGGTCTTTTTCATTCCAGACTCTCTTCCCTTGCTCACGGGCTCTCCCCACTTTTCCTCCCCTCACTCTCCCAGAATCTCCGCTCCATACGCGAACGAGCCAGGACATCATACATGGTCTCACTAGCTCCTCCTTTTCTCATTGCTTTCCCTATCTTCTCAACCTCAGCTCTCTTCATACTTTGCCCCGTCTCCACCTTTTGTCTTTTTCATTCCAGTTTCCCGCCACTCTGTCCCCCTTTACATCTCCTGCTCATCACTCTTCTGAACCCTTCTTCTCCTTGGTCCTGTTTCTACTTTGTGCTTTCTTCGCCCCCTTTTCTCACTCACTTCACCATCTTCTCGGACCCTCATCTTCTCCTCTTTCCCATTTTTATATCTGCATTGTCCTTTTCCATCACTCACTCCCTTACGTTGTTGCCTACCTCTCTCCCACTTTATATGTCTACCCTCTTCTGACCGCTCCTTTCGTCACACCTTTCTTCCCTTTATAGCCCATCTCTTTATCCCGCCCGTCTTTCATATTCTGCCATATTTTCCTTTTTTACATTACCTTCCCGTGCTCCCATCATTCTCCCTTCATAAATTCCTTATTGTCTTGCACACTCTCCAGCCCCCTCTGCCCTTACCAATCCCACCTCTTTCATCTCTCTTCGCACCTCGCCATGACACTTCTTTCCCACCTACTCCATCTTCAATGACGTCACTTCATTTCAAGAACCTTTGATGTTCCTAAACACACCTTGCCCTCAGCCCACTCCCTCACCCAACCCCCCTCGCTCTCTCTCTACACACTCTTACTTCACTTCCTGTCACTCTCTCCCTCCTGCTCCTTCTTGCCTTCCTCTGACTCTCCATCTGTCTTGTTCTCTGCCTGCCCCACCCTCTCTAGCCTCTCTTCAACAGTCAAAGCCTTCTCTTTCTCCCCCCTCTCTCGCTCTTGAACCCCCACCCCCCAGCCCTTCTCACTCACACAGATATCTAAGCCTCAGAAATCCATTTCTGGGGAACCTTGGTAAATTGTAATTGCATTTATATAACACTTACTACCCCTGACGAGGTGCTGAAGCGCTTTACCCTGGGCAGCATGCTGCTACCGAACCCAAGGTTAGTGGCTAGTCATGTTATTGGTTATTGGGGTTAGTTTAGTGACTCAAGCAACTATTCCATGCATTCACTAGAATTTCCTTGGGGTAGATGAAATAAATAGCAGTTGGGTGTTAACATTAGTGGGGTGGGGGAGTGGTTGAGGTATGTGAGTTGATGCAGATGTTTATTGGGATTCTTCATGCTGATGTTTGGTGGGATTAATAAAATACAGATGAATGCAGATATTCTGAACCCTTTCCATGTTACAAGCAATAGGCAGTTCTCGGGCACAGCTTCCTTGTCCTAGCCTCATCGCAGCCCTGGGCCCTTTGTGCAGCAAACCACTCACTGGTGTTGTTTGAAGACCTAAACCTTTCCAGCAAATAGAAAACAAGCATTGGCATAGCCAATAGGTCTCGCCTTTGGGACCCTATAAGTGTTTAGCCATGCAACAGTTGATGTTGTTGCACCAAGGATATTGTGCTGCATAACTAAATACTTATAAGGTCCCAAAAGCGAGACCTATTGGCTATGCCAATGTTTGTTTACCATGAAGGTACTAAAGAAAATGTGTAATGTTGTACCACAGACCTCCAGGCAAATGCTATTTCAATCATTGATTATCAGTAGGCTAGACTACTGTAATGCAGTATTTGTAGGACTCCTTGTCTACTTAATGCACAGACTGCAGTTCATTCAGAACGCTGCAGCTTGACTAATAGCAGGCACATATGACAGCATTTCAGTTCACCCCAAAACTCTATGTTGACTACCTGTTCAGAAAAGGAATATCTTTAAGGCTCTCTGTTTTTGTCGCAAGGTCATTTTACCCCACTCATCAGCTTAACTACATTGCTACAGTGTTCACAGGATATGGGCCCACTATAGTGTTGCACTCCTCCTTCCAACTGGGTAGTCATGCCCAAATTTCATAAGGCCAGACTTAGTGGATATGCCTTTTTATTTATCATTTTATTTATCATGGTGCAAGCTTGGAGTAAACTCCCTCCCGAGATTTGCATTCAACCCAATCTTTTAAGATTTCGTAACTCCCTAATAACCTTTCTGTTTTAATCCTGTGCCTCCCACAGTCATAATATTATTTATTATTTCTGGTCCAGTGACTGAATTCTCACATTAGCGCCAGGTCACCTCTTGCTAACTTTGCGATTTATAATCTAAAATCCGCTCAAATCAAATCATGGACAGTAATAGCATAGTTTCCTTTGAGGGAACATAAGTCTGATATGATTAGGAGGCACAATACTGATTGCCTTGAAGGTAATCCAGCCAGCTGTCATTGGAGAGCAGAGGAGATATAGAGTAGGGCAATGAGGTCAATTTGGCAAGTCGACATCAGAATAAGCACATAATACTTGTATAATAACTCTTTAGTACATACCTGCATGGTATTACCCTTTCAACTGTATTATTTTAAAGCCCGAGAGAAAAGTACTAAGGTATCCACCACCAATGTTTCATGAAGTATACCATTGAATATGGGAAGAGCTCATGCATGTACAGCTTGATTTTTGATGATGCTGACCCTATTTTAACTCTGGGAAAGCTAATAAAAAATCAACATGGATGGTTTTCACCAATGAGATGGCTAGCTAGCAAATATCTGTGACAGATTCTCATCAGATTAGCCTGTAGTTGAATCAAGTCTCGAAGGCCTGCAGTGACTGCTCATTGATGAACCTGAAGGCCATACAGGACTGCGAGGTGAAACTCTATCATCAAGCACCGGAAGACTCCTTCGAGATCGGTCCAAGTCCACAGGTCGGTCTCAGTCCCATTCCTGGTTCAGAAGTTACAGCAGTCAATCCAGAGATTGTTCATCGTTGTCCTCCAAATCATCGGATAAGTGAAAAAATATATATAAGCAATACTCTGCCCCTTCCCATCACTCTTGTACTCCTTAGAAGGCACGAGTACGTCACCATTCCTCCCGATCTTGCTCCCAAAGCTGTTCGAATTCGGAACGAATTCTGCAACTTGTCCCGGCACAACCAGAATCTCTGGGGCTGTCTGCGACACTGAGGCAGATCCATGAGTTCCCCGAGGCCATGCTCTTGCTCTCTGATCTCTTTTCAACTCCCTTTGGTGCATCTGCGAGCCTCAAGTAGCCGACAGGCACTCTGTCTCAGATACCTCCAGCAGGTTCGTCCTCGGTCACAGTTGGACCCTCTGATACACCCAACAGTCTCCTCCTGCTCCTGAACCGACTCCACTTTCGTCTTCACGATCTATTCAGGTTCCCTGAGCATCAACGCTGATGCAGATTCCATCGCCACTAGAGAACGAGGTGCCCATTGCTCTCGCTAGTGCCGAGTCGGCGCCACTAAGACCTCGGCCGAAGCCACTCTCCGTTCTCATCGTACCATAACTTGCACTTGAAATTCTACCTCCACAAGGAAGACCCCACACAGTGCATTCCTTTTCTTGGAACAGATTCTGACAACAAATAAAATGCAGGTGATGAAATTGACCAACTCTACCATGAAGAGAATCGGTATGAGGACATTCGACAGGCCATTGGCCTTGACACCTCTCCTGATTCTGGACTTCTCACACCCCAGGTCCTGCCACTGAAGAGAGTGCTTGCTTTGCAGTGATCATGTGGAGGGCAGCCGAAGTTCTCGAACTCCAGTTCCCAACCTTAGTGGTCAAATCCAATACCTTGACTGAAATTTTCAAGCCAGGACAAACCACGCTGAGCCTCTACTACCTTTTAATGAGGCACTAGTTGATACTCTCCTTGGGGCCAGGGCAAAAACTTACTGGAGCCCCCCAGTAGATCACCAAATTGCAAGACACCACTGATCTGGCCCGAGCGACCCTGCATTTTTGCCTTAACACCCTTCTCCTGAGAGCTCAGTGGTGCAGGCATCTACCAGTCGGACACACCCAAATACTTTTCTAACTACTGGCCATAATAGGAAGCACAAAAGAGTAGATAATTTTGGGAAAAGGGTATTTGCTTCCTCCACTTTGGCCTTAAGGTCTGTCAATGTCAGTTGCCTGCTTGACTGCTATTTCTATGCTCTTTGGGATTCGTTGGCTCAAGTCCTCCCAGGTGTCCTGAAAGACCTTTGACGTGTCCTGACCCAAGCCATACAGGACGGTTGTGATGTGGCCACATTCACAATTTGATCAGGCAAGTCTTTGACACCAGTGTTGCTATTTCTTGCCACGATTGGCTGCGGTCAACGGGTTTTTCAGGCGATATTTGTCCCTTATGGCCATGCTCTTTGACGGAACTCACCTTTTGGGGATAAGGCAGATTTCGCTCTCTGGCAGTTCAAACAGAGCAGGGCCACAGCACCCTTCCTGAGCCTATCTCGAGCCAGTCAGCCTACCACCACCTGCCCCTGAAAGCTGTTATCACTGCGTTGGCACGTATGGCTCCTGTTCTGGACATCTGCCAGGCAGCTAAAAATTTCCCTGCTTGGAAAGAAGTTGTTTTTATTCAAACTGTGCCAAAATAAATGACTAATATAAAAATATAAAGAAGTTTGCAGAGTTTAGGTGAAAGGCTTTGTATGCAGCTTTTCAAGGCATATGAAAATATTTCAAGCTTCAGTTTGGACCCAGTGCAGTGAGATGCAGACCCAGTTGATGTGGTCAACCAATGTGTCCGCGAGAATGCCATGTATTATCTAAGAGTGTTCAGAAGTTTGTTTCTGCTTCTATGAGCGGGGCCTCAAATTATTTAGATCACATAATCTATTTGCAGGAATGCATGTGCGCAGAATGCAGCTGATTGTCAGTTTACCTCCACAATGTGCTCTTGCTACCTGTAGTCTTCAGAGTCCAATATAAGTTACCTATTATGACTTATAAAGAGCTGCAGATTCTTGGATTATGGTATTTGTGGCCATAAAGCGTTATTACTGTCTAAAGTTCTTGGATATACTTCTGTTCTGCACGAGTATTTTACATCCTACCAGCACATATTTTTTAGACGGAGATAGAGAGCTTGTGAGAAAGAAAAGATAAGTATTGATTTATCATCCCTAACAAGTATTGAGGTGCCCCTGGCCAGACACCATGACTCCTTTTTCATGTATCATGTATCTTTTCCTTAAATGTGCACTGCTAAAATTACATAATAATATTCAGTACTTTAATTTCCCCCTCATCAGCCCTGTATTTACATTATGGGGTGTTACATCTCATCTCATTGGAACAGTGGTTGTCTTTTTAAGGCAAACTAGTTCTACTCTTCCCTCTCCAACTGACCTTTGAAAATTTTAAGGGTGACACCAGAAAGGGAGTGGCCACACCACACTCGTCCTGTTCAACAAGCAAACCACTTATCTTGATCGAGGCAATCTAGCAGGGGGATGTTAGTACTGGAATAAGAAATGTCGATTTAGAGTAATGAGGATTTTTATTAATGAATCTTAGCATTACCTCCTCACACCTTACTTGTCATTCCTTACATACATCAAGACTTAGCAGTAAACATCCCAACTCCAAATGTAATGCCATAGTTATAATTTAGTGAAGATAGAAACACTCACTAGAGTACATTAGTCTGGGATCAGAAAAGACAAAACTCTGGACTGGAAGATCAAGGCCTCTTTGTTGCCCATTTCCAACCTGTAGTCAGAAATAAATGTAGAAGTAGGAACCCAGATAGCTACAAGGGAAGTTTCTTCTGCTTCTGCCCAAGAGGTAGCCCAATGTCTAGTGCTGTCCCTGCCCAGAACCATAAAGAACTGTCTTTAAAATTGTTAAAAGGTTAAAAAATTGACAAAAAGAATGTCGCATTCTTAACATCACAGACCTGGATGGATGAGTAGTAACTGCCCTATTAACATCTGACAAGTCTGATGCTTCCTACTGTTCAGAGGGCAGTGAAAAAATAATTCAGAGTTATCTCCTGCTATGTATAAACGTCCGAGACAAATGTAGGGTGGAAGTAATGCTTAGATTGAAGTACCATTGTGGTAATAGTGCATTTTCAGTTGCTACTAAGGTCAGTACTGCCTTGTGTCTTTAGCCATCACGAAGAGTTAACATCGGTGTTGTAATGTTTACCTCCTCACTTTCGCTAGACAAATACACAGAAAACACATCAATATTTGTATTTAGTGAATTGATGAATCTTTGCATAGAGGCACTCGTCTTCATACGAGGTAATAATTTGATTTCAAATTCCTGATTATAGTATTTGTTTTTATTATTATTATTGGTTAGCGAATTTGACCCTGGGATCAAGAACAGACATTGGAAAAGGGCAGGCAAGTTCCTGGTCAACGTGGTTATTCCCTATCCTGGGGACAAATATTCATAATGGCTAAATTTTGAAGTGCGTGTACCGGCGCCTGCTCAAAACATTGATTTCTGGCTCCGGTATCTCCCCATCTTAAATTTGCCATTCTTATAATGTAGCCAGTGTTGTATTTATTTATTTATAAAGTTTTTTATTGCGCGAACAAGATCTGTGAGGGTATCAGAGCGCTTCCCAAGGGACGGGAGTGGATACATCAGTAAAAGACAGTAATAAAGTGCATTTACGATATAAAATATAAACATAGAAGAGTATCAAATCTAGGAGCGCGATCTCTTTAGGAGACAAAGCAGCAATGAACACTTTCTGGTGCTGTTACAGAAATATTTTTGTGTTTTGTTCTGACGCCCTAACTTAGATCAACATCTGCCATCTTCCTGGTTGTATTTCTATATAAAATATTGAAATTGGAAGAAAATTGTTCTGTCTATCACTGAGAAATCCTGGAACTTACTCTTGGCATAGTTACATTCATTTCTAATGATTTCCTGGTTAGGAAATCTTGTAAAAGTTTGATATACACCCCAACATTCTGATGTATTACATTGTCGTCCCGGCATTAACACTTCGCACCGGGAAACCCTTTTGATGTCACTGTTAGGACTATACATATAAACTTTCATTCATTTAGTCATTCACTCACTCCTGGTTTAGAATAATAGCCCGGGTCCTTGTCTTTCTCATTCTCTGGGGAAGGCCACCAAGGTGAGGAGGGGACTGGGGGAGTAGACATCAAAACAAGCCACAAAAGGTGTTTGGGGAACCAAAACTTAACACATTTTCTCAAGACATTTGAGGGTTGTCACTGCCAGGGAGATTTAAAGTCTGTATCTGTGCTTCATTGAAGGAGGGTGATAATTAAAGGAGGCCCTGTGTTTCCTTTTCTCTCATATTGTTGGTCGGGCCCCCCCTGGTGCTGCTTCTCTGATCGTTTGCTGTTAGCTATAATGAACACACAGTAACCCTTCGTAACCCAGGAATTAAACTGACCACAACCCAAAAGCACCTGATGTGTGGTTTGTCTAAGACCCCAAGGCAGTTCTGGTTAACTGTCTTCTGGTCAAAGAAACATATGGCTAATATGCAATAATAATATTTACTGGAAAGAAAAAAGAAAATATGGTTATAGTTCAACACTCTGCTCTTGTATTGTGATCCAAATCACTCATCCCATTCTTAGCTGACAAAATATCTCCTGTAGTCTCTTGGCCTGCCAGATTTGAATCCACCAACATGTTGTCAGAAAAAGGCACCCCTGTCTGCTCACCTGGAGCCATGCCATTGCAGCTTTCTGACTACTAGAAGTACTTGCCTTCAGAGTTGTATTGCTGAGGGATAAGCTACGGAAGCCAGCACTGGCATCTCCATCACAGCTTTATACATATATGTAGATTCAAAGAAAGGGCTTCCTTCTTCTACACTCACTGCTTGTCACAAAACTTACCATGGTTCCTTATAACTAAAGATGGAAGGAAACCTTGCTTCACAAGGGTCTATGTCATCTGTGGCAAGGTCTATCGGATGGGCGATGGTGGGGTGAGGGACTTTATCATATGGCATTTATCTACAAGGGTTGAAGGGCTTGGTGGAGAGGCGCAAGTCATTTTTGATGTTTTTGTTTTATTTGGAAAGCTGCTTTTGGTGAAATGGATCTCCTCATAGTGGAAGGACTGGATTGTGGAAGGAGTGATGAGGAAATAATCTATTTTATTGCTTCCTTACTTTCACGCCTTTTTATGTTTGATGAATATAAGGTGTATTATTTCCCTCCCCCTTCTAAATGTAAGAGTGAAAGCACATGAAGCACACTAAAACGTAACTGTCTTGGACAAACCTCTGCAACCTCTCAACAACCAGTGTTTCTGTAATGTTCTACTCTGTGCCGGTCTGTGTGACAGGAGATGGAAGAGCAAGTGGATCCTCTGCCACATTGTCTCAGTGGCTGGAGGTTTCAGGGCATGCTCTGAATGACCCATTGAAGTGGCTGTGTGAATGATAATGTTGTAGTTGTATTGTATTACTTCTCTGATCAGGTCTATGAGCACTTCCCTTCTGATAGAAGGGCGTGGTATCAATATAAAGGGCCAAGCATGATTAGGTGCCGACACTAACTCTTCTGTTTGGTTGCAGGTGCTTGAAGCCTGCATGAAGAACTGTGGACGGAGGTTTCACAGCGAAGTTGGAAAGTTTCGCTTTTTGAACGAGTTAATAAAAGTGGTGTCTCCAAAGGTTAGTGGGCTATCATGTCTTATTCTTCAAGCCTTTTCAAAGCATGTATTGCACCCTTCATTTATAGTACTCATACAAGCACACTCATTACCAATTCCCAAACAAGCACACTTTGATCTGTCATGAGCACTGTCTCACTCTGAGTTCTGTCGTAAGCACACTCGCTCTTGGAAATGTCTTAACTAAACTATCTCCATTTTAGGATTGTTTCAAAAGCACTTCCAGGACTGTTATCAGACATGTGATATTGCACTGTGGGATTATTACAGATATTGGAATTACAGATACACTGACACCTAGCATTATAACATTTTAGCATTACAACGAACATTCTTTTCCTTTATATGAATGTTACAAGCACACCTGCTCCTGAAGTTCTTCTCGAATGGTTCAGCCCGCTAGAATATCTTTATTATTATTTTTTTGTATTAAGGTCGAAATAAGGGTAACGATTGTAGATGCAAAAAGAAATGTAAATTTTTTGCTGCTGCAGGGAGACAAGAGGTGTTTGATTTATCGGTGTCGGTCATTTAAATAGGAACCAGAGTTGCTTCCATTCCGTATGATTGATGCTTCCCACAACTTACGTAGAAAATGCTTAACCTGACTATACCTCTTTGTTGCTTTGCATCTTCTGTTAGCCCTTGTGCAGTTATTACCAAATATCCAGGTTTCTCATGTAGTAAAGACAATCCAGGCCACCATGTATGTACTAAGTTCTGATGTAACGACTATTTGTAGTTTTGTTCACTGCCGTAAAGATAAGCCAATCCACAACTTTGTCTGAAAGTTATCAATTTCCTTTGCTGATAGAATGTATATTATTGTGTTTTGAGGTAATTGACACTCATTAGTCCAGATCTCCGTAACCTGTTGCTGTTCGTCACACCAAATGGGCTAAATTAGGGAGCATTCACTAATGTTTGTTCAGCTTTCTAAAGCGCTTCACCAGCAATCAGTGAAAGTAATCAGATCACAAATAAGTAGTCTGTAGGAAGAGAATTTGTTTGCATTGGGAAAATCGATGTTTTGTCTTTGCCAGTTACATACACTTTATTTAATTTAGCAGTTTCCTTCTCAGGCTCCAGTATTCCTTAAATCCTATTCTCCAATCTTGAAAGTATTATAAATCAGTTGTCTCGCAGATGGCTGTTTACGGGATAATTGAGTTCATAGCTCACTGCTTCTCTAACGCCAAAGGGGAAATCACCTTTCTGAATTGCAAGTAACAGAGAAATTCCCACACGTATGAGAAAAGTTGTGGAATATCTAACTTACCTTCTGCCTTCAATAGATCATGAATTTTATGAATACCTCTATTGTACCAGTTGCCCAGAGTAACAGGATAATTTGCAATCTTGGGTTTAGCCTTAGTGTCATAAAGATTGAGCATCCAGTGGTGGTTATTAGCACACTATCTTTTGCACACATTGCCTTCTCAATGACTTTCAAACTCAGAATATTCCTTCTGGTCCTGAAATACTCTATATTCAGACAACTGGTTGAACCTATAATAGTTTGTTCAAAATAAACCTCAATTGAAAAATACGTTTTTGTTAGCTAAGACTATTAATAGTTTTGAAGGACATGAACTTCCTCATGCTCCCTAAAATCTTTCAGTTTGGGTAGTTTCTCTGCAAGCACTTCCCTCTCCAAAATAATTTAAGAATTATTTTGTCTAAATTCCTTTAAAACTGATGTTGGAGTCATTGTAGCAGACTTGAAGTTAAAATAAAGAAAATCTGCGGTGCAAGAGTAGTGTTATTGCTTTCCCATATACCTCCTATTCCAGTGTAAGTGAGACCATTTTTGAACAACATTTTTCAATACCTCTATAATATTCATATTATCCTCCATGAGAGCTATGGTGTCATGCAGTGTATATGAAAATAGTTTACTGAGGTTGTTGATGTGATATGTCCATTGGATGCCACAATTGCTTTGGTGCTTAGAAACACAACTGTGTACAAATGAATCACTTTCATAAGGTCTGGAATGCTGTCTACTGGTGTGGGGGTATATGCAATACCCTGTCTTTTTCCTATGCTTGTAGTTTACTTGTCCCCCTCCACATCTACTCATTCAATATCTGCGTTGAACCACAAGATGGACAATATTAATACACAGTCAAAAGCATATTGTGGAAAAAGGGCCTGACACATCAGTAGATATAGGAGTTGGTGCTGTCAAATTGCAAGCTTTGCTTCAAAAGCCTGTTTGGTGGAAGGAGTCACTATGTCACCCCCACAAATCAATTTGCCACACTGGCATAGGTGTTGCAACACAGGTTAATGAAGCTATTTGTTTTCCCTTGTCTGGGTCAAAGCCCTAAATACGTTTAAGCCTTTTCTTAATGACCCAACTGGCTAACCAGAAATTAGTGTTGGATTATATGCTGCAGTTTTGAGGAAATGTTTATGAACATCTTTCGAAATTCTGTGTGGCTATAGGGAATTGTAGGAAGCTGGCTCTGTATATACTATACCAAAGTGAGGTATAGTGTGCACTGAGTCCAAGAACCAAGCAAGCCTGGCACAGGTAAGCAATACATACTTTACAGTAGTAATGCAGTTTGTAAACAGTTTGGATTGTAATTGTATATGCACTTTGTTTTGACTTACAGTATGGTTGCAGAGAAATGCAATACTTTGTAAATACAGTACATAGACTTGAATGTGCTTTTCAGTAAAATACCAGGTAAGTTACTTTTTAGATTACTTTTCTTACACAGAGTAGTATACCTGGATACTACTCTGGGACATTTCCTGTAAACAGGTAAGTAAAATCATTTTTGTTAAACAGTACAATTTTAAAGAATTTCTTTAGGTTTTCAAACTCCACTCTTAGAAAGTTTTCCAAGAAAAACAGTCAATGTTATCCTATGGAGGAAAATAGTGTTATCGGTTTTGAGGTAAGTATTTGGTAGTGGGAGTTGAGGTTCTGGGGGTAGACTCAGGGGTCCCCCAGGGTCAGGGATACACTCTTGTTACACCCTCAGCGGCACTAGGGCGGCCGGGTGCAGAGTGCTGAGGCCCAATGTTATCCAATGGGGGATAAGGGGCCTCCGGTTGGTGGCTGCTGACGAGCAGGCCACTAGGTTGTGGGAGCCAAGCTCCTGGTGTTAGGCTCAGGGCAAAGGGGGATCCGGTTTAGCACACAAAGTGCACCTGCAGGGGCGGCTGGGTGCAGGGTGCTGTTTTGGCGTCGGGTGCCCTGTTTTCAATGGGGATTTTCGTTTTGGTTTTTAGCTGCAGGCTCGGCCCAGGAAGACTTCCGGGAGGAACCAACAGCTGGGCAGGTAAGTTGGAGGGCTCGGGGACGTAGGTGCACCTCGGGTTCTTTTCTCCAGGGAGCAGGGCGTCTGGATGCAGGGGTGTCTTTTGAGGTCGGATTTCACCTTACCGGGCAACTGGCGGTTGGGGGGGTCTCCGTGCAGAGGCTGCAGGCTACGTCGGGGAGTCCTGAAGGGGTCAACCCACGGTGGACTCGGACTCTGGAGCGCTGGGGGACCTCGATGGGACCGGTGGGCCACTCGGGCCGTAGGCAACGGGTGCAGTGGTGGTTCCAGGCGTCGGGGTTTCTTTTTCCTCAGCAGGCTCAGAGTCTTTCTTTGGTGTTTCTTCTGAACAGAGCTGCTGTTCACAGGAGATCCGGTCTTTGTTGAAGGCAGTCAGTCCTCCCAGGGAGTCTGGAGGTCGCTGGCTGCAGGACAAGACGATTTTTGACGCAGGATCTCTGGAAACTGCAGACGGGCCGGTAGGGCTGGGGCCAAGTCAGTTGTTCTCTGCAGTCTCCTCTGCTTGGCGTCTTCTTTCGTCCTTTTTCCTCTTAGGTTGCGGGAATCTGCTTTCTTGGTTCAGGGCTGCCCCCTAAATACTGTATTTAGGGGGCGTTTTAGGGGTCTCGAGGTCAGTAGCCAATGGGCTACTGACCTTAGGGTGACTACACCCTTGGTGTGCTCACCCCATGTGGGGGAGTGAGCACAATCCCTAATCCTGATTGGGGAGTGCCTGCCATCTGCAAGATGGCGGGCACTGAAGAGAGGGCTTCACCTCGCCTCCACCACCTGAGGGGTGGAGTTGGCAGAGGTGGACACACCTTCTGGGCTGGCTAGTTTTTCCCACCTGTCTTCCCGCCGAAAAGGAGGGGAGACAGGAAGGGGGCCTGCTCCTGATAGCAGGAGAGGCTTGGGGTTGCATTACAAAGGCTGCCAGGCCTTTGAAGCTCCCCTGCCACAGATGGCTCTTCCTGGCCTGGGGGAGGTGTGAACACCTCTGCCCAGGAAAGGCTTTGTTTCTGGGCTCAGGGAGCAAAGTCTCCCACCGTAGGGGTCCAGAAACATGTCTCGTGGTGGCAGGCTGGTGTGTACCAGTCAGGGAACCCACCAGAGGCTGGTCATTTTTCAGGGGGCATATCGAAGATGCCCTCTGTGTGCATTTTTCATTAAATCCCACACTGGCATCAGTGTGGGTTTAATATGCTGAGAAGTTTGATACCAAACTTCCCAGTTTTCAGTGTAGCCTTTATGGTGCTGTGGAGTTCGTAATGACAAACTCCCAGCACCATGTACTCTTAAAGGCAGCACTGCACTTACAATGTCTAAGAATGGACATAGACACTGTAGGGGTACAGGGTTCATGCACCTGTACCCTCACCACTGGTATAGGGCACCCAGCTATAGGTGTGACTGATCTATGCCAGGGCAGTGGATTGTAGGCATGGCACACAGGAATGTGTGCCATGTCGACTCTTCACTTTGTTCTGCACCAAAACACGCAGCCTGCAAAGGCAGTGTGTGTGTGTAAAGGTACAAGGCCTCTAAGGGTGGCACAATAAGTGCTGAAGCCCTTAGAGGTCTTCCCTGGTCACAGTGCCCTGGGTACCTGTGGTGCCATTTACCAGGGGCTGACATGTGGCCAGAGATGCCAATTGGGTTAGTTTTGGGGAAAGAACACAGGCCCTGGGAACCTGATTGGCAGGGACCCAGGGCACATCAAGTCAAAGTGCATCAGTAGTCTGGCAAAAAGTGTGGGGGGGTTACTGCAACAGAAACCCAGCTTCTCACACATGCCCCCCCCCCCGCCCAAAGGCCAGGAGACTCAGCCAAACCTGGGAGAGTCTTTCTAGTCTTTCAGGCGAGGAAGAGTAGAAGAAGTGGGTTGAAAGTTGCAGGGCCTACTCTGCCTTACATCCTTATGTCCAGGTCAGTTCCTTTGGGGAGCTGGCCCACCTCAACAGTTTCAGGACCTAATTCCCAATGCTCCTTTCCTAGCTCTTTAGTGTCTTCACCCCATCTTTTTAGTTTGGGTTCAGAGGTGCCTACCTCCGCAAATTCTAGCTTAGCTAGGGCAAAGCCCAGCTTACCCACAGCTTGAGCAACCCCACCATGACCAATAAGGTCAGGGGGCCTAACTTGCTATTTGGCAGGGGGCTAGGCCACCATGCCAAGGACAGTGCTGCCATGAAGGCTAACACCCAGCAGAGGCTACTGACAGCTGTCAGTGCCCAGAACCACACCTTTAGCTCTTCACTGGTAGGTGAAGTGGCTAACTTACAGGCTTCTTTGGGGGGCCTGTCTGCTGTTTTAGGGTGGGGGGGTCACTACAGTTGGTAGTGAACACCCTTCTTCCACCCTCTGTTCTGCCAGCTGAGGAGCCACCAATTCAGGCTGGACAGTTGCCTGAGTGGTCAGGTCTTTTTGTTGCCTAGGGGGGACTTCTCCAATGCCAATTTTGGAGTTCTCCCTTACTTGGATAGAATCTCCCTGGCCCACTGGAACTGTGGCTAACAGTTGCCCACCTTTCCTACACTGTTTCTTCTTTTTCTTTTGGAGCTTAGCTGCAGGTTCAGCCCCCCCCAGGTTTTTTGGGTGAGGTCTGGCATTGGGCCAGTACCTCTTTTTGGCTCAGTTCAACCTCTGGGTGGTCATTCCCAAGGAGACAATCAAGGGGGAGGTCTTTACTGACTACCACCTTCCTCCAACTAAGGGACCCAGCTATGTCTAGGGGCACTACAGCCATAGGCCTAACAGTGACACCCCCTGGGACAGCCCTTACTCTTTTTGTTTCCCCTGGGACATACTGGTTTGAGAGAACCAACCTGTCATGCACCACAGTATGACTGGCACAGGTATCTCTCAGGGCAATGGCTGGGATTCCATTCACCAGTAGGTGGTTGGTGGAAGTGTCTACTCCCCTCTGGAATCTCCAACTCACCTTTTGGGCCCATTTCCCAGTTGAAGGCTATGAGGGCTTCCTCATCTGAGGAATCACCCTCTAAAGCTACACTGGCAACCCCTGGAGCTACACTAGGGGCTGTAATTTTCTTAGGACAGCTAGGGTCCTTGGTGTGGTGTCCTGCCTTTTGGCAGTTGTGACACCATACCCTGTTGGGATCCCAATTCTTACCTTGGTACCCAGTTTTAGTTTGTGAGGTGTCTTTGGGCCCTCCATCCTGGTCAGGTTTTTGGGGGGCTACCTGGGACTCCTTACTTTTATCTTTTAGAGGCTCACTGTCTTTCCCCTGGGGAGGTTTTGTAACCCCTTTCTTTTGGTCACCCCCAGTGGACGTCCTAGTCACCCTTGTCTTGACCCAATGGTCCGCCTTCTTTCCCAATTCTTGGGGAGAAATTGGACCTGGGTCTACCAGATACTGATGCAACTTTTCATCAATGCAATTACTTAATATGTGTTCTTTCATAAACAAATTAAAAAGACCATCATAATCTTGCACTTTACTTCCAGTCAACCAGCCACCTAGTGTTTTAACTGAGTAGTCAACAAAGTCAATCCAGGATTGGTTTTGGGTTTTGTGAGCCCCCCTGAATCTATTCTGTATTCCTCAGTTGTGAGTCCAAATCCCACAATCGGAGTTCTCTTCATGAGGTCATAAGACCCAGCATCTGCCCCACTAAGGGTCAGGAGTCTGTCTCTGCACTTACCAGAGAATAGTTCCCAAAGGAGTGCCCCCCAGTGAGTTTTCTTCACCCTTCTGGCTTCACAAGCCCTCTCAAAGGCTGTGAATCATTTGGTGATATCATCACCCTCCTCTAATTTAGGGACAATCCCTTTGGGGATTGTCACAGGAATGTCACTGTTTCATGAACTTTTTAGCAGCCACTAAATCTTTCTTTCTATGATTTTGTTAGATTGGTTCTGTCTGCCAGCAAGCTATCATGTAGCGAAGGCTTGTAATGCCTCTGATTATTATTATTTTTTTAAATATCTTTTTTTGGCAGAATTTAAACGCATACAGCTTGCAACATTAATGAGGTAGTATACAATTGAGGTAAGTAGTACACCAGAAGACAGTGTTTCAGGCATGTATTATTATTATTGCCAAATACATCCTTCCCTGTATTATAAACACTTCTCCCCCTCCCCAATTTGTAACATCTTCCCACCACCCACAACATGTTCCTTTCCACATCCAACAAACCTAATGGGCAGTAGTATTACGGGACAGTCAATTGCTGGCATCTCTGTCTAGTCTAAGAAATTAGCCGTAGGCTGCAATGCCCGAAATGTAAACCGTGAAAGCATCTACATCAGTTGGAAACTAGCCAAGCAGAAGACCGATGATATAGTGTAACAGTAGAGGAAAGCTCAAGTGTTTGGGACACCTCTTAATTATGTGCCAGACTGGTGACTTTGGGATCACTAAAAGCAAAATAGTGTTTAATATGAAAAGAGAAAGTTATCAGTCTATACCTAAAATCTTATCTGCATCCATTCCCCGTCTCATACACTTCTCTGATGTTATTATTGGCCACTTAAAAACAACACTTCTTCTTGGGGGCGTGGCTTGGCAAGCCATCATGGCGGACGTGTGCTGAGTAAGCTCCGTCTCGCCCTACATTAATCCTCACATATCCTGTCCCCTCGATCACTAATTGTGCTCTGCCGGGGGTCGGAGGATCGTAGCACCCGGAGGCATCCATCGGGACCGTGCTCCGGACGTGAGGCTGGGTCCAGGGCGCTATTGCGGTGTCTGCGGAGGCGAGGTCTGGAAGAAGCGCGGCCTAGCGGCCTGGCGCGTGACCGGGACATCGCGTGAAGCGCCGCGGCGCTTGCTGAGCGGAGTGCGCAGAGTGAGGCTGCGGAGGAGGGGCTGGTCCCGAGCGCACGTATCCTGGAGGGGAGCGGCGCTGGCCTGGTGATCGCGATCAGAGACTGAGGTGAACGCGAGTCCCGGCGGCCGGATCGGGTCGCGGAGGTGAGGAGCGGCGAGTGTGGGAAGCTGAGGCGGTGGAGTGTGGATGGGCGGCCCTCCGGTCCTAGTCGGGGACTTCGACCATCTCCCACCTGGGGCCTCCTCCCTGAGGTGAGGGACAGGGTGTCTGTGCCGTTCAAGGGACCCCCCTGGACAGTAGGTGACTGTGCACGGCAATCTGGTGTTCCGCCCTCTGTTTCCCCCCCCCCCTGCCTGGATAGACGTGGGGGCCCGGCGGCATACTCGAGCCGCGGGGGACGTGACTGGGGGTTGGGAGAGGCTGCGTCTGCCGGTCCCCGGGCGGGCCCGGGACGGGCTGCTTGGCCGCCCTGCCCCCACTACCCTATTGGTGATAAGAGGCGCCTGCTTCGGCGGCTGGTCGGGCCGCGCGGGCGTCACGCCTGATCTGGCCCCGGGCAGGCCGTTTGGAGCCGGGATTGAGGAGCCAGCTGCTTGGTGGTGGCTAGGGGGTGAGAGCCTACATCTCTACATTAGGGCGCCCTCGCATCGACGGTTGCCTCGAGCCGCGCGAGTACCGCCGGAGCCCCGGGTCCCTTGGGGGTATATACGGAGTGGGCCAGTGCGGCATCTGCGCACTTGAGCCCCCGGTGGCGGAGCCGCTGGGGCCCGACGTGGGATCACTGCTGCTGGTCCCCCCTGTCGTTTCCCCCCTCCCTTCCTGGTCTACACGGGGCCGGAGTTAGGAGACAGGGCAGCAACTATGACGCGAGATAAAGGGGGCGGCGGCCCGTCTAAACAAGGCACCATCGACAAGTTTACTAGTTTTGGAGCGGCGTCGGGGGCATCTGGGGGATCACAGGGGATTGAACCGGACAATGCTGCGCTTATGGCTGCTATTACCCAGTCCCGAGACATGTTAGACGCTAAAATCGGGGCAGTCGGCTCCGACGTTATGCTACTGCGGCAGGATCTGCGCAATGCAGTCACGCGTATCACCGAGGCCGAAACCCGTATATCTGGGGTGGAAGATGATGTCACTATACTAAAGAAAAAGCTGGCCACCATGGAGACCACCCAGCGAGGCCTGGCGCTGCGGGTAGAAGATGCCGAAGGGCGGGCCAGGCGTAATAACCTCCGTTTTGTTGGGTTCCCGGAGGGGTGCGAGGGGACAATGTGGCGCAATTTCTTACGCAATGGCTGGAGGGCTGGCTTCCCCAGGGCTCCCTGTCCCGCTGTTTTATAGTAGAGCGGGCCCACAGAGCACTCATGCAGAAACCACCGCCTGGGGCTCGGCCGAGGCCCATTATCGCAAGGTTTCTGAACTATCACGACAGGGATGTAATACTGAAGCAGGCCAGACTGAAGGAGTCCTTGGTACATGACAATACACGTATACTTATTTTCCCTGACTATACCCGGCTGGTGCAGCAGCAGCGGCAGTCGTTTCTAGCAGCGAAGGCCCGCCTGAGAGACCTTAAGCTCCCTTATGCACTACTGTACCCGGCCCGCTTGCGGGTGGTGTACCGCTCCCGCACCCATTTCTTCGACTCACCGGAAGAGGTATTTAAATGGACGGATGAGACAGTGCGAGTCCGCGCCCACACGCCACCGGGTAGGGAATCCGACTCTTCATCAGGCGAGGCGGCCCGAAAGGGACTCCGGCGGCAGCAGCGGGGCACCAGAAGATCAAGGTCCAGGCGTCGCTCCAAGTCCTGTGGGGCCTCGTCCCGGGCTGCGTCGGCCTCGGGGCAGCATGCATCGGCGACCTGAGATTCGACTCGACGAGCAGTAGCAGCAAAGTGAACTGTCTGGTTTGGATCGAAGGGACACGTAGTTGGGCCGGACCCTCCGTTAGCCATCTGCTGGCGGAGATCGCGCCCCTGTTGTATGGGCTGTAAGTTGGGGATCCATTGGTCGGGGTGGACCGTACCCTCCCGTTGGGGGTGTGGGTCATGCCCGCCGCGACAGATGCTTCATGGTTTGTGAGGTATGGGGTGGGGGGTTTGTTGGGGGGGTTGTTTTAGTTCGTCGATCGCACTTTTGCCCACGTACACTAGATGTTTCAGTATGCACCGCGGGGGTTTCCCAATCCGACAACAGTGGACAGTGGCTCAGATGGCCAGGGTATCTCCTAGTGAGCGGGTGTCCCCGGGTACTCTTCGTATTATTAGTTGGAATGTCAGGGCGCCTTAGACAAAATTAAACGTGGGGCCATATTACAGCATGCTAAACGGGCCGGAGCGGATATACTAATGTTACAGGAAACACATCTTCTGGGAACGAAGGCCCTTTGTTTGCAACGGTATGGGTACCAACACGTATTCCATTCCGGCTTTACGAGGGGCTCTCGGGGGTGGCAATCTTGATACATCGCAGGGTTCCATATACGCACATTAAACAATGGTCAGATACCCAGGGGCGATATTTGTTTCTCCAGGGAGGGTTGGGGAGGATCCGTTGGTGCTGGGTAGCGTCTATGCTCCTCCTCCGCTGCAGTGGAATTTGGTGGAGCGTCTTATGACTCTATGGGCGGATATGCCAGAGGGCGCTGCTGTCATTGGTGGAGATTGGAATGATGTGATGGATGTGGCCAGGGATCGCTGGCGGGGTGGGGGTGGTTCGATAGGTGGTCGCACCACGAAGCTATACTCCTTGGTGACGGGGCTGAATTGGGTGGATGTGTGGCGATGATTCCATCAGAAGGAGCGGGAGTTCACATATCTCTCCGCAGTCCACGATTCATACTCCAGGCTGGACTACCTCTTTGTTCCCCAAGCGGTGGTGCACGGGGTGGTGGCGGCGGAGATTCTCCCGCGGGGTCTGTCAGATCACTCCCCGGTGGCACTTACCTTGCGACTAGGGCGGGCGAAGCAGCCGTTCAGGTGGCGACTCTCAGTATGGCATTTGCAGAGGGAGGAGTATGGAGAGCACATGAGTTGCGCGATAGAGCAGTATTTCATGACCAACGAGGGGTCAGTTTCTAAGGCTGAGCTGCTATGGGAAGCACTGAAACCGACGTTGCGGGGGGTGGACATCTCCTGGTGCGCGGCGGCGCGTAGGGCGCGCAGGGACGAACTACTTCAGGCAGAGGCGGCAGTAGAGACACTCGAACGAAGGAGCCGAGAAGAGGGTGGCAATCTGACTAGACGACAATTGCTGTTGGCACAACAGAACTATGCCGCTCTATTGCTAGACGAGGCCCGCCAGGCTTGGCTGGCCACGCGTAGCAGGGTGTATCAGTGGGGGGATAAATCTGGTAAGATGCTGCATCGACTCTGCCAGGGAATTTTCCATTCCCAGGCCCTCCCGGGTATCTTGGGCTCGGGGGGAATCGATTACGGATCCGCTAGTCCTGGCGGAGAGCTTCGCCACCTACTATTCAGATTTGTATGCCGCTAAGGAGTGTCTACCGGTGGCAACAATTGATAAATTTCTGGATGATCTCCCACCCAAGGCCCTACCGAATGAGGTGAGGGAACAATTGGAGCAACCCCTGACGGTCGAGGAGTTGGGTGCCGCGTTGGGCGAGCTTAACACCGGGAAGGCACCTGGGCCCAATGGGTTCCCAAGTGAATTTTTCAAACGCTACTTTACGCAGCTGGGCCCCCAATATCGGTCAGTGATTGAAGAGGCACGAGAACAAGGGTCTCTCCCCCAGACTGGAGGCATGCGGAGGTGGTGGTGTTTCATAAGCCGGGCAGACCCCCAGACCAGCATGCCTCGTATCGCCCCATTTCCCTCCTGAACGTGGAGGCCAAGATTCTGGCCAAAGCCCTCGCAAATCGCCTTCTCCCACATATTACGGCCCTGATCCACTCGGATCAGGCAGGATTTATGCCGCAAAGGGCGACCAGACATAATATTCGGCGGGCGCACGTGGCGGTGGCAGCCATACGTCAACTGGGTGAACCAGCGGCCCTACTATTGGCCGATATGGACAGGGCGTTTGACTCCCTCAGCTGGGTGTACCTATTCGCCCTGCTGCAAAGGATTAATCTCGGACCTCGATTCCTCTCCTATCTGACCCTCCTTTACACTGACCTCACGGCATCGGTGCGGGTAGCTGGCGCGACCTCCTCTACGTTTTCCATCGGGCGGGGTACGAGACAGGGCTGCCCTTTATCCCCCTACTTATTTGCTCTGTCCATGGAACCTTTGGCTGCGTGGGTGCGGATGGATGCACAGGTCCGGGGATTTGAATGGGCGCCGGGACTATCAGACAGGATAGCGTTATATGCTGATGATGTCCTCTTCTTCCTCACAGATGTGGACAGAACGGGGCCACGCCTGTTACGGATTATGCAAATTTTCGGGAAACGTCTGGATTATATATGAACCCTCGCAAATCCAAGCTGTGGTTGTTGGGCGATAGATCAGGTGTAGGCCCGTGGGCCTCGATGGTCCAGGCGGCGGCGGGGGATTGCAATACTTAGGAGTGTTCGTGTCGGATGTGCCCACGGTCTCCTGGGAACGTAATGTGGTGCCGGTGTGGGAAAGAGTGCGGGAGGATATCAAGTCCTGGTCTCGTATGCCTCTGTCGCTATATGGTAGGTCAGCAATATTTAAGATGGTGGCGCTCCCTCGGCTCCTTTACCAGCTGCAGAATCACCCCTACCTGATTTCACCCCGGTGGTTCCGACAAGTGAACGCGGCCTTAGGCCAGTTTCTATGGGAGGGGGCCAGGTGCGTGTGGCCTTGCGAACGTGCTTTCTATCTACTTATTGCGGGGGCTCGCCTCCTCTGACTTGTATTCGTATTATCAGGCCTCGCATCTGCTCATCTTAAATGAATGGTGGTATAGCACTAGGGAAGACCCGGCTTACGCGGTCGAGCGACACCTGATGGCAGACTGCTCGCTACACATGCTCCTTTATTCCGCGCCGCGGCGTAATTCGCTGCCATCGGTGACAAGAGTTGTCTTTCAGGTCTGGAAGCAGGCATTGAGAAGGATGGGATGGTGGACGACGCTTACTCGGCATACTCCCCTCTGGAACAACGGGCGCTTGCCGCAGCTGATGACCTTGCAGGGGTTTAGGGGGTGGGACAATATTGGTATCTCGGTCTTGGGCGATGTCATGAAGGGTTCTCGTACTGAAGTCCTTCCAGGACCTTCAGACAGACTTCCACATGCCACAGCTCCAATTCTACCGCTACCTCCAATTTCGGCATGCCTTGGCCCCCAGCTTAGAAGGGTTAGCCTCACTACCGGAGTTTAGTCCACTGGAGGCGAAGGTTTTCATGGGAGACCTGCAGGACCGTAAAATTTCGAAGATATATCAATCCTTAGTTACGCATTGTTCCCCTACGCTGAAGAAACTCCGGGAGAACTGGGAGGGAGATGTGGGTCCATTAGATGAGGAGGATTGGACAGAGGCCCTGGCAGCTCCGCGAGGGGCGGCCATAGCGATGAGACTCCGCTTGGTCCAATTTAAATACCTGCATAGGGCTTACTATACACGGAGTACGGCTGTGGAAGGCGGGGCTCATTGCCTCCCGGTATGCCTCCGTTGTAATCAGGAAGAGGGCACACTTCTACATACAGTCTGGCACTGTCCCTCTCTAGATCGGTTTTGGAGAGGAGTCTTTAATTGCCTGTCGGAGGTGCTGGGCTGGGACCTCTCTCGCTCGCCGAGGCTTGCACTGCTGCATATTATGGAGGGAATCGGCGGTAATGCCTATAAACGGCATTTACTGCTATTAGGCCTTACATTGGCAAAAAGAGACATAGCTAGGGAGTGGAAGGCACCAAGGGCTCCCTCAGTGGCGGCATGGAAGAATGGGCTAGATTTTTGCATGGGGCTGGAAAAGCCCATATTTGTCGCCAGGGGTTGTCCATGCAAACACGTGAAGATCTGGAAACGGTGGGCGGATTACCGTGGACTATTGCTAGAGGAGGTGGTAGGGACAGGGGATCTTTACCCGAGGGGACATCAATGTTGAGGTGGGGATTGGGGAGATCCGTGAAATGGGGGCCCGATGGGCAGCCCGGGCGCGGTGTTTGAGTGATCCGGTTGGGTTGTGGGTGGGTAGTGCGATCGGGGGGGTTGGGGGATTGGGGAAAGTTAGATATTAATGTGAGATATTTTGTGTTTTTTTTTTGTGAAATGTCAAAGTATGATCTTCTCTAATTGATTGGGCAGTGGTTTCTGGGGTACAGAGCCCTGCATCATATGTGTAACTTGACGAATAAAGTCTGTTTATAAAAAAAAAAAACAACACTTCTTTACAAAGTTGATGCATATGCATGACCAGTGCCAGGATGCAACAACCGTCTGAACCAAGATGAAATAATCATCAATCATCTGACTATCGGAATCACAATGTTTGGATAAAAATTGGAGAAGAATAAAGACAAACTAATGAATAAAATGGATTAAAATGGATAACGTTTGGTGAATACATTGGTTTACATTGATGATTATTTCATCTTGGTTCTGATGGTTATCGCATCCTGGCACTGGTGCATGTATATACATCAGCTTTGTAATGGGGTATTTTCAAGTGCAATGGAACGGGGCACATACTAGAATAGCATCCCTAAAATCTTTGCAGTTGAGCATTTCAAAATTACTATGATGTTTTGACTACAATAGGTGTGCGGTCTACCATCTATGCTGGCACTCAAAAACAACACCACACATCAGAGAGCCAGCAGGAACGTTCTTATTAAAATATTTAGCAACTCAATTTAATGGGGCACTAGACATGCATTTTCATATAAGACTGTTGGAACTTTGAATAAAATGTCATTTCCCTAATAGTGGGAATTTTAACCCTAGCTGATCTGTAAATGAAGTGGTAGCTCCAAGTGCTGCCTGACCCTTGAGTTTTAGGTTTGGGTCTGCCATCTGAGATTAGCTGAACAACTAAATTGCACACCGCATTACCTGACCAATGTTTAACTCCCTTGGAGAAGATGGGTCAATTCATAACCAGGCTGAATATATTGAGGATATTGATTACCTTCTACCAGTGTGTACATATGCCAGGATAATGCTTCACACTATGCATTGCACACTCCTCTCAACCTCAAGGTAGAATGTCATGACTTCTACTTCCATAAATGACTTTAGTATATTATTCTAGATCATTCTCATTGTGCACGGTCATCCGAGTCGAAAATTAGCTGTGAATGCATAGTTGTGAACTGAGATCCAAAATTCTTTTCTTAGTCTGAATGTTGTCACTTACATAGCCTTGAAGTATAAAGATTCCTGTTCCTTCGATCAGCTAGGTCAGAATTCTCTTATGGCTTTTTGGGTAAGGTTTAGGTGATGTCGCCTCAGGACTTTTAAAGTTACCTTCCTATGTTTTGACTGAACAGAAATTCTCTTGGTAGGTATTCTGTGCATTTTTATTAGCCTTGATTGACTGTACATTTCAGTTGAAATAGCCTGTGGATTAAATTCTCCATTTTAATTAATATAGATTTAATTGTTTTTCTTTTTAAAACCTTGTTATAGATCAAAATTCACAGAGCTGTTTAGATGTGTAAGTGTAACTTAAAAATGACTCGATGTGCAAATGGTGCGATTTTCAAGTGCAAATTACCTTTTGTAATTCATAAAACGTAAATTGGAACTCATGCAAGGCTTTATTAAAAAATGTGTTCCAATTACCGTGTAAATCCACCCCAGGAGACTAGGAGTAGGCGTCCAGTTCCCTCTAAAATTAGGGAACATACATAAATTCAAACTGGAAGGGCTGCACATCCTCTTGCCTTTCTGATTAAGATTTTACCTTTCCTTCCAGGTTGGTCACTTAGCCTCTTACCTCCGACAGGCCCTGTTCCATCCCAATCAGTGTTGGGGTGAAGGCTGACTTAACCACTTAGTAACAATTGATCACATAGTGATATAGACCAAATTCTGCGAGGGATCTTTACCCTGAAGGTCGGTGACCCAAAAGGGCATTTAGATTTGGCCGAAACATGTTGGTACATTTAGAGGGGGCAAGGAGGTGAAGCTTCTCCTATATACCGCCCCATTTTGCTTTTTTAACCCTGCCAAGGTGGTCCAATAATAAAGGAATTCGGGTGGAACCTCTTGGGGCAGTTTTAGTACACTCTTTTCAGCACCAGTGATCCCTCATAAGGGAAACTTTTTCTTCTCTTTTTCTTTACCTCGCACCAAAAAAAACAGCGCTCTGTCCAGTGTGTTGGTCTGCACCAGGGTGTCGAAGCGGCCCTATGATGAAGCATGCCACTAACTAGTGGGTGAGGGCAATATTTAAAAATCTATTGATTTTCCCTTCTATCCCTTTCTTTTCTCTCAACTCTCGGCGTTGCGGTTTCCTTAGGACAGAGATACAGAGTAGAGTTTCTCTGGTATGTTTACAGTCCTTCTCTTTTTGTGGGTTTCAGAATACTTGTTAGGGGAGTCAGAGAAGGCTCACTCACTAGTCTCTCCTTTTGTGATAGTAGTTGTGAAGGATGCCACACTGCTTTGCACAAGTGGACATTTTTTGTCAGTCATACCTGTTTTTGTTTATTGGAGTCCCTCCCTTAATTATCATGTGACCTTCCTCATTTGAGGGCTCTTCTTTATCACCTGAGTTTGAGGAAATCTCTTTTAAATTGATCCTCATCTCACAACATGACAGAGTTTTCAACCTAAAAGTGTCCTCTCGGTTACATGTTCCATCCTCTTCAAGGTCATCTTCACTTGTGCAAGGTGTGGAGTGCTCATCAGGATAAGATGGATCTGACAAATCTACTCTCGCAGCTGTTCACAATACTAAAGTGAGGATTTTCACTGGTTCTCTGCTCTGAGTCTCATACCCCCATACTATCCCTAAGTACTACCACCACTAAGCTCTAAAACCTTTTACTACCCCTCCCTTAACCCTAAACAAAATGGCTACTTCTTTCTATATAATACAATTGCAACCGTTAAACCAGGTTTTATTCAATTGTTTTTTTCAAATTAATTACTTATTTAATAATTATGACATTAAAGACGTGTATGCATATACATTTTTGAGATTAGGACACTTGAAACTACCCATCCCATAGCCCTTAAACACCTTACTTCCTCTATACACTACCCTTCCGTGAACCCCTAAAAACTCCATACTGTCCATATAAATGAGCCTAAAAACTCCATACTGTCCATATAAATGAGCCTAAAAACTCCATACTGCCCCAATAAACTACCCATCACTGAGCCCTGATGGCGCCTTACTACCCCATGTACTAACCATCTCTAAGCCCTAAAAACTCCTTACTACCCTATACACTACCTGTCAGAGTACTAAAAACTCCCTACCACTCATATACACTACCCATCCCAGATCCCTAATACTTCTTGTTATCCCTCTACACTACCCATCTCTGCGCTCTAAAAGCTCTGCTACTTCGTTTCACTACTCATTACTGAGGCTTAAAAACTCCTTACAGCCCCTATGCACTACCCATCCCTAAACCCTAATTAATACTTTGCTTGATTTTTCATATACTTAAAATTAGTAACCCCGATATTGTTGTATTTTAGAGTTTTATATAGCTTGAACAAGACCCTTGCGGGTATTGGAGCGCTTTACAATAAAATTATTTTTTTAAAACTCATTACGTATAAAAATAACAACATCGTCCGCTAAAAAATATTTTGTTATATAATAATTATTACATTGAGTACATACATATATTTTTAAGGTAGGACACTTAAAACTAACTTTCCTGCGATGTAAAAGGCTGGAAATCTTAACTGAAATGTAATCACTCCCATTGTAAAAACAGTGATGTAATGCCTCCTGCTGTAATTCCTGTGATGTAACAGCAGTGCACTATTTAGTCTTTCTCTGACGTGTTTTTGTCCTTTCTGTGCTGGACTTTAAATGACATTGCTGAGAAACTATCTCCTGCTTATATGGAGAAAGTTACAATTTCTGAAGAAGACCCAAGGCTTGGTAATGGGATAGACCCTCCTGAAAACGGCATACAAAGTGAACTCTTGCGTCCAACTGCAGTTTATGCTGTTCAACTATTTATTTGTATTTTCTTGTATTTATAAAGCACACCAACCAAGGCTTCAGGACGCTGATTGGGTTGGAGCTACAGATCTCCCTCTCCCACCACCCCACTGCCCAAACCGGCCGTTTTTGTTTTTTTCAAGACTTGCTCCTTCTTTGCCAGTAAAACTTTCACTGAACATGGAATCATCCTTGATTGACTAATCCTGACTTGCATGCAACAGGTCTCATTGTAAGCCTTCTGTTGGACATAAAACACATGCCTGAGAATGAATGACCTTTTATCCTTATGAGAATCGTCATTGTTTGCATGCTTTTTTGCAGCAGCCCTGCGCAAAGGAAAAAGACAGACTCTATCTCCTGTTTTAGATACGGAGGTAAAAGGAAGAGAATAAAAATGTAAAACATCCTTCTAGAATCCTTTTTTTCTGCATAATGCTACTTCTGCAATGGGATGATACAGGCTGTAGAATTATGATAATTTGGACAAAGCTGCATAAATTCTGCCACCAGATGCAACAGAGAAATAATTTTTTAAACAGTATGTTTATTGACGTTTTTCAAAAGGAAACAGTCATTCAATGCAATCTTTTGACATATATCAAATATTCAAGTACAGGATCCATTGCAAAGGTATCAATCAGGTTTATCACAAGCATCTTCCCTTAGTCTACCCTATCTTTCAGATTCAGTCATATCTTGTGTGTTCTTGTTGCAGCTTGATAATTATTATTTCCATTGTTAATATGTTTAACAGTTTATGATTGATTCATCAAGGGTGAGGAGTTCTTCTTCTTCCACATGAAGACGACAGCTAATTTTGCAGTGCCCATGCTTTGCCAGATCAAATTCCAATCTGATCCAGGGTCAGACTTGGGTGGGTAGCCTAAGATATCTTTCAAAGTTTTTGCCAACTCCCCCCAGAAAGGAACCAACTTGGTGCACTCCCAGCATATATGTTTTATTTTGCCTTAACACCTCACCTCCTCCAGCAGCTTTGACTAGCACACTCGTACATATGGTGCCGTTCTGCATAGTAGGATCTTGATTGATAGTCATATACATTTTAATATTCCCTGCTGCGTTGTGCTTACCCCAGAAAATCTTCTTAAAACTTTTGTTCCATGTGAAGAGCACTAAATAATGCCTCTGTCTATGAATGTAAAGATATAAATATGTAAGGGACACATATCAGAGGCATAATTTATTTTCCTGAATGTGAATATAAAGTTGTCATATTAGTTAATTAGAACTGCATTGCCACATCTAAAATGCAAGAATTCCTGTTAATAATGAGTTAATGTACTTCAGGGCAAAAAATACAGCCATCCAGACTTACATTGCAGACCAAGAAAGAAGGAGCCTGTCTCTTTAAGAACCCAGGAGGCACCCTTTTCACAATGCAGTTTTCTCACAGAACCAATTTTTTTCCAGCTCATGAGAAAAAGGATGTCTGAATACCTGTGAATATTTCATGTCTCAAATCTTTTTTACCATAAGGCCTGTTTCATTCAATGTCTAAGAACATCTTTTATTGTGTGCATCAGCTGCAAGCACATTCTAACAAACTTTTAGTCAGACTGACCTCTCTTTTCACAAAGTGTCCCTCATGTGGGAGAAAAAGGCAGTTACTGATGTTCACAAGCTTTGTGTAGTCTGCCTTCCTACCTGATACTCTATCAAGGAATGTGACATTTGTGATAAAATGTCAAAGCGCACTTTAAAGGAGAGAGAGGTTGTCGGAGTGAGTGGTATACTTGAAAGTTTGAGAGCAGAGCAATAAAAGGAGAAAGCTAGAAAAATCAGCCTGGCAGTCTGTCTCAACGAGTCTGCCTCCTCCTTACATGGGCCCCTATCAAGGGTGATCCAGGAAGAGAAAATCAAGTGGTATAGAAAGACTCCACTACTATTCCCATTGCCATAGAATAATGATGTTGACGTCGTTGTCAAGAGCATATTGACCGACATGTTCTTCGTCGAAGGGCAACTCTCTGGCTACACACTCGTGGATGTGCAGACTTTCAAATGCCATGTCTGGGAAGTAATCATCTCTATCGGCCACGAAGCATCGACCATGGTCTTCAGGCGACAGTCACACTATTGAAGGCGAGGTCTCCAGCGACTGCGGTAAGACCAATATCGATGTGTTAACTGTTCACAGCAAAAGCACCAGGATCGATTGTGGCATACATACTGTTATCTAAAAGACCAAGATCGATGTAGACTGCTTCACCATCAACATCGAAAAGACAGAAAAAGTCCCTTTCTCCCTCTGTGTCTCCTACCATCTGGTCTTTATCACCATCTAAGAACCATTCTGAGACACTCAAACCTTTACCAGACATACAACTTTAGCACTCTCCTAAAAAGTAATAGAGGAAGGAAATATGAACTCCTTATGGGCGTTTGAATATAGCCACATCTCCGAATCTGGCTCATTTACCTTATCCCAGAATAAAGCAAATCATAACATTTGAAGATGCAGTTCAGACACCTTCACGGCCCCTTGATCTTTTTACTCCAAGGAAACCATCAAAAGCAGTTTCCATGTCTCCAATTAGAAGTCTACAAGGGGAAAGTCCCCCAGCGCCTTGAGACCCTCACGGGTGAGTAGTGCACTTTGCAATTCCCTGATTGTTTGATTGAATGAATCACCTTTCCTCACAGTACTTCTGAAGGGAGATTAAAGAGATTGTAAACCAGATCTAGATCTCCTGATTCATACTTAAATGTATCTGAAACATTGCACACACCTGTGTCTCCTCGTCAGACACCAAACAGGGCCTCACTGGTAGACGACATTCTGACATTTCCAGAGTTACTTGCAAGAGGAGCAGCTAAACTTAATATTTTGTTAGAGACTTCTCAATCGACGGTCCCTAATACTTGAAACCCTCCAAGTAAGGACAGCAACAAAACCTCTATTTCCCTTTGTACAGGGCCTTTTAGAAAGAGCATTGGATGTTTTTTTTAACACCAGATGCAGTAGAGACAGTAACCCCACATCTACTGAAGAAGTGTAGACTAGTGGAACAAGACCCAGATTTCCTAAAAGCAGATCTAAAACTGGATTTAGTCACCGTCACAACAGTCCTATGCAAGCATGTGTCGGCCCCAGAGTCATCTGCGCTGCTGCAGAGAAGTAAGAGGCTCCATTCCACTGGCAAAAAGATGAATGGAACTACATCTGGTCATTTAAAAAAATGCCAGTGCAACAGCCCTACTCGGAAGATACTGCCCAGAAATATGGGATGGCATGCAGTCTTCCCTTCCAGATTTGCCAAAACCTCTGTTACCAAACCGTATAAAAAAGATGGAGGGCTCCTTGGTTAGCACTGCAGAGAAGTCTGCAGAATTGACTGCAACAGGATATTACCATGGTATCGCTTTGAAGAGGAATTCATGGCATCCTTGAAGCCAGATGCGCAGCAGAAAAGTGGAAATCTGTTATCTTCTGGATCAACTCTCTTCAGACAACATACTGAAGAAGAGGTGTTGCACATAAAGAACAACATGGAGACAATAAAGGCTGTAGGCCTAGAAGAACAAAAGAAGTTCTTCAAGCAACAATGCAGACTAAAAGACAGGCGATACTTCCATCAGAGGGTTAAATCCTTGAGGTGGTCATTCTGTTTTCAGCAACATGACAAGCGAGATCAAAGACAAAAGTACAACAAAAAAAATGCTAAAAACCCAGAGCCACCACTTCCAAAAAAGTCTCATTCCAAAGAAAGAAATTCCTCCAAAACTGACAGTGAGACTACAGCAACCCCTGCGGTTACTTACTCCTGTAGGAGGAGCGGTGAAGTCTCATCTTGAAGAGTGGAGGTTTATCACAACAGACAGATGGGTCATAAACATCATATCAAATAGATATTCAATATTCTTCAAGGCAATTCCAACGCCTATTCCACGGAAGCCTCCAATAAGTCATCCATTGCTAGCATTGAGAAATGAGTCACCCATCCCGTTTTTAAAGCGAGCAATAGAAAACGTTACCAGCAAATCAACAGAACAAAGGAGTGTACTCAAGGTACTTCAGGGTACTAAAGAAAGGCCAGTCACAACAACTGTGACCGATTTTAGACCTCCAGTTTGTCAACAAATTAATTCTCAAATTAAAATTCAGGATGCTGGCCCTTCACCAAATTTTCCCATACATGAATAAGAATGATTGCCTGTGTTCTATCACAGGCGACTCCTGAGATTCATAGTGGGAGAAGATCACTACCAGTACACTGTCTTACCATTTAGTTTGAGGTTAGCTCCCCCAACCTTCTCAAAAGGTACGGCAGTTGTTGAAGTTAGGAGGAAAAAGAACATATGCTTACCCATATCTTGATGACTGGCTTATAGAGGCAAGTACTCAAATAAAAGTGCTGCAGGACCTCCAAACTACTGCAGATCTGCTAAGAAAACCAGGGCTTGCAATCAATATGGGTGAGTCAATATGAAAGCTAGTCCAGTGTTTCACGTACTTAGGATCCGAAATAGACCAACAAAATAAAAGTGTGTGTCCTTTGAAGGAGAAAATGTCATCTATTCTAGAGAAAGGTCATCAACTAGGAAGCACTCCCAAACCATCGACTTGCCAGATTGCCTTACTCCTGTGATCTCTGGCTCCTTGCATATATACAGTGTCGAATGCCCCTCTATTTATGAGACCATTGCAACTGTGTCGTAAGAATCAATGTTCCAAGAAAAGGTACAATGGGAAGAACACTCTCCAACTAATCACATCGGCCTCAGAATCACTAATCTGGTGGTGCAACAGGGGAAATCTCTTGAAAGTTGTCCATTTTCAAATGAAGACTCCAGGAAAGACTATAGTGATAGATGCATAATTGTCAGGATGTGGACTCCATCTAAACCGTCTGACAATTCAGGGCCTTTGGACACACAAACAGAAGACATCCCTAATCAGTGTTCTAGAATGGAAAGTGGTATATCTGGCCTTGAAAGCGTTCATTCCATCATTAACATCAAAGCACATCATTGTTCAAACTGACACACCACCACCATTCACCACACTAATAAGCAAGGGAAATAAGGTCTAGACAAGTTTTCCTGCAATCACAAACTTTGTGGCATTTAGCTCTTGTCAGGAGGATCACACGGACTGCAATACACATTCCAAGGACTCTGATGCAGGAAGCAGATTTCCTCCGCAGACCTCAACAGAAAAGCCACGAATGGGTCCTGAATGATTAAGTTGTAGTAGACATGTTCTGGAAATGGGAACACTGTCACTGGACATTTCCGCTATGGCAAAAAATGCAGAGACTTTGTGTGTTGAGGGCTCCAGTACGGAATTCAATAGGCAAAGCCCTTTTGATGAAATGGTCAACACCATTTGTATAAACTTCTCCGATGATCCCGATATCATCAGTAACTGTCAAATTACGTAGGTCGATGATAAAGAATATGTTTATAGCTCTGCATTGGCCAAGACAGTGGTGGTACCCAGACCTTCTGGAATTATCACACACAACACAGGGAATTGGTGTACAGACCAGATCTCCTGACAAGACTTCATGGCCAAATCCAATATCTGAGCTTGATTTCATGACTTCCGAAGTGAGACAGTATGACAGATGAACCTCCCTCCAGAATGTATGAACATTTCAAAAGAAGCAAAATGCTTCTCTACGAAGTCTTGTTACGCTTTATGATGAAAGAGCTTCTACAAAGGCCATAATCCTATTATATGACAGAAAGAAGTGATTCTATCCTATCCTAGAGAAATCTGATTTGCAGATCTCTTCTATAAAGTTCCATCTGGTTGTTATAACAGCTTACAGGCAATCTCTCCTCAACAAAAGTTTTTCTTCAAGATCCAAATAGTAAAAGATTTTACAGAAGTTTGCAAGAAAGTCTATCCACCAATAAAGAAACCATCTCCACTTCGTGAACTCTGCTTGTTACTATCACGATTAAAGGGCCCAACATTTGAAACCATACATAGGGCTACACTGCAGCATATTTAATGGAAGACTTTCCTGATTGCAATCACATCTGAAATAACGATCAGTGAAATACAGGCATTGTTAGCAGAAGAGCCCTTTACTATATTTCACTCTAATAGGGTTGTACTAAGAACTCACCCATTCTTACTGAACGTAGTATCTGAGCTTTACATCAATAAAACCATTGTTCTCTCAACCTTTTTTCCTAACCCATCTACTTGGCTAGAGAGAATACTGCACTTGTTAGATGTTAGAAGAGTGTTGAGGTTCTACTCAGTAAAAACTAAGAGCATTAGAAAAATTAAACAATGATTTAACTATGGACATATTAGACAAGCTACTTCCAAAAATACCATTGCGAAATGGATAGTAGCATGTATTTTGTTATGTTATCAGCTAGAAAACAGGCCATTACCTGGCAAAACAACCAAAGCTGAATGTGGCAAGGCTCTATGCGCAAGATTCTCAGTAATCCCCACAGTAAAATGCAAAAATATCAAATTGTGTACTCCAAGGACGAGGGCAGCCACTCATACCCATAAAGGCGGACTAGAAAAATCCAGTCCTACAACAAGAAACAAGTTATCCTGAGCACCACTAAGTGTGTGTTATGAAATTAAGTCCAATCCGTCTTCTTTCCACTCCGATGTTTATTCTTGAGATATTTTCATCACAGGTCACTATTCATCATTCCTTGACACGCTACAATGTTCTCCAAATAGCCAACACGTTTTTCGTTAGACATGATGCATTCGCATCTCTGACTTCATCAGGGCTATAAACAAATAGACAACACACGTCTAAATCACACTAGAAATGTTATATAAGATCACCTTCACCATATCACCCATGCGTTTGGCGATCTCAAAGTGATTTGTATAATCCTAAACACTCCCAACACATATGTCAAGTTATAGACCTTGGTAATGCATATGTCACAGAAAGAGGGAATTAAATAAGGTGCAGTTATTGTTACCTTAAGGTTCATAAAAACACAATCTCATCAAGTGTGAGAAAATATACTCACACTATAAACACAAAACAATAGTTACATAAGTGCTTAAACACACACAGACATGTTGTGTATAGTACATAAGTCACCACCAACCCCGTGACTCACACCATATATCTCTTAAGTTGTTCCGGTCAATGAGCTCACCTCTCAAATATCACTCCATTCCAGACGTCAAATGCATAAAGTAGATTTCTGTTCAAAAGATATTGTTTTTTTTAAAATTCTAGCTAGTGTTATGATTACTCAGATTAAATATATGTTTAGGTGAAAGACCAAGTTTCTCTCTTCTGACATACTTGTATCACTTGCAGGTCAGAAGGATTTTAATTTTGTTATCAAGTGTCCTGGATGGAGGACTAGAAAGGAATAGTGGTAAGAATTTTGCGTCTAATTTTGACGGAATTTAGTGTGTCTTGTATTAAAACTGAAACTATGGTTGTTGGACAGTGATTTTCATATCTTGTGCTCTAGATTGAACAGAAATCTACTTTATGCATTTGACGTCTGGAGTTGAGTGATATTTGAGAGGTGAGCTCATTGACCGGAACAACTTAAGAGATATATGGTGTGAGTCACGGGGTTGGTGGTGACTTATGTACTATACACGACATGTCTGTGTGTGTTTAAGCACTTATGTAACTATTGTTTTGTGTTTATAGTGTGAGTATATTTTCTCACACTTGATGAGATTGTGTTTTTATGAACCTTAAGGTAACAATAACTGCACCTTATTTAATTCCCTCTTTCTGTGACATATGTATTACCAAGGTCTATAACTTGATATGTGTGTTGGAGTGTTTAGGATTATACAAATCACTTTGAGATCGCCAAACACATGGGTGATCTGGTGAAGGTGATCTTATATAACATTTCTAGTGTGATTTAGACGTGTGTTGTCTATTTGTTTATAGCCCTGATGAAGTCAGAGATGCGAATACATCATGTCTGACGAAACACGTGTTGGCTATTTGGAGAACATTGTAGCGTGTCAAGGAATGATGAATAGTGATGAAAATATCTCAAGAATAAACATCTGAGTGGAAAGAAGACGGATTGGACTTTAATTTCATAACACACACTTAGTGGTGCTCAGGATAACTTGTTTCTCATTACCTGGCAAACCCACGGCCCAATCCACTAGAGGAAAAGAACCTACTGTGGCTTGGATTAGAAATGAACTTATCACTGATATCTGTAAAGCTGCTACATAGAGATTAGTTGATACATTCACATGACACTATTGTCTAGAGTCAGATACTCGGGCAGAAGCCATGGTAAGCTAGGAAACGCTCATGAATCTTTCCAGATGATTTTCTCAGTGATCGAGGCTTCTGGTTTTGCACAAACATAATAATCATTTTCTGCCCAACAGCCACAAAATATATATTATTGATTTGTTTGCTACTTTAGTCAAGCTTTTATGATGATCAGTGAAGATCCAACAGTGCATAAGAAATTGTTACATACATTTAGTCCTGGTTCTGCATGGTAGGAATCTTTATTGAAGTCATAAATGATCCACCTGCCTTCCTGGCTGTTTAAAGTTTTGGGCAGTACCATAATCTACATCATTTTACTTTCTGTCACTTAAAAAGAACTGGTTCAAGGAGGGAAGTGCCAGGGCAATGCATTGCTGAAGAAGTGCCTCCCAGGTTTTTAAAAAGGGAGGCATCTTCAAATGCACATTCAATAAAAAATGATGCCTTTGATAGGCTTCTAATACTTATTTACATCATTACATTCATGGAGAAAGGCATGATTTAATGCTGTTTCCTTAGAAGAAAAGTATGCAAAAATTTGTCCTGGCATCTGCGCAGTGCAGCAGGAAATATTCAGACGTTTATGACTTTAATGAAGATTCCTATGATGCAGAACTAGGACTACAGGTATGTAACCTTTCATTTCTATGTTCGAGAAACCAATTAAATAATAATTATAGAGTTCCTCTCTGTAGTTTGATACCTATTGACCTTTAATCAATATCTCTCATGAGAATGTTCCACCCCTTAGGTGTGATGAAATGGAATGAAAAAGAAATTTATTTAGCGCAAACAATTACCCGGAGGTGTCAAGGCGCTAGCTCGTCGAGTAACTATGCCGTAAAGTCTACTTAGTAATTCAGAGATTAAACAGGCACTTTTTTAAAGCTTTCCTGAAGGCCAACAATTCAGTTTCACCTTTTAATATCGGGGGAAGAGAGTTCCAAAGTCTGGTAGTGCCAACCAAAAAGCTTCTGCCACCCCAGGAGCTTTTCTTGAACCTGGGAATCACCAGATTATGAAAATGGGCAGAACGTTGATGGCGAGTAGGAACATATCGTTGGAAATTCTGTTTGAAAAAGGCTGGTCCTATGTCATGGACTGCTTTAAATGCTATGCAGAGAGCTTTGAACTCAATGCGTCTTTTCACTGGTAGCCAGTGTAAATCTCTTAATGCAGCCGTGGCAGATTTGTGCTTAGGAATATCCAGGAAAATGCGCTGCAGCATTTTGTACAATCTGTAGTTTAGTTTCGCATTTTGTGCTGAGGTTGACAAAAAGACCATTGCAGTAGTCGGCGCTGGACAGGACCAGAGCAGAGATTACAAGCTTGCGTAGATTGACAGGTATGAACGGAAAGATTTTCCTAAGTAATTTTAATGTGTAGAAGGATACAGAGGTGACATTGTTCACATGGCCCTCAAATGTGTGCTTGGAATCAAAAGTGACTCCTAAGTTTTTCACTTTATTTGTTGGAATGGGCAAAGAACCCAGTTCCGATGGCCAGAAAGCTGGAGACCAAAATGTGGTGTTGCTGCCAAAAAGTAGAACCTCAGTTTTGTTGGAATTTAACTTTAGACAGTTGGTGGCCATCCACTCACCGACTTGGCGAAGACAGGTATAGAACTGTGAGGCTGTATCCGAAGGAGTACTTGTTACTGACACCACAATTTGGGTATCGTCAGCATAAAACAATTGCTGAGAAGCCCAGAGATCGGATCAACTGCGCCAGGGGGGCAACGTAGATATTAAAAAGGGTGGGGCCCAATGATGAACCCTGGGGTACCCCACAAGGCAGTGTGAAATTGGGTGATTTGAATTCGGAAAGAGCTACGAACTGTTCTCGACCAGACAAAAATGATCCGAGTAAGGTCAGAGCTTTTCCTTTTATGCCTATCCCGTCAAGGCATTTCAGTAGTTTTTTGTGATTAACAGTATCGAATGCAGCGGAGAGGTCAAGCAGCACAAGTGCTGCATTGCCTCCCGCATCAACCGTCTGCCTGATCTGTTCAGATGCCGAGATCAGTGCCAATTCCGTGCTATGGTGCTTCCTGAAGCCAAACTGGGTGGCATCCAGGAAAGCATGTTTCTCAATGTAGTCAGATATTACCGTATTCATGGCCTTCTTGACCATTTTAGCAGGCAGAGGGAGTCTTGAGATCGGGCGATAGTGATCTTCATGTTTAAGTATTTGCCCCCTCCCCCTCACTGAGAGTGGTTGACTGGGAAATAGATTTGGATTGGTGCTGGCGAGTTGGACATACAATATATATAAGTAGAGGGTGTCCACGTAAATGGGAAAAAGTATGGGGAGATTGGCAGGCTTATCGGGGTCTGTAAGAAGGGACATTTAGTTACAAGAGGGAGAAATTGATATAACTTTGTTACGATCATTCCGTCAGGTGATAGTTAATTTGACCACTGTACTCATGACTTACTGATTGATGATATACTGTGTGATGTGTCCTCCATGTACTGTTAACTGAGCACTGAGAAATAAAAAGAAGTTGACAAAAAAACTATTTGCCCTATTTGCTCATATGCAGCCATCAGTGATTGGGCCCAGAATCTGTTAGTATTACATATAGTTTAGAAATGACTCCCTCGGAAACCCTTACTGGGGAGAATAGCTTCTCAAAAGCAGTTGTGTGTATAAGAGCTGCCTCTCTTGGGATGGGCTGCATTACCCAATATGTTTTCTGCGCATAATGTAGATGCTTCCTCATGTCCATCTGGAACTCTATTTTATATTGTGTGAACGATTCAATTGAGCCCCTTGAGAAAATATTAAACACCAATCTACAGCCCCCTGCTCTAACATGTCGTGCTGGGGTAAATTCTGGTTTTCATAGATTTTTGTTCACCGCTTTTTCCATAATAATATAAAATTCCAATAAAACACATTTTATCATTAATACATAAAGCAGTTCACACAACTAAAAACTATGTAAAAATATACCTGTCAACAGATTTGGACCCTAAAATAAATAAAAGCAGCTACTTAAACTCATGACACATTAAAGTTGTTGCTTTACAATTCTACCTTGTAATGCAGATCAAACTTGTTATTGTCCAAGCATACCATATGTATGATGCTATGGTGAAGTAGTTAACAGGTTGGCGAGTTTTGTAACGAGGTCATTTTTTACAAGCGGTTGATGTCTTTGCCCAAAATATGAAATTTAGGACTGAATCTGTACCACCTAGACCTCAATCACGCAGGCCATCGTTGCCTATTGTTCTATCACATTTCACCCTGTATACTGTAATGAGTGGTGTTCCTATCCTGAATCTGAGGTATAAAGTGAGTCGTACCTGACGTATCTAATACAGGTATTGCTTGAAGTCAGTAGCAACTTTACAGAGGTGATAGTTGAGTGGTAGCGAGCCATGTATAATCACACATATAACTTTCCTAAACTTCTGAGCCCTGTACTCCTCAATAATTGCTACAGTGTTACCATTTATCAAGATAAGATTATCCTATGGTTGACCTAGATCCAAATCCTTGAGGATTTTCTTTACATGTTGTATCTTTCGATTTGCAGCAGCCATTGGATGCTACTTCCAATGTGGAAATAAGGTATACAGCAAAACACACAAGATGATGGACGGAATGTTGCACATTGGCAAAACATTCACCCCCAGTCACAGATCTGGGTTTAATCCATCGTTATTTTGCTCACCACACCACCCCAGTTCAGACATGGCCATATGCAAAGCAGTCTTGACCCTGTGCCTCATGGGAACAGTCCAGCCCGAACTGCCAAGCCATGTCTTCCCTGGACCGGAATCAAGCATCCTAGACCGGTTTCTGGCTATCAGCCGTCATCAGCCAGGATAGCTTGACTCCAGTGGCGTAGTGAGCACGGGACCCACGTCTGGGCATACCCTTCCCACATAGGGCGAACAGCAAAACACACAAGATGATGGACGGAATGTTGCACATTGGCAAAACATTCACCCCCAGTCACAGATCTGGGTTTAATCCATCGTTATTTTGCTCACCACACCACCCCAGTTCAGACATGGCCATATGCAAATCAGTCTTGACCCTGTGCCTCATGGGAACAGTCCAGCCCGAACTGCCAAGCCATGTCTTCCCTGGACCGGAATCAAGCATCCTAGACCGGTTTCTGGCTATCAGCCGTCATCAGCCAGGATAGCTTGACTCCAGTGGCGTAGTGAGCACGGGACCCACGTCTGGGCATACCCTTCCCACATAGGGCGAACAGCAAAACACACAAGATGATGGACGGAATGTTGCACATTGGCAAAACATTCACCCCCAGTCACAGATCTGGGTTTAATCCATCGTTATTTTGCTCACCACACCACCCCAGTTCAGACATGGCCATATGCAAATCAGTCTTGACCCTGTGCCTCATGGGAACAGTCCAGCCCGAACTGCCAAGCCATGTCTTCCCTGGACCGGAATCAAGCATCCTAGACCGGTTTCTGGCTATCAGCCGTCATCAGCCAGGATAGCTTGACTCCAGTGGCGTAGTGAGCACGGGACCCACGTCTGGGCATACCCTTCCCACATAGGGCGAACAGCAAAACACACAAGATGATGGACGGAATGTTGCACATTGGCAAAACATTCACCCCCAGTCACAGATCTGGGTTTAATCCATCGATATTTTGCTCACCACACCACCCCAGTTCAGACATGGCCATATGCAAATCAGTCTTGACCCTGTGCCTCATGGGAACAGTCCAGCCCGAACTGCCAAGCCATGTCTTCCCTGGACCGGAATCAAGCATCCTAGACCGGTTTCTGGCTATCAGCCGTCATCAGCCAGGATAGCTTGACTCCAGTGGCGTAGTGAGCACGGGACCCACGTCTGGGCATACCCTTCCACATAGGGCGAACAGCAAAACACACAAGATGATGGACGGAATGTTGCACATTGGCAAAACATTCACCCCCAGTCACAGATCTGGGTTTAATCCATCGTTATTTTGCTCACCACACCACCCCAGTTCAGACATGGCCATATGCAAATCAGTCTTGACCCTGTGCCTCATGGGAACAGTCCAGCCCGAACTGCCAAGCCATGTCTTCCCTGGACCGGAATCAAGCATCCTAGACCGGTATACGCCATCATGTGTCGGGTTAAAATGTATAGGGGTGAATGAGGAAGCGAAGGTTGTGAGGCTAAATTTCTTCACCAGTTTGTCCCATATCTGAAATGTGGTAGTGACTGGTGTACTGAGGTAAACATTGCTGAGCCGTGTGTCCTCCTGAAACTATATTAAGTCCAAGAACAACCTGCCTATCACCGCCTAATGCATACGAACCTAGGGCCCGATTCACAAACGTAATCTGAGACAAAATCCTAACTCTACGACTTTCGGTATTCACAAAAGGCATTTAGGAGTAGCAAAGTTAGGATTCCTAACTTTACTACTCCTAAACTGAGAAAGATCCTAACTTTACGACTTTCGGTATTCACAAAAGCATTTAGGAGTCCTAACTTTACTACTCTTAAATGCCTTTTGTGAATACCGAAAGTCGTAAAGTTAGGATATTTCTCAGTTTAGGAGTAGTAAAGTTAGGATTCCTAACTTTACTACTCCTAAATGCCTTTTGTGAATACCGAAAGTCGTAAAGTTAGGATCTTACTCAGTTTAGGAGTAGTAAAGTTAGGAATCGTAACTTTGATTTGATTTAATGATTTGATTTATTTATTTGTAAAGCGCCTGAATCACCCCAAGGGGTATCTCCACGCTGTCGGATTGCTACTGCCAGCCATATAAAAGAGACGGATTAGAACAGTAAGGTTTTGAGGAGCCTTCTAAACTGTAGGTGATCTGAGCATTGTCGCAAGTGTACAGGAAGTGCATTCCAAGAGAATGGGGCCAGGTAGGAGAAAGCTTTACCACCTAAGCGTGCTTTTTCATAGCGAGGAACAGCTAAGAGAGATTTGGACCCTGATCGGAGAGACCTGGGCGGCATATATTTGGTAAATTTATCTGCTAAGTAACTGGGACCTTTGCCATTCAGAGATTTGTGCACAATGCAACACATCTTGAACCTAATCCGCATCCGCACCGGGAGCCAATGTAGCTGTCGCAGAAGGAGGAGGGAGGCTGTTCGAGGGGGTACATTAGATACCAGGCGAGCTGCAGTGTTCTGGACTACTTGCAGCCTGTTTAAGGATGCTTCATTTCCTGAAATCAACAGGGCATTGCAATAGTCCAGGCGGCTTAACACTAGTGCCTGGATAAGTGTTTTCCGTCTGGTTAGAGGCAGAAAGGGAAATACCTTCCGAAGAAGACCAAGCACATGAAAACATGACCCAACAGTAGATGAAACGTGCTCCTTCATTGTCCGTTTCTGGTCCAAACGGACACCCAGATTTTCAACCACTAGTTTGGGAGTCGGTGTAATGCCCAATTCCTCTGGCCACCAACTTTACTACTTCTAAATGCCTTTTGTGAATACCTGAAAGTCGTAAAGTTAGGATCTTTCTCAGTTTAGGAGTAGTAAAGTTGGAATCCTAACTTTACTATCCTAAATGCCTTTTGTGACTCCCGAAAGTCGTAAAGTTAAGATCTTTCTCAGTTTAGGAGTAGTAAAGTTAGGAATCCTAACTTTACTACTCCTAAATGCCTTTTGTGAATACCGAAAGTCGTAAAGTTAGGATTTTGTCTCAGATTACTTTTGTGAATCGGGCCCCTAGGGTTTATCTAAGTCACCTTTCCACCACTAATACTGTTCTCATTTGCACTGCGTAAAAGTAAAGTTTAAAGCCTGGAAGTGTGAGTTTGCTACATTCCCGACTACTCTGTATAAGCTCCCAATAAAGCTAGGTGGAAAGTTATTCCAGATGTAGTAGGTGATAGGCCTCCACAGTTGGTCAAATAAAGATGTTCTTAGGTTTTACTGGTATTTCCGGGAAAAGATATAGAACTCTAATGTTCATTTTTATAGTGTTAATTCTCCCCAGTCAAGAAATATACGGGGACCTCAAATGCTGCAGATCCCCTGAGTTTCTGCTAAGACAGTCAGGTGTTTGGCTTTGTAGAGATCCTGCACATATGTACAAATCTAACCCTAAGGTATTTTATGGAAGAGGGAGATATTGAAATACGAGTAAGTCTCGTAGATGCTCTGTCGTTTTCTTTTGCAACACCAGATTTAGGATCTCCAGTTTCCTCATATTTATCCTGTAGCCAGCTACCTCTTTGAATTCTCAAATTTGGCATACCATTGCCAAAAGGGAGGGTTCTTCATCTCCCAGAGTTAGGATAATGTTGGCTGCAAAAGCGCTATCTGATTATCTTCTGGACCACAATTAATGCTACTTTATCTGACTGTTTTTCAAAAATATTTTTTTGCTATTGTAAATGGGGAAACAACACAGTGTTGCACATCACATAGTGTTTTGCGTATCATTACAAAGGTGCAAAATACACCCACACTGCCTCCATCCACCCCACTCTCCCTCACTTAAACACCCTCCTATCCGTAGATTTTTGAACATGTCAAACGAATGTTTCAGTACTTAAAATGAAAAGTAGTGGGGATGATGGCCTCTCTGATGAATACCCCTGTGGAAATCAAACAGCCAGGATTTCTGTCCATTCAGTTTAGCTCTAAGGGCCCCATTACGATGGCAGTGGGACCAACACCGTCAGGCTGTTGGTGGTGGTCCCACCGCCATCGGACCCTGCAGGACCGCCTGCCGTATTATGATGGCAGGCGGATGGAGGGCGGGCGTAGAGACCGACCGCCACGCATCTGATGGGCTCAAGGAGCCTGTCGGACCGTCGGAGGGACTGCAATCCCTACAACAGTGGCAGTGCCTGCTCAGGCACCGTCGAAGGGAATACATTGTCCCTTTCTGCCGGAAAGTGACTTGGGGGCCCGTGGCGGGTCCCCCCTCCCCCCTGGCCCTCCGATATGGCCCCTATGGTGCCCCCCTACATATCCCTGCACCATGTGACAGCCACATAGTGCATGGATATGTCAGATGTGTATGTTTTGTACTGCAGCGTATGCTGCAGCTCACTGCTCACGCGCGACCGCCTTGAAGGTGGTCGCATTGTAACGCGGACAGCGGGACCACCGACTACTAGTCGGGCGTTCCTGCTTCCGCCACAGTGGACCAGCATCGTAATGAGGCCCTAAGTGTGGGGGGGAGAAGAATTATCGATCAGTATGGATAACTATTGTGGGTTTATTCCAACGTTTTGTAGAAAGGGCAGTCTACCTTAGTAAAGGCTTTTTCAGCATTTTCTAATGCTAAACTTGCTGGTATGTGCTACTAGGCGGCTGATCCATTTAATATCATCATGTATCTGTCTACCTTTTATGAAGCTGGACTGATCCAGGTGAATCTATTGGTTAGAATTCTTGAGAAAATATTTGCATCAATCTTGAGGAGGGCAATAGGCCTATGCGCGAAACTGAAAGACTTTACCAGGCTTGTGAAGAACTATTACAGTAGCTTCTCCCATAGGAGGTGTCTCCATATGTCTCTCTCTATGAACGTGTTGTATAGTTTATCCTGTTTTGGGGTCAGTTGAGACATAAATGTTTTTATAAAATTCACCCATATATCAATTGGGACCAGGTCCTTTGGTGGACTTTAATATTTTGATAGTCAGTTTGTGATAGTCTTCTGTGATAGGGCCTTGCAGTCTTTCTCTCTATTCTCTAGTTGTCTTAGCTAAGTTGGTTTTAAAAACATCTGCTTCCGGCTGTTTATGAGAGCAATTACCTTCAGCATATAAAGAGCTATAATATTTCCTAATTTTGTTCACTTTATCTCCTTCCCCCAGTAAAATGTCTCCTGTTTTAGGACATTTCTCTTTTATATATTCCTTTTCACTTTGTTCTCTCAGTTGGCGAGATGTGTGTGCCTGCTTTGTTGCTAACCTTGTGTAGGAGTGACATTTTAAAAGAAGCATTGTAAATTCTGTTATAATAATTTTTAGCTGGCCTCTGAGATGTGTTGTCTTTTTAAGTAGCCTACGACACTGTGTTTGTTTATATTCTGTTTCCACCTCAATTCCTTTTCAAGCCTCTTTCTTTCTAGAGCTCTGATCCTAGGTTACTCAGGCATCAGTGCAATGCATTTGCCTTAAATGCATCCCAGGCTTCTGGAGAATGACACCACAGCACCATAATTGAAGTCAAAGTATTCTTGGATTTGCTGAGTAAGGGCCAGATGTACAATGATACTATTCATTATTAAGGAATCGTAAAGTGTTATGGATCAGTGAAGCGTTCTTTAATTTAATGATTTCTTAATATTAGTCTTTCAAAATACTGATTTGGAATTTAAGATTCGTTATGATCTTACTTTGCTTTCACCTTTACTGAGTATCAAAAGTGAACAAAGGAGAGGTGGAAAGAATGCCTGAATCTTTGGAGAAAGAAAATGTCAAGTCAGACTCCAACTTCTGGATAAAACAGCAGCAGGAAGAGAAAAAGATAGTTCACTGACTGGAATGTTGAAACCCTAGTTCAGGCGTGTGTTCTGGATCATGAGCAATTATTTGGAAAATCCTCCCTGTCATTCCCAGGTGCAACAAAGATGACGATTTGGACACAATTCCAGAACAGAGTTAACGCAGTCTGTATTGCTGTCAAACGTTTTGAGGAAATAGGAAAACACTAGTGCAATGTGCAGTATTGTAATGAAGAAAGATTGTCTTTAAGGAGATGGCAAGATACAGCAACTGCAGAAAGAAGCACAGAACCTCCACCAACAACAGTAGAGGAACTAATTGAGTCCACATATCAGGCACTATTTACCCCGGGAGTTGCAGCAATTGATACCAAGTTGCCTGTATCCATTGTGTCAGGTATGAGTTGAAAAGGTATCCATACATTTTATTATTAAATATTTATTTAATGTTTCCTTAATTACATATATTTATACACATTGAACATTTTTACTTTTCTCTGAAACACACATTGCAATTCAGTATTGTTATCCAATTGCAGTTTGGCTTTCCTAAAATTCTAAATGCCAATTTTCTGTTGCAAAGGCTCCCATTTGACCTTTGCGACCACAAAATTGCTTTGTACATACGCCACCCTATACTTTACTTCTGAGACACTGAGTCAATACAATGTTACTTTTGGATTACAAAATTATACAGTGAAGATTGAATGACTTATGGAGTGTGATAACATTATTTTAATTCCATTAAATTAATATTACTGTAATTACTTATAGGTACAACCACTTTATGTTCACCTCAAGACATAGCAGAAGTAGACATAGAAGAAGAGGAGGGAAAAATGGCTGGGCCAAGTAATTTGGACAACACTAATATAAGTATATCTCCCAACATCTTCGGATCCCGTTGTATCAACTACTCCACTAATAGTCATTATATCTGCAATTGCAACATCAACATCATCCTCAAGCTATGCAGTGACACAAGATATTCTTACTCCTGTCATGACTGTTCAACAACAACGTACTTCTTTCAGAAGTACAAGAACATCTACCTCGCCAACCACTCTGATAGTAATAGCTACTACTTCTCGTGTTGGACACTTTAAACAGACTGGTAACGTTAGAAGCATATCTAGGTGTAGCACCACAGGAAAAAAAGTTTGGGGCTGAGAAAAAAGCAATTTAAAGGATTGTTAAAAATACTTTTGTCAAAAAATTAGGAAGGTGCATTATATACATTATGTAGTCATATTTTTTCCAAAATGACTATCTTTTCATCTGCCACTTCAAAGTATATTTTGATAATAGTTAATTTCAAAAATGTGAATAGACATTATGCTTGAATTGAGCACTACAAATGTTGCTTGTGTCTCTGTAAAAATCTTTTTATATGATACAGTGATAATTGCTCCAATATTGACTATATTTCATATCATTTATTGTTACATGTTTATACAATCACAGAATTATCAGAAATAAAATCTATTCATATGATATAACACATACGATTATGCATTTCTAATTTATTTGAAAATCTAGGAAAATATAAATACATTTTATTGTCATTTATATTAATATTGCATATGTTGTTAATATAAATTATAATTAAATGTATTTATATTTTTTACATGTGTATTTTTTATATTTTAATATTGTATATATTTATCTATACTTTGTGTATATATGTATAAATATGTGTGTGTGTGGATATATGGATATATGTGTATATATATATATATATATGTTTTACTTTTTAACATTTTTGAATAATTTTCATTCAAAATAATATGGTTATGATCATTTAAAATAATTTGTAATCATTTTTTCAAAGTGTTTATTTTATATCACTGTGATGCATTCCATGGTATTTAACGAATGAAAAATGCTGTTTCTTTTAAGAGTCGGTATTAAGAAATGCATTTTGCATTTCATTACTGATTTCATATTTCTGTTTTCTGTGTTGCAATTCGGTAAAATCATTCTGTAAATAGTGATTTGTTATTTAGTCGGTTTGGTGTGCAAAATTAAGCAATTCCTATTTTAAAACCTTAGTACATTGCAAACCACACTGTTGCAAGTTACAAACCCATTTGTGAATGATTAATGATTCAGTAACCTTTCGTATATCTGGCTCTAATTTCTTTTTGAGTATCCTATCTGAAATAAAAGCAGTATAGAGATGCTATATTTGAGGTCTTATCTGCTGGAACCCTGTCTTCAGGTTCATTGAGATTTGGACATGATCATAAATTTCTATGAGACCTATCTCCACCTCCCTGACCAAAGAAACCAAGCTGTTACAGACCAGGACATGGGAGAAATAGGTATATTCTTTTTCTTCTGGATTATTTTCCCATCACATGGTTCATCTCACAGACCCATCTGCTGTAGGCCTTGCTACTAAAGAACGCATTTGCTGTATCTGCTTTGCTCTTTTCTGTATATTGTTCCAAACTGAGGTCACCAGTTAGTGTAATATTTCCTATTGCAAATTCAGCATGGGCCATGAGAAACTCCTGTAGACATGCATTTTGTGCCATGTTCGGCAGAATAATGGTCACTTTGGTCTTAAACGTAACCTCTACAGTGCCCCTCAGAAGCAAGTATCTGCCTACTTTCTCTTTCTTACTCTCAGACATTTGGAATTGGAGACTTCTGCATAGAAAGATTCCAACCCCATTGTGTTAAGTGTGGAAAGATGAATAAAAAACAGTAGGGTATTTCTTACTTCTCATTCTGGTCTGATAATGTCTGGGCTAAAGTCTCACATGCATTCCTAATTTGATATGCATTTGAAGGGGGCACTGAAGCCCTTCACATTAAGGAATATGACTCTAACCATTGTTATCTGTCCATGTTAAGCTTCCTGTTGTCTGTCCTATTCCTCCTACAACCTGACTATGAGGAGTATTTACACCAGCGTACATAATTTGGGTGAAGGTGTACAATTCCCTTGGAACACAGATACCCTCCTTCTCCATCCTATCCCATATAACGAAAACCAAGAATAAAACATCCATTTCATATTTCACTTAGCACTAATGGTGCTCTTTCATTAGATCTACTCACAGATATAGGGGTGATAATCTCTTCCCTAAGCAGGTAAGCTCTTACGTACTGGTAACTTCTGCTTGTATGTACCATGATGTGGATGGGATGTGGATGCTTGTTGCCCTTAGATGTTCTCATGGTGCCTTGCATCCTGTAGAACTAATTTGAATATCCATTACGTCATAACTTCTGTAACCTCCAACCGAACACTCTAGGCCGAGCCCCCTCACCGGCATCAGACTCCTAGCTTAACTGTTTTTTGTCAGACCATAAGTCGTATATCAAATTTAAAAGTGTCTAATAATTTATAATTGTCTTGCCCTCTTATCAGTCCTTCCCAGCTGCCTTTGTCTTGTCTACTCCTTTAGAGGATCATGTCATGTGGCTTCTTGGTCTCTCTCATCTACCATCTTGGCCCAGATTTATTCTGTTGCTCAGAAGACTGTATTACGCATTCCTTCGTGATACATTTCTTCCTACAATGTGATATGTTGTATTTTGGCTGATTCAGCCCCATCTATAAAATGATAGGGTTGTCCATTTCAAAGGCTGTTCCAAAGGGAAACATTCGCATATTTCTGATTCCCTCTTACCTGAGTTTATCAGTAAGAGGTTTAAACTTGAGCCTTCTCTGTAGGGTGGCAGTGGAGATAATGTGGAACAATGTGAAATAAAAATCTTAGAAAGTGACTTCCCCTCATGTCCTCTCTATTGTGAGTACTTCTTTCACAGTAAAGTAGTGACATTTTCCAAAGATTTTTGATCGTTGGAAGGGCGTTTGTCATTCTCTATGCACCTCATCTGGTGTGACCTGTGATCATTATTGACATACTAATGTAGAGAGCGGTCACCACAACAGAAGTTGTAAGATTCGTCACTTCTGCCCCTTTCTTCAGCCTCTAATCCATATATTTTTTCTGCGTGATCGTTTTTTGTGTTTTTTGTATTTCATAATGGCAAGTTCATCTGTTGTCTTTAGATCTGCCAGTGTTTCCTCATGGCCATTTTTGGCAGTCTCCGTGTTATCTGGCTTCCAGTTTCTTTACTCTGCCACCAACATATCCTGCGTCAGTTTTAAGATTCTCCTTCTTTGCACCAAAGTTCGATCTCAGATCTTGTATGCTTTTACTATTTACCCTGCTTGGGTGTCATTCGTGCAACTTCAGCCAAGTGTTTTGTCAGCTTTCCACCGATCAACAACCCAGCCCCCTCAGAGTCTTTGATTATCAAGAGTATTTTGGAATATGGGGGCCCTGTTTAGCCATTTCACTCCTCCTTTGTACAGGTCCTGTTTGTTTGTCTCTATAATTGTGGTTTATTATCTCCGGGGGAACTAAACAAAGGTTTGGTTTCTTGGCCCTTTATCACGTAGACAGTTTTCTTATATGTAACTCACATCAGTCTGACTATGTTGCCCCTTGGTCCAAGCCTCTGGACTTTACCTCGTATAGGGTGCTCATTCCTCACTTCCTTGTCTTAACATGCCTTCGTTTTCGCTCCATGAGAGTTTTTGATCTTGATGATCTTCACTGGGACTCCACTGTGTCTGCTTTCCCTTTCAAGTGAACTTGTCTTTCAAACTGGCAATATGTCTGTTGCTACAGCAGGAGCTCTCCACTTGCCTCAGGTGAGCACTGTGCTTCCTCCATCTCACATATCGTTGCTGTTTCCCTCTTTTCGCTCCTATGACGCATGGCCTCCTCATATTGAGGCCACATGCCTCATTGGCATCAAAGCGGAGACACTGTCTTCTGGCAGTCGGGGCTTTCACCCTCCCCGCCAAGAGATGTCTTGGCCCCCCTGACTCCTCCAGCACTGCAGACACCGCATCTCTCACCGGGCAGTTGGGGGGCAGGGCAGTTACTCAGTGGTAGCTGAGAGTGCTCTGCCCCACTCTGCTGCTTGTTAACCTTTTGTGCTGGGGTCTCACATTGGGTGCCCCCTCTGCTTCTGCATCAAGGCAACCGTAGCAGTGCTGTAATATAAGTGGGGTGGGAGCCAGCCAGAGGAATCTTCACTTTTCAGAGGTTGAGTCCGTAGCCAGAGTATATGGTGTCCTGCTAGTTCGGCGCCATGCCCAAAATATCTATTTTTGATTGTCAAAAGGAAAAGAAACCTCTTCACCTCAGCTACAAGTAAATAATGATATGGTGGACACTTCAGCATGTGTGATGAGTAGTTCATTTTTCATGAGAAGACATACTTGGCTGCGTACTTTCTTGTTGCAAAATTACAGTACCCGATACATCTTGCACTGAACTTTTTTAAAACTCTTTTTTTTATTTAAATGTAGATCTTTATCAGACTGAAATGGGTTTCCCAACTCCCTTCCACTGATTCAATTCCCCCACCCTTTTTTTTTTTTTTTTACATTAAACAGATTTTCATTTGCTTATTCCTATATTGCATAGGAAGTTCATTTCTTTGTGTGTCTATACCCGATGTCAAGGAGCGGGGTAATCTGATTGGTGCATCACAATGAGGGTGAACAATCCCTTACTACGGACATTGGTCCATGTCAACTAAGCACGGATATCCTTCTCTGCTCCCACACATTTATGAAATTCTCTTGTCCACCAGTTGGATTGTAACAACCTAAAGTTTTTTGGTGTCATTCCTTCTGCTTATGAGAGGCCATATAATGTCCCACCACTTTTGTACCACCTTTCTTTATAGGGAAAAAATCAACTATACATATTTGGAGAGTGTGTTGTGGCTATCCTGTATTACTTATTAGCCTGTGAAGGATTCTGTTATAGACGAGGATTATGCTTTGCTTTCTTTACTGCAAAAAGTAATAGCCTATACCCAACAGTAAATGAACAACATTTCTGAGAACTACAGGAAAATGAACTGCACAAACCATGTGAGAAAAGCCATCTTTTGTTTAACATCACACAGCCCGAGACCTTTACTGTCATTGTCACTTTTGCTTCTTTCTTTACAGTGAAGCCAACATGTAAAACATTTCATTGCATAAAGGTTGCTTACAAATCATGATCTTCGCAAGATTGTTGCCAGTCCAAACCCTGTCATAATCAAAACAAGTGCATCAACCCCTTCGGAATGCACTTTGCATCCAGCTCACAATTTCAGCAACTGTGGGATAATCCTTGTTTTTCTGACTTGGGTAGAATCCTTCACAATAGGTGCAAACATTTTACTATTTCATATGTTCTCACTAATGAATTAAGCTCTGCAATTGGTTTAAAATAATTGTCAACTCTGTTGATCAATCCAGAGCCCTCATGATATCTCCTAGTCTGTATCCTAACAAGAAGCTTTGGCAGCCATGGCCTCTTTGGCCAAATGTACCCTTAATAAAAACGTATCTAGCACAGTCTCCTTCATGACCCTCTGACCTCCAGCTAGTCAAAGTAGAGGAATACAACAGTGCTTTGCCCCCCTTTGCCTATTGAGTTATGTCCCCTGTTCGTTAAAGAATCAAACTTTACACAATTTGGGCTCCCCTGGAAAAGCTGGATATAAGATAAATTATATACATTACTGAGTTATCAATTACTGATTTATTAGGATTTTGGACATTGATGGTGGGATTTAGGGATATCTAGGTAAATATTAATGTAAACATTATATTGGCACATGTTTGTATGCTTTAGAAGGTCACATTGTGAGGGCTAAGTGTGATGATTAATTTATTGTAGGTTCTGGATGGGACGGCATATTTACCATAGTCAGAATGTGAATTAATTTATTTGTGGTCCTGATTAAGGAGACTCCTGATTAGTCCCGAAATATTGACAAATCTGTCTTTGAAAGGTCTTTAAAGGAGCTATATATTTCTTTGCTCTCCTTTATTTGAACAAAAAAGAAGACTGTGAGGGCACTAATACTCCAGATGGAATATTTTGAGTATGTATTCTTGCTTGACTATATGTTTATGAATTGACACTCGGGTGTTAAAAACAATAATTAGGCACTGTTGCATTTATGTTTGTTAGATTCTTAATATCTATTAAAGAAAGGAAATATATATGTGTGTATATATATATATCTATTACCTACTGGCGGTCGCCAGTAGATAGTTATAGTTAGGACCTAGTTTCCGTAGGAAAAGTGTTTTTTTGTTTTCCCAATAACTTTGGCGTCGTTTGACGAATCTTCGCGAAATTTTCAAAACTAGTGGGGTGCTCCGGTCAGCTCCCGTCTTGAAAGTTTTGGGGTGATTCGTCAAGCGGGGGCCGAGAAAAAAGGGCGGTCCCAAAACGCGTTTTCCCCATGTTATTTTCCATAGGAAACTTTAGACAAAGCTACAGCCCAAACTGCTGAACGGAATTACACCAAATTTGGCAAAAAGGTAGGTCTTGGTTCAGAAAGATCCCCTTTTGTTAAATGGTGTAAATTTCGGCGGAATTCGCGTTGTGGTCGCGAATCCCGCCGAAATTATTTTAAAAAAATGAACCGCGGGTTCCCGCGCTTCATTTAAATGAGGCCCCCGGGTGGGCCAGGTCCCGGGGGCATTGCCCAAATAATAATAGCGGGGGCCCGCGCAGCCCCAAGGACCGCCTCCTCCCCGGGGCTTTTGAAAGAAAAATGTGTGGGGGGGTCGGGGTCCCACCCCCCCCACGCTGCCCCGGGGACCACCACCTCCCTGGGGCACTCTTTTTATAATTTCGGGGGTCCTTTACGGACCCCCAGCCCCGGGGACCATCACCTCCCCAGGGCTTTCTAAATGAAGGGAGGGGGGCCGCGTGGCCCCCCTCCAGGAGCCCTCGATGGCCCTGGGGACCGCCACCCCCCAGGGCCGGCTCCTGCAGTGTCCCAGGGTGCCCACCCCCAGGACACTGCTGTTTGCTATGGCAGGGCGGGAGCCGTGCGGCTCCCGCCCTGTCATAGCAAACACTGGTTTGGATTTTGGAAGCGAGAGCAGGTTTCCTGCTCTCGCTTCCAAAATCCATGTCATGAATGATGTAATATGTGACGTCATCAGCAGTGCATTGCGGGTGCGCGAGTTATAGTTAGCTGAACTAACTATAACGGGGGAATTTCTATGGTTTTGTACGAGAGAAATGTTCAACTAACTATAACGTCCCTGAAACCTATGGTTTTTTCAGTGAATATATATATATATATATATATGTTACATTACCTGGTGGCGGTCGCCTCTGGGTAGTTATAGTTAGGATCAAGTTTCCATAGGAAATGCCTTTTTTGTGTTGCGAATAACTTTGGCGCCATTTCACGCATCTCCACAAAACCTTTCAGAAACGTGCTCTTCTGTGCCTAGTTTGTGCATGGAAAGTTTCTGGTTGATGCGTCAAGCAGGGGCTGAAAAATAAGGGGGTCCCAAAATGCATTTTTCCCATTCATTTTCCCATAGGAACTTTAGACACAGCTATAGCTAAACTGCTGAACGGATTTACACCAAATTTGGCAGAAAGCTAGATATAGGTCCAGAAAGAGTGCTTTTTAGGTCTCGCCTACGCAGCAGACCTTTAGCCGTCGTGCAGCTCTTTTTCAAAGCACATACTCGTGCTTGTGGCGGCATACGCCTTGCGGGAGTGCGCAGCGGCGCGCCACAAGCACGAGTATGTGCTTTGAAAAAGAGCAGACTGCTCTCCCAAGCGCGCGCGAACGCCTCTTTCCTTGCCCACACGTCCTGTCGCGCAGCTCGCCCAACTCTGTTTCCACATCTTCAACACCGCTCCTAATCGGCAACAATGGCGGCTGCACTTTTCTTCTTGTTTCTTTCTTATTCTTCCATCCTTATTTATCTTCGAATTTTCTTTCCTCGTTCTCCCATTTCCGTGTTCCTTACTCTTTCTTATCTTGCTTTCTTGGAGGGTTGTTTCCTTTCTTTCCACCTGGTCCTTCATACCCTTTCTCGCTTACTACTTCTTATATTCTCCCCCAACTCCCTCTTTTCAGTTATTTTTGCATTTTACTTTATTTGGTTCTCCAGTTCCTCGTTTCTTCTAGACTCTTGCTTTCACCTTTGTCTCTTCGTCGCCTTTTCTCTCCCAAAACATTTTCATTAATTTTCCTTTATCGTTCTCTACTTTTTCTAATGACTTCCACATTCACCTTTCATTTTGCTTCCCTTCATTTCCCTATCTACCGCTGTCTATGCGTTTTATTTTTTTCTTTCTCTCTTTTGCCTACAATCCTTTTCACCCTCCTATCTGCCCTTTCTCCTTTTCATCCACCCTCATCTTTCACTCCTTACCTTCGACTCTCCGCCTGGATGTCAACAGATGTCTGACTGTACAATAGCCGGCACCTTCTGCTTCCGCCGCCCAGAGCGCCTGTACGTTCGCCTCCCTCTCCTGTTGCGCTGAATATGTATTGCGCGTCTGTTTCTCGTCCCCGCTGTACATACCTGCGTGTCGTCTGTGTGCTGTCCTCTGCACTCCTCAGACCCCCAAGCGTCTCTTATTTATATCATCCAGCTTTTTTCTCCGCTGTTCCTTCTCGTGTCATCGTTCTATGTCACACATTTTTTTCTCTTTTTCATACCACCCCATGCCTTTTCTCCTCTCTCTTTTCTCTTCTCTCCCTTTTCTCTCCCCCCCTCCCCTGTGCTGTGGCTTCTGTCCTCTACCTGTTCTGTCTCCTTTCTGTATTCTTTCCGCCGTGACTGTCCCCTCCCCTTTCTCTCAACTCTCGCCTACTTTCTTCTTCCCCGTTTAACTTCTCTCTCTATTTTCTCTACTTTCCCTCGCCAGACGCTTCATTGAGTCACCTTCTCTCTCTATATTCTTTGTTACATATTTTTGGACTCTTTTTCTGTCTTACACCTTCTCATCTTCCCTTCTGTCTTGACCTTTCACCTTACCCCGCGTCCTCCTTTCTTAGTTGCACCTGCTTCTCCAGGTCGTTGGCGCCCATAATTTCCAACTCCTCTAATCTACGCGCCCCCATTAGCTCTTGTCCTCTCACCTGTCTCGTCTTCTCCACGCTCCCTTTTCATAGCGCATCGTTTTACTCTACAGTCGCCATTTGCTGGCATGCTCAGCCCCGTCACTCTCCCCTCTGGTTTTGCTCTTGTCCATTTTCTCCTCTTTCCTCCCTCTCCCCAGCCCCTTCCGCTACCTCACATTACTCTTGCTATAAATTACGCTCGTGCCCTATCCCTTCCACTGCATTCTGCTCCTGAAGCTCTGTTTTGAGTACTATTAATTGTATAATTGTAACACCCATTATTTACAGCGCTTAGAAACAACTGCAGTATAGTCCGAGACACTATATAAAATCAAGTTCTTTCTGCCTGTCCTTCCCTCAATCCACCTCTTTCCTCACCCCATCTCCTGCTTTTCAGTACGTCTCTCTGCCCCGCCCTCCCTCTTCTTCTCTTCATCTCTTGCCCTCTCTTCCCTCTCCTCCCTTCCTCTCCCCTTCTTTCCGTACTATCATCTGGCGAAACCCAGTATGACTCATTACAAATGGTTTACAAACGGTGAACAACATTCTGCTGTGAATGTGAATATGTTCAACTACATGAAACCAAAATGTGCATCCTTTTGGATGTACTTCTTGAAAATGTGTTGCCAGCAGATAGCTCGAAGTTACCATTTTTAATCACTCTGTGATGTTACTGGATGTATTGTTTGAGTGGTCTCACACTACTTCCAATGTATACCAATTAATGCAGCTTCACCCCAGTGCGCAATAAGGTTTCACCAGCATATAAAACAAGCATTGGCATAGCCAATAGGTCTCGCCTTTGGGACCTTATAAGTATTTAATTCTGCAGCACAATATCCTTGGTGCAACATCAACTGTTGCATGGCTAAACACTTATAATGTCCCAAAAGCGAGACCTATTGGCTATGCCAATGCTTGTTGTGTTTTGGTGTAAGTCCGTTCAGTAGTTTTGAGTAATTAATAAAAGAAAACTTTGTATATATGGGGACACGAAGGCTCCGCAGATCTTGACCGATTTCAAACTGAGATCCGATTGGCTGCCACCACCTCAACCAGGAAGTGGTGGCAGCTATTTTAGGACTCAGGACTCCATCTCGAACAAAAAACTAACAAAAAACACTAAGAAAATAGAAGGGTAGGAATACCATGACCCCCTAGGCCTGGTGGGACCACGCCTGGGGCCATAAAACATTTTTTTTTTACATGTTGCCACAAATTCACAGAAGATTCCTGAAGCTACAGCAAAAAAAAAAAAAAAAAGCATGGTCTCGGGCCCTTGTTTTTTTCAAGCCCCCACCCCCCCCTCACACACCGGGTGGGCCAAGTCCCGGGGGGGACAAATATTTATAACTTGGGGTAGGGGGGCATGCGTGGTTCCCATCCCCAAGCCGATTTCGGACCCAGGTACCTCATTCCCCAGGGGCCCAGCTGCTTAGTAAAGGGCAAGGAGTGCGGCCCTCCTTGCCGGGTCGAATTTGGCCCAAGGGACCCCATCTCCCAGGGATCGGCTGTAATTCGAAAGGTGGAGAGGGGCATGCGGCCCCCATCTTTGGCTGTTTTCGGTCCCAGGGCCCAGCCTTACAGTGAAGGGGAAGGGTGCACGCAGCATCTTTCTTTGGGCCGATTTTGGCCCTGGGGACCCTATCCCCCGGAGCACGGCTGTGCAGAAAAAGGGAGTGGTCACGCGGCCCCTTCCCCGGGGCCCGGACATATATGTAAAGAGGAGGGATGCAGCGCAGCCTCCCTCCCTGGATCATTAATGGCCCTGGGTACCCCATCTCCCAGGGCCGGCTCATATGGTATGTCCCAGGGTGCCCATCCCGAGACATAGCGGTTTCCCTGCCTGCAATGCTGTGGGCAGGGAAACCTGTGTTTGCTCTTGCTTGGCGGGGGCAATTTAAAAATCTCCCGCCAAGCGGGAGCAAACACCAAGTATGCTCCAAGCGGGCAGGAGCTTGAAAAATGCTCCGCCCGCTGGGAGCGGACTTTAGTTCTGGGTCCCTCCCCGTTGTGATGCGGGCAGGGAAAGAGATGTACATATTGCTTCCACCCGCAGGGAGCAGCATCTTTTAGCTGCCCCCTGCGAGCGGCATCAATGTCAGCTCCCACTGGGTGCGGAGAGCTGTCTGGGGCCACTGGGCCCCCAATGATAGTATGGTGGGTGCCTTAGGTGGGCACCTGGGCAACCACCCTTTGTTAGCCAGGCCCCGGGGGATGGGGTCCCCGGGACCGAAATTAGCCCGGGGAGGGGGCCTCATGCTCCCCTCCCCCATAAATATAGTCCCAGGCCCCGGGGGTGGGGTTCCCAGGGCCAAAATTGGCCTGGGGAGGGTGGCTGTGTGCCCGCTTCATTGTAAGGCTGGGCCACGGGGAGGGGGGCGCAGGGACCAAAAACAGTGCCCATGCCGCCTCCTCTAAAAGAGTGTGCTGGGCCCAGGGGATGGGGTCCAGAGGGCATGAATCTGCCTGGTAGGGGGCCACTTGCCTCTCTCTCCTAAAAAGAGTTTGCTTTGCCCCAGGGGATGGGGTCCATGAGGCCAAAAGTGGCCCAGGGAGGGGGGTCACGTAACTCTGGTTCCCCAAAAAATGCACTAGGCCCTGGGGGATGGGGTCCCCAGAGCCGAAATCCTCCCGGGTTGGAGGGAGGGGGGTGGAGAGCGGCGTGCCCCATTTCCCTTACTATTAATTAGTGGCCCTGGATGATGGGGTCCCCAGAACCTATCAAGGATTGGGGAAGGGGGCAACTCGTGTGTGTGTGTGTGTGTGTATATATATATATATATATATATATATATATATATATATATATATATATAACCTACTGGCGGTCGCCAGTAGGTAGTTCTAGTTAAGACCTTGTTTCTATTCAAAAGCGTTTTTCTTTTGCCAATATCTTTGGCGCCATTTGACGAATCTTCGCGAAATTTTCAAAACTAATGGTTCACTCAGGTCAGCTCCTGTCTTGAAAGTTTTGGGGTGATTCGTCAAGCGGGGGCAGAGAATAAAGGGGGGTCCCAAAACACGTTTTCTCCATGTTAATTTCCATAGGAATTTTGGAATAGGCTACAGCCCGAACTGCTGAACGGAATTACACCAAATTTGGCAAAAAGGTAGCTCTTGGTTCAGAAAGCACCCTTTTTTTTTTAAATGGTGTAAATCCGTTCAGTAGTTGCTGAGAAATTCAAAAAATAAAAAATTATATATCTGAGCACCGAGGAGGTTTCGCGAACCCTCCCGAGCACAAGCTTCATTCTGATTGGCTGCCAACACTCCAAACCAGGAAGTGTTGGCAGCCATCTTGTGACTCGGTAAAACCGAGTCACAAGAAAACAGTAAAACAAAGATAAAAAACAAGAAAAGGGGGCAGGGTAGAAACAGCCTGACCCCCTAGGCCTGTGGGACCCCCAGGAGCAAAAAAAGCATTTTTGTTTAAAAAATGTTTTAAAAACACGAAGTCCGGGCTCCCGTGCTTCGTTTTGTATAAGCCCCCGGGTGGGCCAGGTCCTGGGGGCAATGCGCAATTAATTAGCAGGGGCCCGCGGGGACCCCCGGGGACCGCCACCTCCTTAATTATATGCGGGGGGCACGCGGCCCCCCCGCAGCCCCGGGGACCGCCACCTCCCTGGGGCTTAAAAATAATTAAAGAAGTGTAGGGGGTCCTGCCCCTCCCCACACTGCCCAAGGGACCGCCACCTCCCCGGGGCATCCTTAATTATGTGCGGGGGGCCTTGCGGGCCCCTCAAACCCCAGGGACCGCCACCTCACCGGGGCTTTTTAAAAAAAATGCATTGGGGGGGCTTCTGCACCCCACGCTGCCCCGGGGACCGCCACCTCCACGGGGCATTGTTAATTATGTGCGGGGGGCCTTGCTGGCCCCCCCAAGCCCCGGGGACCACCACCTCCCCGGGGCTTAAAAATAATTAAAGAAGTGTGGGGGGGGGGGCTCCTGCCCCTCCCCACACTGCCCCGGGGACCACCACCTCCCCGGGGCTATTTTGACGATGGGAGGGGGGCTGCGCGGCCCCCCTCCTGGAGCCCTCGATGGCCCTGGGGACCGCCACCCCCTAGGGCCGGCTCCTGCAATGACCCAGGGTGCCCACCCCCGGGACATTGCCGTTTGCTATGGCAGGGCGGGAGCACGGCTCCCGTCCTGCCATAGCAAACTCTGCTTCGCTTCATGGAAGCGAGAGCAGGAAACCTGCTCTCGCTTCCATGAAGCGAAGCAGAATTGCTTTTGGGCAAGGGGAGCTGCTTGTCAGCAGCTCCCCTTGCCCAAAAGCAATGCCGGGTCCCGCAGGAGGCGGGGAGCTGGCAGGGACCGTGGGGGCATTGGGGCTCGACCCACGGTACCCAACTTGAGGGCCGGCCCAGGGGAGGGGGCCACTCTGCCCCCTCCCCTTTTTAATCTAAAAATAAAATAAAAAAATAAGTCCGGGGGATGGGGTCCCCGGGGCCATAATTGGCCTGAGGAGGGGGGCCACATGGCCCCCCTCTAAAATTAATAATAAAAGCTGGCCAGGCCCTGGGGGATGGGGTCCCCGGGGCCAGAAGTGGCCCATGGAAGGGGGGCCATGCGGCCCCCCTCCCGTAATTAAATAAAAAAGAGGCCAGGCCTCAGGGGATGGGGTCCCCGGGGACAATAGTGGCCCAGGGAAGGGGGGCCACGCAGCAACCCATCCCTATTAATAATTTTTTTTTTAAACTATAAACGAGGCCATGCCCCGGGGAATGGGGTCCCCGGGGCTGAAATCTGCCTCTGGAGGAGGGCCGCGCGGCCCCCGTCCCATTTAAAAAAAAAAAAAAAAAACATTTTTTAAAAATGGGTTGGCCCTGGGGGATAGGGTCCCCAGGGCCCTCAAAATATTAAGCAAAGGGGGGGCCACACAGCCCCCTTTCTAACAAAAAAAAGAAAAGCCAGCATCCCCCGAGGCCCCCGCCCCCTCCCTGTACCACTCTGCAAACATGCCTCCTGGCGCGTTCTAAGTTGGGGGATTAAGTCCCCTTGAATCCTGAGGGTCCCTGGGGCCCACCAGGTACCTCCAGTAAGCCCCACACAGTGGGATTGCTGAGAGGAGGTGCAGGCCATGCCCCCTCTTTACACCACTCTGCAAACGCGCCTCTTGGCGCATTGCTGGTGGGGCGAAGAGGTCCTCTTGTGTCCTGAAGATCTCAGGACTAAAGTGGACTTCATCCCCCGGGCAGCAGTGCGCCAGGAGGCGCTTTTACAGAGTGGTGTAAAAAGGGGGTGTGGCCTCGGACCACTCAGCAATCCAGCTGTGTGGGGCTTACTGGAGGTACCCGGTGGGCTAGTTGGCCCCCAGGGACCCTCAGGAGGCAAGGGGACTTAATCCCCCAACCCAGAATGCGCCAAGAGGCGTGTTTGCAGAGTGGTGGAGAAAGGGGGAGTGGCCTGTGTCCACCTGTCAGCTATCCCACTATCTGGGGCATACTGGAGGTATCAGGTAGGCTAGTTAGCCCCTAAGGACCCCCAGCAGTGAAGTGGACTTTAATCCCCATCTAAGAGTGCGCCAGGGAGCGCGTTTGCAGAGTGGTGGGGAAAGAGGGCGTGGCCTGCAATGAGAACTTAGCAATGCTGTTGTGTGGGACTTACTGGAGGTAATAGGAGGGGTAGTTGGTCCCCAAGGTTGTCCTTGGGGGCCACCTACCCCTCCTGTTACCTCCAGTAAGTCTCACACAGTGGTATTGGTAAGAAGTCTTCGGAGGCCTCGCCCCCCTTTCTCCAATGCTCTGCAAATGTGCCGCCTGGCACACTACGGGTTGGGGGATGAAGTCCACTTTGCTCCTGAGGGATTTTGGGGGCCAGTAAGCCCTCCTGGTACCTCCTGTAAGTGCTACGCAGCGGAATTCCTGAGCTCTGGTCCGAGGCCCTGCCCCCTTTCTCCACCTCTCTGTAAACGCGACTACTAGTTAAAGAAGCATTTGCAATGTAAGCGGTTTTACATTTGCGGTAGTTAGAGCTAGAGGCGTAAATGTAAAAGTGTTTTACTAATGTTTCTTGGAGTGGAGTGGATGTAGGTTGTGTGTAGTGGAATTATGTGGTATGATGTGCAGTGAAATTATGTGGATAGACTTTGACTTTGATGTGAATAGAAAGTATGTGGTATTTAGTGTATAGGAATTATGCAGAGTGAGATTGTGTTATGGAGAGTAATTACGTGGTATGGTAGTCTGTGTTGTGGAGTAGTAACTTCAGGTTTAGTCTTCCTCATTTCCATAGAAGCTAAACTATAAACTCAATGAGACAAAAAAAGAAGGAACCACTGAGGAGCACTTCTGGACCTAGTCAGAGGTATGAGCAGGGCCACTGGAACTATGCTACTGTTTGGCTACACTGACTTTTGCACAATTATACATTTTCCGCGTTTGCCACATAATCCATCATCTGCTGCATAATCTGTAGATCTTAACAAAAAAACCTTGTTTCTAGCTCAAACAGCTCAAACGTTACCAAAAATGCAGCAACAAGTGTTACAGCGTGGTGGAAGGCCGTTTGCAAACCTAGAATGGTCACCTGTTACTGATTGCTAAATGTGGGTATTAAATTGGTACTAATGGTGTGCAAACCTCTGTTGCCTCTTTCTGCACCTCTGTTGCCTCTTTCTGCACCTCACTTGCCTCTTTCTGCACCCCTCTTCCCTCTTTCTTCACCTCTCTTGCCTCTTTCTGTACCCCTGTTCCCTCTTTCTGTATCCCTCTTGCCTCTTTGTGCTCCTCTCCTACCTCTGTCTGCACCCCTCTTGCTTCTTTTTGCACCTCTGTTGGTTCTTTCTGCACTGCTCTTGCTTCTTTCTGCACCTCTTTTGCAAATTTCTGCATCCCTCTTGCCTCTTTCTGCACCCCTCCTCCCTATTTCTCCACCTCTCTTGCTTCTTTCTGCACTTCTCTTGCTTCTTTCTGCACCTCTCTTGCAAATTTCTGTATCCCTCTTACCGCACCCCTGTTCCCACTTTTCTTGCCTGTTTCTGCGCTTCTCTTGCCTCTTTCTGCACCCCTCTTGCCTCTTTCAGCACCTCTGTTGCTTCTTTCTGCACTTCTCTTGCTTCTTTCTGCACTTCTCTTGCTTCTTTCTGCACTGCTCTTGCTTCTTTCTGCACCTCTCTTGCAAATTTCTGTATCCCTCTTACCTCTTTCTGCACCTTTCTTGCCTGTTTCTGCACCACTCTTGCCTCTTTCAGCACCTCTGTTGCTTCTTTCTGCACTTCTCTTGCCTCTTTCTGCTCCCCTCTTGCTTCTTTCAGCACCTCTGTTGCTTCTTTCTGTACTTCTGTTGCTTCTTACTGCACTTCTCTTCTTTCTGCGCCCCTCTTGCCTCTTTCTGTACCTCTTTTGCCTCTTTGTGCACCTCTCTTGCCTCTGTCTGCACCTCTCTTGCCTCTGTCTGCACCTCTCTTGCCTCTGTCTGCACCTCTTTTGCTTCTTTCTGCAGTTTTCTTGCCTCTTTCTGTACCCCTCTTGCCTCTTTCTGCACCTCTGTTGGTTCTTTCTGCACTGCTCTTGCTTCTTTCTCTACCTCTCTTGCTTCTTTCTGCACCTCTCTTGCTTCTTTCTGCACCTCTCTTGCTTCTTTCTACACCTCTCTTGTTTCTTTCTGCGCCTCTCTTGCCTCTTTCCGCACACACAGGGCTTCTTTTAAACTGATCTCAGGCTCAGTAGTGCACACATGCAAGTGCAGAAAATGGCTGCTGGCCTCTAAACTGCCATGCCCTATTGTATGCTAGGGCTTAGAGGTAGTTTTAACCCCCCTGCCCTATTATGTACTAGGGCCTTACAGGGGAGGTCATGCCAATCACAGGGGTACCCCAACCCATAGTGTACCCTAGTGTATGTAGGTGTTTTCACTGTATTCTAATTAATTGTCTTTCAGCATAGCACTGGCTCCGGCCCTGGTTAGGCAGAGCCCAGGGTCAGTTAGAGTTAGTTACCACCAGTACCAGTCAGTAAAAAGTTGGGCGGTGCCCAGGGCACAGGATGACTTTGCAACAAGGCCTCTTTCTGCACCTCTGTTGGTTCTTTCTGCACATCTGTTGGTTCTTTCTGCACATTTCTTCCTCTTTCTGGACTTCTGTTGCCTCTTTCTGCATTTTGCATTTTTCTTGCTTCGTTCTGCGCCTTTCTTCCTCTTTCTGCACATGTCCTACCTATGTAGGCATAGTTAGAAATTAGCATTTAAAAAACCTTGGAAATTCACTGAAAAAAACATAGGTTTCAGTGACGTTATAGTTAGAAATTAGCATTTTAAAAACCTTAGAAATTCACTGAAAAAACCATAGGTTTCAGGGACGTTATTGTTAGAAATTAGCATTTAAAAACCTTTGAAATTCACTGAACAAACCATAGGTTTCAGGGACGTTATTGTTCGAAATTAGCATTTAAAAACCTTTGAAATTCACTGAAAAACCATAGGTTTCAGGGACATTATAGTTAGAAATTAGCATTTAAAAACCCTAGAAATTCACTGAAAAACCTCAGGTTTCAGGGCGTTATAGTTAGTTGAACATTTCACTCGTACAAAACCAGAGAAATTCAGCCGTTATAGTTAGTTGAGCTAACTATAACTCGCTCCCCCGCAATGCACTGCTGATGACGTCATATTACATCACTCATGATGTACAAATACAACTTGCCTCCTAACATCTTTTCATAGGTTGACCTATTCTCAAATTGATCACCTAGTTGGCTTCCAACTTGATGACTATAGATGGTGCAGTTATGAAAAAGGCTCTGGTGTTCTATGCTTGCATGTGATCCAGCCAGACCATAATCTCTGTTCTGGAATCATCCGACAACTCTACTTCCTTTATATAGGTCAGGCCCTACCAGAGGGGCAATATTTTCTGTCTTTGCAAGTCCACAAACCTTAAAGGTTTTTTTGTGCTTTCGGGATATTCTGTAGTTTCATCCTGATGGAAACCATCTTGGAATTTGGTTGCGGAAGGGTCGCCAACATTGAGCTCATGAAAAACTACAAGACTGTTAAGCTATCCATTGGCAAACATCTGAGCGCATTGCACCTTAGGTTCCTGCACTGTAAAAACCAAGTTGTCTAAATATACAGTATTTCTGACCCCTGGGCTTGTATTTAAAGTACTAGCAGCTTCAGGGGCTTACTAGTGTAGCATGGGCTCTTCCACCAGCTCACCCTGAGGCCTGCATGCGGCACTGCCTGCCTGCCGCTCCTCCCGGTGGGAGGATCCTTCGCCACCTCAGGAGGTGAGCGGCAGCCGAGCGGGGGGCCTCAACCCTGCTTCGCCTAGGGGAGCTTCACCTGCCAGTCTGCTGGTGATGGTACCACAAGGCTGCGCTGCCTCGTGCCATCAGAGCCTACACCCAGCCGCACATCTCCACTTCTGGGGCGCCCCCGGGGCCAGTTGGTGTAGCCGCTCACCCCCAGGTCGCGACACCAGGAAGGGGGGAGGGGAGGGAGCGAGGCGAATTCTGCCGTTGGGCCATCAGGCAGTGTCGGTCCCACCACATCCATGCCCCCTCTCACAGCACAGCCTGGCCTCTGCTATCTTAAAGGGCTTTGGAGTTGCCTCGTCTATGGAGCCGATCGCCGCAGTGCTCCCAGTTGCTCGATGGGGCCAAAACGGGACCCCTGCTGCTGTCAGTGACTGTCTAGAGTGTTGGGGACAGATTTTCATGGATCGATGGCAAATAGGATAGCAGGATTAGTGAAGGATATCAATCGGGCCGCCAGAGCCCACGGAGAACGCTGCTAATCGGCCATTTTGATGGCCACCCTCCACCTTTAATGTACACTTTTAAACCAAAATTTCCCCAAGAATTTTCACTGGGGCTAAGGCATAGGAGGCTACATTGTGAGTCAAAGAAAAGAGGACATGATAGCTAAAGAAGTGCTGTTTCCATGGTGTCTGATTCCAGAAGGAGCATGTGACATGTTAAATGGGGTGAATAGCATGAGAAAAGGGTGCAGATGTGTCCCATATAGGGCTATAACTGAAAACCATCTCTTACTCTTATCAGAGTAATAGTATCAGTTTATTATATCTTAAGAAATGCTCAACTCTTTGTGTTTACTTTGTGAAAACATCACTTTCTAAATGTGTTAAGCTTACATTTTGATTTTGGTTGGTTTAAAATGATATCACTAAAAGGGATTTCTTTTTTAAATTTTATATGTTTATTTATATTTCTTCACACATACAAAATAACAGGATGCAAATACGCACCCCGAACAGTAATAAACAGCAGAGGGAGATTAACAATGAGGCAGCACATTTTACATTGATAAGACTTTCGGCAACATGTTAACTACAGTTAGAGACAACATTGTATCCACATAACGCGGGCCACAGTCAAGGTGCATTCTCACCGTCAATAAGTTCCAGCTCATAATTGTTTATCCAGTGACGGGGGTGCATGGCTAAGCCAGCCATGATGGCGGACGTGCTCGAATAGAGCTCCGGCCGCCAGCCTTTAAAAAAAGTGATTTATCCTGGTCGACGGGGCCTGGCGAGGTACCGAGACAGGAGACAAGGGCAGCTGGCACTTTGTGAGGCAGCCGGAAAAAGGGACGCGGCGCCAGGAGACAGTGGGCGAGATAACGAGGAGCCGAGGCTGCCGCGCTCCAAAATGGAGGTCTCCTAGGTGGACGGCGGGCAGCCGAAGAGCCAGGGAGTAAGGGCGAGCTGAGAGCCACCCAGGACATCGACCTGGCAGAAAAGCAGACACCTGCCCAACGTTGAACCAGGGCTGCGCCTGCAACGGCAACGTGGGTGAACGACGCGCCGGAGGCGCAAATCCCTACAGCAGCACCCAACCCAAGATGGCGGCCCCCTAAGTGAAAGGAGGGCGGCCAGAGGGTTAGAGAACGGAACCGAGAGCCGCTAACAACCCCCCGTCCTGGCAGAGGGCAAGTACTTGTCCAACCTCGAGCCCTGGTCACACCCAAGACAACAGCACAGGTGAGCGGTGCCCCTGAGGCGCAAACCCCGCGGCGGTAACGGTCTGGAGCATACCACTGGGATGTCGGGCCAGAACGTACCTGTGGGGGAGCTGGGGACTGCCTAAGAAGACCTTCACCCCCACAACCACCTGCAAAGAAGGCGTGCCCTGCGCAGACAGAGGGGGAGAGGGATGTAGACCTCAGAGCCCCCCCCCCCCTCCGGACACAAGAAGGCCAACTCTGGGCATTGCCGTGGCCCGGGGCCCAACACCTCAGGCGCATCCATTAGCGCAGCAGGGGAACCCCCCCCACCGGGAAAGTCCCCCATCAGAATACTGGAAGCCCCCCAAGAAGGCGGAAACAAGGGAAGGCGAAAAGTCGGAAGCCTCCCCAGACCTGCCTGAAGCTTGGCAGTCGGCCCCTGGATAACACGAGGAGGGGAGGGCACCGGTGAACAACTCGCTAGGGAAAGTCGAGACCTTCCCTCTAGACACCACAACTCAGCTCGATGCCCGACACCTGTGGAAGAAGGGAACACAAAAGATCCCTGGAGGTGACCGGGACTAGACCCGGGAGGAGACGCTCGCTGAGCACCCGGTGACACGGGAGCAGAGGCAGCGGGATAAGCCCGGGCGGGAGGAGGAAAGAATAAGTAGACTCCCCTGGCCTGCGGGCATGAACCTGAAACACTGAGGCCGCATTGAGAGGGCACCGGCCGCCTAGCACCACACGATAGACTCCAGGGTGCGACACAGGACAGGGGTGTCCCCTCTCTCCCCTCTTGTTCGCCCTGGCAATGGAGCCTCTGGCGATCCGGTTACATCGGGAAGGAGAGGCCTGGGGCATCCCAATAGCGGGCACCACACACATAGTGTCCCTATATGCAGACGACTTGCTGCTATATGTAAGGGACATCACAGCCGACCTCCACCCCTTATGGAACATATTGTCGGACTTCGCGGCCGCAGCAGGACTCAAAGTCAATTGGGCGAAGTCCACTATATACCCCCTAAGTCCCAGCCTCCCCCCAGGAGAGAGAAGCATTGGGAGCTCATGCATAACTTGGAGCAACGGCGCCCTGCGATACCTCGGCGTGAGCCTATATCGCTCCCCAGCGGACCTGTTCGAGGGAAATCGTCGTAGGGCACTGGCGGGGGCCAAAACAAGAGTGAACCTTTGGAAGACCCTGCCTTTAGCCCCCATAGGTAGAGTGGCCTTGGCCAAAAGGATCCTAGTGCCACAATTCCTCTACTACTTTGCCAACACCCCTGTTATTCCCCCTCGCTCCTTCTTCCGAGACCTGGACACCCTATTGAGCTCCCTAATATGGGGAGGCGGGCCCCGGAGGGTTTCCCTTGCAAAATTGCAACTTCTGATAGATCAGGGGGGATTGGGAGTGTCCTCCTTCGAGGCCTACTTTCTCGCGGCACAGATCCAGTGGCTATCCCGCTGGACGGCGGGACGTTATTTGGCAGAGACTGCCTTGGAGAGGGGATCTATGTCAGTGGCAGCCCTATGTCGCCTACTCCTCCCAGGAACCCATCTGACAGCGACGCACTCCGTGCAGGGGAGGATGGCCCGAGCATGTATGTTGCAGCTTCACCGTATCTCAGGTGAGACTCCCTTATATATCCCCCTGTATCCGTTAGCCGGACTACCTAAAGGCGACGGATTCTACACGGCTAGAGCAATGTGAGTTTGGACAGAGCATGCAGTCCTGGAGGTGGGATCCTTATTTGCGGAGGGTCAGCTGCTTCCGTTCGATAGACTCTCAGACGAGACGGGTCGCCCACCAGGGCAGTTTTTACTCCACAGGCAAGTAGTCCGCAGCAGCCGCCACATTTGGGACCTATCCGGGGGGGGGGGGGGACACCGATGACACACCTGGTGCTCCACACAATCTTCCACATGAGACCAGTGCGACACTTAATAACCTGGCTTTACAAAGCAATCCAAGACCTAACCGCCACCACACTCGCCCCGCTGAGGCAAAAATGGGAGGAGGAGATAGGACGCCCACTGCATGACAAGGAATGGGAGCGCGCCCTGGAATATCCAAAGAAAGTGTCTCGGAACGCCCGTTTTAAAAATATACAATTCTCCATACTACATCGTGCATACCTCACCCCCGCGAGACTCCAACTCTTTTACCCAGATACGCAATTTGTATGCCCAAGATGTCAATCCCCAGATGCGACATTTAAACATATGTTTTGGCTATGCCCCACAGTACAGCCCTACTGGAATACAATACATGAGACATTGCAGGAGTTAACAGGGCTCACTGACATTACCTGGGAAGCCAGCGGGATAGGGATCTTCCGCAGGCGCAAAACTCTTAAAGTACAAACACGGTTCGTTTCACTGGCCCTCTTACTAAGGAAGAGAGGGATAACGATGCATTGGAGAACCGCAGAAGGACCCCCATTGGCAGCCTGGGAGGGAGCAGTCCAAAAATGGGGCTCGGCAGAGGAAGACCCAATTAGGCGGGAGGAGGCACAAAGGGTGCGCAGAACGCACATCTCAATGGAATGGGCAACAATACTGCACCAATTCCGCCATCACCTGGCCAACACTCAGCAGCCATCGTCGCTACCGACTGCACCAGACGACCCGAGTCAGGCTACACAACCCGAGTCCCCCCCCCACACTCACACGGAAGCAGCCACTCCCACTACCCGTCTGGAAGCGGGACCCGGCAACACCCCGAGCGTATAGAGCCATCTATATAACACTCAGCTTCAATCGAGACACACTCCTGGAGAGTCCCCCCCCCTCATAAATGCATGCGCAGTCAGTATGGTCCTTACTTTTAGGCGTCAGCAGAGGCACTCCAAGTCCGCCCAGGTATGTTCACCCCAAGTTCCAATTCCCAGTTAATCACACACACCGGTAGTTTCAAGGACCGGGTGCTCTTTCAGATAAATAGATCATCAACGGAAAGGGAATGAGACCCTCTTCCATACCACACAACAGTTATAGAAGACCACATAACCAAGCCGGCTACCTTAGAAATATCCCCCCTCCTGAAGAGTCCAGGGGAATGTGTTGTCTAACTGTATTGTATAAATCGACTGCTATGCCTACTTTCATGTAACGCAATATGAAGAAGCTAATAAAAATTGTTTAAAAAAAAAAAAAATAGTTCATCCAGTGACCCCAGGCTTTGTAAAATTTGCTGGGACAACCCCTGCTCTTTTAGGTGACTTTCTCCGCTGCCATGTACATTTCCATCCCCTTTCTCCATTCTCGCATGGTAGGGGCCTCCGGCATCCCCCATGTCAAGCGATATCCCTCTTCGCCACCACCAGTCCTAAGCTGCTGGAGAGGAGTTTTGCCCAGGGGGCGTCCACATCATTTGGTATACGTAAAAGGATATATTTTGGCGCAAGTGGTGTATCAACCCCCAAGATGTTGCATAGTTCTCGTACTATCTTGTCCCAATAGGCCTGAATGTCGTGGCAGCTTCACAACATGTGCAGGAAAGTTCCTCTTTCCCCATTACACCTCACGCTATCACACTCCTCATTTTATTTAGTCACACACTGTTGTAAACCCTGTCCAGTATTTTGAGCTGTATTAACCTTAATCTGGATTTTGTAGCTACCTCCAGAGAGTGCATCAGGGCCGCCTCCCGGTCAAGGTCAAACAGCTGTCCTGTGTCTCTCACCCATCATCCCCGTAGCTTAATCAGGGTGTCTAGCATGTTGTTATAAGTGAGGGATACCAGCTCCTTCCCAAGCTCTTCTGTGAGTAAGCTACCCTCCAGGGGCACATAGTCCGGTATCCCAGCCTTCCCTAACACCTCTGCCTGCCAAGCATGCCGCAGTTCTGTGTATTTTAGGTATTGGTTCTGGTGTCGCTGATATTCTCTCTGGAGTGAGGAGAAAGACATGAGGTCCCTCTTCAAGGGGATCCCCCTATTGTATCCCAGGACTCAAATCTCAACAGCTTCCCTAATTCCCACAGCATTGTCCCCTCCACAGGGGGGTTTCTCTGGTTACCTTCTGTGCCCACCCAATGCATCTGGTAGCCTTTGTCCATACTTCCAGCGCCACCTCTGTAGCTGGCAGCAGCTGCCGGGCTCCCTTCCCTCTATAAAGAAAGTGCATGTGTGATCGCACCTGCAATCATGCCCTCTCTAGCTGATTTTTTGGGTGAGTGTCAAGTGTAAAGACCAATCGTTGATAGTTTCTAAATGCGTGGCCCAATAGTATGCGCTAACATCTGGGAGGGCGATACCGCCATTTTAGGGGTTGCGCTGCAATGCCTGGAGTGTTACTCTGCGATGGCCCCTGTTCCACAGTAGGGTCCTCAGCTCCCCCTCAATTTTAGTGAACATTTCCTCCGGAATTTTGCTGTACATGTTTTGAAGAGCATAGAGGAGCTGGGGAATGGAATCATCTTGAAGATAGCAGTGCGTCCCGAAATAGTCAGGGGCAACTCGCTCCATCTCTCTGCATCTCCCTGATGTTGCTGGATTACCCGCCTCAGGTTCCGGGCTAAGCAGGGGGTCACATAGAGGCATAGGTATTGAAAGCCCTCTCCATCTACCGCCAACCTCTGAGGGAGGGTGGTTACGTCTGGCACGTCATAGAGCTGGCACAGCATCGACTTTCCCCAGTTTATTCTATATCCTGAGTAGCCACCATATGTTTCGAAGGTCGAGAAAATGGCTGGGATTGTCGGTGCAGGTTCAGTGATGTAGAGAAGAATATCCTCTGCATACAGAGAGACCTTTTCCTCCTCAACATCAGAGGGCTCTATCTTAAAGGCCCATACTGCAGGATGTTCTCAGACCATACACGCCAGGGCTCTATTGTGAGGGCGAAGAGGAGTGGGGTCAGAGGGCATCCCTGTTGGGTCCCATTCTCAATCGGGAAGACTGATGGAACAATACCATTAACCCTCACCTCTGCTGTCGGGGCCTGGTATAGCGACGCTATCCACTTCCTGTAGTTGGGTCTAAAACCAAATTTCGGTAGCGTTTGATGTAGAAAAGGCCAGTGTATAGCATCAAACATTTTTCCAGCATTTAATGAGAGAAACACATGGGGCTCCCGACTATCCCGAACCTCCGCCATCCAGTTATGGAGCCGTCTCAAGTTGAACCTGGTCAACATATCCGGCATAAAGCCAGATTTGTCTCCTTGTATCAGTAAGGTCACTACCTTCAGGAGTCGGGTGGCCAACATCGTGGCCAGTATTTTAACTTCGGCATTCAACGATGAAATTGGGTGGTATGAATCACAACTAGCCTTGGGCTTGTCGTCTTTATGGATCATCGTGATGATAGCATGTTGGAGATCTAACAGAAGCGCCCCCTGTCCCTAGCTTCCAGAAACAAAGGCAACAAATGGGGCCCCAATAGTAGTACAGCATTCCTGCCGGGCTACTGGTAGGCCCTGGCGTTTTCCCTGGCTTTAGCTTCGCGATGGCCGCCTGAAATTCAGGCAGTGTTACGTCTTCCTCTAATGCTGCCTGCTCCTCAGCTAGCACCACCGGAGTATCTACTGTTGCAAGACTCTCTATAGAACGACCTAAAGTACTGGGCAAACTCCTCTGCTATATGTCTGTCTTTTGCGTGGGATGCCCACGATTGATCAGTGATATGTCTCACCCACCTGGCCTCCGCTTCTCTCCTGCTTAATCATGCCAGCAACTTGCCTGCCTTGTCACCGGTGTCGTACAGTCAATGGTGTGTGGCTAGCATGTGTTTATTTGCCTCGCTGTATGCCAGGTCACAGTATTCGTTGCGCAATATTTCAACCTTTCGTAGAACCCGCTTGTCCACCAGTGCCTCGGGGACCTCTCAAGGCTGACACTCTATTGCCTCCACATCCTCTACCTCATGCCTATGTTTGCACAATATTATGTTCTGCGCTCTAGCTTTAAGGAGCGCATTGTATGCCTCTCAAAGAATGATAGGGGAGCCCACTAACTTCTCATTCTCAGTAAAAATAGAGCTTCAAATCAATCTGGAGCTCAAGGGCTACCTCTGCATCCTTCGGTTCCCAGGGATTCAATTTCCACCCAGCCTTCTACCCATCCTGCCGACCAAGATTCAGAGATGGGAGTGATCAGGCAGAACCTGCGCCAGATTCTCAGCCTTGTCTACTTGGTCTAGCTCCCCAGCCAGGGCAAACACATAGTCCAGGCTGGAGAAGACCCAGTGTAGTCCAGAAAAATAGCATCTATCTTCCGAATGGTGGTGCTGCCACAGATCCAGACAACCTAGCGTGGCCACAAATCTCACGAGAGGGGTAACTCACTCAGTCACCATATTGGATCCAGAACGGTCCAGGACAGGGGCCAAAACATCAATATTCATGGAGGAATCAATCTCTAGGAGTATGGTTGACACCTTCTCCAGTGTGGGTGCTTGCAATGAAGGGGAGCGCATACACACTCAGCAAAGTTATATTAGTTCTACCTCAAAAGCCCTGAAGCCCCACATATGTGCCTTGGGGTCAATCCATGTGCGCAAGACCTGGAAGGGGGTGATCCTTTTTTAGGTCGAGCCTCGAGTAGCGCGCAAGCGCTGCTCTGCGAGACTTTAAGTAAGGGGCTTTTAAAAGCTGACCAGACGCTCGTGCGTCATGGCCTTTTCCCTGCGGTTACCCGCACGGCCGACATCTGTTTCCAATTATCGTGCCCAGACGCGGGCGCGATAATTGAAACCACATGTCTCGCTTTGGTGCGCGCGCGCCCACCACTCGCGGGCTTGTTTTACCCTGCCAGTGTGGAAAAAGTTGTATGAGATATAGACAAACTATATCTTTCCTTAAAAGCATAATTGCTCGAAATTGTTATAGAATTTTGCAAAATTTCACAAAGCAACAAAGTAATTTCTGAACACTCACTATTTTCCGCCTGTTAAAATGATAGCACTGTCTAGACCGGGGATGATTTTTATTGTAAAAGAGACATGTGGGGAGTGACAGGAGTTGTTCCAAGGTGTATTTATGCTATATTGTCCCAATTAAGCATTCACCTGCTCAAATGCATCCGAGATGAAGCATCTTGGACCCAGGAAAAAGGGTGCACAGTTTGTCAGACTAAAGGATGCTACATATATTTTTATTGCCCAGTATGTCTTCCAAATGTAGTGCAATCCCTTTAATAGTCCAGCGAAGCACTGGGAATGCGCAGAGATGGCAGTAGACCCTACTCCCATGGAGCCAGCATTTAAGCAAGTCTGTTAACCTCCACCCCATGCGAAGGGCTCGTATTTTCGCCGCCCGCTACACAGGCTAATGGAACCGCAATCTTTAGGGCGATGTTATTTTGTTTCAGAGAATTCCTTAGCATACATTCAGTGAACACGAACATCTCACTTTGTTAGAGGAGTTTTAATTAATGGTTGTAGGAGGATAGCAGGCCATAATTGCTGCCACGGTGGACACTTTTCTTATGTAATGGATAACGAGTAAACTTTTAAGCCATAATCTGTGGCAGAGGCTTTTAATGGAGGTGAAAAACATTCGAAGAGGTGAAAAGGCAGGTTTTCGAAAGAGCACTAATGTGGTTAGACGTTACAAACCTTTCAACTGGTTGCTCCTCCTATTAGAAGAGCAGTTCTTTACCATGGCCAGAAAGGATTTCATTGAACTCCACAGTGCCCTACACCTTTCTCTGATAGCATAGTGATGTCCTCTGTACCTGGCAGTGTCTGCTTTGGACTGTTGGCTGTCAGTGAGTCACATTTTCTTCCATCTGTCTCTTGCCCAATCCTGGAGCCTGCTTTTCACCCGCCCACCTCATCGTCTCAGACAGCTCCACCCCGTAAGTGACCTTATGAGTTGGCTGTAGTATCACAAGAGGAGTGAAAAACGTGCCTTTTATAACATGCAGCTGTCCTGAGAAAGGCCCATTAGTCTCATGGGCCATACTCAGTTTCTGGACGTATTAGACATTGCACAACTGTCCAAATCTTGCACGCAATGGCCTCTGCACCCTCCTTTAGGTCCCTACCAAATAGTTGTGCAGGCCACAGCCCCTCTAGCCCCTCCCTCTAGCCCCTTAGCCTGGATCTTAACATCAGCAGAGCCTGTTTTAACCCGGCAAAACATGTGTCGCTGTAATGCATTTTTTTTTTTGCAGTTTTACACAGCGCAAACTCGACCTAAGCTTTTTACATGAGCAAAAGTTAAATTACTCATGCATTTTTGGTAGGCACGAGCAGTGCTTGAAAGGGAAAAATATAAGTGCAGGTACTCTGTAACAGAGTACCTGCTTGTTTCTGAGAAGTGCCGGTACTCTCCAATTAAAAGTATACCATTTCTCTTGAGAAGTGCCGGTACTCTCCTTCTCAAAATAAACATGCATTGGCATAGCCAATAGGTCTCGCCTTTGGGACCTTATAAGTGTTTAGCCATGCAACAGTTGATGTTGTTGCACCAAGGATATTGTGCTGCATAACTAAATACTTATAAGGTCCCAAAAGCGAGACCTATTGGCTATGCCAATGCTTGTTATCATTATAGCTGCACCTCTGGATCCCAAGGTAAAACCTGCATGTGCCAGTGTTGTGTGTGCTCCCCTACCCAAGAAGCGACATTGGATCCCCAGAAGATGCGTTTCCTGAAGCAGAACTATGTCCGGCTTCAATCGGCGGATGTATTGCACCACCAAACCCGCTTAACCTTCATCCCTAGACCATTGGCATTCCGTGTTAATACTGAGTATAGTGTTCAATTGTGTGCCTGTCGTGAATCCCAGTGTGTTGCATCCAGTCCAACCTCCTACCTCCATGAACAATATAAAACATGAAAAAGAATGAACATACCACAACTAATCTCCTCTCTTAACCCCCCCACTTCGCACCATCCCACCCGAGTGTACTACCTCATTACTGAATCGCAACTACTCGCAAGCAAGGCCAGACAGGTCTGTAGCCCTTCCCACCCTCCCAATAAATAAGAACAATCACTTCAACTTCCATAAAGGAAGATCGGGGAGGAGGTCATCCTCCTAGGCTCCCTCGCACCACCTTACCAACTGGGTGACCCAGCTACCTCAGCCAAGTCCAGGTGCCGTGGGGGGAAACATTCCCGCCTAAAAAGAAAAGCAGAGACACTCCAATCATCCATTTAACTGGACCACCGAGGTCCCATCCAGTTTACACCGATGCTAGAGTTCAACATTTTCATCCGAGGATCTGTCTTCCATTGCAGGAGCAAAAAGAACAATTGATTAACAGAATGCAGAACAATGTCATACATTCACCCCAGTACAGAGATCTGGTCCTAAATCCATCGTATTTTTGCTCACCATGCCATTCCAGTTTGAACCCAGCCATATGCAAATCAGTCTTGACACTGTGCCCAATGGGAACAGTCCAGCCCGAACTGCCAAGCCAGGTCCTTCCCTGGACTGTAAACAAGCATCCTAGGACCGGTTTTTGGGTTTCACCCCTCAGCCAGGATAGCTTGACTCCAGTAGCATGGAGAGCACGGGACCCACGTCTGGGCATACCCGTCCCACTCGGTGTGACAAATGCAAAAAGAACAATTGATGGACAGAATGCAGAACAATGTCATACATTCACCCCAGTACAGAGATCTGGGCCAAAATCCATCGTTTTTTTGCTCACCATGCCATTCCAGTTTGAACCCATCCATATGCAAATCAGTCTTGACCCTGTGCCCAATGGGAACAGTCCAGCCTGAACAGCCAAGCCAGGTCCTTTCCTGGACTGGAAACAAGCATCCTAGGACCGGTTTCGGGGTTTCACCCCTCATAAGCCAGGATAGCTTGACTCCAGTGGCATGGAGAGCACGGGACCCACGTCTGGACATACCCGTCACACTCTGGGTAAGAAATGCAAAAAGAACAATTGATGGACAGAATGCAGAACAATGTCATACATTCACCCCAGTACAGAGATCTGGGCCTAATTCCATCGTTTTTTTGCTCACCATGCCATCCCAGTTTGAACCCATCCATATGCAAATCAGTCTTGACCCTGTGGCCAATGGGAACAGTCCAGTCTGAACTGCCAAGCCAGGTCCTTTCCTGGACTGGAAACAAGCATCCTAGGACCGGTTTCGGGGTTTCACCCCTCATCAGCCAGGATAGCTTGACTCCAGTGGCATGGAAAGCACGGGACCCACGTCTGGGCATACCCGTCCCACTCGGGGTGACAAATGTAAAAAGAACAATTGGACAGAATGCAGAACAATGTCATACATTAACCCCAGCGCAAATATCTGGGCCTAAATCCATTGTATTTTTGCTCACCATGCCATTCCAGTTTGAACCCAGCCATATGCAAATCAGTCTTGACCCTGTGCCCAATGGGAGCAGTCCAGCCCACACTGCCATGCCAGGTCCTTCCCTGGACTGGAAACAAGCATCCTAGGACCGGTTTCGGGGTTTCACCCCTCATCAGCCAGGATAGCTTGACTCCAGTGGCATGGACAGCAGGGAACCCACGTCTGGGCATACCCGTCCCACTCGGGCGACAAATGCAAAAAGAACAGTTGATGAACAGAATGCAGAACAATGTCATACTTTCACCCCAGTACAAGATCTGGGCCTAAATCCATCGTTTTTTTGCTCACCGTGCCATTCCAGTTTGAACCCAGCCATATGCAAATCAGTCTTGACCCTGTGCCCAATGGGAACAGTCCAGCCCGAACTGCCAAGCCAGGTCCTTCCCTGGACTGGAAACAAGCATCCTAGAACCGGTTTCGGGGTTTCACCCCTCATCAGCCAGGATAGCTTGACTCCAGTGGTATGGAGAGCACGGGGCCCATGTCTGGGCATACCCGTCCCACTCGGGGTGACAAATGCAAGAAGAACAATTGTTACTGCAGCTGTATCGGAATTTTGAGTGTGTCTGGCTTCTGGCCCATGCTGAGCCTTGGCATCTCCTGTCTCCTCCATGAGGGTCTGACGCACCTCTTGTGGTGCGCCCCCCTCCGAGCCCCCCTCCCCAAATCACTCCCCCCGGTGTGTCTCTTACACTGCCCATTCTGCTCCGCTTTTTCTTCCTCTTTACTGTGTGCCAAAGTTTAGGTCAGGCTCCCAAGTCCTCCAGCCTCGTCAATGGATGTGGACTTTCTCACGTCGCCTTGAGCTGAAGGCATCCTTCTAGCCACTACATACATCCTCTGGCGACTGGCAAATAAAAGCCTTTTCTCTATAGAGCACGTTCTGCTTCGCCGGGAATAGCAGCATCTGTTGCAGTTGCAAAGCACGAAGCTTGGCCTTGATTCCATCATATATCCTACTTTGCTTCTGCTCTCCTCTAGAACAGTCCTGGAAGATCATGATCGTGGAACGGTCATATTTGATGACCCCCTAGAGCCTGGCTTCCCTTAGGATCGTGTCTTGGTCTTGAAAGTTCAGAAAACGTGCAATGACTGGCCTCAGGTGGGCCCCCGAGCTCTTTATGCCCCTCTTGATGATGAAACAGGCGGAGAACTTGTCAGCCAAGAAAGTGGAGCAGAGGCACTGGTCCAGAAAGGTTACCGTATCACCTTTCTCGACCCCATCAGGTGCGGGTTATTCCTCTGTGCTCTGTTTTCAGCATCATCGACTCATCAGGCCAGATCTTTCGTGGTCCCCTTGACCTCAGTCACCCCCTTCCTGAGGGTGTGGACCACGTCCACGAGATCTGAAATTCTGTCCTCACGCTGTGGTGACTCGCAGCGACATTGTGCAGGTCTTTTGCGGAGGATCGACACCTCAGAGTGCACTTCCCCTATTCTGGATTCCAGGACTTTCTTGGAGGTCAGAGTGACTGCTAGCATCGCAGCATTGACCCGCATCACCAGGATTTGGCTGGGCCCTCCTTGGGGGCCTTTGTCTAGTTGTCTATTCCTCCCTGGCTGGGTGCTTGGGGTCTTTGTCTTTGGCCATATGGATAGAGGGCACACCGTCACTGCACCAACTTGCCCTCAGGCCAGTTCAAAGTTTGCCCTACGTGGACACAGTCAAGAGGATTTTGGGAGCTGGAGGAGCCCTCAAGATAGAGGGCCAAATGTCACTGGCTCCCCTTGAGTGGCCCACACACAGCAGGCCACTCAAGGTCCCAGGCCCCAGCTACCCAGGCACACCACATCAGGCCGGACACTCCAGGAGCTCACCACCCGGTATTCGCCTCAGCAGAGGCCGGCTCACAGTTTTTACCCCCTCCAATGTTTTCACCCCCAGGCAGCAGATCTAACAGTCTGGCCAGGAGCTTCTTCCCGGAATTTGCCTCATCGGAGGCCAGCTTACAATTTCCCCCCCCTCTAATGTTTCCATGCCCAGGCAGCAGATCCAACAGTCTGGCCCACGGGCCGCCTCCACACATACCCAGACCAGGTGCTCCAAATGCTCCGAGCTGGCTGCCAATCTCTTCCAGCCTGTCACTCCTCAGTTGATCCTGCGGCGCTCTGATCAATCGACCCGACTGGCTTACCTCACCTATGTTGGACACCAGGCATGGCTCCAACAGGCCTCTGCGCCTGCTTCCGCCCCTGGGATTTGATGCGGGCTGCCCCTGTGGGATCTCTGATGGCACAAGGCAGGGGGCAACGAGATGAGCTGTCAGCCCGCACAGAATGCAGTCACCAAGCCCCTCCGGCCCAGCTTATCCTGGGATTGAGGATGGGGATCCCCACCACCGCTTCCGTCAGTACCGCCGTCCTCCATACCATGGCTCTCTCCATGCGGCCGCCATCTTGGCACTGCAGGCCGCAGCTATGGGACCTTTTGTGGCACCGACCACAGCCACTGGTCGTCAACTTGGCCGTCAGAAGGTGTCAGACAGCGCCTGTAGGGTTGCAAGTGTTCGGCAACACCATTATGGTTGTTACGCAAGGAGGTTTGTAACCTCTGTCCCCATGTGTATGTGAGTTGAGTGGCAGCGGCTGGCATACGGTCAGACGCAGTAATAAATAGCCCGGGGCTCCAGGCGTGGTTAAGAATAAGATCACCACCAAAGTACACATGTGTGTGTGTCTCTGTGCAGCAGCGAGGGGGCCCTCAGCACCCATGCTACACTGTCTACGAGAGGGCCTTCCCACCTCTGCGCTCCCCTGCGCCTAGCTCCTCTGCTCGTGGGAGCCCTTTCAAGCCGGCACAGTTGTCAGCGGTGCCGAGCGCTGCTTGTGAAGCCCAAGAGTGGCACCTCGGCCCGTGCACTCTCCACGTGGCACCACTCCCTTGGAGGAAAAGCTCCACTCCCAGGGCTTCCTCCATCTCCCAGCCTCAACGTGAGCTGTCACATCCACCAAGGAAGCTTCGCCAAGGGTAGCAGGGTGGCACCGGCCCGCCCTGCCTCACATGCAAGTTACCTGCCCGGGTGTATCCAGCTCACAGGCCCTGAAGCTCATCCAGCCTGCACCCTTACCAGCGGTGCTGGACCACAGCGCCCCCACAGCAGTACACCCACCTGAAGCTCACCATCAAGCACCCTCACCTGCCAATCAACATGGTGGTCCCCAGTGTGCGCCCAAGTAGACAGCCGCAAGTGACCACACCTGCCCACCGTCTACCTCCCCACAAAGAGGACCTGCCTCCTCACTCAGACACGTGAGTTGTACTACCCTTCTGCGCATCCCGTAGCACATCACGCCGCGCACAGAGTCACCCAGCACCCACATGGCCAACATACCTGCTTTGGAGCTACTCTCGGTCACACGGCCTCCACCTTCCCAAGCAGCTCGCTGGAAGGTGTGGTTAGAGCGCCTAGAGACATATTTCAAAGATGTTGAAATGCCTGCAGGCCGCAGGGGCCCAAAGCTTCTGCACCTAGGAGGTGCCAGCATCCACAAGATCTCCAAGTCCATCGTGGAGGGTGGGCCCCCACGCAATTACGCTACCCTGATGGATGCCATCACTGCGCACTTCGAACCTTACGCAAACCCCGATTACTAGTGCTTCCTACTACGCCAAGCAGCTCCCAGAGGGATCGGTGGACGTGTTCCATGGTCGCCTACGAGAACGAGCCAGCACACGCACTCTCCCAGATGAAGACAATGAAATTTGTGCTCAATTCATCCGAGGGTGCGCGTCCTACAAAACTCCGTGAACGCATCCTGCATGAACCAAACATGTCCATGAAAGATATCTTAACGCTGGGTTGCTCCAAAGCGCTATCAAAAGCCAGAGCAGCCCACATGGACCCTAACTCGCCTGTCCCTATCAAAGAGGAACCCATCAATGCAATCCAAAAAGTGGCATGAAAAAAGTAGACAAACTCCTCTAGGCCCCCACAAGGCCCCACCAAACCAGGAACGCCGTCCCGCACCTGCGGATGGTGTGGTGGCTCATACCATCACAATGGATCGTACCCTGCCAGTGGCAAGACCTGCAGCAAATTCGGGAAACTCAATCACTTTGCTAAAAGTCTGCCATTCCTCACAAGGTCGATGCCCCAAAGCACCACGGAAGGCCGTACGTGCAGTAGAATCGCACTCAGATGATCTTGCTGACAGTGACATGGACGGAGATGACGCAGTGGTCGTCCACGTGGTAAGAGTTCTTGATACCTTCCAAACCACCCACCAGACATCCCCCATGTACCAGGTGGCTGTGCAAGATCACACAGTCCCACCTCTCATCGACACGCATCGATCAATATCATGGCCGCAGATGTCTACCACAGCCTGCCTGGTCCACTGAAGCTGCGCCACACCAATGTGCAGGTTTATGCGTTTGGCAACCGCTCACCACTGCATCTGCATGGTATGTTCCAAGCTGATTTATCACATGACGCCACCCGCAGGAAGGCGAAAGTATATATTTCACAGGAAGGGTCGGTTTCCTGCTCAGTTGCCGCACAGACCAAGCGCTCAATCTGATACAATTTGCTTTTGGTGTACACGCTCACGACCTGGACTGTTTGTTGCAAGACTTCGCAACCATGTTAGAGGGAATTGGCTGCCTGGTCGGGCCGCCTATTCAGCTACACATCGATGAGTCCACTGCCCCGATTGCCTTCCGGCATCGCAGGATCTTCTTCCACCTTCGGCTAAAAGTGGAGGCTGAGTTAAAGCTCCTAGAAAAGAATGATGATGGATTAAACCCAGATCAGTTGACTGGGGGTGAGTGTTTGATTTGCTCTAATGCTCCGTCCATCATCCCCTTTGGTATCGCTTTGTTCGCCCTAAGTTGGCAGGGTATGCCCAGACGTGGGTCCCTTGCTCACTTTGCCACTGGTTTCAAGATAGCCTGGCTGATGAGGGTTTTGAACCCGAAACCGGTCCCAGGATGCTTGTTTCCGGTCCAGGGAAGACATGGCTTGGCAGTTCGGGCTGGACTGTTCCCATGAGGCACAGGGTCAGACTGATTTGCATATGGCCATGTCTGAACTGGGGTGGTGGAGTGAGCTAAAGAATGATGATGGATTAAACCCAGATCAGTTGACTGGGGGTGAGTGTTTGATTTGCTCTAATGCTCCGTCCATCATCCCCTTTGGTATCGCTTTGTTCGCCCTAAGTTGATAGGGTATGCCCAGACGTGGGTCCCTTGCTCACTTTGCCACTGGATTCAAGATAGCCTGGCTGATGACGGTTTTGAACCCGAAACCGGTCCCAGGATGCTTGTTTCCGGTCCAGGGAAGACATGGCTTGGCAGTTCGGGCTGGACTGTTCCCATGAGGCACAGGGTCAGACTGATTTGCATATGGCCATGTCTGAACTGGGGTGGTGGAGTGAGCTAATGAATGATGATGGATTAAACCCAGATCAGTTGACTGGGGGTGAGTGTTTGATTTGCTCTAATGCTCCGTTCATCATCCCCTTTGGTATCGCTTTGTTCGCCCTAAGTTGGCAGGGTATGCCCAGACGTGGGTCCCTTGCTCACTTTGCCACTGGATTCAAGATAGCCTGGCTGATGAGGGTTTTGAACCCGAAACCGGTCCAAGGATGACATGGCTTGGCAGTTCGGGCTGGACTGTTCCCATGAGGCACAGGGTCAGACTGATTTGCATATGGCCATGTCTGAACTGGGGTGGTGAAGTGAGCTAAAGAATGATGATGGATTAAACCCAGATCAGTTGACTGGGGGTGAGTGTTTGATTTGCTCTAATGCTCCGTCTATCATCCCCTTTGGTATCGCTTTGTTCGCCCTAAGTTGGCAGGGTTTGCCCAGACGTGGGTCCCTTGCTCACTTTGCCACTGGATTCAAGATAGCCTGGCTGATGAGGGTTTTGAACCCGAAACCGGTCCCAGGATGCTTGTTTCCGGTCCAGGGAAGACATGGCTTGGCAGTTCGGGCTGGACTGTTCCCATGAGGCACAGGGTCAGACTGATTTGCATATGGCCATGTCTGAACTGGGGTGGTGGAGTGAGCTAAAGAATGATGATGGATTAAACCCAGATCAGTTGACTGGGGGTGAGTGTTTGATTTGCTCTAATGCTCCGTCCATCATCCCCTTTGGTATCGCCTAAAAACAGCCAGCATCATCGAGCAGGTACGAGGCCCCATGCCCTGGGTCTCTCTGATCGTCGTTGCAAAGAAACCCAAGCAGCTGGGCGCTGTCCGCGTCTGTGTGGACATGCGGGTCCCAAACCTAGCTATCAAGCGTGATCGTCACCTCACGCCAACCATTGCAAACATCATCGGAGAGTTGGCTGGATCTAAATGGTTCTCCAAAATGGTTTGAGGTCGGGATGCCATCAGGTCCCGCTGCACACTGACTCCCATCCTATTACCACCTTCACAACAGATGCCGGCCTCTGGAGGTACACCAGACTCAACTTTGGCATCTCCAGCGCAGCGGAGATCTTCCACAACATTGTTAAGAATGTCCTGCATGGCCTTCCCGGAGTGCTGAATATCAGTGATGACATCCTTGTCCATGCACCGACGCTGGGAGAACATCTGACCCGCCTCCGGGCGGTCTTCACTCAGCTCAACGCACCGGGAGAAATGCGATTTCTTGCGGAAAGACATAAGTTTCTTTGGCTATTGACTCTCCGACAAAGGCATCAGCCATAACCCTGGCAAGGTGAAGGACTTAAAAGATGCCCCAGCTCCCTCCTCTGTGTCTGGAGTCCGCAGTTTTCTTGGCATGGTGACCTACTGCAGGTGGTTCATGAAAAACCTGTTGGACCTTACTGACCCACTTAGAGAGCTCACCAAAGCGTCCAGTCCCTGGGTGTGCGGTCAAGAACTGGAAAGCGATTTTCGCCAGACCAAAGCATCCCTGTGTGCCAATACCACCTTAGTCTGTTTTGCCCCACAGCGAGACTCGCAGCTGATAGTGAATGCAAGCCCGACAGTCCTTGGTACGGTACTGACTCAGCAACAAGAATGTGGGGAATGGGCCTCTGTGGTCTACGCAAGCCTACGGAACATTGCTATTCTCAAATAGGAGAAGCTATTGCCATCCTGTGGGGTTGCCGGCATTTTTACATTTATCTATATGGACATCTCTTCACCGTCATCACAGATCACAAACCACTGATACCCCTACTCTAGGGCTCCTCGTCAAGGCCACCTCTGAGAATAGAAAAGTGGGTCCTTCAACTACAGGAATTTCAGTTCAAGGTGGAGTATCGTCCCGGCACCTGGACCCCAGCGGACTTTCTGTCCAGGCACACGCACCCAGCAACCCCTCCCGAGACAGCCGACGCTTCAGAAACAGAGAAGTATGTCCGAATGATCGTAGATCGCTCCAAACATATCCCAATGTCTTTGGCGGAAGTGGTGGAAACTACCCAAAACGACGCCTATTTGCAAATGGCTATTGAAGCTGCCACCACAGGAGACTGGCGACCACTCCAATATTTGGCACCATTCCGTACAGACACTGCTCGATATACACTCTGTGCGTGCACTCCACAACGTCCACCAGGAACTATCGGTCACCAGCGAAGGGTGCCTGCTGTGAGGCCCGCGGTTGGTCCTGCCCAAAAGCCTTACATATAAAGCAGCCCTCCTGGCACATGGAGCACACCGAGGCATTGTGAAATCCGATAACAGGCTCAGGAGCAAGGTCTGGTGCCCGGGTCTAGACCAGAAAGTGTAGACGGTAGTGCGCAACTACCCCGTCTGCCTGGTGACAAGCCAGCCAGACCGTCCAGCATCCGTCATCACAGAGGCGGGACCTAGCGGTCCGTGACAGAGAGTGAGTGCCAACTTCGGCAGCCTCCCCGGAGGGGCGCACATGTTTGTAGAGGTAGATGACTACTCACGATACCGGGAGGTTGAAATTGTGACAACAACTTCCGCATCTGAAGTTATCCCAAAGCTGAAAAAACTCATGGCCACCCATGGTCTGTTTCAGGAGATTCGTACTGACAATGGGGCCCCCTTCGATGGCTCCGACCTAGCAAACTATCTGCGCTCATGGAACATTAAGCACCGCCTCATAACCCCCTGCTGGCCACAAGCCAATGGAGAGGTCGTACGTCTGATGAGTACTCTCACCAAAGTGCTCCAGATTGCAGTAGCTGAGGGCACCGGCTCGGAATATGCCCTGTACTAGTAACTGCGAGAGTACAGGCTCACACCTCACTCCATCTCTCCTAGCAAATTGTGTTTTGAAAGGTCCATGGCAGACACCATTCCCCACCACCCAGTGTGGGAGAAAGAGCTGAACCCCCAAACCAGTCAGACTAGAGAAGAGCTAGTAACAATGACTATGCTTCTCAAGCGCCGAGCTAAGAACAGTCCCATCAAAATAGGTGATCACATAGTGGTGAAAGACCGTCATCCAGGAGGAAAGTTCTGGCTACCTTTTGAGATACACCCATGGACCTTCACTGATCTCAAGGGCACAAAAGTAACAGCCCGCAGAGGCCATGAGTGGGTCTCGCGGAATGTGTCCCAATCCAAGAGAGTCCCTCAACGACTCATGTCAATGACCCCGTCTGCCGACCTACAAGACGGTGCTGCCGCTGACAGTCCGATAGCAAAGAGGACAGTTGTCGCAACCCAGAAGTGGATACCTACTCTGAAGAACTCTCCCTCCAAGACCCCCTGCGACAGGACCTGGCAGAGACACAAGCGCCACCAATTCAGAGAGTGGTGATGGATCCTCACTGGACTCTGCCGTCAGGGGCATTCAAGGACGATACCTGCTGCGACCCCATCCCGCACGTCTCAGAAATACCATGACTTTGTGTGGCTGATTTGGGACAGAGCTGCATTGGTGTTTGAGTATCAGCATCCATCCCATGGAGCAGAAGCGAAGCTGAATAAGGTTAACTGTATATTTGTCCAAGCCTATAATGTTTGCATTGTTATACTTTGACATTGGTAATGTGTTTGACCAAAATGTGTTGACATCTCCTGTAAAGGAGGAATGTAGTGTTGCCGATGATGGGCAACACCATTATGGTTGATATGCAAGGGAGTTTGTAACCCATGCCCCCCTGCGTACGTGAGTTGTGTGGTAGCGGCTGGCGTACGGCCAGACGCAGTAATAAATAGTCCGGGGCTCCAGGCGTGGTTAAGAAAAAGGCCACCACCAAAGTACACGTGAGTGTGTCTGTGCAGCACAGTGTGGGCCCTCTGCACCTATGCTACAGCGCCCAACACTGCATTGTGCATGCAGGGGTAGTTTTCGGTGCTGGATGACCGAATTTCTAAGCTCAGTCATTGTGCATTTCCTATGATGATTAGTGCCCCACATTTCGTTATTATGTGATAGAAAGCGAAGAGGTAGTAACGTGATAAAAAGGAGGGCGAGAAAAGTAAGAAAAGGCTGACTTAACGAGTGAAAGGGTGTAGGAAAAGACATTGAAAGATGAATGACAGAGAGGCAAAGACAGCATAAGGAAAGAAAAGTCAGATATTATGGCTAGGTTAATCTGTAATGGAGAAATATTTCTCTTTGACACCCGGGTATAGGATTGTGTCATTAGTTCAATTTAGGAGTTTCGATGTACAACCTATGGCATTTTTTGGCAATATGTTTGAATAAATATTCAGTAAAATGCTTATCTTGGCACTGTTTTTTCCGAACATTTTCTTAAAGGGTGTGGGATAGACTCCACTAAAACACCCATGGCTTGCTTCCTTATTTTCCCAAGCTTTTGTTATGCCAATTTTTGTTCCCAGTCTGGCTTTGATACTAGTGGGATGCTGTTGCTTCCCTGTGATCGTGCATCACCTCCTCAACATGGCCACCAATGCTTTGTGTAAGTGAGAGATCGGAGGCAATAGGGCTCATTATTGTATACTACCAGACAGACTTCAGAGATTGGCGTTGAGCAGCACAGTGCACTGAAGGTAGAGCCTGATTAATGAAAAATTTGCATTTATGCAGCAAGCATGAAAATAAAAGGATATCTAATTATAAATCGGCTAAGGATTGATTAGGCCACTACTTCGATGATATTCCCTCTAGGGCCCTCGAACTGCTTTTATTTCTAACACGGGTATGCTCTCCTACCACCTGCAATCTACAAGGGTTGTTTCATTACTGGTCAAGCCCATGTTATATGTGTGTTTCTCAGAAAGGCTTGCTGCCATCCAGCCCTCTGTAGTTGGCCTTGTAGAACACCACAATCTTGTCTTCTTTGATCTTTCATGCTGTTTTCTTTCTCTCATAGTACCTGGGTGACAGAGTTTCTGAGAAAGTGAAGTCCAAGGTGGTGGAGCTTCTTTACAGCTGGACATTGGCCTTGCCAGAGGAGTCTAAAATCAAAGATGCCTATCAGATGCTAAAGAGGCAAGGTAAGAACATCTTCCATCAGGCACCTCTATCCTGTTGCCCATGGATCCACTCTCACTAGCCATCTACCGCGAAGTGTTAACTTTTCTGTTTTTCACCACCTATCTCTCACTTTGATTCCCTTATATTGACCCTTCTGTCTTTGACCAGCTCTTGACATTGTTAACCCTTTTTATGCCCCATTTTCTTCATTGAACATTTGTGTCTCTGTAGTAAAATACATTTATCTCTCTGTCTCTTGGTCATCCTATTTGTTTCACTACATTGAAGTCCTGTCCCTTATTGTCTTTCCTTTCCCTTTGTCATTGACCATAGTTCCCTGAATTCTTTCCTGTTATTGCTTATTGTTTTTATTGATTAGCATGTCCTGAACTGTTACCCTCTTACTTCCCCCATTTATTTTGAAAGCTTATCCTTTACAAAGGACCAGATGAGACATTGCTTATTTGCGATCTGTTATGAATGTTCATGTGCGACAACTAAAAAGAAGAAACACAATGTACATACACTGTGCCATATGATATATTCAGGAAATGTCCGGGTATAAAACTGCAAGATATTCTGGGTAGTGATAATCCAAGATTTGGGTTCTAAACTTTTCCGAGTAGAGTTTATGCTGCATCTATAGCTCCCATTACCATCATTCTTTTGGCAAATAGCAACTTACCTATGTATTACATAAGTGTGATTTTCATTTAATTAGATTGCCAGATGTAAGGTACAAAATGCATGAAATATAGAGTATGTTATTTCCTCAGGAGTCTCACCCTTAGAAAAAATTATGATCAGCTACTAAGAAGACCTCTCTCAAAGTGATCAAAGTGCCCTCAAGGAAAAGGCTTCAGAACTACCTCAGAACTATGAACAAAATTGTTGTATATGCATTCTTAAACAAATTATATTTGGTATGAGGTATAAAATGCTGTTCACATTTTTAGCTAAAATAGGTTAGAAAATCTTGACTACCTAAGATCTTTTAAAATTCTCAGAATGTGAAAATATTCTTGACGCACCCAACCATGTTGTAGTTTGATTGGTTGTTTCACATACTGATCATGGCTGTTCACTTATGTTGTTTAAACACTGTATTGTATTGCATCGTTTATGTAGCACTTACTACCATTATGTGGGGTGCTGAAGCGCTTGCCTACATTGGTAGCTCGCTGCTGGTTGTGTGGGTGGGATGATGTGCTTGTTTTGATCCTATGTAGGAAGTGCTTCCATGTAATGCTTGCTGACCACCAGGGTGCGGTTAACTTCTTATGGGACGCAGCACCTAGCAGTGTGATGGATGAAGAATAGGCTTACAATTTATTGTTTTCAGTAAGCTGACGTGTGAGCAGCTCTGCAGATCCCTTATGTTATTTCTTATTTTCATAGTCCACTGAGCATAGCTTTACACTTACCACATTGTATCCGTATGATCTGTTTGTTTTTTTGGTGCCCAACAATCATTTTTGACGGTTAGATGATTGCCCTCCTTTGACATTTCCCCATAAAATTAAAAATGTCCATAGAACATCACACAGCCTTTAAAAGGTTACAGTTTAAGACCGAGAGTAGCACTACGTAAACAACTGTACAATGCATACTCGATTCATAAACTACACCTCCGCAGTTAATTTCCCTAGAATACTGATGCTATGTATCATAAGCTCTTGTCGATTTCTTATGGCTACAACACACTCTTTTGGTTGGTGAAAGGAAGTTTAGTGAAGTAAACATTTAAAAACTGTTGCAAAGAATTGTGCCATTAAGGGTTGTGCGCTTATAAATGGAAAAATAAAAGGCACGAATAAGTATTTCCCCCATTTCATATTCTTTTTTAATAATTTTAGCAGATGAAACGTTCAGGAGAAACAAGTGGGAGCAGCAGCTTCGCCACAGAACAAATAATTGGTAATTTGGCCAGTAACTCATATTACCGGCAAAAATAGAGAGCCAAGGCCTGAGGTTTACTGGGCTGATCTCATCTAAAATGTTCGATATGGGTCATCCAATCTCCACCTAGATTAATCTGCCTAGAAAGGCAGTTCGACATTTCTTGGTTGCAGAATTCGAAAATCGCTCACTCCATTCATCTTTCATATTTTGAAAATGACCTGCTCCAAAATCCTATTTTCAATTGAAAAAAATGCACTATTGTAAGCTATGTTACATTCATAGTTGCAATGCATACGAAATATCAGAAATCGCATCATTTTAAAAGACTATTTCTTTTCATAGGCACTTTACATTAGCACAGGCACCATAAATACATGATGTTTTCTACAATGGTAAATAAAGTAACATTTCTGTTGAACTCTTGTAGAAAGAAAATGGTAATTTCTTTTCTTATTTGCAAGTTACATGTAAAGATAGTAAATATTATCCACATGAGATGCAAACACCCATATGCTTCCAGCTTCAACAACCAGCTGCCAACTAGAGTTGGGCACACAGAATCTTCTCACTTCACATTCCACATCCACCACAAATGTGATGAGATTGTTCTGAGAAGTGCTTGTGGCCTGTGTTTCTCCCATACTGATTGTTTTCCTTCATCTTGTTGTAAAAGAGGGAGAAGTGTTCTTACCTTGCCCTCCTCCTTGTTGCTGAACAGCATGGGAGTGTGCTGTTTCTTTATGTTGTGTGTTCCCATTTGGTTTGCTCCTTCCTGAAGGGTGATTATGCTATTGGAATATTTGGTGCATGTTTCAGTAGGGATAGCTGGTAGTTAGCCCATTGAAGGATGTATGCTGAAAAGGAATTTACTGCTGATTTTGGTGGGTCATCTTCCTATCATACTACATGTCCTGTAACTTAAGGCATGCAATGATATTGTATTTTCAAACCACTGAAAGAGTATTGTGAGATATGATTCCATTGAACATTTTAGAAGGCCTAAAATCTTACCTCATACTCACATCCCACATTTTTTAACATGTTGTTACAGTTATAGTAGATGAATGAATTTAAAGTATTTAAAGAGTGCAGCAAGCCCCCCAAAATAGTGGTTGTCAGCCTTTTCCTAATTAGCATGTGGCAGCTGATACTCCATATGTTATCAGGTAGAGTGTTCCAAAGCTTCGCTGCGAGAAAAGAGAAGGATCCACCACCAGAGCAGTTCTGGCATATGTGGCTACTGTCACTAGGTTGGCGGAAGAGGAATGTAAAGGATGTGATGAGCAGTATACTTTGAATTTGCGTCTATGGTAAGTGAGGCCAGAATTAGAGATAGCCTGATCGGTAATGAAAAGTGCCTTTAAGGATACACACTTTCTATGGGAAACAGTAAAGATCCTTTAGGCATGACAATACAGATTCAAATAGGTGAAGAGTATGTAATAGACACGTTTGGGACAGACTGTAGTCTGTGAAAAAGGTAAACTGGTATTCCAAGATAAAGAGAGTTCTTGTAGTCTAGTCTCGAGATAACCAACACTTGTCCCACAATCTTACATGCTGGTTCAGGGAAAAAAGGGATAACTTTTCTGAGCATTAAGAGCATATAAAACCATATAACTGCTGCCAGAGAAGGGAAGGAGAGCTTGTGATAAAAAGTAATTTAGAGATCCCCAATAGAAAGGGAATGGGAAGTGGGTAGGACCAGCTTCCACCAACCACATGGAGGATCACCAACAAGTAATTAAAATACATTCATAGATGCAACCAAAACCAACCTGAAGAAGACAGAAGGTGGAAAGGAGACAGGAGAGAGCACAAGTGGTAAATGGTAAGTGGTAAATTTTCAGAGCCAATGTAAAGTTTTTCGGAAGCTCCTCAATCAGCAATTGATCATGAATTACCCCAAATTATGTAGTTTCAATCAAATAATTTCCCTTGCCTGATTTCCTCTTATTAGTTAATTTGTTGCTTTGTCATTAAGGCTGTCTATCCCATGATTAAAAAAAACCCGCATAAATTCAGTTAGCATATCTTTCCCTCAGCACCTAATCCCAAAATGTAAACAAACATTACACCTTTTCTACATTGTAGGATCTTTATTGATAGTCATAAACGTTAGAATAATTCCCGATAAAGTGCAAGGAACTCGGAATGTATAATCAACATAATTATTTACAACAGGGCGCAGAGACCATCACATTCAGAGTTACAGAGCACCCTCAAAGCCTCTCGAAGGGTAATATTTTCCCCAAATCACTATTCCAAATTAAAAATCCTTACTTAAAAATTGCAGCACCTTTAAGTCTACCTGCTGACTAAGACTGTCTACAGTGAAGGAAAAAGGAGGGCTGGTAGGCTTAGCATTAGCCTTTAACAGATGCAGAGGCTTCCAGTCCTGTTATGCCTTCTTCTGGTAATTGCCTCTCTGAATCACTTATTTTTTCCGACTCATAGGAGTGGGACCTAGGAACACGGTCTGTGTTTTTAACCCATTTTCTGCAATTTTTCTGTAGAATTCTTAACTTAATTCAGTGTTTTTTGTTGGTACAAAGCAATTTAATGTTTTCTTTGTCTTTTTAAGCTTAGGTTTTCAGTTAAAATGTTTTCTTTCTTTATCAAATGTCCTGTATGTGAAAGGGGAAAAGCTGCAACTGATTACCACCAGGTCTGTGTGATGTGCCTCATAGTCTCTCACTCAAAGGAATATAAGTTTTGCTTCAAAATGTCCAGGAGTATTCTCAGTGGTAGAGAGGGAACTGGAGAGGGATTTACAGAGCGAATTCGAGAGGGAATCAGCTAAGAGGTAAACTGGAAGTCTTTCCATATATAAAGGGGGATAGGGCCTCCAGGGAAGTGTATGCTTCCTCTGAGTTGCAGGCCATGACTCGAAATGACTCTTGCAGAGGGATATCCAAGGAGAGGAGCTCCAGAAAAACACGAACAAGAAGGAATCAACAATTAGACCACTCCTGACATTGCCCACCAGTTCGATGTTGAAAGTCTCAATGTCAGCAAAAGGTATTGGCCTGATTTGTTGGTCACGGTAGGAAGGATCAAGGTCAATATTGACATAGAAGCTCCACTGGCATCGGCTATCAGAAAAATCATCAATCTCATAGCATTCAAGCCATCCAACATCTTGCAATTGTATTACTCGCCATTAGGGCATTTTTCAGTGCTGAGGCATTTGACATCAGAACGTCATTCGATATCATGGTGGTCAATATTGAAGCAATTGACATTGACACTCACTCTTCAGTGGAGTAAACCTCAAGGAGAAAATATAAGCATATGCCGCGTACTCCAACAGACATGCAAGGAATCCGAAAGCCGTGGTCCTCAGGTGGATGTCAGTGTCCCCTATAAAAAAAGGACTCCCTTTCCTTCTCCAACTCCAAGGGTGCACATACCTATTGAGGACTCTCCGCCTCCTCTGCAGCCTTCATGGGATCTGGAAGAAGATTATCCACCATGGAAGCACAGTCAAAGGAGAACACTTTTGCCACCTCCTGACAGATCCATCAGCGGGTTGGGACTGTAGCTCTTCTACACTCCCACATTAATCGCAGGTAGGCAAGTTAAGGATTTCACCGGTGGATTACATCGTAACCCTTCAGGTGTTTTGGTGAGAGGAACATCTAAACGCAACATACCATTTGAAGCACTTCATACAGCAGCATTAGTTATAATGGAGACACTGCAACACAAAGTAAATCCCAGATCTGTGCTTTCGCTAGTGCCTGGCATCAGTCCCTATGGTAGTCAAAGCAAATATTTGCTGATGAACTCCCCAAGAAGCAGATGTAGAATTTGTATGAGGTTTTGCAGAATTATCTTCTGCTGTTCAGCTAAGTAATAGCTGCAGGGAACAATGTGGCAGAATTTGCAGTGTCTGGATATTGCCATGACATCACATAAATCTGGAGCCTCATCTTGCTGATAATACCTCTTTTTATGTTGCTGCTGCTGATGTGGTCGGTATAACCATCGAGGCGACTGAACCTTCTGCCTGTAATAAGAACTGCAGTCCAAAGAGCATGGAAACAGAGAATGGCAAGTATAAGATTTTTAGTTGTGTATCAGGTTTCATTGTTGTGTGGCAGAGCTACTATGATCTCAGATTCAAGTTCGATAGTCAGCCTCAGTTTGCTAACTCCCCTTGGCGACCACCATCCAACTCTAGGCAGTGGCTCCACTCTGGTGGAGTGTTGTACCACTCAACCTGTAAAAGACTGGGAAAACATAACAAATGACAAGTGGGTGCTAACTATTATTAAGCTGGATACTCTCTTCGTTTTGGAGCTCCCCCTTTTATTTCACTATTGTTGGCAATTAAGTATCACCTAGTCGACCGGCACAAAGAGACATCTTCACTACTGATGAAGAGCAAAAGAACCTGTTAGCGTTCATCAAACGGGAAAATACATCTATTCATAGAATAAAGAAGGAGCCCAGGAAGACTTCAGACACTTTATAGATCTACGTTTTACCAAAAAATAGATCAAGAGGGAAAGATTTCACATGCTAATGCTTCCTTACATCGTCACTCAGCTTAGGAAAGGAGACTTAATGTGTTCAGTAGACCTACAAGATGTGTATGTCCACATTCCAATAGCAAATAAGTACTGGTAGTTTCTTCAATTTTTTAAGGGGAAGTTGCATTATTGGTGTGTAGCAGTGGCGGCTGGTGACATTTGAAAGAGGTGAGGCGTAAAATAATAGTTGTACTGCACTGCGGCGAGCGTAGCGAGCTAGCCCGAACAACCTACGGGGGGCGGAAGGCACTAGAGAGAGTAGATAGAAAGAGATCAGAGAGAGGGAGAAGAGAGAGAAGTGAAAAGAAGCGAGAAAGAGAATGGATGGAGAGAGACAGAGCGAGAGAGGGGGGGAGGGGAATTTTAACTATTTTGCCAGGGCTGCTTTAGGTTCCCAGGCTAGCCCTGAACCCCCAAAACTCACCCCTGCGCCTAGAAGCCTCATCCCCTGTAGTACGGGAAGCCCCATCTTCTGTGCATCCGAATTACGAGTTTATCAAGTTCACTGAATACATGTGTGATCAGCCTGAATCAATTATCATGCTTGATTAATGCATTATTATTATCATCATGTTTAGAGAAAACCCACAAAGTTTAAAAATAACATTTAAAATACTTATGTAGTGTATAATAGACCACAGTCTCATTATTTACAATAAAAGCCATCGACTGCTTAACATCCCTTGCTCTATGCTGTAAAAGGAAGCAGCCGCTGTAAAGTTTGTTAAATCTATTACTTGTTGGATCAGACGAACACCACGTGAGACCCCCCTGGGAACCCCTCTTCCGTTTCTACCCCACCCTGTGTGTCCTATTGTGGCTTTTTATTGGGCTTGTATAGCGCCTGTCAAAGGTGTCTTCACAGCGGTACTACAGCCGGCTGGGATGGAAGTCTAGTAGTATATGGTGGTTTCAACACGTGTAGACAGCAGAGGAGGAGGCACAAGGCCCGTGGGCAGACTGAGTGTTGGAGCATTCCCAGAATTTGAGCCAGGTCAGTGAGATGAATGATATTAATAATAATAATAATAATAATAATAATGTTAATCATAACGATAAAAAAATTAAGTGATAAAGTTCTGTAAAGCGCTTATTTGCTGGTAGGAAAGACTCTTGGCGCTAAAGAAGTGAAAGCGAAGCCGGCAGGGGGTTATGGAAACAGTCGGGTTTTCAGCTTCTCTTGAGCTCGAGGTGCTCACTGGTGTTCCTGACATTCTTTGGGAGAATGTTCCAGAGTTCAGTCGCCAAGTATGGAAAAACCGGTTGCCCGCACCCTATGGCATTCTGCTATAATATGGCCCCAACAGCGAACTCCTCTAATACACGCCACAAAACTAACACCAACAGTACACATTTGGCAGAACACTGCACACCCCCCAACGCGGAACAGATATGCTTCAGCGACACCAAGTTGGGTATCACGGTGCTCGTAACAGCAGTCCATATTAGGGCATGGCACACATAGAAGTCATTAACAACCTAACTATCCCGAAGAAGGATGCAGACCAGTCGCGGCCGGCATGACGTGGGGGAGGGGGGTGGAAATGGGGTCGTCGCGGGCGGGGTATGTGGGGAGGCGGGAGGGGTTCGTTTAATAAAAAAAATATATAAAATAAAACTTAACTTACCGTCCTGCGCCGCTGCCACCTCAGCTTCTGGATGGGTCCGACTCCTCCCGCCGTCCTGCCTTTTCCAATTCCTGCATCGTCATGGCAGCCTCCCTCCTCCTCCGCTAATCACAACGCTGCAATGGCAGCGTTGGATTGGTGAGGCGCATCGGAGAGCGCCCCATCCGGGCTATTTTCTATGTATGGCTGCTGCATGCAGCAGCCTACATAGAGAAAAAGGGAGAAAAGGGAGAGTGGCGGTCCTGCTCGAGGGCAGGGGGAGGGCTTGCCCACTGTTAGTGCGCACTGACTGTCAGGCCGACCAAACAGTCAGTATGCACAACAGTGGGCAAGCCACTCCCCCTGCCCTCGAGCAGGACCGCCCACCCCCAACCAGGCAGTTATTACCATTTATGTTTCTGCCTTCTCGCACTGCGAGAAAGCAGTGGGGCCACGCCCCAATGGGGGAGCCGCCACTGGTGTGTAGTACTTTGATCTGAAGTATGCACTGTGTACATTCTTCAAATGTGTAGCAGTAGTAGCAACAGACCACCTTGATTATCAAAATATCTTTATATACCCCTACCTAGATGACTGGCTGATCAAAGGAGCAAATACAGCAAGCTGGAATAAAAATGTAACCATACAGTCTCCTAGTTACATTGCATGGGTCTGTAGGTTAGTTTTCAGAAATCGGTCATGTTGACATTCCAAACACTGAAATACATGGAAGTGACTCCCTGCTCAAAACAAGGAAATGTGTTTCATTTGGAGAACAGAGGGGCAGCATTGGAAAATTTCAAACCTTACTGTGCATCAGATTTCCTCGCTTCTGACTTCACTCGTCTCTTGCAGTGCTATTGTTCCAGACGCAAGGTTATATATGAGAACTGTACAACAATGTCTAAAAGATTAATAGATGCAGTAAGAGGACAAAACATTTTGCTGAGTGGCCCCATGAACCAAGGCAGACACTCTGCAAACTTTCAATGCCTTATGGCCGCTCCTATGGAGGCATAACGATGTCCACCAGGCAGGCTGTCAATATGGCAGGTAGTAGTGTGGCAGTTGGGCGGAGGCCATCCTGTCGGATTGTGGGTAGCTCAGTAAAAATCTAGCCTTGTATCTCTACTTGTGAAAGTAAAATGTTGGTTAAAGGGCAGAGGCCCTATACGATAATTGAGACAAAGTCTGGGATGTCTTTTCCCCTTTCTGGGTGCGCATCTCTGTAGTGGAACATAAAATAAATGCACAAGAGAAGACCAAAATCCAAGTAAAGCCAAGCAGGATTCCAAAGGCAAGAGAGGACGTGCTAAATAAAAAAGAGCAGACCTTGTTATGTATGAGAATTATCGCACCATCTAGAAGCAAATGGTCTTCTGCTTCTATCTAAATCGGATAAGACAGTTCACTTCTGCATCAGTTTCCGACAAGGGAACGCCATCTCCTGGTTTGATGCATATCTGATGCCATCTATTGAAGGCCTCACTGAGACGTGTACCTACTACATATATATTTACCTTTGACTTAACTAAGGGTATTTGGCAAGTTCCCTTTAGACGGCGATAAGCAAAAGTTAGCCTTTTCAACTCCTTTTGGCCTGTTTCAATTTCAGGTGTTGCCCTTTAGATTACGTGGGCCACCCGAAACCTTCCAGCGCCTTATGAATGAAATACTAGCCTCCCAACAATCTTATGCTTACTTAGATGACATTTTAATTTTCAGTACTGACTGGTCTGAGCATCTGCATCATTTGGAGACAGTGGTTTCTTTGCTGCGACAAACTAGAGTCACTGTAAAATATGCATCACGTATGCTTACAGTCTACCAGGTACAATATCTAAGTTACTCTGTGGGTAATGGAGTAATTTGACCACAGTAAAAGAAGATCGAGTTTTATCATACCTTGGGTTTGTACGATATTACCGACAATTTGTTTCCCGCTATTCCACTCTGGCTGAACCCCTCATGCCATTAGTTAAGAAAACATCTTATAATCATCTTCCATTGGGTTCCTTCGAAGAATGCACATGTCTCTCTTGTGGGCTGTGTTAGAATTAAATCCAGTCTTAAGGTGCCTGCTTTATGCAGATGCTTTACACTTAATGCAAATGTATCAGGCAAAGGCCTTGGAGTTGTCCTTTTTCAGAAATTTGGTAATGAACTCAAAAAATGATATACACCACCATAGATAAAGAATACCCGGCAATTCACTGGGATAGTGAATTTCGTCTTTATTATTTGTTAGGCTGTCATTTTGAAGGTATTAAAGATCATGCCCCCTTGACTTGGATTTCCTTCAACAAGAACAGTAATCATAGCGTCATACAATGGTTTTTAGCACTCCAGCCATTTTCTTTCTCTGTTATACATCATCCTGCTTACTTTGGGTTTCACTGATTTTCAATTACAGTAATTTTCCATCCCACTGGTTTGAGTAACCAGGGCTTTAGGTGGGGGATGTATGTCAATAAGCAATCCTTCATGTATACCTGAATTCATCTGAGAGGGTAGCAAGGAAGCGGCCCCATAATGGGAAACATCCTTTACAATGCGGGCATTACCTTTACCATGCATCCTTAACAGCGCATAAGTCTTTACCGAGCAAAAGTTTACCACACATATACCTTTACAACGCAAATATAGGTATTTTGCAGGTAAGTATAAAGACTTTGTGTGTGTGAGGAATCTTTTGTTCTGATAACACTTGATGTAACTTCGCTGTACACCAGCATCTCTCATGAAGATGTACTCAGGGCTATGAGACACTTTCTAGACTCAAGACCAATAGGCTTACACCAGCTTTCGGAAATGCTAATTGTAATGGCTAGATGGTGCTTAGAAAATAACTTTTTCATGTTTAGAAAAGATACATTCCGACAGATGAGGGGTACGGCTATGGGCATCTGCTTTGCCCCAAGTTATGCCAACCTACATATGGGTTGGTGGGAGGAGCATGTGCTCAGTGTCAAATATGCCAGGGAGTGGTCAGAAAATATCATTCTCTGGACAAGATTCATAGATGACTTGTTCATCCTGTGGACAGGTTCACAGGAATCAGCAAGGCTATAGTTGTGTCGGCACTAAATGACAACTCTTTTAATTTACACTTCACCAGCACCATCAGCGAATCTGAAGTTTGCTTCTTGGACCTTGAGGTGTTCGTAAAAAACGACAGAGTACATAGAAGAACCCATAGGATACCTACAGCAGGGAATTCGATCTTGCACTCTCGTAGTTTTCATCCACAGAAACTCAAGCAAAGTATTCCGTACGCAGAACATCTATGTATGAAAAGAAACTAGTGAGTCCACCACTTTGAGGAAAGCACAGACTAAACTAACAGAGAGATTTACAGAGAGGGGATATAGCACCCAGGTTCTAAATCAAGCCCGGAACAAGTTGAAGAGAATTTCTAGAGATTCGTTATTCTTCTCAAGTAAGACAGGAGGAATTGAAAAAAGAAAAGGCAAGGATGAACTACGTATGATCACTGGGTACAATGTTTATCATGCTAAAGTGAGAGAATCCATGAATAGACATTGGCACTTAGTGAAGAGTGACCCTATATTAGGCAATATTACACCACGTAGACCTCTTTTAACATTCAGAAGGGCAAAATCCATGAGACAGGATCTGGTAGTGAGTAGCCCAAAGATGGTCGATATGGAGGGTTGGTTGAGAGCCAATCCTGGCTTTGTTAAGTGTCAGAAATGCAAAGCCTGTCAACATGGTCTTAATAAGAGAGAGAGCCAATCACCCTTACTAAAGAGTCCGTGGAAAATTCACAATTTTTACAACTGCAGAAGCAAATTTGTAGTTTATATCCTCCAATGCTCCTGTCCAAAACTTTATGTAGGGAGCACTATCCACATGGCACATGTGAGAATTCTCCAACACCTGAGGGCGGTAAAAAACAGTGACAAAAGCTATCCTGTCGCCAGACACATCAATGAGGTACATGGAGGAAATGCAAATGAGCTCTTCTACTATGTGATCGATTCTGTTCCAAAAAATAGTAGAGGTGGTAACCGAGAACTAAAATTAAGACAGTTAGAATCAAGATATATCATAATGCTCAATATTAGAACTCCGCATAGCCTCAATTCTGATGAAGATCTGTATGTTCATATATAAGGATGTGGTCTCTCCATCTCTCTTGAATAGCCAAATGAGATCACATGGGAGTGGAAAATAATAAACACATTTTGTAAGGAAAACAACATCTCAGAACACAAGAATGAATGTAAAAATATAAGGTATTTTAGAAACAAGCACTTGCATTTGCAGTTTGTTCAGGCTTAGTTAAGTTGTGTTTGCAATAAAATAGGAAGGTAGCACTATAGAAAGTTTCAGTATACAAAGAGGTGTTATGAGCAGTAAGGTACAAGCATAACAGCCCAAGATGCGTCAAATACATAATAATAAGGCACTTGCCAAGAAGTTCCTTTATCCATTTGAATATTTGCACTAGCAATCATTTGACTATATGAATTTTGGCACTTGCACTTTAAGAGGGTAAGATTATGTTTACCTAATGCACTTGCACTTTACTACAATGAATCTCTAACATCATAATAGTATACATATAATAAACTTTGCAGGCACTCATTTTATGCATAAGCACTTTACCTCAATGTCAACAATGGACTTGTGCAATATGATTGCGTTAAACATCTGAGATGTGGTCAAGTATGATTAATTTGAATACAAAAGTCAAACGCTGATAGTAATTTGACATGGGTAACATGAACATAAAAGCAACACAAAAAATTAAAATAAAAAGTACAAAATAAATAAAGAAAATTAAAATAATAGAGAATAATAATTGTTGAAAAGAAAAGGCAAAAGTAAGAGAAAAAGTAAAAACGACAAATTGTAACACTTGTGTTTTAACATATTTGCCTTTTCGCATGTCTTCTGTGTCAATTGTTTGTGAAACCATGTGATCTGTTTTAGAAACATGGGAAGTAATGGTGTCTAGTGTGTGATCAAGGCAGTAGTTAATGCTGAAACGCGTTACAGCCAGAAAAAAGAACGTGCTATGAGATATATCTTAGCATGCTGTGTCGGGGTCCGGTTACTGATCACGAACTGGAATTGGTGTGTATATATATATATATATATATATATATATATATATTATATAAAATCTACTGACGGTCGTCAGTAGGTAGTTATAGTTAGAAGTAGAACCTTGTTTCTTTTCAAAAAGCATTTTTTCTTTTGCCAATATCTTTGGCACTGGTTGACGAATCTTCGCGAAATGTTCAAAACCAATGGGGCGCTCCGGTCAGCTCTTGTCTTGAAAGTTTCGGGGTGATTCGTCAAGCAGAGGCCGAGAAAAAAGGGTTAATTTCCATAGGAAACTTTAGACACGGCTACAGCCCGAACTGCTGAAAGAAATTACACCAAATTTGGCAAAAAAGTAGCTTTTGGTCCAGAAAGCACTCTTTTCTTTAAATGATGCTAATCCGTTCAGTAGTTTTTAGTATTAAATCTGTTTTTATTGACAGAATACGAAGCAGAGAAACAGAATTGAGTCGCTTACAACCCAGCGGGCCGGCTAGTTGTAATCCAGCTGAACAAGCAAGACAATGATAAGGGTAGGGCTTCTCAACGTTAAACACAGCAAGCCGCCTACAACCCATCAGGGCCGGCCGCGTCTTAAGAGAAAATAGTAACCTATTGGTAGTGCTGTGGGCTGGTGCCCATGTCATTTAAGAAACAAGAGGCCACGGGAGCCGTATGGCGACCCCCCAAGGCGGTAGGCACTGAGTAGTATTCCGAATTTAAACACTGAACGGAACAAAAGATAATGTGAAACGATAAGGAAATCAAAACATAACCCTCTCCCTCCCCCACCCCTTCTCAGTGAGCAAAACAAAGGAAGGGTATATGTCAGCCCATGTGGCCTGGATGGTACAACAGGTCCACCACGTCAGGGAGTGGAAGGGGACCAGTGATACGCATTCTTATGGGATGATAGTGGTGTCATCTGGGATAAATTTTAGGATGCGGAGGTATTGTGGGCAGGTTAATTCTCGGAATTCAGTGGAGAGAATAGCTAAGAAAGGGGCCCAGGTTTTGGCATAGTCTTTACTCTTCCCCGCTGCTGCCATAGAGAGCTTCTCCATCGCTAAGAGATTCCATAGCTGGTGTAACCAGTGTATATGCTCCGGTATCTTATCCGATTTCCACCTTGTCAGTATAACCCTGAGTGCAGCGTTCAATGCAAGCGCCATTTGCCGCCTCCTAAGCGAGCGCAGGGGAAAAGTTATCGCATTAGGGAGGCCTAAGAGAGTGTACGCAGGGAGCCGGGGTATGGAGGTGTTGAAGGCCAGATCAATGTCGTCCAGTATCTTTTCCCAGTAGCGGGTTAGTTTTGAGCAATGCCAGAGTAGGTGGAGAAGAGTCCCGGGACTACCACATCCCCGCCAACAGAGACCGTCACATTGGGATTGCCATTTGGAGAGCCTATCAGGGGTATAATACCAATATGTCGCGATCTTAAAAGCTGTTTCCGTATGGCTCGAGGAGTACGTAGTGTGGTGCGCCCGATAAAAAACATCCTCCCATTCCTTATCAGATAACGTGCGCCCTAATTCTGTCTCCCAGCGCTTCTGTCCGGCAGTGCGAGCCCTAGGGAGGGCTATGGTATGGAAGGAGTAGATTTCCGAGATAAGGCGTTTGTCGTCCTTTTTGCTAATTATCCATTTCTCAAATGGCGTCATCGAACGGAATGCTAGGGATCGCGTCTCGGCCCCAGAGATCCAGTGTGTCATCTGGGAGTGCAAGTAAAAATCTGTCGCTGACAGATTATAGTCCGATTGTAGTTCCTCAAAGGGGATAAGGCCCCGAAGGTCGAATAGATGCCCTAAGCGTTTACAACCCCCTTCAACCCAACGGGTTGTAGCCCCATTATTCATCCCCGGCTGAAAGGCGGGATTTGAAAAAAGCGGGGTCAAGGGAGAAGGGAATGTGGTCAGGTTGGCCCTCCGGGATACCCTGTCCCATGCGAGCATTGTGGGACGCGTGATGGGTGAGGAATAGAGGCCCCAAGCGCGGGCCGATTTCGGCATCCAGGCATCGCGCCAAATGTGATGGCCCGCTACTGTCTGGTCCATGAATACCCAATATTTCTCTTTGGGGCGATTCCACTCCACCAAATAACGTATATGCGAGGCGTGGAAGTATCGAGTGATATTAGGGAAGGCTAAACCCCCATACTTCTTAGGCCGTTGAAGCGGAGTTTTCCGTAATCGCGGCGCGATCGGGCCCCAGACAAAACCTTCATTCGCCGATTGTATCTGTCGCAGGGCGTATGGCGGGGGTTCTAGTGGTAGTGTTTGGAATAAATATAGAGCACGCGGCAATACATTAATTTTAACCGCGGACAGTCTCCCAAACCAGGTCAGGGGAAGGCGACGCCATCGGTGTATGTCTGCGCGGATCCGTGTTAATAGAGCCGAGTAGTTCACCTCTGCAGTTTCCGCAAGGCTTTTGTGGAGGACCAGCCCAAGGTATGTAATTCCTTCCGACACCCAGTCAAAGGCAAAGCGATTCCGGAGAGTCTCCACCGTCGGCTGACTAGCGGTGAGATTGAGTACTTGTGACTTCTGCATATTGATTTTAAAGCCGGAGAACTGACAATGTCTGGAGGTCATCCACAATAGTCGGCAGAGAGGACAGAGGGTGTGCCACCGAAAAAATAAGGTCGTCCGCGTATAAGCTAATGAGGTGCTGGTCTAAGCCAAATGGGAAGCCTCGCGCAAGGGGGTTGTCTCGGAGTCGTTGGGCCAAAGGCTCCCTATATAGGGCGAAAAGCAGGGGGGAAAGGGGGCAACCCTGCCGTGTTCCCCGCCCTACTTCAAAGTGATCAGAGAGCAAGCCATTGACCCGAACAGCCGCTTGAGGGGCGCTGTAAATGCTCGCGATCCAGCGTCGGAACCGTGGTCCCAGTCCGAAGCGCTCGAGAGTCGCGAAGAGGTACGGCCAATGCACACGATCAAACGCCTTCTCCGCGTCAATCGCTAGAAGAAGGGCTTCTTCTTTGGACCGTTGCACCTTATCAATTAGGTGACAGATGCGTTTGGTATTGTCCCCACATTGCTTTCCGGGGATGAAACCGGACTGGTCCGGGTCAACGAGACCCGGCATATGGGGGTTTAGCCTATGTGCAAGTATACTGGAGAACAATTTTGCGTCTATATTCAATAAAGAGATCGGCCGGTAGGAGCTACAAAGCTCCGGGTCCTTACCCGGCTTGAGGATAACCGAAATAGAGGCTTGCAGCACGGAGGGAGTGAGGGACCCGGTGTCCGCAAAAGAGTTAAACAAGCGGGTTAGCAATGGGGCGAGTTCAGCGCAGTAGATTTTGTAAAAAAGGGCACTGAAGCTGTCAGGCCCATGGGCCTTCTGTAACTTCAGCCGGGCGATCGCAGATATCACCTCTTCGACGCGGATATGCGCCTCCAAGGCGTCAGCCTCGCCTGTGGGCAAGGGTGTCACCGCAGCTTCTTTGAGGTAGTCAGAGGGATCAGGCCGCTGAGAGGGATCTGCCGCGTAGAGTGATCGATAGAAGGATCGAAAGGCCGACACTATGTGGTCGTCACCGGAGAGGAATTGATCAGTCTCCTCGCGCATCGATTTAACCGAGTGTGCCTCTTGCTGGCTGCGCAAGCAATGCGCCAACATGCGGCCTCCTTTATTGGAGCCAACAAAGTACTTGTGTTTCAGGCGAACCACCGCATGTTCGGCTCGGTCTAGATCAAGACGGTGGAGCTGAAGGCGCTCTTTCTCCAGTTGCCGCCATATTCGGGGAGCACCCGTACGTTTATGTATGGTCTCTAATTCTTTAACGGTAGCCTCTAGTTCTGCGCGTTTCGTCCGTCTGGTCTTACTCTCGTAGGCGGCCTTAGCAATGAGAGCTCCTCGCGTTACCAATTTAAGCGCCTCCCATACCGAGGAGAGTGGTGTGTCTTTCCCGTCATTAGATGCTATATAGTCAGTGATGCATCGCCTGATGTCCGCAACTACGTCTGGGGAACTAAGCAGTGAGTCTCGCAGGCGCCATCGCGGGGCTGAAGCAGAATGCTCAGAGGGGAAGCGCAGGGACAGGGTAATGTGCGCGTGGTCGGAGAGGGCCCTCGCTTCAATAGTAGACTCCGTAACCAAGGTCCAGGCAGCTGGGGTGACTAGGAAGTGGTCAAGACGGGCAATTGTCTTGTGTGCGGCCGAATAATAGGAAAAATCCTTCTCGTCTGGATGTAAGCAGCGCCAGGCATCCCTAATCGCTGCATCGCGCAGCCAATCTCCTCCTTTCGCTGATAGAGCGCCCGCGCCCCCGGTGCGGGAACCAGAACGATCCAGTCCCCCGTTCATCACAAGATTGAGATCGCCCCCCACCACCACCACGGGGTCAGGAGAATGCAACACCTCAGCGCAGGCCTCTAGCAAGAATTTCTCTGGGCGTTCATTAGGGGAGTAGATGGAAGCAATAGTGCAGGAGGAGGAACCCAATTGGAGTCGCAGTGCTAGAAGGCGTCCTTTAATCTCCGAGACGGGCCCCACTACTGAGCCCCTAAAATGCTTCGCCACTAGAATGGCCACCCCTCCTTGTTTGCTGTTTGTAGAGGACCAGTACTGGTGAGGAAAGTGACTGTGGCGCAAGCGGTGGGTATCAGTTTGTAATAGGTGGGTTTCTTGGATGAGGCATATTTCTCCCCCGCATTTTCCAATAGGGATAAAACCGCCCTCCGCTTAACTGGGTTGTTAAGACCCCGGACGTTGAGACTGATTATTTTAAGATCCAGATGGGAAGGGAGGAGTTAGGTGAGCTCTATAGGAGTACGCGCTGCCCCGAGGTGGAAAGAGGGCAGAGAGGACGTGGTGGATGGAAATGGGCAGGTGTGTGCAGTTGCTGTGTATGTAGCTGACGAAAGGACTCACTGAGGAGAGGACCCACCCTACCCCCAAAAAGAAAAAACAACCCCAAGTACAAAACAACATGAATAGCAAAGGCGTTACTAGACCGATCCTGGACCGGCCAGCCTCAGTATAATAAAGGGAAGATCCGCAACAGTGCGGGGATGACCCATGTCCGTCAGAGTAACACAGTTCGGGGGAGTGGTGACGATTCAGGTCCGTGTAGACATAAGGGTGACGGCCCTCCGGCCCGCCCGAGTTGAGAATTCCATGCTTGAGCTAGGTAGGAGTATCAGGCGAGGGATGAATTTGCAGGGCTGCCGGCCAGTGAAGCTAGAACGTTTTCCCTCTCTTTCGCTCGTGCTGCTGCGTCCGGCCCATGGGGCGATGAGGAGGGCCTGCCCACGGTTCGCCAGCGGTCTGGTCTGTTGTTGCTGGAGGTTGATGCCTTTTGTGGACGTGGCGGGGCCGGAGGAGGAAGACCCAAAAGGTCGGAGGCTTCTTGTAAAGATCTGGGATGTGCCAGGATGCAGGGATTCCATTTTGAGCATTCCGTTCAGGGGGATGCATTGAATGGTTTGCTTAATGAATTTGACTTGTTATCATCAATGTCTTTAGCTGACCCCCTTAGCACACAGTCCATCCCTTCTTTTAAAGGATGTAGTGATGGTTCGTTTATAGATTACATCTTGATCTCCACCGGCCTTCAGTTTAATTTTCGTGGGTTTACCATCATGGATAGCGCTTTTAGCGATCATAATCCTATCTGTGTCCACCTTGGAGGTAGGCTGTTGTTAACACAAGCTAGGGTGACATTCCCAGGCATGTTGAGACCTGTGGACGGTAGACGCCGCCTAAAATGGTCACAGATATCTCCAGACTCATTTTATGGCAAGGTACAAGTGTCTTGTGCAACCGAATTAGCTTCCTGTGTGTTATCTGGTTTCCACCCGGGGGTGTCCTCAAGGCTTTTGATGTTATTATTACTAAGATAGGGGCACTTTTAAGTGCCCCTTCTCATAGGACGGTGCTATCTGACCCTAGATGGTTCGATCCACATTGTTCTAAGGCAGCAAGACATTTAAAAGATGCTTTAAAAGCTACCCCGAGAAATCAATCTTTGATATGTGCCCGCCGTCGTGAGTATAAACGGGCATTGGCCATCCGTAAGGGCGAACTGAAGGAGGAAATGTGGAGGGACCTATTGGAGGCAAGCACTTTGGGGAATAGCGCAAGGTTTTGGGGCATTATTAACCGACCTTTATTTGAAAAGGCTAGGGATGGAGAAGTAGGCACTAACATATCTGAGGATGAATGGGTGTCTCATTTTAAATCTATTTTCAGATGCCCCATGGATCCTCATGAATCCCAAGGTAGGGTTAACATCAATGCTCCAGTAATGTTTGAGCAGAAAGAGGTGGAGAAGGCCATTTTAGGGCTGACGTGCAATAAGGCCCCAGGCCCGGATGGCATCCCTCCAGACCTTTTTAAATTAAACCCATTTCTTTGGGCCCCGGTACTGATGGCTGTCCTTAACGCAGCGGCCAGGATCGGTTGCCCGGACTCCTGGGACATCTCAACCATTGTGCCGGTATTCAAGAAGGGCGATCGTAATAGCACCCTGTGTTATAGACCGATCTCCCTTCTTGACTCGTGGTTAAGGTTGTGGGTGGGGTGTTACTGGGAAGATTATCCTCCTGGGCGGCAGAGAATGAGATCATCTCTGATATACAACACGGGTTTCGCCCAGGGCGTTCCACCTTGGCCCAATGCCTTAATTTATATTTGATCCTGGGAAAGTATACAATCGCCCGCCAAGGTACAATCTACATGGCCTTCATGGATCTTTCCTCTGCCTTTGATTGTGTCAATCGGGGAAACTGTGGCAATCCATGAGGGCCATGGGGGTGGAGGATAACTTGGTTGACTTCCTGGAGGATTTGCACAGGGATACAAAGGCTAACATCAGATATGCCCAGGATCTCCGTGTATCTAGGGATTTTAAAATAGAGAGGGGGGTTCGGCAGGGGTGTATTCTGGCCCCCTTTTTATTTAATTTATACATTAATGATCTGGAAAAAACTTTGATAAAAACAGGGGTTGATTTCCCATATGTGGGGCGAAGAGGTCTGCCCGTCCTGCTATATGCGGATGATGCGGTCCTCGTTGCTAGGACGGCAAGGGGACTTCAGACATTGCTCGACACCTTTCGGAGCTTTATGGAAGCCCCTGATTTGGCAATTAATAATTCTAAATCCTATATTATGCAGGTCAGGATTCGCCCGAAGAAATCGTTCCCTTTTAAAGTGGGTAATGAGAAAGTACCAACGACTTCGATATTCTCTTACCTGGGTGCTTTAATAGATGACCGTTTGAATTGGGGGGCCCAGATTCGGAGGAAAAAAGGGGAGGTTACAAGGGCGAATGCTGCAATCTTCAACTTTGCCGCGAAGATGGGTAAGCGCCCAATTGCGGCAATGGTGAAAATATTTCAGGCCAAAAGTGTTGCTATAGCTAGCTATGGGAGCGAAATTTGGGGCTATGCAGCAACTGATGCTCTGCAGGTGGCGGAGAACACTTTCTTAAAACGTCTTCTAGGAGTGCCCACCGGAACATCAAACCTGGTGGTACATGAAGAATTGGGGTTGCCATTTTTATGTGATACTTTGGCCATGCGCCCCTTGCTGTTTTGGCTCAATTGTTGGTTAAATAAAGATCTAGTTCTCAATCATCAGATCTTAAGAGAAACTATGAGCCTTGTTTATATCTCACGCATTCCATGGTTAAAATATATTAATTGTTGTTTTGAAGAGCTGGGGCGGCCGGACCTTTTTTTAAAGCCTGACTCTATTACCTTGAAGGATGTGGAATTTGTAAAGAAAACCTTTACTACTCTAAAAAAGCATGGTAGAGACGATCTAGAAATTGGGAAATCTAGTGTCCGTAAATATGTGATGCTTAAAACAATCCCATCCATTGAGCCATATCTTTTGTGGCCATTGACGCCCCATGAGCGGTTTTTATTGATCAGGTTCCGATTGGATTATTTTCATTTGCTACTTGCGTCCCAAAAGGGAGCTGCAGAGGTCAGGTGTTAGCATCCTGTGGCTGCGACGGAGTGTCTCCTCAGGATTTGCTACACTTTATGTTTTTTTGTAAATTTTATGAAGTACCTCGCAGATATTTTATAACACCTCTTTTAAAGAAGTTGAACTTTACCCAGGTCCGCCCAGCTCTTTTTACTTACAACTGTTGAAACTAGACTGTGTGACTTTTATAGTAGGCTTTCTGAAATACTCTCTGAGATCTAGGATCTGTATGGAGAGCTAGTAAACTTTCAACGTTGGTAGGCACCCCCCATTACTACCCACATAGATGAAGTTTTGGCCTCTGGCGTTGTGGTTTCCCCCCTATATTATTCCTTGTATTAGATGTATATACCTTTGTATTTTACGGGACCATTTGTCTTAATATTATTGTTACGAATTGTATGTCTTAATTGTTATATGGAGCTGTGTAACTTTTATGGTTTTTATCTTAAAGCCGACTAAAGTATTTTTGAATTGAATTGTAAAGATCTCAGTTGGCGTAGTTTCCCTTCGAATTTAAAGATGATGCGGAAGGGATGACCCACGCATAGGGGATCCCTTTTTCCCTCAAATGTTGAGTGATGGGCCGGAATTCTCGCCGTTTGAGCAATGTGACCGCAGAGAGGTCCTGATAAAGCAGTGGGGTAAGGCCGCGGAATTGTAGAGGTTGCGAGTCTCTGGCTTTACGTAGGATAAGTTCTTTTAGTTGGAAATTGTGAACACAAGCTAGGATGTCCGGTGGAGGCGCAGTGTTCCGGCGGGGCAAGCCAACCCGGTGCACTCTATTGATTTGGATCTCAGTTGTGTGTTCCGGGCCTAGGATATGTCGAAAAAGGGCTTGGACAAATTCCCCAATATCACCTTCCTCCGCTCCTTGTCTCACTCCGCGGATACGCACATTGTTGCGGCGTGAGCGGTTCTCTAAGTCCTCCGCCTGCCCCTGTAGTTCAACATGCTGTTCTTTGAGAAGAAGAAGTTCCTGTTGCATCATTTCTAGTTCTTCGTCGCGCCCATTTTCGTGCTCCTCCAACGTCGCAACCCGGTCTCCTATCTCTGAGACATCGCGGCGGGCCTCACGGAGGTCCACTGCCAGTTGGTCTTTGAGTTCCTGGAGGTCCTCCTTGAGTGCTGAGAAAAGCAAGGTCATAAAGGCCTTCGTGGCCGGTGCGTCTGCTCCGTCCGTTGCTCCCGCCGTCATCTCCGATCCCTGACTCGCGGTCTTGGCCTGTAGCATATCTTTTACTGAGCGATCCTTCCTAGGCCGCCCCGTCGTCATGGGGGCCTAAATCTCGGTAAACCCTGTGTGATGGGCCTCCACCGCCAAGTAGCGCCTGAGGCCGCGTAAATACGTGGGACTTGGGTGGAGTGGGCGCCGGGGGTGGATGAACAAAGCCCAGGGCACGAGCAGATTAAGTGCTCTCTAATGGGACAGGGCCATTCTCTGTTCCTGTAGGGGAACTCGTAGATCCTGCTTGCAGGCCTGTGTGGCGTGCGCGAGGGCCGCTGGGTGCTCAGATGCACAGCATCAGGGCCTACTGCTCCACTGTGGAAACAACAGCGCAGTTTAGGGCCGACTCACTGTCCGGTCGTGCAAACAGATCACAGTAATCTTCAGAGCCGTGGGGGGGAGCGCCTCACCGCATGCCTGTGCGACCGTCCCCTGAGCAGCAAAAATCATATGCGGCACTCCCCCCGCTGCACCCTCCGTGCCGAAGGTCAGCAGGCCCCTTCCAGGCGTCCCCCGGAGTCCGGGAGGCTCCCCCTGTAGCAGGCGCGATGAGGTCTCCGCAGCAATTTGGGCCTATATACTAGGCCGCTCCCAGGGACCAATCCCCCGCAGCGGGAGATCAGGCCCCGCAGAAGAGAGCCAGCAAGGGGGCAAAATAAGCAGGGCTGGTGAGGGGTGGGCCCAGGAACAGGCCCCACTGCAGACAAGGCCCCGCGGGAGTGTCGGGTGCCCACGCCTCCCCCGCTAACGTTGGTCCGCAGGCGCCGACCCCCGCCTCGATGCGAACGCTCCCAGGCAGCTATGGGTGACCGCAGCGGGGGCGCAGCACCAACCTCGATCGCCACTCAGCCCGCCCCCCGTCCCCCCCCCCACACCGCAGAACTGCCAGGATCAGGTGAGTCACTGCGGGGGTGCTATGCTGCAGCCGCCAGGGCTTTACGGGGCAGCGTCGCTGTCTCAGCCTCCACTCCTGGGCCCCTCCGCAGGCCTGGCCTACGCCGATAGGAAGCTTCACCACGGGGGGAGCAGCGCGCTGGCAAGTACCTTGAGCCCCCGGCAGGCGAAGAACTTCTCAAATAGGCCGCAGGCAGGCCTCGGCATCTGGGGAGGGCTCGATCTCTGGTCCTCGGCCACTCCGCGGCGGACTGCGGCAGCCGGGCTCCCCCACCGCGCCCCGCTTTCGGCAACCACGCGGTCCCCTTCTGCACTTGGCGAGGTCGCAGCGGTCGTCCAGGAACTCAGTGGGCAGTCGCTGGGTGCCGGCTAGACAGTGCGTGTGTCCCCCGCCTCCAAGGACGACGGATGGAATGCGATTGCAAGGCTATAGTACTCGGCGGGCCGGAGCGACCGCAAGGCACGTCTTATGCGGTCGCCATCTTGGACACGCCCCCCGTTCAGTAGTTTTTGAGAAGTTTAAACATTTTTAGATATCGATATTTGAGAATTGTGAGATCTGATTGGCTGAAACCTCCCGATCACGAGCTTGTTTCTGATTGGCTGCCAACACTTCGAACCAGGAAGTATTGGCAGCCATCTTGTGACTCGGTACTGAGTCAGAGGAAAAAAGGTGAGAAAAACGATAAAAACAAGAAAAGGGGGCAGGGTAAAAACACCCTGACCCCCTAGGCCTGGTCAGGGGGTCCCAAAAAAGCATTTTTTTAAAAAACAATTCGGCCGAAGTCGCGTCGGGTGCGTGAATCCGGTAGAGAAAACAAAAAACCGAAGCGCAGTCTCCCGCACTTCGTTGTTTTGAAGCCCCCGGGTGGGCCACCTCACCGGGGCTTTGCTGATAATGCGCGGGAGCACGCGGCCCCCCCCGCAGCCCCGGGGACCGCCACCTCCCCAGGGCTTTATTTTTCAAATGCGTGGGGGGGCTTCTTTTCTCCCCCCCACGCTTCCCCCGGGACCGCCACCTCCCCGGGGCTTCAAATTATATAGGGTGGGGGGGGCCTCGCGGGCCCCCCCAAGCCCTGGGGACCGCCACCTCCCTGGGGCTACTTTTTAAAACTTTGTGTGGGAGGGCTCGAGCTCCCCCACACTGCCCCGGGAACCACCACCTCCCCTGGGCTTTAAAACAGTTGGGAGGGGGCCACGCCGCCCCCCTCCTGGAGCCCTCCATGGCCCTGGCGTCCGCCACCCTTCAGGGCAGGCTCCAGCAATGTCCTGGGGTGCCCATCCGAGGGACATTGCAGTTTGCTATGGCAGGGTGGGAGCAGTGATCCCGCCCTGTTATAGCAAACACTGCTTTGCTTCATGGAAGCGAGAGCAGGAAACCTGCTTCCAAAAGCGCCAGTGATATGCAAAATAAACAATCAAAAAGGACAATTGAATCATATGTCACTGCAATACCCATACTGTGTCAGCCATTTAGAGTGGAACTCCTATATACAATCCCACCACTCTAATACATTCTGTGTAGCATGTCTACTTGCAAACACAGAAATACTACATAGAACACAATTATTTGTTCAAACACAAATTTACTTATGTATATATATCTATCTATCTATCTATCTATATATATATCTATATCTATATATATATATCTGAATGAACAACATAATTGGGCACGTTCATCAACCATAGTGAATGGCTATACGAAAGTCCGCCATCTTGGAAAGGAGCTTCTAGCCCCAAAGTGAATTTTATTTCTGATAACCATCCCTTTAATCAAACAAACCTCATTGAGCCGAAGTGGGCGAATTTCTTGACATTCATTGTCTGTTTACGACATCAATGACCTGTACAATTTTAGCCGGAAAAACACTAACTTGTGTAAATTCTGTATATTGATGCCTAATTTTGACCTGAAATTGTCTACAATTAAGCCCAAGTGGGCTACATACGTAACATGCTTCTGACATGCTCAATAACCACACATGCATATAACCACACAGCCTCTATAAAAGGATATACTCGAACAACATGCTGATTGGTACTATAACTGAAAATGAGTCCAAGTGGGCAAAACATACATGCATACCATGTTTAATATCTTTATAACATGCTCAACAACATGCTGATTGGCGCTGTTACTGAAATGGAGCCCAAGTAGGCAATACCTACCTACATGTTTAACATGGTTCATTCTTAATAACATTATATCATGCAACCCCTCTGGGTTTTTCATGCATGCATTACTTTTCAAATTCTATAAAGCAATATAATCAAACAGCATGCTGACTGACGTAGTAACTGAAAATACACAGAACAACATGAAGACCAATAATTTCTTAGCTCAAACAGCTCCACGATCTGGTATACAGAGTGTCCAAAGCATCTGTGTGAGTAAAACAAAACAATTAAGTAAATTCTTAAAAACATTTAAAAACAGCAGAACCTCCAAGCTTTATGAAGCATTTTGGAGAAAACTACCTATCAATAATATTGTACTCTTATGTATTTAGCCTAAGTGAATAGCTAGTTTTTCTCCAGAGTTTAAACCAACAGGGATCAAAGTCAATATATTTTGATTCCAATCTATGCAAATTAGACATTCTATTGCCACCTCTAATATTGTTCTTGATTCTGTCAATGACAAAAAAATCTAGCAATTCATTATTCTGAAAATGTTACTTGTGAAAAAGCCTGGCAACCGGGTATTTCTTGTCGTTATGATGGATGACCATATGTTCAAGGATACCTTTTCTGGCTCTATGGATTGTGCTACCAATATACAGTTTGTTACATGGACATTTAATGCAGTAAACACAATAATCAGAATTACAAGTTAAATGTTTTCTGATCTCAAAAATACTGTCTGTGTTTGGGACTTTGAATGTTGCAACATTTCTACTATTTTTGCATGCTTCACAATGTAAGCATCTGTAAAATCGTTTTATGGTGCCTGTTGTGCTGGTGTCTTTTTTGTCCTGAATGAGATTGTGACATGTGATGTCTTTCAGTGATTTACTTTTCCTAAAAGTGATCTTAGGATGTTCTCCCACATATTTAGTCAATATACTGTCCCTGTTGAGCAAATGCCATTGTTTTGTAAGAATGCCCCTGACTTGTCTCGCATGATTGGAAAATGTTGTGATGAATCTTATGTTATTATCTTGCTCCACAATCTTTTTCTCAGTTTTGAGCAAAACATTTCTTTCAGTCCGTTCAACTTTGTCTAGGGCTGTTTGAATGGTCTTGTGGCCAAAGCCTCTTTTAACCATTTCTTTACATTCCATGTCAAAATTGTGTTTGGTATCACAGATTCTTTTTGCTCTAACTAGTTCACCATATGGGATGCTATATATGAGGCTTTGTGGGTGGGCACCTGAGGCATGGAGCAAGCTGTTTCCAGCTGTACTCTTACTGAAATGTTTTGTCACCACAGACAATCTATACATCAAGGAACTCAATCTCATTATTGCTGGTCATGGCTGAGAACTTCAAGTTATAATCATTCTCATTCAGTCTCTTAATAAATTGTTGAGCAGATTTCCGGTTACCTTTCCAAATGATGAAAACATTGTCGATGTATCTTAGCCAAAGTATGATGTGTTCATCATAGTCAGCCATGTTCCGGACCACATGCTCCTACTACCAGCTAAGGAGCAAGTTCGCGTAGCTGGAAGCAAAGCTGGTGCCCATTGCTGTACTTTGCATCTGTCTGTAATAATCTTTCTAAAAATGAAAAAGTTGTTATTCAGACAGTATGTGATGTAAGTCTGTTTTTATATAGCGCAGCTACTCACCCTTACGGGTCTCAAGGCGCTGGGGGCCGTAGTGGAAATTAAGTGAGCTATTGCCCAGAGTCACATGGTGCTGAGCTGAGCTGCCGCCGGAGCCGGGGATCGAACCGTGAACCCTGTGCTCCGAAGTCAGCTGCCCTGGCCGCTGCACCACACCTCTCTCACATCTAAAATAATTTCTGTATGTAGTAGAAGGGATAGTGGTCTTGCTCTAATAAAGTACCGGCATGCCTGCACTCCCTGTTCGTGTTTAATGCATGTATATTTGCTATTGATGTCCATAGTAACCAAAGGAAATCACTTTCCCCAATGTATTCTATCAAGGATTCACTGGTGATAATGCCTCCTTCCAGGAGCCTCCATTCAGCTTTCCCATAAAATCCTGAAGCCCGCTTTTAGAAAGGACTAACAAGAGGGAAACAGAATGCATTACCAATGGAATTCACTGAAAAGAAGGATGAAAACACAGAAACTGACTCCCATGAAAATGTATTAAGGACTTTGAGGAGAAGCAGGACTTGGGGACTATTCATGGGAGATTATACCCTGTCTGAAATACATACATGACAGAACTGGAAGTAAAAGAACTGTGAGAAACAATATGTGTCATACATTAATTCTCGACTGTGAAAAGGTGGCATATTTGTGATTTATTGACAACATTAGGCATGTAGATAAAGTTGATGTGCCCTAACCCACATCATCAACATGTTGTAAAAAGCACTGTCAAAGACAGTAGGTCTTGTCTTTGGGGCCTGTTGACTTTGCCAATGTTGTTCTTAGCCAAGCCGCACAGCATTCTAAATGCTGTGCAGCATGGCTGAAGAATTAAAACAAAACAAAGCCTTTGATTCAGCCAGCAGAGTCATTTTGTAGGCGTGTGTGTGTGCACCACATGGCTGCTTTTTTTTCTTTTTAGTTACCAATCTGAGTAGGATTGTTTACGAAGAAGAAAAAAAAAGTGTAACTTTTTTTTTTTTTTAAACTGGGAGACAGAAGCAATGGAAGATGTGGGTGCAATATGGTGAGAGTGTGGAGCGGAAGAAACACGGATGGCACAGGTGGGGCTGGCAACACAGAGATGAGAGAGGGAGAAGCAACACGGAGAGAGATCGGGTCAGAGGTGAAAGCAAAAGGAACGGTGTAGGTGGGCTGAAGCAGCTCGGAGGGTGAGGGGGGAGCAATCTGAAGTGCTTGTGGCGGAAGCAACATAGAGGGCGCAGGTGGGGGTGAAGGAAACAGATGGTGCGGGTGGGAGAAAAGCCAACTGCTGTGCGAGAGCAACATGGAACTGGCGGGGAGAAGCACACAGGTGAGAGAAAGGAGCACTGAGAACTGCAGAGGGGGTGACAACTGGAAAACACTTGCACTTTTATGGAGTGCTTAACACAAAAAGAAAACAAGCATCTGCAATGCAATAGGTCTCGCATTCACGCAAGTTTGAGCTGTTGGCATTGTAAATGACAATGCCTTTTATTTATGTTTTGGTTTTTAAAACATAAATAAAAGGCATTTTCAATTTCAATGCCAATAGCTGAAATTCTCGCACATGTGAGACCTTTTGCATTCCAACTGCTTGACCTTCCTGCCCTACTGATGTAAGAGAAACTTATTAAAGAAAATAGTGCTTACAGACTAAAGAAGACGTAGCGTGTAACAACCGAAGTAAAAGGGCCAGTCCTCATAGGAGGTTACAAATGAAGACAAGGCGGTACTAAGGAGGGACTAACAAGCGTAATAACGAATAATAAGCCCACATTTACGAAGGACAATGACACAAGCCAATGACAAATATGGGCGGAGAGTGGGCAACGCTTCAAGTACATACTCCAATACAGCATGGCTCGCAGAGCAGCGCATGCGCTGCCTAGGCCGACCTAAAAATAGTGCTTGGAAAGCTAGCAGTGGGAAGAGACAAGTACTGCGTCCATACTCCAGGGGAGGGACAAACACAAGAAGACAAAGGAAAGCTAACACAAGCTGATGGATAATAAGCAAGCAAATGAGAAATGCAGTAAAGCCAACCTGTGGTAAGCAATGGGTGGGCTCTAAGCACACTGTACGCAATCAGTATGTCGACAGATAGCACATGTGTTGTCTTGTCGGCGAGATCTAAAAAAGGTGCCCAAATGGTTACACATTTTGCCAGGCTATTGTGTACTGCGGCTGTAAGCTTTTCCATTGTGTGAATTGGCCATAGCTTAGTTCACCAAATACTTTAGGAGAGGGGGCTTTGGAAGCTTCCAATATTGTGTGAGTGATAGTGTGGTTGTCAGTTGCATGTGTATCAAGAACCTCCCAATAGAAGTTGTGGTGGGGTATTGTTCTAGTTCTCTGCTGTTCAGTAAAATCAATAGTGAGTCTAGCAATAGTGGTGTTTGCAGAATGTATGCCATTTTTTGGATTGCCTTTGCCTAAAATGTTTGTATTCTGGGACAAGTCTCCCTCCGCAATTCTTCCAGCACGTCGGAATAGCCAAACATGGCATTTTGCCTAGTTTTAGTGAGGTACCATCCCATGATGTTTTATGAGTTTCATTTCAGTGCTTATGGTGACTTTGGAGGCCCTTTCTCATATTATATCGTATTGCCCTTATATGATTTCTTTGCCTATTTTGGCTTCCCAATTTGCCATTTATCCATGCTGGTGGGGACTACTGAGCTATTCAATATATAGAGATCGGTAATGCCTTTATGTGTTGTTGCTTCATTGAAAATACTCTCTATTGCTGTACGTTCCCTGCTTCCTTTCACCTTGTGGATACCTGATAAAGTACAATGTAGGAATTGAATTAGCTTGAAGTTATCTATTGGATCTAGATCATATTCTTGGACGCAGGCTTCTTCAGTTAGTATTTCACCATTGCTGTATAGGTCTTTCAGCAGGGGAGGTTATTCTGATTTCATGACCTAAATCATGGATCTGTCAATCCATGAGTGAAGTCTGTATTGAACACTTTTTGTGTCATAGGTGGAGGAAATTATTTGATTTTCTCTCTATAGGTAATCTTTCCCAGTGATCTAGGAGGACTACACTAGAAAAAACTGTATTTTTAATGTTTCATTAGCATTGATTCAGGCACGTTTGAGCCTTTTATTGGCCAACAAGAAGGCCGATAATTTGTTTTGGTTTTTACGTATTGTTGGAGTAGGTAATCTTAGACAAACTGTCTGGGCTATGTGGCATAAAGTTAATTTTGGTGCAAGCCATGCACCCCAGGCAAGATGTCTTTACCTGCCCCCATCTCTGTAGGTTCCTAAACAGTGTGTCAAGGGTTTGTGGTATGTTTCAATCATGAAGTTGTTCATGGATTGAGGGAGATAAACCCAGAGATATTTTATTGATTGCTTGGAATATTGGAGATTTGTATCTTCGATGATTAATTTATGTTTATGGGGGTTTGCGGCATTCAAGGCTACAGATTTATTAAAAAACGTTCTTAGCTGCCTGTTGCCCACACCACATCCTGAGTTGAATCTCTTGTCAACTGTTCCCCCTGGCTCCTTCCTTACTGATAGTTCTGAATTATATATCCTCACATTATGTCTGCTGACCACTTTTTAACCATGTGTTATGTTATCGTTTCCTCTTTCAGGCATTGTTCATTCTGATCCTGTGATGCCTGTGGACAGAACTCTCATTCCATCCCCACCAGCTCGTCCCAAGAACCCTGTTTTTGATGATGAGGAGAAATCCAAGGTGGGAGACAGTACTTCGATTCCTAGATCTGCATCATGTGAATTAAGAATCTTGTGATGGCTTTTGCAATACTAAATATTTAGTGCACCCTATGTTCTGTATGCTTTGAATATCTAGTCTTAGTTGTGGTTGTAGATTGTTGATGTGAGGTTAACAATTTTCCCTCATGTCACTAGTAGATTGCGTCTTGTTTTTAGGTCTCGCCTACGCAGCGCTGCAGAGGCAAAAAGACCTTTAGCAATCGCTTCGGCTTTTCAGCCAAAAATGTGCACGCGTTCCATTGACTTCAATGGCAACGCGTGCACGTTTGGCGATTCACTTGCGGGAGCGAGCGGCGCCATATGGTAGCAATTATCGCTCCTGGCGCTGCTCGCTCCCGCAAGTGAAACGCTTTCACTTTTGCCGACACTTTTTTGTGGCTACAGAGTGAAGTGTGTGTGTCCGTGTACCTGGTTAGAAGGGCTCAGATCATGGCACAGTTTGCAAGCAGGGCATCACTTAACGTGCATCTATCCCATTACAAATTGTACGCCTGTGCCGAAGTAAGCAAAGAGTTTCGGCAGAAAATGCTGCAGTGTCGTGGACTTGCCTGTGAGCATAAGAAAACCTCTTAATGAGTAATATTGAGTGGAAAGTGCTGTGTGTATACTGAAAATAGTGAATTAGCAATACAGTGCTATCCATGGTTTACCTATTTCTGTGGTGGACAATGGACTGCACTGTATCTCACTGCTTTTGTTTGTTCCCAGAAAAACATTTTGGGACTGGAGAGAAAGAGAAGAGTTGGGTTGGCTCTGTGCAACCTTGAACTGGTATTTGCTCTAAGGGTCTTTTTCACATTCAAGTTGTATCCATTTTGGCTGCTTCTGTGTATTAGAACTTTATGGCCGTGATCGAGAGTAGATTTTGCTGACAAAAAGGGCTTTATTGATCTAATAAAACTGTGCTCTTTTGAACGAACACATCTCAAGCAGTTGCTTAGCCTTTCTGTGAACAGTTTTTTCTCTTTTTAGTGTGGGGGATAGTCACGCAAAAAAATTCCTACCCAGTCCGTTCTACCCAGAGTTTGTTTTCCCGAATAGTTAGCAAGTCTATACTGGACTACAAGTTTCTTCTGCGATACTCGCTTAAAATAATGCTCTAGAAATATGTGGGTACTTTGTCCCAGAAATTCCAATGTATTATATATGATTTAACTTTCTCCCAGTACAGCCAAACACTGAAGCCACTGTAGTTCGATTTGACATGACTATACATTCTAAGATCTTAAACATCACAGACTGCTTGCTTTTAATCTAGTTGCAGTCTTTTGATTTGTCATCCTTGAAATGTACAATACTGTTAAGTTGCTTCATTGACTTTTGCCTGCTTCTTCTATCTGAAACTGCTGAAAAATGGCACGTCTCCTAAACTGAGATGGGAAAAGAAGGGCAATCTCTCCTTCAATTCTCTCCCGCTTGCATTATGCTAACTCCCTGTACCTCGGGTTACCGAACGACCCCTTTCAAAGACTCCAACTGATACAGGATATGCTGCATGTTGTCTAGTGGATGGAACTCCCAGATTCTCGAGCACCCACCCAGTTTTGCAACAGTGTTGTTGGTGCCTATAAGATGGCTAATTCACTTTAAGGCGTAATGTACTGTGCATATATCACTGTATGATTGAGCTCCATATTTGGTAAGCATCCGAATAAAACAAATATTTCCCCTCAGATGTTCTATGTTCATCTTCAGCCAATTTTTGTAGTCTCCCTGGGAGATTGGTGGTGGGCACATTTGAACTGTTGAATTCGTTACCACATACTCCACATTAAACCTCTGTTGTTTCAGATGTTCCTTAAAAAACAGTGTCTCGTTAATGCAGGTTAGTAGCGCCAAAAACATATGATGGAGTGGGCTATAACAATTTTTAACATAACATAACAGACAGGTTAGTGCCATTCTCAGTATAGCCAGCTACTGTCTTCACCTGTGGACACTCAGTAGTATAGAGGTACGCTCGAACTTAGCAAAGAAGCAGCAGAATATAAACTACTAATGTTGTGGGACCTCTACGGCACTACTGCCACATCCATGAACTCTCAACTGTACATGTGCCAGCAACCGTGGCTCAAGTCATCAACCCCCCTTTCGGTGGGAAGAGCCTGTTTGATCACTCAAGGGATGCTGTCCTTAAGCAGTAAAAGACAAACATGGTCACCGCCAAATCTGAGTCCCATCTCATTTTTCCTGCTGATATTTCCTTTTTCTAGCCGTTAATGTGCCATTCGCCTTCTAAGAATAGGGACTCCTTTAGCTTCAAGATCACAGCTGGAACATCCCCATTCTTCATACTGGCAGTCGTGCATTCAGCCTCACTTGCAGCCAAGAAGTTCACAGGACCTCCCTGGGTACCAGTTCTCCTGTTCTGTAACATCTTAGGCAGCACACTCCTCAACCCCCACTGGTTTCAGATAACCATAAATGCATGAGTCCTCTTGGTGATGAAGAACAGCCGTTTCCCTGATCACCTCCTTCTAAGCCACCATTGCCCCATTCTGCATCACAAGTACTCATGGTTCCTGCTGACTTTTCAGATTATGTTTGGGAGAAGCATTGCCTAGAAGTATCCTCTGTGAGAGAGGTCAGATTTCTCCATCTCTAATAATGTATTGAATATGAAGGCAGTGTTTCTAGCACTGAAAACCTTTCTACCATGGTGACATTTATGTGTGTGATTATTATGAAACTATCCACAGCTCTGCCTGCTGATAGTGGCTCTTTGGGAATGGTCTTTACAGCATGACATATTCCTGTTAGTCTCCCACATTCTGTGCATTTATTCTAGAGTGGGGACAGCCTGATCAAGTGCCTCCACTGTCCACATTAGTGGGAAATCCTCCTGGAAATACTTGTCTCCATTTTCAAGGCCTGGATGTCAATTTCATGTAGATGGCTTTGCTACTCACCTGAATACATTGTTTAACCATTTTTCCTCTTGCATGGGAGGCAAAGGTGATGTACTGTGGTGGATTGTCTTTGAATGTTTGTGTATGCCTACCGTACAGAACCTCTGAATCTAAGAGTCATTCATTAAATCTGGATCTGTCTTTCCATTGTTTCCTTTCCCAGGTTCCCTTTTATTTATTTGCCCAGGTACCTTTAATTTCTTTATTAATAAGTTGTCTTTGTTTTTAAGATATAACTGCAGTGCCACAGTCAATGTTATAAGTAAATGAAAAATCAATTGAAACCAAAAAACTTTCATTGGAAACCGCATAGCTAGCAAAAGCCAGACATGTTGGCTTTGCCTGTGCTTGTTTTTGTCTGCCTCTGTTCTTCTGAGTGATAGTCTTATTTACTTGCATTTGTTTCTTCTGAAATAGCACACCACATTTGAATTTCTAGCTCTAATTAGATTTTTTATAGGCCACACATTTTTAAGTGAAATCTGAATTATTGCAACATTGTGCAACTGCTTTTGCGGGGTTTGTGGCGGTTGCTAGCTTGTGAGGGCGGTGTTTGCAGACCTTCAAATGGTGATTGGGCCAGGCTCTAGAAATAAGTAATTAGCATAGGATTCCCCCCCCTGCCCCCACCCCCAATGACCCTTTCCTCAGCATGTCATGAGATCGTGGTCAGTATGGATCTCTGGTTTGATGTCCTGTTCCTCGTTTTCTGTTGCTTTGCCTTGATTTTTACCACAGTACAGTTGTTCTTTTTAAAGGGACAGTGTGAAGCAGGATAGATTGGCACAAGTTGAAATGCTCTTTTGTTAAATTGGTCAGTGTGTTCTATTTTAAGCATCTTCCCAACATAGAAGAATGCACCGTAGGAAGCACATACACATGTTATTCAATTGAAAAACGTGCATACATCACGCGGAAGAGGCAAGCATTCAGTCATAAATCAGACTGCATAACACAATATATAGTAATTGTACAGCTATTCAATACCTAGCAACACAATACATAGGATAATGTGCTGCATACCTAAACGCTTATAAGGTCCCAAAGGCGAGACCTATTGGCTATGCCAATGCTTGTTTGAGTTGCAGCCAGACAGTGGACCTAAAAAGGATCTGCGTGCTTTAGCTGGTTTTAAACCAAACTACAATATGCAAACCTCTCCCAGCGTACATCAAAGATGGGCATTGGATCCTGTTTGTTGGCCCACCTTTTCACCCTTGATATGAGCTTTAAAAAGTATGTCTTTTTTGTTTTTTTCAATATTCCTCTTATCGTAATTAACCACTGCCAGCAAGCATGTGGTGCTTGAAATGTACATTGAAGATTAAAAAATATGTCATATAGACTTCTTGAGAGCACAACTATCTGCACATTATTCTTTCTCACTTATAGTTCAAATGTGATGCTCTGCCCAGAGCGTGCTTGCTAATGTAACACAACACCAAACTACGTGTCTGAGGAAATTTTATGGTTGATGAACGACTTGCAGTAATCAGTAGCTATTCATCTGAGGCCTATGCCTATTCTTTTAGCGTCACAACCAATTATTCATTATATGATTTCCATTACACATGTTGAGAACTTTTTTTTAACCGTTATTCATCATTTAGGTGAAAGGTTACAATTACTTAACTAGCACAGCAGCACAACACAGAACAAGCGGTTACATCACAACAGTATTATTTAACTCTCCAGCACACATTACATATCATCAATTGCCTGAACTTTTCCCCAACATCATGTGTTGTTATATTGCAATTCATTATAACCGAAGGGTTGTATTAATATTATCGGTTTCCTCTGTGGTTAGTTTTTGCAGCATGAATTTCATTATTCCATTATACCTTTTCCTTTGTGCAATTTAGGTTCATCAGCTTGGAGGTTGCACCAGAGTGTTTGTTAGGCGCTGTTGTACCCGCTTATTCAGTTGGTCTGACAGATATGTCTACAGAGGGCCTCCTGTATTCCGGAGTCTGGCTGTAGGGATGCTCACTGCAAAATATTTGGTCTTGAGTGCATTGATCTATGGTTGGAGAAAGTCTTTGCACCATTTGAACACCATCTGTCTTTTAGCTAAATGTATCACTAAGGCAGTTAGTTTATGCTTTTGTGCGAGGAATATCCTTGACATATCCCAGAAGGGCAATCTGAGTTGATGCTTCTATTGGAATACTTAGCATTTTAGTTAATTCTTGAAATATCTTCTGCTTTTACTTTTGTATGGTCAGACATGTCCATGATAATTGGAGAAAATCCGCAGCCTCAGTTCTACATCTGTAACATCCCAACTTTATTGTATGGTAGTGTAAGTATTTCCCACTTTCTGTAGAGAGAAATTAGTCTAGGCAGCATTTCCATTTCATTAGTGCAGTTCTCCACACCATTGACAACTGCAGTCTTATACAGTGATCTACTAGAGCCTCAGATATGTATGTTATATAGTGTGCCATAATTTTGTCTTATGGTTGATTTTAGGTCACGGCATATGCTTATGTAAGAAGTTCTACTGTAGTGTCCTGCCAAATTGAAAGGGATTGCAGGCTCTATCTTGTATGTAACTGGCTTGAGGGGAAACATTTCTGACGTGTGCCATTTAATGTTGAGCCCCGAAGTGTACGAGGGGTGGCGCAAGAAGGCCTTGAAATTGTTGGAGTGAAATTCCATTGGGATGCTATCATTCCCTTATGACTTCCCACCTGTAAGGCTTTTTACCGCTATTCCTATTTCCTAATGTTTAATTGGAGCTGATAGCAGTTGCTGTTCTGTTTTTTTAGGTCTCGCCCTGAAAGCCAACGCTTCAGCGCTGGCTCTGGGCGAGACATTTTGTAGTGTGGGCTTGCAGAAATGCGACCACAACTTTTGGCTGGCCTAGAGCATGCGAGTACGCGCAGAGTAACGCGCATTCCTCGCATGCTCCAGGCCATCTGCCTTTGATGTCACTTGCTCCTCCCCCTCCCCCACCACGGAGCGCTTCTCGGGCCGCGCGGCCGTGTCACTTTCACGGCCGCGCGTCACTTGCTCTCCCGCTCCTCCCCCACCACAGAGCGCGTCTCGCACGGCCGCGCGGCCAATGCTTGTTTCAAAAAGGGGTTTAGCGGTCATTCATGTCTAGTATGACTTTAATAAATTGTGGAGCTTAAGGAAAGTTACCGTCTTAAGAGAACAGAGTAATGGAATGCTGGCGTAAGTGTGTGAATTTGCCAGGTCGGCGTAGTGCGTGTTAAAAGAATAAGCTATTTATTTTGTTGCATTCATTACACGCATTCCAACGTGACTTGAGTTACAAGCAGCCTTTTTACTATTAAGGTTCAATAAATATATACCCATTTCCCAGCTTCGCAACCCGCCTTCAGTAGGTACTAATTCCATGTGGCATCTCACTGAAATAATAGCCGGCAATTTAAAGAGCCTGTTTATTTTTCTGCGGCTTAATATTTTCATTAATTCCATATTCTCTCCTACCATGCCCCTTATTTTAAACTAAGGGTCATTTGTCTCTGCAGACTCGTTTTCCTCGCCTTTTTGTTTTTTGCAGATTTTTCTCTCTTTTCATTCTGTTGCACCTGGTTAATCCTACCCCTTTTTTCTTACATTCTGACTCCCTCCATATGTCAATATTTCTTTCATGCAGTTTTACTTTTTGCATTCCTCTCATTTTCTTACATTTTCTAGCTGTCCTTTTTCTGCAGTTTATTTTAATCTAAATGCCATACCCTTTACTTGTTTTTTGCCACTGCTGCTCTTTTGTTTCCATCATTCTTGCTCAGTCTGCTTTGACTTGTTTTCCCTCCCTTCCATTTTCCTCTGCTCTTCTTTCTTCCTCTTGTGTCTGGACCCCTTGTGTAGTGATGAGCGCAGATAGATTACCTTCATGGCGCCGCTGGTTTTGAGCTTGTAAAAATTGCTGTGTTGTGTGCACGGATCCTCAGTAGTATATTAGAGCCCAGGGGGAACTAAGAAGGGCGCCCGGAGGCACCTCAACCGTCAAGCCCCGTGGCTTAGGCTCATCTCTTCCAATGGAAAGCTGCCTTTGATGCACTTTGTTTCATTTAAGAGCGCCTGGTTCCACTTGCACAGTTAATTCTGAGCAATCGCTACTTACTGACGTAGTTACTTCTGTGAGAGGATCAAGATATGCATTACCATGTAGAACACTCAGGCAGGCAGCATGAAGCATTATTGTCAAACTTACGGTCACTTTGATTTTTAACATGGAAAAAATCACCTTCTGATTGCATTATATTTGATTTCATTTGATCAGATTTTTTTTCAAGCGCAGCAATGAAAATTATCGTTTTGACCAATTTTATCAATGACTGTTGCATTTGTGTTTTTGGCATGTCTAGAATCAGGAGAATGGAAGTGGTATGTAACAAAATGAGCTAAGCAGATGTATTTATTGAAGCACTTTTCTGTTATTAGAACTTTTCCCTGACTGATATGTTCAGCTAAGCATATTAATTTGATACTGCGTTTTTGGATTCTTATTGCAATGCTGTGTAGCATCAGATACATGCATCATACATTCAAACATTCTTAAAGTTTATATCTAACAAACATGTCCTTGGCACTTCCAATTTTCCCCCAAAATAAAATTTGTTGTTCCTACTATTTTCACTTTTTTACTTCTGAATATTTTTTGACTATTTTCACTTTTAATCAAAATCCCTCCATCTATTTTTTCTTAACTTCATTATAAGCATTTTTCTCTCTTAGACTTGGATTCATTTTGAGGACTGCATTCAACCCATCAGCCAGATATTAGCCACTGCACTTCATGTGATCTTCTATAGTATCGTGTGTCAAAAGTTCAAGGTTGATCACAACAGGGAGAGCAGTCTAAATAAAGCATGCTTACAAAAAATAAAATATGATAGAGTTTTGATTGTTAAATCTGATGGACGTTAAAACAAAAGTAGACCAAATATTGTATATTTTTTTTTAATTTCAAATATTTTTTATTTTATATATGAATTTAATTATATTACAGTAAAATGATAATGGTTAAAACAATAAACAAGCATTGGCATAGCCAATAGGTCTCGCCTTTGGGACCTTATAAGTATTTAGTTATGCAGCACAATATCCTTGGTGCAACAACTTCAACTGTTGCATGGCTAAACACTTATAAGGTCCCAAAGGCGAGACCTATTGGCTATGCCAATGCTTGTCTAACCAGGCTAAGGTTAGGGGTTCAAAGTACTCTAGAATCTTGTCTCTGTGTATCATTGCATGAGTATTATAAAGGGGCTTATAGAGAGTTACAAAAGAATCAAGTATTTATTGTTTCGTATGTATTAATTCATCAATATTGTCTAGAATTGATTCTATCCTTTGTCCCACAATTGTGTCTAATTAGTTTGGCTAATGTCTTGATGAGCCTCTCCCCCTCTCCATACACTCTAGCAGCAGCGATTGAAGCAAGAATTTTATTTCTCTCTCTCAGCCTCTTCTTTATGTTTTAAAATTCATTTATGTGTGCAAGGCTATTTGTGTCGTTGTTGGTTCCTATATTGGTTTCTAACTCCTTGTGTTTGGTTTCTAATGTTGCTTATCAATTACAAATATCTTTAAGTATGCCATGGCATTTTGCGATGCACTCCCCCATACCACATCCTTGAAGGCTTCTCAGACTGTACCCGGACTGGAGACTGATCGGTCGTTCTTCTTAAAGTACTCCATTACAGTTTCCCTTGTCTCAGTTCTGAACATTTACCTTATCCTAGTTCTGAATACATTATCAAGAAGGTCCATTGTGGGGAATCTCCTTTTGCGGATATGTGTCTCAGCATCAGATCTCTTGGTTATTATTTTGAATAGGGAATGATCCGATAATGTCCTAGGTATTTGTGTTCTTCCTGCTACATTTTTGGTACCTAACCAATAGGCAATTTTATATACTGATGAGTGAAAGGTTTACTCATGTGATATAAGGTATCTGCTTTGCCATTTGGCTGTAGAAGCTATTTGGCCATAGGGCTAATGGTGGATTGTGCTGTGCACATTGTTTCCATTGATACATAAAGTGAGGTATTAAAATTCTGCCCCGTATTACTGTTTTGGGCATGAGCCCTATTATGTCTTCACATGCTGGGGAAGCAAATTAGGTAGTCCTTTTTTCTTTCTTTTCCTAGCTGCTTCTTTTTGTCTTTTTGATTTTTTTAAATAATTGTAGAAGATACATGCAGAACCTGCTCATACTATCTTAGTGTACAATTATGTGTTAAAGTGTCATTCATCCTTCAGCACCTAACTTGGTGTAATGGGTGAATAACATTTTTGGGCCCCAAGGTAGGTAGATGTTTTTTGTAAACTCTGAATGGACTTGCACTCTGACACACAGACATATGTGGCCTCGGTGGGCAGGCTATGTCATCTGACTACAGACAGTTTTGTACAAGGGGAACTAGAAGCTGATGCAGGCAAGCTTTACTTTAAAATAAAGCAAGAATTGGCAAATAAAGGAAGGCAAAGCTGAAGGCAAGAGAGGTGGAAGCAAGTTGGAAAGGAAGACAGAAAGTAAACAATACGTTGAATTGATTGTGTTGTCTTTTTTTATTGTTTACCCAGAGAATTAGATATTATAGATTGTACAAAAATAGAAAAAAAGTCATATACAAAATACATGCATAACATATATAGTTACATGCTGAAAAAAAGGATAAGAACAGCATAGTTCATACATTTCATCCTTATTTACAATACATCAAATACCGGCGGCTTCTTAAAAAAAGAGCTGGGTTGGGTTATCAAGATATTCTTCAGACACTATCCGTGCAGAAACCGATAGACTTTAAATCTTCTTGGAAGAAATTCTCTTGACTGACTCATCTTTAGACGAATAAGTTTCCTCCCTCTTTAGGTGGCATAGCACTCTGCTTTCCTGATCCTGGAGCATCTTTGAGGAGAATTTCCTGTAGATTTTACATTCCGGAGGTTTGTTTTCATGGTGGATGCAGTCAATGCGCGTTTCGTATGTGTCCTCTACATGGAAGTGCTTTTTTCCCCAAGCTCCACAAGGTCTTAAGAGGTCTTTCGCAGACATTCTGGAAGATGAGGCATGAACTGGTCCAGATACCATAGTGACACAAATTCAAAAAGAACTGCCTAAGTGGTTGGATAAATCCAGAAAATTTCACAAACTAGAGAAAAAACCCTTTTCTTAGGCCGATAGAGTTCAGGTCTACGAACCTTTCTAGCAGTGCAATTTAAAATGATGTCCCAGAAGACCAATGCCTCATCATGGTTCTTCAGAGAAGCATTTAAATCTGTTTACTGTAGCTCAGAAGAGGAGACTATGGTTCGACTATTTGCAGACCCATCCAGATCATTAGCATTTCATATTTTGAAAATTGTACTTTGTGTTTGTATTCTTTATTGTTTTTCAGTTTCCTCCTGCACTACCAAACTGTATTCAGCAATGGCAGGTACCTGATCTTTAGCAGATGGACTAATCACATTTTCCACTTCCATGACACTGAAATTAAGTGTTTTAACTTGTTTGACCAAATCTGTCAAATTGTACACCTGTTTCACAGGGAACCATTATTATGGGTGTAAAGCTCTTTGACATTGAGTAGTTAGTATAGAGCTATACAAATCTTACATAAATGTAAATAAAATGGCAATAAGCTGCTTCAAGAATGGACATGTCCTTGTAACCATGGCTTCAGGTACTTTCCATATGTATCTGAAAGTCAAATGACATATTAGGTATTGATATACTGTTGCTTGTCCTCTGCAAGACTGAACTTTCTGTGATGCACTCTCTACAGAGTTCTGCATGGGGCTTCAACCACAACCTAATCCAACACAGCAAAAGCCCGGACACCAGGTTCTGCACCCCAAATTTGTATTAAGTGCCTACTCCCAGTAGTAGCACAGCTCAGAAGGCAAGAATGTCACGTATACCTAGGTTTGAACCACTGGTTCATGAAGGCAGCAACACAAAATGTGCAGGTCTGTCTTCTGCTTGCCTTGATCTTTTTTCAACCACTAAGTCTTATTGTAGCAGTAAAATCCTCCATTACGTTGACTACCGGGATTCAGTTCTTAGGAGACGCCTTGATACACAAATGGAGCGAGTGTAGCTTTTGGAAAAATGTTTTGCCCGTCCACATCAAATAACAAAGCAATTTCAACAGCTTCAGACTACAACATGATAGCCTCCTGTAAAATTCTTGTGCCCAATTGCTGTCTACTTATGAGACCAGTTGAAGAGCAATTGAATTCGCAGTGGATCCACTCCGAAGGTACATTCAGGGTGTTATCAAAGTGATGGAAAGAGTAAAGTCATCCCTTCCTTTATGGACACACAAGAGGAACACAACTTGCTTCCTTCCTCTTCCTTACGCCTTACTGTTGACCATGGATGCCGTCATAGAAGAATAGGAGGGCATCTGCAGGAATTGTCAGCATGTGGCCTCTGGTGCTGCGAGAAGATTTCACTCTACATAAACGTCCTTAAACTCAAAGCAATTTGTAAAGGACTTGCTTCATTTCTCCCAAGGTTTTGTTAGTCATCAGTTTTAGAACAGCTGGACAACACCACTTCCATGTATTATGTCAAGAAACAAGGAGGATTCAAGTCACAAGTACTGTCACAGGAAGCTCAGCAACCACGGGCATGCACAAATCACAGCGGCCCCCAAAAGGGAACAAGAAATGCTGGCTCTTTGCAAGCAGAGACAGAGAGCACAGACATGGTGAGATGTATTTGATGATCTAGAACAAAATGATAGCTCATGGCTTTCCAACATCACTCCTCCTTCCATGGATAGTTAGCAAATTCAAATGAAAACACTATTGCATCATTTTCATAGCACTAGACTGGTCCAGATAGGGTTTGTACTCAGAGCTTCTTAGCCTGTACACTATGCCTGTGACTGTACACAGCCCATTCCTGCTGTCATGCCAGCCAGGCAAAGTATTTCATCTGAAACCAGGGTCACCGACTTTGACAGCATGGATACTGAACACCATGAGTACGCTGGATTAGACATCCCTCAAAGCTTTAGAAAGATCTTCTGGTCAAACCACCATCCACAAATAAAACATATCAAACGAAGTGGAAACATTTCTGTCTGGTGCGTTTCAAAGGAGCTATATCCATAGCATTCTTTATCTCATCATGAGCTCCCATCCCCATATCTTCCCTTTTTTTATTAACTTTTTTTGACTTTTTATTGAGATTTTGTCATTAACACAAACCAGGCCTGGTACAGAACAATCGTTACAATGCAGATGAATGGCTGTGGTCACAATACAATGTCACATAATGTGTCTCGCAGACACTCTATTGAATAGACTTAAGCATAAGATCCCCCTCCCCCTCAGACTCAGCATGGTACGGTCTCAAAGGAGCGTATCTCACCGTCCATGGACTAGGGCCTAGGTGGACATGGTTCAATGTGTATCCCTCAGTGTGCAGCCCAATCCTACCAAATGTTGTTGTCTTTTTAGGGGCACCCCCTGGCCTGGTATATAGGGCGCCCCAGGCCAGTGCAATAGTCCACATGCTTTGCCCACCCGTCTAGGGAAGGGCATGTCCTTCTATGCTTTTGCAATACCTCCTTTGGCTATTAGCAGACCCAGCCAGAGCAGTGCCTTTTAGCATCTGCTGCCCCCCACATCCTCCGCAATGTGCAGTAAAATCAGTTTTGGCTCTCTGGTGATCTTCCAACCCATCACCGTCTGTGTCCCCAAAACCCCTTCCCAGAAGTGGGATAAGGCTAGATAGCTCCAGAAAGTGTGTGTAGTAGGTCCCCTGTGGGTTTGTTGCATCACAGGCAAAACCCAGAGCCAATCAGCCCAATTCTAAACAGCTGTGTTCTTGTGAGGAATGTGCGGTGCAATAATTTAAGTTGTATAAGGCGGAACTCAGAGACCACCAATGCTTCCCTGGGAGCGGCCACCGCCTCCCTCCAGTCATCATTCTTAAGCGGCCGCAGGTCCTGAGACCACGCCTCCCTCAACTTTGTCATAGGATGTGGTTGATTACATAGCAGTGACTGATAAAGAACAGATAGTTTATGGTCTTTAATGTCAGTAAGTAAGATTTTCACCTCCAGGGGGTAGTACTCCAGAATATCCGCATCCGTCGGTAAGTATGGTGTGAGTGCGTGCTGAAGCTGGAAGTAGCGAGGAAAAGGAAGAGGAAGAACGAAAGGAGGGTGAAATACAACATCAACATGACGAATGGGATGACTACATAATTCCTCCACCAGCGTCACCATCTCCTCCTCCAACTGACTTGCCTCAAGAAGGTATAGTCTGGGTCGGGTGGCTCAGTGGACTAATGCATTCACTGCAGGGTCCTGTGTTCGACCTCATGGTCACAGGTTCAAATCCCGGCGGGTCCACTCAGCCTTTCATCCATCTGAGGTCGATAAAATGAGTACCATTGAGTTGGGTAACAATAAACATCTGTTATTCAGCGCCAAGATACCCCATTAGGGGTAAACGTGCACTTTACAAATACACGTTCTGTTATAGGAAGTTTCCATAACCTCTTAGAGAGAGCGGCCAGGCGCTTTGAGTTACCAATGCCTGCACATCAGCAAGACTATTTCCTTTATGATTTTAAGGAGCCTGTCAGGAAGTCCGTCAGATCCATGCCCATTATTGATTATATTTGGGACCAAGGTTTGAAGATAATGCAGAACCCAGCGACTGTGCCTCCAGTGTTACCAAGACTGGGCAAAAAGTTGTAAGCTCGGGATGACGCGCCTGCTTGCCTCACTAGTCATCCAAGACCAGATTTGGTGATCTCACAAGCGACGCAATGTATCAGCGCACCCGGATAAAGAGGGCTGAAGGCTTGATAACATAGGTAAGCGCTTCTCGACTATGTCGGCACTGATGGCCAGAGCTTCTAATTATCTGGCGTTCTTGAGCCGTTGCAATAGGCAAATGTGGTCAGATATTGCCACATATATTGATAACCTTCCAGCAGACGTCAGAGAAGAAGCTAAGAAGATATTGCTGAAGGGCGAACGATCTGACTCACAAATTATAGTCTGTACGATGGATTTTGCTTCCACCGTTTTTCGACCACTAGCCGGAGCGGCAGTTTTAAGGCGTCCGGGATGGATGAAAGCTACATCATTCAGGCCTGAAGTCGAATATGGCACATTACAACGCCATGTAATACATCGCGTGCCATTACAATGCGGTCGTTACAACGACCGCGTTGTTAGTACGCGATGTATTACATCGCAAGTCTTTACAACGACTTCCACTAGGGGGCGCGCTGGACTTAGGAATAGTATTGTTTACTATTCCTACTCCAGTTTGCGCAACAGTAGGGAAGGTGTTGGAATTAATTTCCAATACCTGAGCGCCCCCTACTGTAAGTCGTTGTAATGACTTGTGATGTCATTACATCGCGTACTAACAACGCGGTCGTTGTAGCGACCGCGTTGTAATAGCACACGATGTAATGACAGCGTTGTAAATGCTGTTTCCCCTGAAGTCCAGACCAAGATATTAGATCTGCCTTATGACGGGGAGGAACTATTTGGTTGTTCAGAAACATTCACACCTCTTATAGTTAGAGGTTGTTACCATGATACAGAAAGGAGCTATAGAAAGTGTTCCATTCCATCAGAGGGGGATTGCTTTCTATTCCTGTTTCTTCTTGGTTCGCAAGAAGTCAAAGAAGTAGAGACCGATTTTGGACTTGAGAAGTCTCAACAAATTCCTCAAGAAATATTTGTTCTGCATAATCACCCTCCAGGATGTGTTACAGCTTCTCAACGGAAACAACTACATGTCTTCCTTAGATCTCCAGGACGCATATTTTCACATACCCATACACAAGATGCCCAAAAAGTTCCTCAGATTTGCAGTGGCCGGCAGTCATTACCAGTTACAAATCGGGCCCTCGCATCTTTACAAAGTGCCTAGCACCACTCTCAGCATACATCATGCGTCAACATCATCAAATTGTTCCCTACCTCCACGACTGGCTCGTCAAGGCCTCCACCTACAAGGCTGAAAGAGCATCTACCAAGGGCTGTCCGCGCCTCTTCCACCCACTAGGCCTAAACTTGAATCCGGAAAAGTCAGTTCTTCAACCTTCCTGGCGACTAACTTTCATAGGAGCCATACTGCATACTACTTTAAACAAGGCTAACCCCACATTGGAAAGACAACCGAGATTAGTGACCTTGGTGAACCGCGTACAAAAAAGAAAGTTTCTTTCTGTACGCCTTTACAAATCTCTCCTGGGCATGATGTCCTCTTGTATTCATCTTATCCATCACTGTCGCCTGCGCATGCGTCCTCTCCAAGAAGCTCTAAACATCCAATGGATGCAGGTCAAGAGAACATTTGATGATTTAATTGAAGTAACTCCACACATGGTTCAGTCACTGACCTGGTGGACACAACCTCATCACCTGTCGCAAGGCTTAGCATTCCTGCCTCAAGCCTCTCCTATGGTGATAACAGATGCTTCCTTGGAAGGCTGGGGAGCTTTCCTACAAGAGCTTCAGGTGAGCGGAAAATGGCCACCATCTCATAAGGACCTTCACAATAATCTTCTGGAACCAAGAGCGGTGTTCTTTGCTCTACAAGCCTTCCTGCCCAGAATCAGGAATACTTCGAAGCTTGCCAGGACAGACAATACTACGACAATGCACTACCTAAACAAGTAAGGGGGAACATGATCTCTGCTTCTATCCAGGAAGCTCAGCTTATCTAGAACTGGGCGATACAGCACAAGGTGCCACTAGCAGTGGAGTATGTACCAGGAAAACAGAACACCAGAGCGGACACGCTAAGCAGGCTAAAAACATTCTGCCACGAATGGGAGTTGAATCAACGCACTCTCAACAACATCTTATGCCGGTGGGGAAAACCAAACATAGCATACTTTGCAACTCCCTACAATGCCAAATGCTGGTATTTCGCAAGCTGCAAGCTGGCATCCCCATCAGGGTTCGGGGGGAATGCCTTTTCAATAGCATGGTCTGGCATGTTTGCCTACCCCTTTCCTCCCATTCCTCTCCTACCAAGGGTGCTAAAGAAGATAAAGACAGAGCCCTGCAAGGTCATACTAATAGCCCCAGCGTTGCCCCGCCAACATTGGTACACAGAGCTTCACCTTCTCTCACTGCAACCTCCGATGCACCTCAAACCGTCTCCTTCTCTATTCAGAATGAGCCAGTGACAAGCACAACACCCAGATCCCGGTTCTCTGAGATTATCCGCCTGGCTCCTGAGTCCCAAACATTTCATCATTTAAAGATTCCACAGGGAAGCAGAGAGGTTCTGGCCAGGGCACGAGCGGACAGCACCATCAAAACATACCCTTTGAAGTGCATTTGGTGCAGATCGGCTAAGGTGCACCCTCTTTCGTCATCTCCAGAAGAAATTTTGCCTTGTCTCCTTCATCTGGCACGTAGAGGTTTGGCTCACTCTTCCATTAAATTACATTTAACGGCTATCTCCCGCTTCCGAAGATCATCAGATTTTCCATCTTTGTGGTCCAGAAGACTGGTGAAAAACAATCCCTCAAATAATTATTCCGAACTTTCCCGCCTGTTAGAGCTCCTCCTCCTACATGGCAGCTCAACACTGTGCTTACACAGGTGCTGAAGCATCCATTCAAACCTATACATAGAGCGGATACAATGTTTTTATCTTGGAAAGTTGCTGTCCTTCTGGCTCTTACATCAGCAAGAGGAGTTGGTGAACTCTAGGCTGTCTTGCTTTACACTCCCAAATAAAAGTAATTCAGCACTCCTCAGTGGAGGCACTCGGTAAAGCAAGAAAGCACCTAAAAAGGGGGCTCCAGACACATGAAATGAGGCACTTCAAAAGACAGTTTTCAGAATAAAGCGTGGGGTTTTATTAATGCAACACTCTCTAACAGAAAGGCTTTCTCAGATGTCAAATTAATCAGATAAAACAACATGCAAATGTAAATATATATATATATATATCTGCCAATTCACACACAACGAAAGGTGCCGAAGCCCAGTTCCTGGAACAGCAGTGCATTTATTTGCAAGTATGAGAAGCAGCATACACACAGTTCGTTTCCCTTACGCGTTTTGGCTCCACAACGAGCCTTGATCACAGGTGAGGTAGCTTATCTCTAGAGTTACTTCATGCTCATTTAAAACCAGGCTACCACGTGACTCCCATGATATCACAGAATGCACTTCAAATGTAAAATGTTCATCAAACAACTGCAGTGCACTTTCAAAATAAAACATAATTGTATCCACAAACTGTAGTTGTGTATTTGAAAGTTCTTTGTTTTAGTGCACTTGTACTGGAGGTTATTTCGAATTTTGGAGAAGCCATGTGCAATTGTAATTCAGCCTAGTACAGCAAGTCATTTCTTGAAGCACAGCCTCTAAGAATGCTGCTATAATAATGTCTTGAAAAATATTGCAGAGCGTCCTGGAAAAGTCAAGAGGAGAAGAGTTCCTCACCTCTCGTGTCCCTTGCTCACCTCCTCACTCGAGTGCCTGGCTAAATCCTTATGCTGGCTCAGAGGCGAGCGGGTTATGCTCCCACATTTAATCCACAAAAAAACTCTCCGAGCAGAGGAGCCTCCAACCCTGCAGGGCGGCCTCGGACATAAACAGGCACTGAGCAGCCTGTCAATATATATATATATATATATATATATATATATATATATATATATATATATATGAGAGAGAGAGAGAGAGAGAGAGAGAGAGAGAGAGAGAGAGAGAGAGAGAGAGAGAGAGAGAGAGAGAGAGAGAGAGAGAGAGAGAGAGAGAGAGAGAGAGAGAGAGAGAGAGAGAGAGAGAGAGAGAGAGAGAGAGAGAGAGAGAGAGATTCACTGAAAAAACCATAGGTTACAGGCACGTTATAGTTCGAAATTAGCATTTAAAAAACCTTAGAAATTCACTGGAAAAAAACCATAGGTTTTAGGGAAAGTTATAGTTGGACATTGCACTCGTACAAAACCCGTGAAATTCCCCCGTTGTAGTTAGTTCAGCTAACTATAACTCGCGCCCCCGCACTGCCGATGACGTCACATATTACATCACTTATGACATGGTCAGTGACATCACTGATGACATCTCAAATGACATCACTGATGACATCATCCAGTTACTGTGTGTTTCTGTAAAGTTTAAATATGTTTAATATATATAGGTAAAGGCGTATTGAAGAATGAGTGGGTGTATAAGTGTCTGAATGGATGTTTTACTAGGTGCGTGACTGACTCTATAAGTGAGTGGTTAAACATACGTTACTGAATGGATGGGTTAGTGACTAAACTGTGTGAATCTCTGTATCCGTCTGTCTGTTGGTGTGTAAGTGAGTGCATGGGTATGTGAATAACTACATAAGTGTCTATATGAGTTATTGATTGGTTGTCTGAGTATCTGTATGGGTGCCTGAGTGTTTGTGTGGGTGGGGTGTGTTTGACTCTGTGCATAGATGTGTGAGTGGGTGATTCACTGCGTGCATAGTTTGAAGTGTGCATCTGTGATGGACTGTATGGGTGGGTGAGTGTGTGTATGGGTGTGTTAGTGAGTGAATGTATATCTCATTTGTACATGTGTAAGTAACTACATATATAAAAGGCAGTATATATGTGTGTTAGAGTATATAAATGTCTATAAGTGAGAGTGTGTGATTGTGAGAGTGGCTGCATGGATGAGTGTTTGCTTGTATCAGTGATTGTATAAGAACATAAGAATGTGCTAGTATTTGTATGACTAAGTGAGCTGGTGTGTGTATAACTGTATAGGTGAGTAAAGGGTAGTGTGAATAATTATTTGTATGACTGACTAGGTGTGTGAGTACCTCTATGGATGAGTGGCGGTGTGTGAGTGTCTATATAGGTGTATGAGTGCATATGATAGTCCTGTACTGAGTGACCATAAGTATGAGTGACTGTATGGGTGAGTGAGTGGATGTGTGTGTAGACCTAAGAATCAGTGAGTGGGTATGTAGTTATTGGTGTTGGAGTGTCTATGGTTTTGAGAATGGGAGTCTGTAATTTAGAGTGGGTGTATCTAAAGTTATGTTAGGGTGTGAGAAGATGCATGAAATTATCACATGGATGATGTCATCAGTGATGTCATTTGAGATGTCATCAGTGATGTCACTGACCATGTCATGAGTGATGTAATATGTGACGTCATCAGCAGTGCATTGCGGGGGCGCGAGTTATAGTTAGCTGAACTAACTATAACGGGGGAATTTCACGGGTTTTGTACGAGTGCAATGTCCAACTAACTATAACTTTCCCTAAAACCTATGGTTTTTTCAGTGAATTTCTAAGGTTTTTTAAATGCTAATTTCTAACTATAACGTGCCTGAAACCTATGGTTTTTTCAGTGAATTTCAAAGGTTTTTTAAATGCTAATTTCTATCTATAACGTGCCTGAAACCTATGGTTTTTTAAGTGAATTTCAAAGGTTTTTTAAATGCTAGTTTCTAACTATGCCTACAGAGGTAGGACATGTGAAGAAAGAAGAAAAAACGCACAGAAAGAAGCAAAAGAAATGCAGAAAGAAGCAACAGAAGTCCACAAAGACGAAGAAAAATGCAGGAAGAAGCAAGACGTGCAGAAAGAACCAACAGAGGAGCAGAAAGAGGCCTTGTTGCAAAATCATCCTGTGCCCACATCTTTTTCAGACGGGTACTGGTGGTAACTGACTCTGACTAACCAGGCCTAGAGCCAGTGCTATGCTAAAAGACACTTAGAATACAGTGAAAACACCTACATACACTAGGGAACACTATGCGTTGGGGTACCCCTGTGATTAGCATGACCTCCTCTGTAAGGCCCTAGTACATAATTGGGCAGGGGGATTAAAACTTCCTCTTAAAACGCACCATGGGGCACGTTTGCACACTGGTGTAGGGGGGGGCCTGAGGTTACATGTGTGCAAACACGCCCTCTGGCCGTTTTAAGTTGGGGGATAAAGTCCCCTTGAATCCTAAGGGTCCCTGGGGTCCAACTAGCCCACCAGGTACCTCCAGTAAGCGCCACAGAGCTACGTGGCACAGAGGTGTAAAAAGGGGCGTGTCCTGGACCACCTCTCTGCAACGCAACCCTGTGGCGCGCACTGGAGGTACCTGGTGGGCTAGTTGGCCCCCAGGGTCCCTCAGGATTCAAGGGGAATTAATTCCCCAACTTAAAACGCGCCACAGGGTGTGTTTGCACACATGTCACCTGAGGCCCCGCCCCCTCCCTTCACCACTGTGCAAACGCGCCCTGTGGCGCGATTTAAGTTGGGGTATTAGGTCACCTTGAATCCTGAGGTTCCCTGGGGCCCAACTAGCCCACCAGGTACTTCCAGTAAGCGCCACAGGCCTGCGTTGCAGAGAGGTGGTCAGAGGCCACGCCCCTTTTTACACCTCTCTGCAACGCAGCTCTGTGGCGCTTAATGGAGGTAGCTGGTGGGCTAGATGCACCCCAGGGACCCTCCGGATTCAAGGGGAGTTAATCCCCCAACTTAAAACGCGCCACAGGGCGTGTTTGCACACATGTCACCTCAGGCCCTGCCCCCTCCCTTCACCACTGTGCAAACGCGCCCCGTGGCGCGTTTTAGGTTGGGGGATTAACTCCCCTTGAATCCTGAGGGTCCCTGGGGTGCAACTAGCCCACCAGCTACCTCCATTAAGCGCCACAGAGCTGCGTTGCAGAGAGGTGTAAAAGGGGCGTGGCCTCAGAACACCTCTCTGCAACGCAGCTCCCTGGCGCATACTGGAGGTTCCTGGTGGGCTAGTTGGCCCCAGGGACCCCCAGTATTCAAGGGGAATTGTTCCCCTCTGCAAATGCGCCAGGGGCGCGTTTGCAGAGTGCTGCCAAGGAGGGGCGTGGCCTCCGTCGCGATGCCGGTCTTTTTTTAAGAAGGGGGCTGTGTGGCCCCCTTCTTTTCTAATTTATTGGCCCTTGGGACCCCATCCCCCAGGGCCTGCCCCCTAATTTTTATTTTTTTTTTAAATAAAATTTGGAAGGGGGCCGCGTGGCCCCCCTCCCGAGGGCTTAATCGGCCCCGGGGACCCCATCCCCGGGGCATGGCCTTATTTTTTTTTTGTAAATGTTTTGGAGGGGGGCTGCGTTGCCCCCCCCTCCTCAGGCCACTTATGGCCTCGGGGACCCCATCCCCCGGGGCTGGCCATTTTTTTTTTTTTTTTTCCCGATAATTTTGGGGAAGGGGGCTGCGTGGCCCCCCTCCCGGGCCACTTGCTGGCCCTCTCCATTGTGGACCGTGAGCAAATAATAATGAATCAAATGCATGGGATAAAACACAAGCTGATAATTATGGTAAAAGGTGAATAATAAACACTTACAAGTCAGATAATAATGAAATATTCACAAGTGAAATGCAAGGAAGTAAAACGCAAGCAAATAATAAATAGGAGTATAACTGTATGTACATAAATATATAGTTAAAAACAGAAATACTTCACAGGCTGGTCACTCAGCACACAGACAAAAACACATGTAGAAATAACTATATACCTATACATATATCTCAATACAGTGATCAAAGAAAATACCTCACCGGCTGCAATATCTTCATCTTAGCCCTCACAAAACTGGGGGTCCCAAATTGCAGACCCTAGGGCCAAGAGACTCCTCAAGCCGGGAAATGTAGCACTGAGCAGATTCGTCCACCTCTAAGGAGAGAACCAGGTTTTCGAGCCAAGAAAACCCTTTTTTTTCATAATATTCTCAATGGACGAGAAGGTTGGAAAAGACATCCTCTACGGCAAGGAAACTTACTGGTGCTCCTGCAAGCATTCCATGGCAAAGGATTTCTCACGCATTCTCCTCGCGCTCTTACACTACATGTTCCAGCCCCTTATCTTAGTGAAGCCTGAGAAAGTAGAAAACATCTCAAAGAGTACAAAAACACCCTCAAATAGGAAAACAATTCTGCACGCAAGTGACCTGAATAACCGGGAGTAACCTAGTAGGCCTGCTTGTGTGTGCAGAACTCAAGCCAGACAGAGTCAGAATTCAAGATGGAGTTAGGGCACGTTAAATTCATTAGTTAAAACGTAATTTCTCAATTTACAACTAGGGCTCCCGGTTTTATGGTATTTATTTTTTTGACATTTCCGTCTGTATTTATCCATATTTATTTTTTGCTAATTTTATCTGTATTTATCCATATTTATTTTGGGTTTTGTGGAAAAATGAAGTTGACATTAGTATATTTCCACGTTTATTTAACCGATAAATATGCACTCATGCTTGAATGCCTGCCAGATTTCAGTGATATGAACACCAGCAGAAGATAAATCAATGCACTTATATGAAAATATGCACATTTCAGTATCAGCCTTGTGCATATCTACTGGTGTTAAGCCTCTATACTAAAATTCCTTTTTTTTTTAACCCCCTCACCTATCAATTCACAGAGCTATTGGCCTGGCAGTCATGGCAGACAGTATTTAGAATTACGCAAAAAGCAACCCAATTTCCGTTTTTATCCACATTTAAAAATAAATACAGACAAGAAAATAAATGTTTTCTGTCTGTATTTATCTGTAAAAACGGAAAACAGGGAGCCTTATTTACAACCTAATGCTCATTTGTGCCCCACTGTCTACAGCACTACACTCCGAGACAGAGAAGTACATTCCACACATTTCTCTCTCTCATGCTTTCAAATGCACATCCCACACTCTCTGTTCCAGGCAAGGCTGTTTTGCTTGTCACGTGGCCCATGGGGACATTGTCGTCTTCCCTAAGTTAGCATGAGCATGCTGCAGACTGTCCGCTGTTTGCACACATTACTGTACGATTTTTTTTTGCAAATGCTTTTTTTGATATTTTTACATGAGAACCCGCTGTTGTGTTCACGCTTTGGAGGTTCCTGGGATACAGTCTGAACATTGCGAACAAGGTCAAACAACAATGCCCCTTGTTTTTCTGTTCTGGTCAGGCCCTAGCACCTAGACAAAACATACAGATGCAGCTGTTGTTTGGGAATACGTACTTTGGTCTTATTGGAATACACGGATAGGTAGCACACACTTGGAGAGGGACCTTTCCAGGGAGACGAGCATGACAGCACATATGATGTGGAACTACCATCTATAGACTGAGGTACGGGGTCTGCAGATAACTCCCAGAGATCTTCTAATATATAATCATGCTGTGTCTGTGCAAGTGGAGGGGGGGTTAGGCAACTATGTCTCTCACTATGACAGCTCCTTTTATGATCTACAGATTACTTGCTATGCTGACCGTATTTATGTTATGCATTTTTCTGCTTATTGTGGCACATATACTGCATATTAGAGCACATTACTTAAAATAAATATTTTAAACTTGTTCGTGTCTCTGTCAGATCGTATTGTGGACAAGTACAAGAGTATGAGCGAAAGGGTGTGTCTTGTAACCACGATTCCTGAGTGTTGTGTTCTGGGGTGTCTAATCACTTGTTCCTCTGTGAGTGAGTAGGAGGGCAAGTGAGACACTTTAGCTAGTCGGTCCTGGGCACTAAAGTGGTAGGATGACTCAGTCCCTATATACTAAGGTCCCATAATCCTACGCATAGTTCTGTGTTTGCGCAGAATCCCTGCAACATACTCTGTGATGAGGAGAAAGGTAAACACTTCTACTCTGAAGCTATAAGGAGACACAAAATGAAATCACAAGTAAATGCAAGTGCACAAAAAATGATGTTGTACATTCAAGATAGAGTGAGTTAAAACACATAGAGTCAATTAAAACAATTGTAGCCCAAGGTCATCACACTATCCAAAACCATATGAGTGCATTTAGCACTACACAGTCTTTCATTATCCCAGTGCCCAGTGGTACTCCGGGAGGTTGGGGCATGCCAGACCCTCCCTGTCTCTAAGTAGCATAAGGAGTTTGTTGGGGAATCTCGGACGCTTCCCACCCCAAATAAAAGTGGTAAGGTCTCGCTGCAGGCTTGTCTAGGTATAGGGTTGGTAGCGTTTGAAATAGATATAGGAGTTTTGGCAGGATAGACATTTTAATCGTGTTAAGGCGTTCAAGCCATGAGATTGAGAACGATTTCCACGTTCGTAGGTTTTCTAATACTGATTTCCTACACGCCGGCCAATTTGCCCTTGTCCATGTTGATAAAGAGGGGGTTAAGTTCAGCTCGAGGTAGCGGACTGAGTGTGGAGCCCATTAAAAAGGGGTGAGGGATTGCAGTTCCGGCATATCTTCGTTAGGGATCGATAGGTTCAGTGCCCGGGATGTGGCCAGATTGATTTTAAAACCTGAGGCTGCCTAAAAAGAGTTAAGGAGTGATATCAGTGCCGGGAGAGAATTCCTAGGGTCCGTCGGGGTGAGTAGGAGATCGTCAGTAAATAGTGCTACCTTATGCTCAGTGCCTGCCTGGTAACACAGGTGTATGGGTTAGGTGAGCTGGCCATTGACCCTGATCTGTGCCTGGGGTGCGGTATAAGAGGCCATGATTCGAGAGACCATGGCTGTGCCTAGACCTATTTTCTGGAGGACCGCCCGTAGAAAGTCCCAGTCGACGCGGTTGAATGCTTTTTCAGCATCTAGGGAGAGTAGGCAAGCGGGGATATCCCGTCGGTGAGCTTTTTCTATTAGATGAGCCACCCAACGTATGTTGTCAGTCCCCTGATGCTGGTGAATGAATATTTGAGGTAAAAACAGGAGATAAAAAAGGACCAAGAGACTGTCTGGACCCCGAGTTTTGCCAACTGGTAGATCCTTTAGCGCCTGTTGGAGTTCGGTTAACGTGATTGGTGCCTCAAGGAGCTGCGAGTGCTGTACGTCAAGGGAAGTCCACGGACTGGCCGAAAGGAGAGAGTGGATTTTGCCTGGGGAGGAGGGTTCTTTTTCATATAGAGTGGTATGGAAAGCGAGGAACGCTTGTTGTTTGCCGCGCTCCGATATGGCCCATGTGCCCTCTACACTTTTAACTTTTGCAATGTGAGCCTTCGCCGCCCGCCGACGTAGTCGACGGGCAAGGACTGACCCCACTTTATCTCCTCCTTCATAGTATCTCTGTTTCAGTGCCAACAGTGTCCGCTCTGCCTTGTTTGTCCGATGTGTCCTCAGTTGACCCAGGAGCATACCGAGGCGCTGTTTGTGGTTTCTAGAGGGCGCCAAGTGATCTAATCGCTCAAGCGCTTCAATGTCGCTAGCCAGGCCGGTTTCAACTAATCGGGCCTCCCGACTGCGCGCTATCGCAATTGAGGTGATGACGCCTCTGATTGTCGCCTTGAAGGCATCCCACAGGACAAAAATGTGGGTTTCAGGAAGATCATTGGAGGTGATGCAGGCCAAGATCTCCCGCCATATCTCGGCTACATCGACCAGGTCACGTAGGGTATGGGGGGGCAGTCGCCAGCGAGGTCAGGGTCGTGCCGTGTTGGCGTGTCCATGCAATGCAGATGAGCATGGTTGGAAATGGAGATGTCTGAAATAAGGGCAGATTCTAGGTCCCATATGAGGGAGTGATAGAGCAAAAAGTAATCGATGCGGGTGTATGAGCGGTGGACATGGGAGTAATAAGAGTAATCTCGTGTGTCTGGGAATTGGTAGCGCCAGGCATCTACAAGTGCCAGGTCTGTGAGGGCTCTCTTCAATACCGCAAACATCGCCCCAGTGCACTGGAAGGATGTAGAACTTAAACCCCCCCCCCCCAACCAAATTAAACCCCCCCCCCAGGATAAGTCAATCCCCCTCCCGTGTCACCTGGTCTTTTAGTAAGTTTTTAAGAAAGAGGTCCTGTGCTTGGTTAGGGGCATATATATTGAGCAAGGTGAGGGGTTGTGTATTATGTTGAATCACGATTTTTAAAAACCTGCTATCCCTATCCCTCACCAACCGCGAGCCCCGAGGTAGAGTCCCGCTTTGCATAGAATTGCGACTCCAGCAGTTTTGATTGGGAAAGGTGCCCAAAATTGTGCCGGGTATTTAGGATGGGCCATGTGATGTGTGTCGGATTGCAAGAGGTGAGTCTCCTTTAGGAAGATAATATCTGGGTCTTGAATTAGTAAGTAGCGCCAGACCTGTCGCATTTTGTTAGGGGCATTGAGACCGCTCACGTTAAGGGAAAGAAGTTTGATACAAGAGGTGGTACCCATTGTCCAGAGCAAGGGGGGGCGATCATTGCGATAGGATTGGCATGCAGAGGTGTCATCCCCGGGGGCCGACAGGCATGGTCTGGGAGCAGCCACAAGCATGTGTGGCAAGTCACAGATATGTTGTCTATATGGGAGAGGGAGCGAGAAAGTCCCAGGAGGGTGAAAGCCAGGGAGAGAGGCAATAGTCTAAAGTGGCGATAGACCCCGCACATGACCCAACACCAAATAAAGAGCAGTCCAATATGATCTCGTCTTCCACCCCGCCCCCACGGCTGTAAGAAAGAAAAGAGGAACAAAGCAAAACCATCAACAATCAGAGGCCAACAGGGCCAAAAAACTCCATTCCAGTCCTGGAATAGCCCAATAGCCAGGGCACGGGCCATTCTGGAGAAGTCACTCTCCGTAGGATAGGATTGGACAGGGCTGGCGGAAAAAGGTTCGACATGGATCTCGAAGCCCGTCCCCCATGGCCAGCAAACGGTAGGGCGAGTGGAGGACCCCACCGCAGAGTCCAAGTCCATGATAGCGGCGGGGGTTCAGGAGCATGTCATCGCAGTGGGAGAAGCCGCTGGTGCAAGAGAATGGCGGCGCTAGGAGAAGAGTATGCAGGTTCAGGGCATATCGCTGCCAGGAATGTAGAGCACATGGAAGTAGGATAGCCGTACTAAGGGTGTGTTCGGGACAGGCAGATGATCCGTATCTCAATCAGGACAGGAGAGCGGCAAACATCATTCCGAGGATGCTTGAGAGTGGGTGGGCCAGTGCCCACCATCCATGGACCGGAGGTGCTGAATAATATCTTGCTTGGCTTGGGAGGAGGACTGCTCCCCATACCGGGCCCTGCATTTAGCCCAGCACACCATGGACCACTCCGGGCTTGTGGGTTCTCGAGATGAGATGGGTGGAGGGAAGGGACTAGCCTCGCGTGAGAGCACTGGAAGCTGTAGGAGCTGCTTAGCTTCTCATAGGGAATGCAGTACCCGACGCTTGCCTTCCCAGGTGAAGATCAAGGCAAAAGGGTGATATTTATTGTCAAGTTCACGTAATTTATCTGTGACTAGTTTAAAGTCTCTGCGACGTCGTAGCATTATGGGGGAAATGTCCTGGTAAAGTTGGATGGTGTACCTGTGAGGAGCTGGCTTGGTATATGGTGTACACTTATGTAAGTGGGCAACAACCCAGACAACCCTTATGGTGATCTTAGTGGTCTTAGACAACCTTAGAAAGCTCTCTTAAGTGGTAGCTGTGGAGAGCAGCCTTCAGGCTTAGTCCAGAAGGAGTGTAAAGCAGCTTGTTTTACCAGAACATAATCTTATAGGTATTGATTAAGTAAAAAGTACCACACAGTGTATTTATAAAAATATGTATTTATTATAAGACACTCACTCGGACAGATCCCAAATGATCAAATCCCAAATGATCAAGATAGGGAACAGTCTTTCATCTCCTTTGGCCGTAGGTCAAGGCGTCCCTCAAGGTTCTATCCTGGCACCCACCTTGTTAATCTCTACCTGGAACCTTTAGGGAACCTCCTAAGCAAATCTGGGATCCTTTACCATCTTTATGCGGACGACACGCAAATCTACCTTAAGGTGTCTTCCGCACACGATCTCTCCCTACTCAATTCTACTCTCTACTCTATTCACAACTGGATGTCAGCTCACCAACTCATTCTGAATCCCGCCAAAACTGAATTCCTCCTCCTCTCTACCTCTCTCTCACCTCCTCCTGTTCAATCTTGGATGGATCAGCTGAACCTACTCAACAACAAACCCATCATTGTCGACAGCGCTAAATCCCTAGGTGTCATTCTTGACAAAAGACTCAACCTAATCTCCCACATCAACTCTATTGCTAAGAACGCACGTTACCAGCTGCGCCTTCTATGGGGGATCCGTCGGTTCTTCCCGGAGAAAGACCTAAAAACCTTGGTACAATCTCTGGTTCTCTCAAGACTGGATTATTGCAATTCTCTTCTGACGGGCCTACCCAAATCCCACCTCTCCCCCCTCAAATCCATCCTCCATTCAGCAGCTCGCTTCATTTCAGGGTCTAAACGAAGTGACCACGTCACTCCTATCCTGTCCTCTCTTCGATGGCTTCCGATCGAGGCAAGATCTATTTACAAAACTGCCTGCATCACATACAAAGCCTTACACACGTCCTCCCCTCGTTACCTGGCGAATAAATTGAAATTGTCCGGTGGCTCTCGCCCTTCTCGCAATGCGGAAAAGCTTCTGCTTGAGCCCCCCGTCTTCAAAAGGGAAAGATTGATGGCTCAATCCTTCTCGGGTAATGCGGTGAGAATCTGGAACTCGCTCCCCCCACTGCTCCGTGCCACCTCCTCTACCCGGATCTTCAAAGCTGACCTCAAATCTCTTCTCTTCCAAAGACACGTCCAGATCTAATATTTTCGTTCTCAGGCCCTCTAGGAAGTTCGCTCGTCAGTGTAAATTTGTACCTTTTCCTGTTCATTCCTCACCCTTGAGTGCTGTGTTGGATTATAGGTGTGTGTTCCCTTCATTTCAAGTCCCCTGTTTAATTCACGCCCTTTCTACTACCTCAAGGAAGTTCTTCCACTATAGGAAATGCTGTACCCCAAGCCTATAGAAGTGCCTTCCCAGTGTGTTATGAGTGACTGCCACTTACTGCAGTATTATACCTCTACTTGTATTTTGTACCCCATGTATCATGCACACCTGTCACTTTTTCCTCTTGGAACGTATACCTCTTTTTGTATCTGGTTTGTTTGTTATTTGCACAATTGTCACTTTTTCCTCATGCAATGTAACGCTTGCTTTTGTATTATGCTCACTGGTATCCTTCTCCTCATGTAATGTTACTGTTCCTATTGTGAAGCGCTCTGACACCCTCGGGTAAAGTCCGCGCTATATAAAAACGCATAAATAAATACTCTAGCCGGAGATATACCAATGCACACAATTCTTTTCAATAGAAACAGGTAAGTAGCACAAAATACACAGTGGTCACCAGGGGGAGACCAAACCATATACTAAAATAGTGGGACGCGACCATGACTCAAGTCAAGACTATACCCAGAAGACGTAGAAGGAACCACCCGAGGTAAGTAACCAGGAGCCCCAAGGAGACCGCGTGCAAATTGGGAACACGACCGCGGGATCAATGCAAGTCAATGGGTAAGTCGCAGTTGCAATTTTAAAGAAGAAGGACCCTTCCCAGTGGACCCTGAAGAAACCCAATGGAAGACAGAAGGTTGGAGAGCCACCCCACCCGTGGATACCCTATGAACCAGGATACCTACACCAGGGAAGCCGGGTGCATCGGTGCGAAGTGGCTTCGGAAACCGCCGTCGAACCCAGTGGAGGGCTTCAGGAAGATGCCGCTGCCGGGGAAGGTGAGAGTGTCTGGTGGAACCCAAAGGTGGATTCAAGTTGAGAAGTGCCTGCAAGCAGAGGGGACAGAGTCTATGCCACTCAGGAGTGATCTGGAGGCACGGAAGAGGAATGCCCACTGATGTTGAGTGCGGCAGGAGAGATGACGGTGACCTTGGAGCTGCAGCTGTGAAGAGCAGGCGATGCTATGGAAGACCAGGAGCCGTTCACAAGCTGTCCCACGTTGGATGTCGAGAGTTGAGGGGTCGGTGTCCGTCAGGAGCACCAACAAGCCTTGGCAACTGCAAACAATGGGGAAAGCGAAGAAGGTGCAGTGTCGGGACCAGCAAGGTCCAGGAGACTCACCACAAGCAGGGGAGTCAGGGCCTGGCCCCGAGCAATCGGGGGAGCCCAAAGAATTCAAAAATGACCCTCAAGAGGACCCACAGTCCAGAGGCACTGGAGTCTCAAGAGGACCTCGAGCAGCTCACCAAAGATGCAGGCAAGTGATGCGGTGAGGACGAAGCTCTTGGTCACTGGAGATGCTTGGGGCTACTTGGAGCCCGAAGATCTTGGTGGAAGGAAGCCAAAAAGCCTTTGCAACTGCAAGTCGACGTGGTGCATAGGGGTTTGGTTCCGCTGGCTCCGACGAGGGATACTGGCCTCAAACTTGTTGAGAGGACAGGGCAGGCCTCGAGGGATGTGAAGAACCACCACCAGTGTTGCTGAGCCTTTCGCAGTCCGTGGGAGCCCAGGATCAGCAGACCGGTCAGCTTAGTTGCGGTGCCTGCAGATGCAGGGAAGTGACTCCTTCACGTCAAGGGAGATTCCTTCAGGTGCCTTCGATGCCCACAGGCCTTGGAAGGTTCCTGTATGGTGCACAGGCATGGACGTTAAAGCAGATGAGCAGGGCGATGAAATCAGGAGCAGTAGGAGTCTTTCCAGTTGCAGCCTTGATGCCTAAAGCGAAGTCCAGCGAAGTCCAGAGTGCCCAGACGGTTGAAAAAGTGGTGTCTGAAATGAATCTTGTCCCACGACGAATCTAGAGACCCACCAGCAGGTAAGCCCTTAAATACCCTATTGAAAAGGGTTGGGACGATTCAGGGGTCCCTCCCTAAGGAGGTGCTGGACAAGGGGAGTATACTTCCCTGTCCTTTGTCCAGTTTCACACCAGAGCGGGAGCCATTGGCTCCCTGAACTGGTTTGGACTGGACTATGCATGGAGGGCTCCAAGTGTGCCCTGCATGCCGACTATGTGGCGCTGGCAAGCGCCCCCACCCTGCCCCAATACACTAGACCCTGTCTGGGAGGTGGTCAGACCTCCCTGTGACAGGATACCTATTGTTCTGTCTTCCCCTGCCCGAGCTTGGCTCAGCAGCAGGAGGGCAGAAACGTGTCTCTGACCGGCAGCAGCCCTAGCTTGCTGTCCGGGTCTGGAAGACTGGTACCGGGAGCACTGATGGCCTCCCAAAAGAGCTTTATGGTGCATGGAATCATACCTCACACACTGATTATGGTGTGGGGGCATGATTCCAACATGTTTGATACCAAACGTGATAGTATTCGTTACAGCCAGTTTCGAGATGGTCAGTGCGTAATGACACGGTGCCCCTCTATATGTTATATGGCTGTCTCACTTACAACCCGGGAAAATGGACTCCGTGGGTTGTAGGGGTGTCCTGCTCATGCAGGGTCATCCTCACACTCACACTTAAAACCAAGTACCCTGCCTTCAGGATTGAAAGGCCTGCTTTAGGGGTGACTTATAGGTTTTAAGTGCAGTGACCTCCGATATAGGTAAACCTATATCTTTTGTAAGTGGTGCTAGCACCAGCTTACACAGGCTGCAATGGCAGGCCTGTAGTTACAAATTGAGTGCTCTCCCATGGGTGGCATAATACATGTTTCAGCCCATGGGGGACCCCTGATATACCTATGCCCTGGGTACCTTAGTACCATATACTAGGGACTGATACTGTTACACCAGTGTCCAATCTGGGATGTACCTAGGTACTTACCAAACCAATTTAGGGGAGAAAGCACAGAGACTGGGGTCCTGTTTAGTAGGATCCCAGTCAGACTAGTCAGAAACAGCATTACATGCAGCAAAAAAGTGGGGGTAACCATAAAAGCAGATCCTACTTTCCTACAGTACCCCTTATACGTCAGCTCGGTTTTGCTTCGTGAGGCCTTCAGAATACCTTCTTTCTCGGTAAAGAAGTGCACTCTTGAAAGTATGTCTGGTATAAAGTCTGGACGACCAGGGGCTCTGTTAAGGGCAGGCATCATCATCGCCTCTAATGTCGTGGAACAGATCTGCCGTAAAAGCCATAATGTCTGAACCCTCTGCTCCTCTAGGGACCCCTCTGATGTGGAGGTTGTTCCTCCTGCTTCTATTTTCCAAATCCTCCTGTTTTATTTGAAGGTCAATGTGTTGTTCTTCAAGAATAGCCATTCTCCTCCACAGATTCTCTTGGGCTTCTGATCGGGCATCCACCGTGCACTCTAGGTCGTCGACCTGCCCCCCCTGATCTCCATGATATCTCGCTTCAGGTCTTTGAGACAGGTCTTGGATTTTGTTTTACGAGATACGATTTCAGATTTTATTTCTTTGAGAAAGGTATTCATGTAGGCCTGTGTGAGCGGGGCAGCCAGAGCCCCAAGTGGAGGCTCCATGGGCGCCGGGGTTGGAGGGCCAAACTTGAGCCACATAGAGGAGACCGGATTGGATATGGGCAGGCTGTTCGCAGTGTCTTTGCCGGTTTTGGTGCGTGGCATATTCCAGCTGAGGTGACCCTAGCTATGTGTAGCTGGTGCACGGTTTGGGCACGTGTCGTTTAGGGGCCCAAGGCCAAGCCCAAGTTCTTCAGTTTGAGGGTTACTGGTGGTGGGTATGACTCCACAGCGAGATGTAGGAGTTAGGGTGAACTGTGACTAGGTGTTGGGGGGACCCGAGTCACCTTCGTGTCGGCAGGGATAGAACCTAACCTCAATCAATCAATCAGGGAATTGTAAGCGCGCTACTCACCCGTGAGGGTCTCAAGGCGCTGAGGGGAGGGGGGGGATCCGCAGATCTGTTTAGCCGAAGAGCCAGGTCTTGAGGGTCTTCCTGAAGGTGTTCAGGGAGGGGGCGCGTCTGATGTCTGCCGGTAGCTCGTTCCAGGTCTTGGCTGCAATGTGAGAGAAGGATCTTCCGCCTGCTCTGGCTCTGTGGAGTAGGGACTTGTTGATGCCGGCATAGAGTGCGTTTCCATAGTCCAGTCTGCTGGTGATGAGTGCGTGGGTGACTGTCTTCCTTGACTCAGGGGGGATCCACTTGACGGTCTTGCGGAGGATGCGGAGGGTGTTGAAGCAGCTGGAGGTGACGGCGTTGACCTGTCGGTTCATGGTGAGTGATGAGTCGAGTACGATGCAGAGGTTCTTGGTGTGGTCTGAGGGGGTAGGTGGGCTTCCGAGGGCGGTCGGCCACCAGGTGCTGTCCCATGCAGAAGGGGTGGTACCGAGGACGAGGACTTCTGTCTTCTCGGCGTTGAGCTTCAGGCAGCTGTTGGTCATCCAGACTGCGACGGCTTGCATTTCTTTCTGGAAGTTGAGTTTGGCAGTGGTGGGGTCTTTGGTGAGGGAGAGGATGAGCTGGGTGTCGTCGGCGTAGGATACGATGTTTAGGCCGTATTGTCGGACGATGGCTGCGAGGGGGCCATGTAAATGTTGAAGAGGGTGGGGCTCAGTGATGAACCCTGTGGGACTCCGCAGGTGATTTTCGTGGGGTCGGAGAGGAAGGGTGGGAGTCTGATCCTTTGGCTTCTTCCGGTGAGGAATGATCGGATCCAGTCCAGGGCTGTTCCTTGTATGCCTGCGTCGTGTAGTCTGGCGACTAGTGTGCGATGGGAGACGGTGTCGAAGGCTGCTGATAGGTCGAGTAGGATGAGGGCTGCGGAATGGCCTTGGTCCAGGAGGGTGCGGATGTCGTCTGTGGCGGCGAGTAGGGGCGGTCTCTGTGCTGTGGTTGCTTCGGAATCGAGATTGGGACGGGTCGAGGATGGCGTTCTCTTCAATGAATCGTGTCAGTTTCCTGTTGACTGTTTTCTCTGCAACTTTGGCTGCGAAGGGGAGGAGCGAGATGGGCCGATAGTTCTTGAGGTCGGTGGGGTCAGTTGTGGGCTTCTTGAGCAGGGGTCTGACTTCTGCGCGCTTCCAGTCATCTGGGAAGGTGCCTGTTTTGAAGGTGGTGTTGATGGTGCGTTGTAGTTCGGGTGCGATGGCGGCCACGGCTCTGTGGTAGATGTGAGGGGGCAGGGGTCGGTGGGGGCCCCCGAGTGGATGCTTTTCATGGTCGAGGCGGTGTCTTCGGCCGTGATCGGTGTCCAGTTGGAGATGGTGGGCTGGCTGGTGTTTCTGGGGGCGGGGGGCCGTCTGTGGCGCCTGGTGGATGGTCGATGAAGTTGTCGTAGAGGTTTTGATCTTGAGGTGGAAATAGGTTCCAAGCTTGTCGCAGAGGTCTTGGGATGGGGTGATGTCTGTGGCTTCGCTGCGTGGGTTGGTGAATTCTTGAATGACACTGAAAAGTTCCTTCGAGTTGGTGGAGTTGGCCAGGATTTTGTTGTGGATGAAGTTCCTCTTGGTGGCTCTGATCTGGTTGTGGTAGTCCGTCATGGCGTCCTTGTAGGTGGTGTGATTTTTGGTTGACTTGGTGTTTCTCCAGTTCTTCTCCAGGCGTCTGCAGGTGCGTCTGGCTTCTTGGAGAGCGGTTGTGAACCAGGCGGCTTTCCTGGGGCGTTGTCTGTCGGGGTTGCGTAGCGGGGCGAGCTTGTCTGCGCAGTTGGAGATCCAGGTGTGGAGTTCTCTGGCTGCGTCGTTTGCGCCGTTTGCGTCAGGTGCCCAGGTGTGGTTGTCTCGAGTGAGGGTGGAGTTAAGTTGCTCGTCGGTAACCTTGCTCCAGTTCCTTCGTGGTGGGCGTGGGGCTGGTTTGGGTGCCTTGGGTTTGTTGATGGCGAAGTGTACGCAGTGGTGGTCGGTCCATGGCGGCTGCGTTGTGTGGCTGAATTGGACGCTGTTTCCTGCCGCGAAGATGGGGTCGAGGGTGTGTCCTGCTCTGTGGGTCGGTGTGTTGACGAGTTGTTTAAGTCCGATGCTGGCGAGGTTGTCACGAAGGATAGTGGAGTTGGGGTCGCTGGGGTTGTCGAGGTGGAAGTTCAGGTCTCCAATGAGTATGTAGTTTGTTGAGGCGATGGCGTGGGGTGCGATGAAGTCGGTGATGGTGGTGGCGAAGGGTGTTCGGGGCCAGGGGGTCTGTAGACGAGGGTTCCTCGGAGTGTGGCTTTGGGGGTGGTCTGGATCTGGAAGTGCAGGTGTTCGGCGGAGGGGAAGGTTTCGCTGGAGGTGGTGAGGCGGAGGGTGCTTTTGTGGGCAATGGCGAGGCCCCCTCCTGGGTGGTTGGGGCGGTCTTTCCTCTGGATCTTGTATCCGTCTGGGATGGCGGTGCTGATGTCGGGGGCGGAGGAAGCGTTGGTCCAGGTCTCTGTGAAGAAGGCGATGTCGGGCGAAAGAGAGTCGAGTAGGTTCCAGATTTCCATGGCGTGTTTGTGTATGGAGCGTACGTTGAGGAGGATGCATTTTAGGGTGTCGCCGGCGGTTTTGGAGGCCGGGGTGGCGGTGAGGGTCTGGCGGCAGTGGAGGCAGGAGAACTGGCCGTGGGTCGTGTTCGGCGAGGCCTGTTGGCATTCTCTAAGTCTTCCAGGGTTGAGTGCGAGGAGGGTGGTGGTGTCGTAGCGATGGGTAGTGGAAGGTCCAGGGTTCCTGGCGCTGGCCGCGGACGGGCGCAGACGGGCTTGCCTTTGGTGGAATTAGAGCAAGACACAGCTGGGCACAATAACAGTGGCACAACAGGGAAAAAATTAAGAAAAAAAAACGGCTGAGAAAGGTTACGGTGGTTGGAGGCAGTCTGGTCCCAGTTGGGGCGGGCAGCAGGCGCAGGAGCGGGCAGCAGCCTCGAACCTCCCAAGGAGGAGGTCGGGGTCTGGAGGCAAGAGACGGCACAGGGGAGCAGCGGGGAGAGAGTGAACCTAGACCAAGGGTCGGAGGTCTTAACCTGCGATATTAAGCGTCAGCGGGGTCCCTACAGTGGGAAGGCAGTCCCACAACCGGATGAGACTAGGAGTCTTGCAGGAGCTCCAGTGAGCAGTGAACACAAAGCAGAGTCAGGCTGAAGGCCAAAGCACCAGCGTTTCAGCACTGAAGGATGAGGGGGTAGGGTCTGCAGGAGTGTCCATTGGTGGTGGCAGGTCCGAGCAGCTTGAAAAGCCGAAGGGGGGGCACAGTTATCAGCCACAGTCCGTCCATTCAGTATGTGGGAGGAAGGAGAGTTGGCCAGGCCTAGGGGTGGCTCAGTGTGTGGTAGTGGAGGCAGTAGAGAAGTCCAAAGTCTGGCAAAGTTGCATGCAGGGGGACCGGGCGGTGTTTCAGAGGCGGGAGTACAGAGCCTGCTGCGCGACCCCACAGCCGATCACCCGCCGCCCCTAAGACGTGATTAGTACAGCACCAGGAGTCCCCACCAGTCGAGGATCTCCGTATTTAGGAGGTAGTTAAGGCGGTGGGTAAGACCAAAGGCAGGCCAGTCTGCATGCAGGAGAGACGGGCAGCAGTTTAGAGGTGGAGTGGGGAGCAAAGCCTGCTGTGCGACCCCACAGCCGATCGCCCCTTACCTCTGAGGTGTGGTTAGTGCCCTCTTGAGGGTCTCCAGCTGTCATGGGATTCCAGGTTCAGGCAATGAGTCCAGGTGCCTCCCCAAGCAGCACCAGGGGCCCAGCGTGGCAGTCTCGCCAACAGAGAGGGAGCGATCCACAGCCGCGGTGAGCACTTCCAGATAAGTGCATCAAGGCCAAGTGAGCTGATGAGTTAGTCCCCACATGGCAGCTGGGTCCTCACCAGTAGGCCCAATCCAAGGTCAGGTTACTGGAAGGCTGCAGGAGGCAGGGCCGGGGCCTCCAAGGCAGCAGCCGCCAAGAGCAGAGGGGGCAGGCACGGACCGTCTCCCCCTGGTGGGAGCGGAGGGGCGGCCTGCGGCAACAGCGATGGCCCCAAGCCAGTGCAGCAAGAGCCGGTAGTCCGTGGTGAGGCGTCTACAAGGGGAGGTGTCACTTCAGGCAAGGCCAGGCCCAGGCTCGCTCGTCAGGCGGCAACGCGGCGTCCCAGCACAGTCCCAGGGCCTCATACACCGCTCCAAACTGCAGCCTCTGCTCTCACCTCAGGGCGCCGCAATGGGAGACCGGTTGATCTCCCTGACCCGGGCTAGCAATGAGGCATCAGATTTAGTGGGTAGGGCGCCCCCTCACCTCAGCAGAGTGGAGCCGCCTTAAAGTCCAGGCCGACTGGTCCACCCATCCAGCAAGGATGTGGGTAAACACAGGCTGCGTCTCCCAGTCGGTGCGGATGGAGTCTCCGGAGGCCGGGAAGAAAGCTCCTGAGGGTCGCGCTCCACTCCGCAACTCCGCAGCAGGCCCTAAGATGGCAGACACTGTCCGTTGTGGAGCCCCATTGCTGTGGGTAGATCGGCCCACGGGGAGCCAGGGAAGTGTTTTCGAGCTCCCGGACCGCTCCTCGCCGCTCCAGTTATGCAGGGCAATCCACGGCAGGGGTCACCCAGCCCCAGTGCTGTAAGATTGGCTGTGAAGGCCACAAGGGTATGGAGACACGAGAGAGCGCGCCTCACTCCATAAGCAGCTAGGCCACGCCCCCAAGACATCTCTTTTAATGAAGGTGAACCATTTCTTCCCACCATCTATTTTATGGCGCACATTGTCTGTGTTGTTTGATATTTATCGATATATTGTTATATGTGCACAAAGCATTGTTTCATCTTAGTTCCCTTGGTTCTTAAAAAGGTCACAAGATCTCTCAAGCGTCACTATGTGATCGGGGGTAACACAGTCCATTAAAAGCCCACCTGGACGCATCTCCCATCCCGGCGGGACAAGCGTGGTAGGAGCCACCATTTTGCCTCGCGCTGGGGGGGGGGGATTGTCCGCTCGCCTCAGCCTTCAGCTACAAGTGGTCAATAGCTTAGCCACAATAATAATGACAGGACTTGAGGTACTGTGGTAAAATGGTAGGTGGATGGCAGGGTATCCGCGGGATATTTTAAATGCTGATGATCCCGACCATGGGAGCATCTTAACCAGCTACAGATCGGCGGCCATCTTGGTAATGACTGACTAAGTGCTGAAGGTCCTTGGAGTTTAAAGGACCAACTCTGACTCGGGCGTGAAGGCCTTAGGGCAATGATCCTGGGACAAGGGCTCGGCAATCTCTGTTGTTATGAGGCCACCAGTGGATGTTAGATCAGTGGCAATCATCCGCTCGGTACTGCCACGCGATGATGGGATTCGGTGAGTGCAGCCATTAAGGGGTCAGGCAGTCCGGACTGGGACCCGGCGCCTGTTTGTGACCGGCCATAATGAAGTCAGGCGGTCCGGGTCACGGCACCCCGAGTTGTTTAGCACACCCTGGAGGCAGAAACCTTCATCCCTAAAGCTTGCGGCGGCTGCATCTCGGGACCCCCGGTTCTCAGCGGGGTCGCAGGCGGCACCCCACTCCACCCCTCTCACCGTCTCAATTGGCTGGGCAAAAGAAGGTGGGTGCAGGCTTCACCGCTGCTGTGCAGACTCTCAGGGCAGGTTGTCCGGTCTCGTAGCCCTCCTCACGTCGGCCCGTACGCAGTCGACTACCTGCGAGATTGGAACCGGACCTTGGGCGGTAGGCCCGGTGAGCGCTTAGACAGAGACGGGCGTGTGCGTCAAGTCCGGGACGTCCAGCCCTCCAGGTGCAGGTAGGTGACTCCAAATTGGAGATTCGTGGTCCAGGAGTAGTTTGCGGCACAGTTTAATGTCAATGCGGAGTGGATGGCTGGTTTAGCGAGATCCCTAAGCCGGGAGCTCCAAGGCTGAGCTCCTACCGGGCGGCCATCTTGGCGGCCATCTTGCTTGCATAATGATATATATATATATATATATATATATATATATATATATATATATATATATATATATACTCATGTGTGTGTATATATGTATGTATATATATATGCATTAATAAATCAAATGAATTACCCTGTGAGTGCTCCGGATTTTGTAGTAGTTGTTGTGGAACAGAGGCGGTATAACCCCCCCGCCACAGAGGCACCCACCGAGCGTTCGACCACCAGGGTGAGCGAGGAAGTTGTTTGTATTGGAGGGTCAGAAACGCTGCTGTCGGAGCCCGGCTTCCAAAAGGACGTGGACTATACAAGTCCAAGGTGCCCTGCCATGAGTGTCGTGCTGAGACAGGTTCTTCAAGCAGAATTGCCCGTTCCCCGGGAGCGAAGAGGAAGCCCCTCCCTTTCCTAGAGATACAGCCTCCCAAGTGCCTTAAACAGAACACACTATAGGAACGCAAATATCGCCAAAAAATGAAGGGACCAAGAAAGACCACCAGAGAAGTCCCAATGCAGCCAACAGGGAGAAGGTCTAGTCTCACAAGACGTGGGATTTCTATAAACGAAGAGACAAAGAAACACTCATGAGTGACAAAAACACTGTCAGGGAAACATACAAGAAAACAAGATTGTAAACTAGCAACTTAGATTGTGCATCATTCCACACTTACTTGAGTTAAGGCAGGTAGGTGGCTATAAAGATGGCCTCTTGAAAATAACAAAAATAAAGAAAAGGCTTGTAGGTAACAGTTCTTGTTACTTCAGCAATAAAGACAAAATCCTAGAGCATTAGTCTGCTCTTCTTCCGATGTGTAGTTCAGAAAGAAACCTCTGTTCATCCAGGGCGTTGTGTTAACCAGAGTCCGATTTCAGACTTGTAAAGCGCTCTTATTTTGGACAAAAATTAAAAGGAGGGGCGTCCCCCACAAATGAAGGCAGCGTGAAAATAATTAATGCGTTCTCTCGTTGTACGAAACAACCTGATGAGATAGCGTTGATCGGCAGCAAGAGCGACGTGAGACCAAGCTAGCTCAAAACAACAGGAAAGCTGCTATAACTCGTAACAAAGAAAGAAAACGAGGTTGGGGATAACAGCGCGACCTCGCGCTAATTGAGGTTTGAAATCCGAAAATCCAATACTTCCGACCGGAGCTTCTTGCAACTTGAATGCCGGAATTCAGGCTCGGGAGTCGTAGGCGAAGTAATCCAAACAGGGAGTAGAGCAAGGTACTAATTAGGAAAGCCAAGCACTGAGGCACTGCAGCTGAGGGTTTAAGAACCTCCCAATCACCTGACCACTCCTAGAGCAGTATGGGATAATGCACAACCCACATCTCTCCCTGAGCTTTCTGGGAGATGTAGTTTACCTATGGTACATGAAGTCTGACTCCTAACAGTTCTCCCCCCTAAAGGCCTACTCACAGGTCTGGGTTTGGAGGGAAGTAGTGCATGAAATCGTCTGACCAATAAGGGCGCGTGCACGTTTTCAGCGGGCTCCCATGTTCTGTCCTCCGGAGCATATCCCACCCAGTCTATCAGATACTGCAATCTACCCCTACTTCTTCGGGAATCAACAATACGTTTGACTTCATACTCTAACTCTCCTTCCACATGAACAGGAGGAGGCGGAGGTTCGGGAAATGAGGGAGGAACGTATGGTTTTAATAGAGAAGTATGGAATACAGGGTGTATTTGCATTTCTGGTGGGAGTTCTAGTCTTATAGCTACGGGAGTGATAACCTGACTGATTGTGAAGGGACCTAGGTATCTAGGCTGTAACTTGCGTGGCCCAGCTAGTCGAAGATTTCTGGTAGCTAACCAAACCTGATCTCCCACTTTGTAACTAGGAGCAGGGCGTCTGTGTTTGTCAGCTTGTTTTTTCATATTTTCTTTGGCTTCAAGTAATTCTTGTCTGGCCTGTTCCCAAATGGACAGGAGGTGTGCATGATGATCTGTAACCGCTGGTATGTGGGAAATAGAAGAGGGTAATTCCAAGGGAAGGAATTTGGGATGATATCCTGTAGTGAAGAAAAAGGGCGATATCTTGGAAGCTGAGTGAGTGGTGTTGTTATATGCAAACTCGGCCAAGGGTAAGGCTTGAACCCAATCACCTGTGATGGTGCTGATTAAACATCTTAGGAACTGTTCAAGAGTCTGATTTGTTCTCTCTGTTTGGCCGTCTGTCTGCGGATGATAGGCCGTAGAAAGACGGTGATCGATGTGAAGAATTTTACATAGGCCTTGCCAGAACTTGGATATAAACTGGGGGCCCCTGTCTGATACAATAACAGAGTGCAATCCATGAAGATGGACAACGTTTTGAATAAACGCATCCGTGAGTTCCATGGCAGTGGGCAATTTCTTGAGGGGAATGAAATGAGCCATTTTGGACAACATGTCTACCACCACTAATATAGTGGTATATCCTTGAGTTGTAGGAAGGTCTGTTATGAAGTCCATGCTAATGGATGACCAGGGGCTGTTTGGAACAGGTAGCGGATGCAACAGTCCGGCAGGAGCACAGTGCAAAGTCTTTTGTCTGGCACAGGTAGGACAGGCTTTAACATAGTCGGTAATTTCTTGGGTCATGCCTTTCCACCAGAACCCTCTTTGACAGGTTTGTATTGTCTTTGCTACCCCAGGATGTCCTGCCAATGGCAAGGCATGGCACCACTTCATAATCAAAACTCGTGTCTCTGTTGTGGGGAGGAACAATCGGTTATCATGGAAAAATAGATTGTCTGTTATTGTGTGTCGGGGATCAGATAACCACCTTTCCCGATCTAGAGAGGCAAAGGCTTGTTCAAGGAGTGAGAAAAAGGAGTCAGATTCTGCACCCCTACCTTCTCCCACGGCAATGATCTTGTGTTCCGGCATGATAGGTACGGGTATTTCCATGGAGTCTTTATGTTCTTTTCCCAGGCGAGACAAGGCATCTGCTTTTCCTTGTTTTACTCCAGGGCGGAAATGGATAACAAAATCGTATTCACAGAAAAAGGACACCCATCTCATCTGCCTGGGTGTAAGAGCTCTGGCTGTTCTGAAATATTGAAGATTCCGGTGATCGGAATAGATAGTGATTACATACGGGGACCCTAAAAGATAATGACGCCATTCTTGAAACGCCATTCTAATGGCTAAGAGTTCTCTCTCCCCGATAGTGTAGTTTTGTTCCGCCTGAGATAGAGTCTTAGAAAAATAGGCCACAGGATGGAGGGTGCCTGTTCTATGGTCTCGTTGTGATAATACCCCACCTACTGCATATTGAGAGGCATCTGCTTCTACGTAATATGGCTGTGTCTCATCTGCATGTCGAATAATGGGCGCAGAGGTAAAGCTGTTTTTCAAGGCTCGAAAAGCCGTGTCTGCATCTTGATCCCATTTGAACACTACTCCTTTCTTCAGGAGTCTAGTGATGGGAGTGATCAGTTCAGAGAAATGACTAACGAACCTCCTGTAGAAATTTGCGAATCCTAAGAAGGATTGCACCTCCTTTACAGTGGTAGGACTAGCCCAGTTGATAATGGCAGATACCTTGGCAGGATCCATGTGTATACCTTCTGGGGAGATGATAAATCCTAAAAAGGCCACTTTGCGGGTATGAAAAACACATTTATCCAGTTTTGCAAAAAGATTATTCTCTTGCAACCTCCGCAGTATCAAACTCACATGTTCCACGTGTTCTTTCTCATTCTGGGAATAAATTAAGATGTCGTCTATATAGACGATGACGAACACATCCAGATACTCTCTCAAGATCTCGTTTATAAAAAATTGAAAAGCCGCTGGAGCGTTACACAGACCAAACGGCATAACACAATACTCATAAAGACCAAACTTGGTGCGGAATGCCGTCTTCCACTCATCTCCTTCTCTGACTCTGATCAAATGGTAGGCTCCTCTCAGATCAAGCTTAGTAAAGATAGTGGCTTTTCTAACCTGATCCAAGAGGTTGGAGATGAGAGGAAGAGGATATTTGTTCTTAATGGTCACCTTGTTGAGGGCGCGATAATCCAGACACGCTCTCAAGTCTCCTTCCCTCTTGGGTATAAAAAAAATAGGGGAGGAGACAGGGAGGTCGAGTGTCTTATAAATCCCTTTTTAACATATCTTGTAGATATTCAGACAAATACTTTGTCTCTGGTTCCGTAAGGGAATAAACTCTGCTAACAGGCAGATCTGCTCCAGGTAGTAAATCAATCCTGCAATCATAGGACCTGTGGGGTGGCAAGGCTATTGCTTTGACTTCGTCAAAGACTTCTGAAAACTCTTCATATTCAGTGGGTAATAGAGAGGAGTCTCTCGTTGAAAGGGTACAACACACAGGTGTATGCCAGTGAGTGATTTCCCGATAGCAATGGGTCATACAATAGGATGAGCGTAACGTTACTCTTCTAGAGACCCAATCTATTTGCGGGTTGTGGCGTTGAAGCCATGGGACTCCGAGAATGGCTCCAAAGTTGGGGGTATCAATCAAGTCAAATGAAATGACCTCAGAGTGACCATTATCGCACATCATGATAATGTCAGGGGTTTGGCACGTTATTATACCAGATGTCAACTCCGACCCATCCACTGCCCGTACTTTTTCAGGGTGTTTCTTGGACAAGAATTCTAGTCTCGGAGCTCTAGCGAGTGTTATTTCCAGAAAATTACCCGTGGCTCCAGAATCAAGCAAAATAGATATATTTTGTCTAAGCTGAGAGGGTAGAATGAACACCACGTTGATAGTGAAATGTTTGGGCGCATGGGCCAAGGTGTTAGCCAGAAATTTAGGGGCCTTTAAATCTGGATGACTTGGAGGAGCGACCTCTGTACTCCCCAAGTCAGTAAGTTTTCCGACTGCCCTGCCATTGCAGTTCGACTGGTAGATAGTCTTGCGATGGTCTTAGGTTTAACTGGACACTCTTTAGAAAAATGCCCCCCTTTACCACAATACAGACAGAGATTCAGTTTCCTGCGCCTTTCTTTCTCTTCACTGGACAACGGTCCTCTGATCCCTCCTATCTGCATGGGTTCACTGGTGTCCTTAGCTTCTTTTTTCTCGCTTCTAGCCAAAAACAAACGAGAGTAATCTCCTTTAGTCTTTTCCCCTTTTCTCTCAGACAGGCGGTGATCTAACTTCACTACTAGCTCCATAAATGCAGAGCAGCCTTCAGGGGGGTCAACTATCTGAGAGAGAATGTCTTTGAGTTCATCTTTAAGTCCCCTATAAAACAAGGAGGTTCTCTTATCCTCAGGCCAGTGTGTCTCAGTAACTAAACGATTAAATGTGGTGATATACGTTAGTAGATCCTTTGAACCTTGTTTGAGGCTTAATAGCTCATTGTCGCTGGCCTGCATGTAAGAATGTCGCGCAAAAGACTCCTCATCCTATCCTTAAAGCTAGTCAAATTGTACAAAATGGGGTCATCGTTTTCGACAAGAGGCACCGCCCAGAGAGCAGCGTTACCACTTAGATAGGAAATTATAAAGGCAACCTTTGCTGCATCGTCTGGGAACAAGGATGCCCGGCATAGGAATTGAAGGTGACACTGGTTCATGAACACCCCATATTTATTACAATCTCCACTAAATCTTTCAGGCATTGCAAGAGGGGTCTGGGGAGGGGTAACTACCGTGACATTAACTGGGGAAGGGGTAGAGTCTGTGGGTATGGAGACAGAGGAGGGGTCAGGGCCCTGGAAATGTGCGGGTTGAATGTAGCTACGTTTGTGTTTAGTAGTAGTATCTGTTACTGTGCCCTCCACTTTCTTATGCGTCTTTAATACATTAATTTCAGAGACTAGACGTTGGTTTTCGTCTCTAACTAACTTAAGTTCGGTTTGAAGATTAACTACCGCTGCCGCTAATTCCCTCATAGTGGTTTCAGTGTTTTCGGAGGACATAGCCACATCCATGATGGCTTGCGACAAAAGTCCTTCCGTCCTCGCTCAGGGGGAATAAATATCGTGGGCTTGGCTTTCTGTCGTGCTGAGACAGGTTCTTCAAGCAGAATTGCCCGTTCCCCGGGAGCGAAGAGGAAGCCCCTCCCTTTCCTAGAGATACAGCCTCCCAAGTGCCTTAAACAGAACACACTATAGGAACGCAAATATCGCCAAAAAATGAAGGGACCAAGAAAGACCACCAGAGAAGTCCCAATGCAGCCAACAGGGAGAAGGTCTAGTCTCACAAGACGTGGGATTTCTATAAACGAAGAGACAAAGAAACACTCATGAGTGACAAAAACACTGTCAGGGAAACATACAAGAAAACAAGATTGTAAACTAGCAACTTAGATTGTGCATCATTCCACACTTACTTGAGTTAAGGCAGGTAGGTGGCTATAAAGATGGCCTCTTGAAAATAACAAAAATAAAGAAAAGGCTTGTAGGTAACAGTTCTTGTTACTTCAGCAATAAAGACAAAATCCTAGAGCATTCGTCTGCTCTTCTTCCGATGTGTAGTTCAGAAAGAAACCTCTGTTCATCCAGGGCGTTGTGTTAACCAGAGTCCGATTTCAGACTTGTAAAGCGCTCTTATTTTGGACAAAAATTAAAAGGAGGGGCGTCCCCCACAAGTGAAGGCAGCGTGAAAATAATTAATGCGTTCTCTCGTTGTACGAAACAACCTGATGAGATAGCGTTGATCGGCAGCAAGAGCGACGTGAGACCAAGCTGGCTCAAAACAACAGGAAAGCTGCTATAACTCGTAACAAAGAAAGAAAACGAGATTGGGGATAACAGCGCGACCTCGCGCTAATTGAGGTTTGAAATCCGAAAATCCAATACTTCCGACCGGAGCTTCTTGCAACTTGAATGCCGGAATTCAGGCTCGGGAGTCGTAGGCGAAGTAATCCAAACAGGGAGTAGAGCAAGGTACTAATTAGGAAAGCCAAGCACTGAGGCACTGCAGCTGAGGGTTTAAGAACCTCCCAATCACCTGACCACTCCTAGAGCAGTATGGGATAATGCACAACCCACATCTCTCCCTGAGCTTTCTGGGAGATGTAGTTTACCTATGGTACATGAAGTCTGACTCCTAACAATGAGAGGGACACCGGAGATGGGCGCCGCGGAAGGATGAAAGGAGGCGACTGTAAACAGCGACAAAATAAGAATGTTAACAGTGAAGGTTAAAAGTGTAAATTTACCTGTATTTGGGAAACGAATGAATTGAACAATCATGATGTATTATGGGACATTGATGCCTTCACGTTTTCTACATATATCCCTGATGTTGGAGATGCCGCTTTGTGATTGGTTACTGTCCCACCAATAAAAGACCTATTGAAGTACTCCAATATCGCAAAGCTGTGCTCAGTTTGAAATGATTTTTATGCACTGAAGAAGGCCCATGCCGAAATGCATTTGCATTAATAAATCAAATGAATTACCCCGTGAGTGCTCCGGATTTTGTAGTAGTTGTTGTGGAACAGAGGCGGTATCAACCCCGCCACGGAGGCATCCGCCGAGCGTTCGACCACCAGGGTGAGCGAGGAAGTTGTTTGTATTGGAGGGTCAGAAATGCTGCTGTCGGAGCCCGGCTTTCAAA